>OY284490.1:57157033-58357033 GCA_958336395.1 Ctenicera cuprea
ATATATATATATATATATATATATATATATATATATATATATATATATATATATATATATATATATATATATATATATATATATATATATATATATATATATATATATGAGGGTTCATTACTTTTCCCTAATTAGCGTAAATACGGGTAAATTCTATAAATAAATACGGGAACAGTTTTTAGTTATGGTTACGAAGCAGAAACTTTTGCGATATTTTTCAGTTTTCGATTACCTTTCGGTGAACGTCCCTGCTTCATATTCTAATTCATAACTTATGAGGTAAAGTGTAATTTGATTTCTTTGCTGATCACAACAGAACTTAGGGAACTATACTACACTACTATCTGCAAGATTGAGTTAAATGCATCATCTTTGCAATCACGAAAAAAACGCAAATCAGGGATGTTCTATCAAAATAATTTAGGATTTCGCTAACATTTCTATGCAAAGCTTTAAAGACGTAATTAGATACGAAAAAAGCATTAAATCAAAATTACAGAATTACAAACCAACACCAAATAATTGAACAAAACAAGTAATTATACGAAAAAATCGACGAAGTTTCATGGTTTGACAACATTATTTCGTAAATATCTGAAGTGTTAACTTCGAGTGGACTTTACCATGCTAGATATTAATACTTGCCGTATTTGTAAAAGTGTAAAAACGTTTTCGATTTACGTTCTCTCATTTCCTCGTATGTTAGATTTCTAACAAAACAATTTATATAAGCAACCCTACAATGTCGCATACCGTATAAGAATAGTAAGAACGGAACCGCCCACCCTATAACAGATTTCGGACTAAAAATCGATATAAATGGTTTATTTAAAGAGTTATCAAAAATATGCGAGGAATGAAAAATATATTTGTTAACTATAGCTAATTGATAGACGTAATTAAAATTAAGTAACTGCCGAAAACGCGTTTGTTGATACTAAAAAGTATCGCAAGTTTTTTTCTTAATTTTCAAAATAGTTGAAAATTCTTGCTGATTCTAATAAAGCACTTCAAATAGTCTATCGAACTGTTAAAAGTTTATGACGGTCGACGTTTGCGTTTTTGAATAAATAATTTAACAATTTCAAATTCTATAAAATTCTTGGAAATCCTCACTGTAAAATTTGAGAGATTAGTAAAAAACATATTTGTAGTTCACTGCACGTTCTTTTGGCGCAAAAAAACTAAAAAAATCGTGTAAGCAGTTTTTGAAAATAATTGTTTTGCAACTTTTACAAACTTGGAAGCAACGCCATTGCGATAGTATTTAGATTTTCGAAATTAATTTCTTCATACTTCATCGTATACTACCCACAAAGGGCTCTTAAACAAATTGTAGCTGATACCGATCAGACTACTACTTTTTGAGTAAATGAGCGGTAAAGTCGAGATTTTTAAAAAGTTGTAGCAAACGCCATTTTAAAGCTAAAGAGTTCAGTAAAAAGTTTTCCATTTGCATGAAGTTCTTCTCTCAGATCTGGTGCTCAAATTTGCAAAATTTAGTTTTGGAAAAATACGCAGCCGAAAAAACATGTCTAGCTTCCGTTTCCGGTTACGGATTTGGTTTTAAAAAGCTTAACTACAACTACAATTTATTTACTACAATATATCTCTTGATTTAATATTTCATTGAAATCGGTTCAGTACTTTCGTCTTTAGAGGCGTCACACACCCACCCACAGATAGACATTTTTTAAATAACACTTTTTTGGCTTCCTTAAGCACCAAAACGTATATTTCCGTTAAAATTTAGAATTCAAAAGTTTCATGAAACCGATACTTCCCTATATTGGAAAGTAAAAATCAATTTCTCAAACTTGACATAAAAGTGCAATATTAAATTTACGAAAAAAATTGAACAAAAAACATTAAAATGTAAATACCCTATTCTTCAACAAATCTTGAAATTAGGTTTTATATTATATATCGTAGGATGATGTGTAATTTTATTGCATATTAAAAAGTATTAAAAAGAATATAAAGAAAAAACCCTAAACCTCAAAACAGACAGTATTGTATGTTTACATATACAAGGAAACTGGATGTGGTCTTGCTCGTTAAATCTCGGACCCATTAGTTTCAGTACATTCCACAGCTCATTACGGAACCTCATAATTAAAGCAGTTCCGTGTCGCATTAGAGGCGAATTTGCGAGTTTCACTTTGCTCTTATGTTAGTGGTCTTTGTTGAAATATAGCAGTGGAGTAAAGAAAAGGTAGTAATACTCTTAAATTAAAAGTATTATTTATACAGACAATAAATGTAAAATAAAATTTGTCAACTTAAAAGTGGAGGCAGAGAGCAGTAGTCCCTTAAATATTACAGCATTAAATGTATTAAATGTAGATCCTTGTTCTGCTTTCACTTATTAGTAGGGTATGGATTTTTATGCATTTGCCTATATCCTCTGCTATAAATAAACACATGCACAATTACATATATTCGCGTTTCATTAACTTCTGAATCAGATATCGAGCGCCCTAGTCTTAAATTAAAGAAGGGTATGTACCAACGGTGCAATTTTATACAAACCAAAAAAAAACGTTTATAAACCTGACATTTGGTTGGAATCGGTTGCATTTTCTTTACAAAGTTATAAAAATTGCTTCCAGTTGAAGCGCCTAGTGCGGTTCAAGTGTTAGTTTATCTCTTTTATGTTTGTTAACGTACAAATGGGCGAAGCAGTTCGCCTGTACTTTACCATACTTATACAAAATAATTACTTTTTTATACCTGATAACAGTCATTACAACACTGCTTTGAATTGTAAAGTATTTAAATATAAACCCCAGCTAATCACTTGCTGCAAGAAGGACAACTAACAACAATCATACACTACCTGCTGGGTAGAAATTTTAAGGTCGTGCGGTACGAAGCTATTCTGTCTATTATCATGTGCTTATACTAGTTATGTTCATCTCTGACACGCTACACGTTTCGAAATCTACCTTGGACATTCTTAAATTGTCATCGATACTCGTATGCTGTTTAAGTTACGACCGAATTTTATTAGAGAAAACAAATCGATTTTTTTTTATTTATTTTTTTTTATTAGAAAACGATATCTCATGACTTAATAAAAAAAACCTCAAACGGAACCACAAATTCGTTCACCAAAATTAAAAAAGGGGGGGGGGAGAATTAACCCTCGTAAATATTGCTGCGCCTAAACATTACGTTCTGAATCTTGTTCTACTAGCACTCATGACCAATTTAGCATAAACAGAATTTTTTAGCCTTCCCCGTTTATTAAATAAAGCGATATGAATTTTCGACTTTCAAAAATTCACAGAAGGCGTCACAGAGAAATTAACGGACTGTGATACAAACCAAGTTGTAGTTCATTCGTAGCTCTATCAGCTTACAACATATCAAAAAAATTGTGTTCCCAGTTTTTGAGCAATATTTTTTTGAAAATATCTAAAATTTATAAAATTAGTTTCGCTTCACGGTTTTTGTTTGTACAAAAATTATTTTACATAGTGTCATTGTGTTTGTGTAATATTAAATTTAATCTCGACCTGTCAACTCGTTGTTGAGTGAATAAGCGTTAAAGCAGAAATTTCCTAAAAATCGTAGCATTTTTTATCTAGGAGATAGGGAAAAAAATTCGCTTTGCCCTAAGGTCTATTATCAGATTCTGCTTTCACATTTACAACATTCGAATTCCGGAACAAGTGCCACCAAAAAAAAACATATCTAAATCCGCTTCGGTTTTTTGAATGCTTATTTTGACGATGAGTTTTTCATATACTTCCACGTTCCGAAGCTCATTAAAATCAAATCATCCGTTCGGAAGTTATAAGACGCACACATCTAACCATTGCTTTGGCTTTCTGTCCAAAACATGTATTTCCGTTAAAATCTTGATTTTTTAATGTTCATGAAATCAACGCCTCAATATACTGAAAGTATAGAAAAATAACAAGACAGAGTAAAAAGAATGTTCAGAGCGGTAGCAGCGCTGAAACAGAACTCAGGAAGAAAATATAAGATATGAGACGTCAATTTTAAAATGTATAGAAATGCATATTTTCAGGATTTTTATAAATGCATGAATATTTTCGAAAGTTATTATTATTATACAAATTTTTGTATTATTTTCACATGTAAGATCACTCATGATTATGTTTTTTCGATATAATTTAAATTGATAATTAACGTACGAAAATTGTTTTAAGAACAATACAATTACCAGCGAATCTTATCGGAAATGATAGCCAGTCTTCGAGTGTTATAGCAAAGCCATAGGTTTTGCATGGTTTTTGCACTTGTTAAACACCAGTAATTGTTTTTTAACGGTTATACCACAAGTGAATTGAAACATAGTTGGCCAAAATTATTAAAACGTGTTGAGTAGCATGTAGTGTTAGTTTTGCTTTCTAAAACAAAACAAACACGAGTTCCTACACAGGAAGTTTCAGTAATTATCCCAACAATTTTGCAATTCACGAGTGGTATACGATTGGATTCATTCAACGCTCTAGCTGTTAAATAAATTATATTTTTAAAACTAACAACCACAACAAGTAGTTTGCTAAAATTTTATCGCAAAAAATTGTTTGCGCCAAAAATGCTATTTTGTTCAAGGAAATTAAATAGGATTTGCTAGGCATAAAGTTTAAATAACTTATTCCGATTGCTTTTCCAGATTTACGAGTTGCATATGAGTAGATTCTAATTGACAAATCCAATTGTCAAATTAATTGTATTTTTACGACTACTACCAGATAAAACAAATATGTAGTTGCTTAAATTTATTCGGACTAAAACTTTTTACGCCAAACATATTCCGGTTAAAAATTTCTGTTGGCTCCTGAATCGGCAAATACGACGAAGTGGTTGTATTACATGTGGAATTCTCACCAACAAATTAATTTGATTGATTGTTGACACGGAAATCGAGCACTGTAGGTGGGCCAAATAGAATGTATAGTCAACCACGAGAGAATTAAAAAGTAACCGGGTTAAATTACGAAAACGTATTGCATAGCAACGAGTGTTTGCGTTGCTTTTTAAGCAAATTAATTTTTAATTCACAGGTGGTATATGAGTGTATTATTTCACGCATAATATATCTAACTGCCACATTACTTTTAGTTTTAAAACCATCAAATAAAACATTTCAGCAGTTTGCTTACATTTTATCGACAGTAATGTCATAAGTGATTATAATTTTTACGGATAAAATTTGATTGAATTTGAAGCTTCGTCATAATTTAAGAAAATAAAGTGATCACGTGACATTCAGAATTTAGGGGTTCAGTTGGAGTTGATGGTTCAAGTCATCACTGCATAGATGTCTAACTCATGAAAGCCACTACTGCCCATGGCAAGAAGTACGTGGAAGCCAGGCACCCACAACGAGCTACGCAAAACATAGTTTGAGTTTGTAATTTAAATTCACTCTGCATAAAAAAAAGTCGCCCCTGTGACGTAAATGATTAGTGAAGTGATTTAAACTTTGCGAACACTCGTGAATCGGTACTCTAGGGAAAAAATTGCTAAAAAAAATCCCGGGAAGAAAATGTCAGTATAAAGCCGCCTTGAATAAGGAGCCCCAGAAGAAAGTAGCTACCAAAAAATCCTCAGAAAAGGATAAAAAAACCATCAAAAATGTACCAGAAAAAAATCCTTGGAAAAAGACCGAAAGAAAAAAGTCACTTTATTTTTAAAGTTAGTTTTTACAAGAGATTTTAAAAATGTTTTTAAATTAATAAACTCACACTTACAAGATGAAATACGCTGTTATTGATGTAAATCGATTATCGAGGAAAAACACGTGTCTTTCTCGAGAAAAGCTCTTTTTTAGCTATACGGCAATAGGCCAGTAACAAAAAAAGCAAGTGCTTTTGTTGGGGAGATGTTTTTTCGGAAATAGTTTTTTTGTGATTTTTCCGTGTATTTTTACAAAAAATGTTTGTTTATTTGCTATTTTTCCGGGGAGTGTTTACCAAAGATTGCTGTTGCCGCGCTTTTTTCTAGGTGAACTTTTCGGTTGTTTTTTTTTCAGAGGTGGCATTTCTATTAGATTTTGTTCCGAGAATTTTTACATGATATTTTCTTTGTAAACCTAGTCTCACCCCCACGAGCAAAAGGAAATTTAAGCAGCACTATCACTATGTCAACTCGATTAGAAAGATTTTTTTTCATTGCAAAAAGATAAATTAGATATATTCGCAGATTCAGCTATGTTACCATATCTTCCTTAGGCAATATTATGTAAGTACAAAAGAATGAGCACTGTTGTCACTTGTGAACATAAGTTGCAATGGTTATTGGCGCGAAAATACAGTGTTTCTAAAGTAAAAAAAAAATTCTTCATTTAATAGCATACAAAGTGACAACCAATAGTGATATTTTGTGGTGTTTTTTTATCAAAATAGCTACTTACAGTGTCACCTCAGAGACAAGTGACAAATGGTGTACTAAGTGACCCACCCCAGTGGAAGCCCTGTAAAAGGGAATGATTTCCGTCATTTCTACAAATTATAATTTTTTAGAGTTGGGGCAAACTTGAGATGCTGCTTTAAAAGGGGAATGATATCTGAGGACACTATTAAAAATTTTAAGTAGTTTAAGGAGTACTTGGGACTGGTTTCAAGCTCTTAAAAATTTGTGTCTTTATGTGTTTTTGAGAGCGACTGGGAGGGATTGCCACAAAAAAGAAGATGCTCTTCCCCATTTTTAGAAATTATTATTTGTTAGAGGTGCACTTCAAGAGCATGGTTTGAAGATTGTTTTAATTAGAGGGGTGACTCCCGTAATTTATAGAGGTTACTTTGGCGGTTTCTTTTGATGTCCATCCAGTTCCACTTATTGTTTTTTTTTGCACGATGGTAGAGCGGTAAACATTAAAATATGAATTTGGTTAAGTCCTGTTTTAAGAAAAATTAAACTAAATTATTTATAATTCAAATACGCAACAACAATATACAGAATGTTGGAGATATTCGAGTTCAAACTTGAATAGGTAGTATATAAGATGGCTGTAAGTGAAGTTTTGAGGAATTTTTTTCTTAGACATTTGGTTTGCCCTGAAAAACATGCTAAAATTATAGTACCGTTTGTTTGACAGCTGTTGATGGTAGTTGCAATGGCAGTATAATAAAGCTTTGTTAATTTAAAATTATTCGCTATTACTATAGTAACAATGCATTTTCAACCAATTAATAAGTAAGTAGTTACCGCGGTAGTTACTATCCCGTCTGTCAATTCAAAATAATTTCTGCCGTAGGTCGTAATAACATGGGCAATTATCCTTATACCATTTCTGAATTAACTGACAGATGGCGATTTGATTTATACATCGAAACGGTCAAGAACAATGCCTGCAGTTCTCAAAGCGTGGTTTTGCATACTTCACTTCTCAAAATCCGTTTTAGATAAAATGAACTAAGAAGTTTTTGACAAAAGTTGTTTAGTTTCATACACCGCCTATGTAAGTGGATGGGTAGGGTATATCCCTAACACATTATAAAGCATCGGAATGAATTACAAAATTAATACTGGAACGTAAGCCAAAAATGGGTAGGAGTGTCTAATCCAAGGAACGTCGAAAAACAAATTTTTTGTTCTATGCCACTCATATTGCATGTTTTTGAATAAAGTTTATATGTTAAGAATAGAGTTGCGCAGAAGCGGGATTTGGCCGAATAACCGGCCAAAAATTCTGCCCAAGCACAAATATTCGGTCGAAGCAAACAATTTTTACGAAAAAATTGCATAAACATTTGTAAAAAAAAATGAGCGAAACACGTCGCTGGTAATTTCCCATACCGTTAACGTTTTAAATATTCTCGCGCCAATAAACGACTGCATAACATTGTTTTAATAAAAATTAAAGAACAATAAAATTAAAAAAAAGATAACGCCTTAGCGATGAATAGAACGATTGCCTGTACAATAGGATGTTGTAAAGTACATGCTGTAAGCATAGTATGATACGATAACTTCGACTAAACCGCATGGGAACTAAGTCACCGCCCGCGCTACAGCAAATTAGATGTTGCGCTTCGAACTTCGGAACAAAAATCGCTATAAATATTTTATTCGAAGAGATCAAAAATATGTAAAAAATATAAAATATATTTTTTAACTAGAGCAAATTGATAGACGTAGTTAATATCACGTAACTTCCGGAAGACGCGTTGTTGTTATAAGCAAATTTGTAGTTCAATGCAAGCTCCATCGACCCAAAAATTTAAAAAAGAAATGATTGGGACAGTTATTGAAGAATCACTTTTAGAAAATGCAATATTTTGAAAATCTGGCATTTTTACGATTTTCGTATGTCCAAAAATATTTTTCCATCTCATGATTATACTTACTAAGGACTATTAAATAATATGACAATTAGTATGGATTGGATGTTTTGTATTTGAGTAATCGGGTGTTAAAGTCAACATTTTCAATAAATCGTAGCGGTCTTCGTATTGACGATACAGCATTCGGAAAAAAGCATTTGATTAGCCTTTGGATGCACTATAACTGCATCGAGATCAAAAAGAGCATGTCTAATCTTCGTTTTCGAAACGAACCGAAGCTTCAGCGCATCCCTAGTTAAGAAGAAACAAATATTAAAAAGAAAACTTAACTGATCAGTTTAATTAATATAAAACTTAGTTATCTATGTATTTTCATTATGTTACTTATTAATATCTCCAGATTTTTTTCTATTATACAGTCTGAAAAAAGTAGTCAGATATGATACCATAGGTTATAAGGATGAGAGTATGTGAATTTAACTAAAATATACGAAAGTGCTTCGTTTCGGAGTTATGGCGTTAAAATAGAAGTTGGTGAAACAGTTTTGGTTAATATTTATAAACTGTTTGAGCTACACCCTTGAAATTTGGCATGAAAAAATGAGTTTACACATGAAATAGCACCATCAATGTATAAAACCAAGACAAATTAAGACAAATGGAAAAACCTTTTGTCAAGACTGCTAATGTTTTTTCTCCTTTGCTTGTAATATTTTGTTATTATTTTTTCTGTCAAGTATACTTATTTCGATCTAGTTTACACACGTGAAACGAGGTGGGAAAATATCTCTGTAACAGCTGGCCTGACAAAAAAAATAAAGAACGCAGTTTTTGTGTATTTAAGATCAAGCTACTTGAATTTGTAACCATTAAAAAAATCAACATTAAAACAAATGAAGAAACAACATGACGCCTCTTCAAGTATCTTACGTCTCTGATTCATAGTTAAGCTTTTTAGGGTGGTGGTATTGTTTGGTGTAAAATCATATTTCCATGTCAAATTTCAAAGCTATAGCTCAAACCGTTTCTAAGATATTAAAAAAAACTGTTTTATCAACTTCTACTTTAAAACGCCATAACTCTGAAGCAAAGCACTTTTGTACATAGGTAAGTTTAATTAAAATTACATATTCTCCACTAGTTTAATCTATATGGTATAATTTATGAGTACTTTAAAAAAAACGTTTAATAGACAAAGTATTCATTGATGTAATTTCACTATATAGCTTAATTTATAATAATACTCATACTCAGGACTTATGCTGTACAAATGCTATAATTAAATAATTTATACTATTATAGTAATAATGTAATCTTTCACATCAAGCAAGCATTCCTTAAATTATGAAAAACTTTTTAACGTACATATACATGAAGTACACTCAGTAGAAATACCACTCGAAGTAGAGGAGTAACTCAAAAGCCTGAGACTCTGGTCACTACTCCATCGCCAGCCCCAACTTAATTACTATTTTATAAAATATTAAAAATACTTAAGCTTATCGTTCTATGATATTTGCTATTTATTAAATACAGACGACTACAAAATTAAGATGTGCAGGTAAGCAATGGAAAGGAAACCCTCCAGAGCTTTTTTCTAAATAGAAAGTTATTCCTATTGTTGTCATACCCAGTTTGAAGCAAAAACTCGTACATTTTTGAAAAAATGAAGAATAAGTAGTGGGGGTACGGGAGGTTACGTATATCGCACTTGCGCAAATCCACTATTTGGTATGCATAGAATTCATGTCTGAACTTCAGTTTCTAATGCGCCTATGTTGAATTCGAGAGCCACTATCCGCCCCTTTTTAACGGACCAGCCTCGTTGCTTTCGGGTTTTATTCCAATGCGATTGCCAATCTTTTCAATCTAAATTGAGTTTTCTCCGTTCAGGAGTCTGAGCTGTAAAGTACTAACCAGTGAATCTCATTTTACGAATGATTAGTAAAATCAATAACACTGTCATCTGAGCTACTTCATTTCTAAACGTATTAACGTCAAATGCAAATTATGTCCAACCGTCAACTAAATAATACTATAAATGATAATACGCAAAGCACCACGCTTTCACGTAAATCGTATGGCATCTAAACCCTGAAAAAACATAGGAACGATGTTTCAGACAAGAACTCGTACGGAAAGTACGGAAATGTCGTAAGATTTCAGAGGGCGAGGAGTGTGTGTAAGTTGGCAATGTGATCAATTTCCGAACTCAATTGCGAACTCGTTGCACAGGACTGCTTTCCACTTCAGTATGCATAGAAGGGTCGCTAGAGTAGGCACGTTCTAGAATGTAAAGGGTTCCCGCTTGCCCTGCCGTTACAAGTCAGAGTGTCTTCATGAATACTTTAAAGTAGCTACACAAGCGTCAATTAATAATGTAGTACTGAATCTATTCTACGTTTGGGCTTTAGGGGAACTCTTGTGTATTTAGGACAAACATTGAAATATTCACATTATCGTAGGTAATATTTTAATATAAGTGTAGTTGAAAGCCGAAACGTATAAGAAACCATTAATTTCATGGAAATTTTACTTCGAATTTCTTTTTTGTATAGAGCAAGATTCATAAATAATGGACCAACACGTGACGGAGGATAAAAATAACAAAAGATTTATACAAATAAACGTCCTAAATGATGGAAAGTTACAGCCTTCCAATTTTCATATCTTTTTTTATCAATACATATCTTTCTTAGCGATATACAAGCTCACGATATTTTTTTAAATAGCTTATCATATTGAAAAATAACTAAGATTGTTATAGACAACGCAAAAACACCAAAATAAATATTGGCACAATTATGTAGATGTAGTAGTTCCCTGTAAGTATTTTCTCTCTCATCAACCATATCAAACTGTAATTGACTGAAACAAAACCATGGTGTACTGTTGTAACTCTGTCAAGGCTGCACATCACAGTAGCCAATGTGCGTCTCATGTATGGCGAATTTGAAGGTTTTGCTTGTTCAGCCCCCACAAGTTAAGCAAAGAATACTCATTTTTTGTTTCGCAAAATTCATTAGCAATCAAAATAAAACGTGTAAAAATTTATTCTATTGGCTAATTTTATGGCTATGATGCTTGCCACAATGCCATGATAAAGATGACACCCAATGGCGTTGCCCCTTATTACTCTAAAACAGAGTACTGATTGTGATGACGCTTGAGTTGCTATGTCGTATGGCCACTTCTATTGGAATCTTCTGCAATGAATTCTGTAGAATAGGAGGCTGATTACCTCATTTAAATATGCTTCTAGTCTTCTTTGATGACTGGTCCTTAATTGTACTATAAATTCTATACATATGGCATTCTCAGGTCGTGGAGAGTATAGATCACACACGTGCCAAGAAGTGAATACTATTTGTGCGTAGTTTTAGAATAAAATATTTGTAAAACGTCCCCTTTTACCAAAATTTGATCCCATACATTCACATAGATAAGTAGTTTGTTTTCAATTAACAGTGATAAAGTCCTACCTTTTATCCAGTGCATTTTTTACTCTCCAATACCTTCAGTATAGGGAAGTATTGAATTCATGAAAATTTTCGAGTTCGAAATTTTGACTGAAATACATGTTCTGGACCTCTGGAACTCAAAAAGTGTTTGTCTCTGGGTGACGCAGTGGATAGCCCGATTTCGATTAGCTTTGGAATATGGGCGATATATCAAAAATCCATCAACAAAATAAGCTTTTTCAAAATACAAATCCGAAAGCGGAAGTTAGATAAATATGTTTTTTTGAGAGGATGTATTTCAGAAATGGTATTTTCTAAATCTCAAAGAGAATCTGAGGGAAGACTTTAGGAACAATCGAATGAGTTTTTTTGGTGGAATTTCTTGCGAAACGTCTGACTGACGGACGTCCAGAAATGACCTGTAAAAGATTGCAAAAACTAAAATATTCATTTCAACATTACGCAAACCAAGACAATGTTTCTCGGTGAATGGCTGGGTATGCATGTATGTGTGTGGTACATCATTACACCTGAACGGACGCGGATAATCCGATTTTGATGAGCCTCGGAATGTGGGTGTATATCAAATGTTTTTGGTCGCACTTATTTTCGAACAAATTTCCTAAATTAGAAACGGGAACCTTATAGACGACTTTGGGGCAAATCCAAGGTCTTTTTCCGAAAGTTCTAGCTTCAAAGTGGCGTCCTACGACTTTCCGAAAATGTTGACTTTAGCACCTTATTAGTAATAAGTTGCTAAAGTCAAAATAATAAGTTATTACTACAGAGACACAATGTTACTGTGCACAAAAATGTTTGAATTTTCAAAAGCTGTAAATGAAACATATTTACAACATTTTGAAATATTTCACCAAATTATTAGTCAAAAACTAGAATACACGGTTTTTTAAAACCATTTAAGGTCCATAGACCTGAGCATAAGCTACAATTTAGTCCGTGTCCCAGCCCGCTAATTTCTATGTAACGCCTTCTATGAATTTTTGAAACTTTGGACTTTAACGCCTATTTACTCATAAACGAGTCATCGGGATAAAATTCGGTATTGGAAATGCCCTATTTTTAATTTCTGTTTAAGCTAACTTGCTGTGATAGTAAAACAAGAGCAACACCTTAAGTGTTAGATGCAGCAATATTTATGGGAGTTAATTTTTCCCCGTCACAAATTTTTGATAGACGAATTTAGAGTTGAGGTTTTCGTCTTCTTTAACGCCACGGAATTTTTTTTTTCTCTTAAAAAAAACGATGGTGCCCTCAGCTGTTGTTTGTTGTAATAATCCGCGACAAGAAAATTCTGTATTACTTCTCAGAGGGGTGTCTGGAGATCCCTGGTTAAAGGTTTAAATCCCAAAAAGGTGTTAAACGCAGATAAAATGAAAAACAAAGTTTTGCTATTTTCATTACGAATAGACATTTTAGGTTTAAAATAACTTATTACGTAAGCAAACTAACACTTAAGAGGTAAATTTGTTTCTTAGCAAATCTACGTCCGTACTTTTAAGTCACCTTACGCTGGTTGAAAAAAGATGTTCCACCATTATCTTTTTGAAGCGGATGATTTTGACGCCAATTATACTATAACAGCTGCGGCCCCGCTACAGCACTAGGGAGTAGTGCAATCTATACAGTCATTATTAGTGCGAAAAACGTTAATACAAAAATATTTTTGAAAATATGACAAGGTTTCTAAAGTATTGGTGAAGTCCAGGTGACAAAATAGTTAATTTATCAGCCAAAAATTGAGAGGAAGGGAAAAGTTAGCCGCCCTCAAATTGCTGCTCCTAAAAAGTAAGTTTAGAACTTCCTTCTACTATTATAACTTAAGCAATATAATAGCTTAAACAAAAATGTTTTATCGTTCTCAGAATGTTAAAAAAGGCGCATAAATTTTGGATTTATAGAGAGCGTCACATAGATTAGCGCATTGGGAGTGAGACACCAACCATTGGTTCCTAGCTCTATAAACCTACAAAATTAGAAAACAAATCGTATGGCCATTTTTGAAGCAATATTCTCACTAGTAAATTTCAATCTGTGAAAAAAAAACAAGATTAAATTATAATAAAGCATTTGTCGCTATGGCTGCGTTTGCTAGCGACAAGGGCGACGAATATAGTTACGATGCGGCACGCGGAAAACGACGATCGTTTCCGATGCAATCCGTTAATTTAAAATACGTACATAGTTAATTGTGTATGACATGATCACTACAAATACAACACGTGGCAGCGTTTTTTCTTTGACAAACTTGGGTTGATCACTCGCGCTAGTTAATTTTGAACAATTCACCCGTCGCGCTCGAGAAATTATCCTCGTAACTAGCACTCGTTAACAAGTTTATGGAAAAAAAAACGGGATCACTAGTTGTATTACTTGTGAAAATATCAGGTCGAATTGCATCACAGTACTAGCGCCATCATTCAAATTGTCCCGTGCTGTACATTTGTTCAAATATTCCTAAACAACTCGTGAATGAACCCCGTTTAATGCTTTAAACAACTGTCGTTGCATCATGAACTAATAGCAGTGGCATTGCAGTATTAGTCATACTTTCTGTTTTAAGCAATACCAAGCTATCAACAAACGATTTCTTAATAGGTAAAACGCTGTTTTATGTCTTACGCCTAGTTCAGCTTGTTAAATTAGTTTTTAAATTTTATCAATTATCGTCCGTCACAGTAATACAATAAACTGTTAAACCTGCTAAAATCGAGGTCGTTAGTAGTAGTATATTTTAAACACTTAATTGATGTGACCCTGCAGACAACTACGCAATATTCTTGTCATTATGGTTCATGCAATGAGTTTTCAAAACACGTTTTTAGCTCTAATGTAGATTCAGGTATGGCGGAAATGTACGACAGAGAAGTACGGAAGCAATTGTTTCTGCACATAGACAAAAAGAGAAATACGCGATATATCGTAATACTGATACTACTAATATATGAATCTACTAAAAATGAAAACCACCAAACCAGAACCATTGTATCGAAAAATTTATAAATATATAAGAAGCAAATGGTTAGGAAGCACGCCGTGAAAATAACATTTGTTATACAAATCTGCTATTATTTTATTGGTTTCAACCTGTGACAGGCATAGCTATGCTAAAACGAACTCATATTTTGACGACAACTTTTTCGTGCTAGTAGGATTAAATGCATTCGAGACAATCTCGTACCGGTACAATCAATGTATGCGTGCGTTCTTTAGGTAAATTATATTGTTTACATTTTTCCGTGCCAAAGAATAAACCGTAATGAAACCGAAGAGCTTAAGTTATTTCCATTATAAAAACATCAAGATTTTACTACTTTTCAGCTAATCGTCACTTATTGGCAGAGTTCGTAAATATCCTGATATTTATATAAATATCAAATAATCGGATATATATCGATATATATGCGATATATATTTATCAAAATTGGGATATTTATTAGTTTCTTTTTTCAATAAAGTAGCTACTGACATTTTTTATATTGATATATTTTCACATTTTTAAACAAAACATGACAAAAAATGAATACAAATGTATATTCATATATAAAAAGAAAAATTAAAAATTGTATTCTGTTCACTCATTGAGACTCAACTGCATGTTCCAATTATTCATTAAAAATGATCTTTGATAATGGGATTTCATCACCATCGGCGATATCCAATCTAGATCAGTTCGATTTGCTGAGGAGTTCTGATTCGGATACTTAAAAATAAATACTAATTTTCCCGTTTTCTCGTTACCAAAACGATTTCCCAACTGGGATTGGACAAATCCAAATGTGGAAAACTATCTTTCCAATCGTGCGTTTCCCGCTATGGCCGTGTGTAATTGCTCGTGCAGACCCATGAAATTTTTCTTATCTGGCCATACTGACTCGTGGTTAAGCCTTTCTATTATCTCAAAGAAGCAGTGTTTTTTAAGTGAGGGCCAAACACGAATTTGAGAAACGGTTTGGACTTTGCTATAAGGGCCATACCAATTGAAACAAAATCTGGCTTCATTTCTTTCAGAAATTCATACGCCTTTTCTTTCTGCAGACTGCTGAGCCTTTCGCCTAAAAATCTATGGTCCAACATATTTAAAGCTATGGCAATTGGGTTTAGACAAGCCTATCTAATCGCTTGCATAAGAGGCATTATGAGTGTTTTGTCCCTTGTTTGTCTATATAAGGCTGAAGGCAAATGTTTATTCCGAAAATGCTTGATTACGTTTGAGATATTCGTCGAGACAACCACAACATCAATTTCTTCAGCTAATAAGTTCAATAGATGAGCGAAGCACCCATATTGAATTACGTGAATATCGTCGGATACTTGCGTTGTCAAAACTTCCAACTTTCACACCAAATTTTACTTCTGAACTTCTAATAGCTTTTTATAACAACTTCTTGTAAATAAGTGGCTTTGTGGGCATTACCAGAACTATCATCAGTATGTACAAAAACGGTTGGTCCACCCTCAGCTACTAAGCTACAGCAAACTATGGGTTCATTATGGATATTATTCCACCCATTCAAACTCGAAAAGGAATTCCCTGCATTTCCAGCTTACATTTCTTGCATCTAGCCCCCTTTTCAGTATTATTGGCTTTATTCACACTGCCAAATTTTACCCACACTGCACTTTTAACTTTCAACAACATGCCCCACACTAGTTATCTCTTGAGATCTAAGGAATTAATAATAATGTCAAATTAAAGTATCATACAAGAAGTACACGCATAGAGTAAGGGCATTCACAGATAAATGGGATTTCCCGACAACTACCAACAAACCGGATGATTGAGAGATTTCCGCACCATTCTCTGTCTCTGTGTAGCGTAACACTGTTGCCACATCGATATTGAGTTTATAGAGGAATCTGCAGCTTTATTAAAATATGGATATACAATATCACGATATATAACCATGAATAAATATCGTGATATATATCGATGATATGTATCAAATATATACCAATTGATATTATTATTATAAATTCATAATGAAATTACTCTGTTTTACCTTCCCATACTTCCAGTATATGAATCGGCTGTAAGACTTTAGCGGATATACAGATTTCGTACCATTACTTTAAAACGACAAGGAACTGGAAACAGAAGGTGAATTGTTTGATAACATCATTTTTTTGACAAAATCTTAAGAATTTAAACACATACTCTGATAGAAAATCCTAAGGAACATGTACGGCAAACCATTTTACTTTTTAATTAGAAAGGTGGACATAATATTAAAGTTGCTTACTTTTTGTGATTTTCTTTAAATATATTTGAAACAAATTTCAGATATTTAAAATGCATTACTGATATCTGAAAAAGATACCAAATATCAGAAATGAATTACGCTGATGCTGCAATTATAATTGCGGAAAGTGAAAACCAACTACAGCGATTAATGAAGACGATGCAAGCTCCACTAGGAAGACTAAATGTATGACCATAAGATGCACACTACAAATATAAAGAAGTAATCGAACAGGTGTCTACATTTCAGCGGTATAAAATGTTTATACCCTTACATAACAAAAATTTTGAAAAAAACGCTAAAAATGTTCTCGTATTAGCAGGCCCTGAGTTCAAACAACAGCCTACCACAGTTGCAATAGCGTGCTGGTGCTGTAAACATGTCTATTAGTAACATGCTTTAAATGCCACTAATTTTCCAATCCTACCCGGTATAGCATATACGGTGTAAAACAGTGGCATCCAAAACTCACTTGACCCCTTTTTGAACGAATTTTGCTTTTGATTGTACAGAGAAATCAAATAAATTTAAAAGCACACCACTGCGATTGTGATAGGCTTTTCTTTGTATTCAAAGTTGTTTGCGTTTTTTTAAATTTCGTTGTGTGAGAGTATACACATTTTATTCCGTTAAAAAGAGAAAAAAACTTAACTATGGAATGAATGCAAAAAATAAGTACGGCCATGTTAAAAAAGGCGATCGCATCACAGCGCTTACACCATTTGATCATAAAAGTTTTTTGAATTATGCAAAAAAGTAGATAAAAATGTAATAAATCTTTTCCATCTAAAAGATGTTTTTGTTAAATCAATATTTACGCCACCAGAACCATTATTCCGTATTTTTGAACGGCCCTGTACATGAAATTCAGATCAAATTTTAATTTCAATGTCAACGCCATTTAGCGGGTAAACTTTTTGAATTACTTTTATATACAACTCAATAGAGAATTGAACGTTTAATCAAAATCTACCAAAAAATTATAAGGTGCTATCTCAGGAAAAAAAAGTTCGCTTTACTTCCGGTGTAACCGCGAGTATTGGCATGTTTATACGGCAAATTTAAAGGTTTTAAGTACCATAAAGTCTTGCAAAAGCCAGTTTTGGTATCTTAAAAACGAATTGCAATATTAACTTGAGACATCTAGGCTGAATCACCTGGTATAATGTTAATTCCAACTAAACTTTAAATAGTTCTCTGTTTCATGTAAAATGAACCATCAACGGAAATTTAAAGAAGCCATCTCACCACAAGTGTTCTACCGTTTCGAATTCCAATCGATCAGAATGAGGAGTGCCGGTCCTAGAGTTTCTGTAGCCCATCCGGTCTTAAAAAATATTTAACTAGTATATACAGGTCCGGACTGGTAATATGACTCTAAAGTTTTTGATAATTATAGATATCAGATAAGCCAGCGAATGAAAGAAACATTTTCTTTTCTGTAATTTAATGAAACTGTTCGTAATAGCTAACTGATATTTTGCTTAACGTATAATTGTGTATGGCCTAGGTAATAGTTCAAGCAAAAAGGAGGTATAAACCATAATCGCAGAAACTACACACATTTGTTTCACCTACACCTCTCTGCAAAAAAACTAAAGTCGAAAGTTGCGCTAGTCTGGCAATTTGGATATAATTGATTCTTAATAATAACAACCATTACCATATAAGTTTACAATCAAATGAAGGTTGGTAAATCCTCCAAGCTAATAGCATTCAGTTTGGGCGTACGTCTTGTTTTTGTTCTAAGTAATAAACTGTAAAAACAATTTCTCATTTATATGATAATTATAAAAGTTTCAATATGCAGTGGCGTAACTAATAGTCTATATGTGTTCTTTTTTGTTTTGCTTTAAATATTTTTTTTTCTTTTGTCTCGGCATTTTTGGTACCACAATCGTACGTCATTAATTTACTCGTTAACTAGTGTAGTTACAACAAATTGCTAAAGTAATATTTCATAGTTTTATCCACAATTTACATATTATAGAGGCATAATTCTACTATTGAGAGACGTCTTATGGCATTAATAAAACACATGGGTCTTATAATTAAGCCATAAGACACGTAACAAAATCAAACTATATTTAAACTTCCTTGTTAACATTTACATTTATATTCACAATAAAAGAGAAAATATTGTCGGTTTTTACTCACATTCACATTGATATTATTTGTATTTATGTGGTTTAAGCCGTTTAATTTATCATTATGACAATTTTGACAGTTTTTATTAGTGACAACTTTCTACTCTGATCTTTTATATAATTTAATTCAATGTTTCAAAATGATCAATGTCGGTATTAGTGATCCACATAATTTATGCCTCTACAATATTGTAAGTTGTGGATAAAATTTTGTATTGCATTTGTGGATTACCTGCAAATAAAACTTGAAAATTTAAACACTCGGCCTTGCGGCCTCGTGGGTAAACTTTTTCGCGAGTTTAATTTGCCTCATAATCCACTTATACAATAAATAACTATTAATGACGTTGTAATTTGCCATACGCAATGATTTTTTAAATAAGTGAAAATCATGCCTACTAAATTTCAAGTTACGTGTATGTCCATCTTTTGCGTCTTTGATTAGCACTTAAAAGCGATTCTGAAGAAATCAATAACAGATAACGCAAATTGGGTATCAATCCAAAACGCGAGATTTTGTTTTCACCCCCCTCACTTCCGGTTAAGTTTTTTTGTACCGCTTTGTATAATTATGTAGTCATCGGTATAATTTCATCTGTTTTCCATTTCAAATCATCCTATGCTTATAAAAATGTTTGTAGGTTAGTCACTAAATAGAAGAAAATACAATAAAATTTCCATTCCACCTATGCAGACAATGGCAGCACACATGGGTACCCAAGCATACATTCGCTTCCGATCATTCATTCATGTGCCGTTACCTTGACAACCCAACAGACAATTTGATCCTTTACTATGTAACAAGTTTGAACATATTAAACTGGGAGATTAGTTAGTATAGCTTTCATACTGCTGGGTGTGTCCTAGAATTGGTTAATACATCTCTTCACAAAGAGCCGGAACACAGTTAGTCAGGTATCAACTGATTCTATACTTGTTGAATAACTAGCATTTAAAATTGTCTAAATTTTGGCAAAAGCGCAACAAATATAGCTTAAACGACGCGATATTTAATGAAAACGGAAAATATCTCACATAATTCATGTTTAATGTCGCTGAAACTGTTATTCAACACAATCAAAATGTCAAACACAAAGCATCATAGTAAAAAACAAGTATAATTAGCCTGCAAAATCAAAAGCGAACAACTCGTTCCGAAGAAGATAGAGGTAAAACACTAGCCCACGTACCCACGTACAGATAGCAATTTCCAAAAAATACCATCTTTTTTGCGTTTGTTGAGTAACAAAACACTTTCTTTTTTTTTTCATAAAAATCGGAATATCGAAAATGTGCATGACATCAACTATACTCTGCAACTTTGGTATAGCTGTGAGCAATAGAATGTAAAAAAACCAGTAGTCTTAGGAATTCTCTGTTGTAAGTTTCAATGTGTTGAAACTATTAAATTATGTATATGTTACGGACAACAAACAAAATAAGACATATTAGCGAAACTCATGAGCTATGCTCCACTTTTATTGTTTCGTTTTTTATAAATAAATAAACTAATTAGGTAAGCATTGCAGCGGTCCGTGGATCAAAGTCCTAGTTCTATGAATTATATTACAGTTGTTGTAACTCCATACAGGGTGTACAAGATAAGGAGTGCATGCATGGGGATAAGAATTGTTCAACATCGCAAGTACCTACTATGATCCACATTCGAATCCTAGAACTTTTGCTTAATTTTCAATACAGACTGAAAAAACTAAAATTTTCAGTTTCCGTTTTTGTGTATAATTTGATTATTATCAAAGATAGCTCAAAAGGTTTTGACATTATAAAGACACTTTTTTGCACAGAATTCGAATCTCAAATTATAATTTTTATAGGTCGTTCAATTTTCAAGATATTGACATTAAGTATAACATTAAAGGGGAATTACACTAGTAACGCCCTCTATGAAACCAAATCTCTTCTTTCTTATTGACATTAACTTCGCTTTTTTAAATATGCGTCAAAGGCGGCCATCCATATCATCATTGAATAAAGCTCGTTTTCGTCATTTCTCTGATATAAGGTTTAATGGGTTTATTTTTACAAATAGCGGAGTTATAAGCAAGAAACCTTTTTCTTAATAGTAGGCTGTGAAAAACTGAAGGCTGAAAATTAACAAAAAGAAAGAAAACAAAAAACAGGCATCTGCACTTGTTTCCGTTGAAGTTTGATCCGTTTATCTTCCTAAATAATAATGTTATAAGCGAGAAATTGTTTGCTTATAGTAGACTGTAGAAAAATAAAAAAGAAACACCTGAATGTTTCAGAGAATAAAACTATTAAAAATGTATGATCGTATGATAATCAGAGATGAGTACTATGTAATTTGTTTTGGCAATATCTACATCTTAACACGAGTTTATTGTCATTCTAAATTTTTTTTTCGTGTTTTATTACTTAGCAGGAGTATTTAAAAGTTAAACGTCTTTTGACAGACAGACAGACAGACAGACAGACAGACAGACAGATGTTATACGAACATACATTTTTAATAGTTTTATTCCCTGTAACATTCAGGTGATTTTTTTCCATTTTTTTTACAGTTTACCATGAGAAAACAATTTCTCACTTATAACTTATACCTTTATTATTTGGGAAGATAAACTGATCAATCCTCAATGGAAACAAATGCAGCCTTTTGTTTTTTGTTTTCTTTCTTTTTGTTAATTTTCAGCCTACTACAAAAAAAACAGTATTTCGCAGCCTACTATAAAAAACAGTTTTTTGCTTATAACTCCGTTATTTGTAAAAATAAACCAATCTAACCTTATATCAAAGAAAAGGAAAATAGAGCTCTATTCAATGATGAGATGGCCGCCTTTGACGCATATTTAAAAAAGCGAAGTTAATGTCAATATCCTGAAAAGTGAAGACCTACAAAAATTTTAATTTAAGATTCGAAATCTGTGTAAAAAGTGTCTGAATAATGTCAAAACTTCTTTTCGCTATCTTTGATAATAACCAAATTCTATACCAAGTAAAAATTGTAGGAATTGAATGTGGATTTTAGTAGTACTTGAGATGCTGAACAATTCTTCTCATTTAACCTAATCTCTATCTCTTATCGTTTACGAGATCCCCATGCATGCACTCCTTATCTTGGACACGCTATACATATATTAAATTCGAATCACTTCGACCTGTCTCAAGTTGAGAGGATTGCGGCTGCAGCCGAGATTATACAACCCAAACGGCACGCGTCTGATCCTTTTTTTTGCAAAGTTGCAAAAAACCACAGTTGGGTATTATACGGGTACAGTTATTTCCTTTTAAAAGCGAGCGGTAGAATAAACGCAGCATATTTTTTACTAACGCGTTTGTTGTTGTAACTTCAGTTCTCAATATTTGGGTTACGTTTAGTTTCCGTTTAATAATTCTTAGCCTATTTATTTAAAACATGAGCGTAATAATTTCGTCCACGGGCGATACACAAAATGAAATCATTCATCAAAATTCATTCCATATCATAGCTAAACTGGAGGTGGCCGTATTTATTTTCCAAATTTATGAGCGAAAATCGCTTATAATGTTATTGTTCAATATCTGCTTGTCTACTTGTTTACTTATTTAACTTGTGCGTATATATTTCCAATTTTAATATATATCTAATATAAACAAAATTAATTTAGAAAATCTTAAAATGATCGCAATGGCGCTTTTTCAAAATTTTGAAAAATTTTATAAAATATTATTTGACAACTGTGCACACGATTTTTTTAAAACTTTGTAGGCTGTTAGAACGGAAGATTGGCTACAATTTAATTTTTTTTCTGAAAGCTGTGACTTCACTGTGGCGCTTTCTATGAATTTGGATGGATGGAATAGAAGGTTGCCTATATAGCCTGATTTCTTAGAAAGACGCAGACGGTGAACTGTACAACGTTATAATTATAAAATTTACGGTTTTGAAAATACGGTAAATATTAATATCTAGTATGGGAAACTCCACTCGCGGTCCACACTTCATCTTTTTTAATAAATCAATCACAACTACGAGCGTCGATAATACGGTAACCTGTATGATAAAATCGTGAATATAGTTTTACACCTCTGGAGTTATTTTATTACACCACTAATGAAAGAATATGTCGTTGTAAAGACTTAATTTCACAGATGTTTAGTGTTACGCCTGCAGCCATCTTATTCAGATTGTGAAACAAAACTTGAACCGACCCAACAAAAAGATTGCACTAACAACCAAAATGCGTGTCTAAGTTACACGAAATTCGCAGCTATTAGCTAGAACAATAGAATCTTCGACCGTCAAATTTTATGTAATACAGGAAATGTAACAAAAAAGAGAAAACCAGTGGCGCGAAATCTCCTACTTAAAAACTTTTGTTCTTGCTTAACACAGTCGTATTATTAACAGTATTTTGTATACAAAAAGGCAATATCAACACAACACATAAGTACTTTCGCCTAAACTGCCATATATCTGCACTATTCAAAACTTCTGCTAGAAATTAGACTTATGTCTGAAAATCTTATTTCATATATGATTAGGCTTTCTGCCATACCATTGAATAAAAACAATTATTGTCTAAATAAGTTACGGATTTCATCATTGCTGTAAATACCACAAACTACATTGAAAATTAAAATACATTCTTTTAACGGGTCAGCATCTTGAGCTGTAGAAAAACAGCCTTGCTAAACAGGCTGTAACTACTGTTAGATCTTGATGTGCAAGACGGTTTTTAGACTCTTTTCACCGAATTCATCAATTTTTGCTACTAAATATAACGTAGCTGACCGAAATAAACAGCAAGCAACATGTACGTGGTGTTTTAAAGTACATGAAAAACGAGTGGACGAAAGGAAAGGGAAGTCTTCGCTTATTAATCACGCTAAAATCATTGGAGCGAAGTGTGAGTAAAAAATTTATGTTCCGTTAAACGACAAGTTAAAAAGAAATATTCTGCTAAATATTACTCTGGAAAACATTTTATTCTTATTTCAAATTCTTTTTTATGGTTATCAATTGCGTCAATATTATTACGTCAGACAATTCCACGAATCAATTATTGTTAAATGATAAACACTAACATCAAATTAATTGTTAATAAAGAAACCATAATGGAAGTATAAAATAAGTACATTTCGGCATATTCCTGCAATGTCAGCTGTATTTCTACATCTTAGTTTTCTGTAATACCGAACCCTTTATTCCCACATTATAAAATCATTCAAATTGATTATAAGTTTGCTAAAGCCATGGAAATAATACATGCCAACACGAAAATTTTCTTTGTTTACATGTGCAAATGTGCATTGAAATCCTATGCTCCTAGTCCGGATTTCTAATAAAGTATTTAGTCAGTATTTATATAGGTATTATAGGGCAATCAATTTATAATAAATCCTGGCATAATTCCTTTAAATACATAGTTGGCGCATATATGCAATTTTAAACAAATTATTCACGGGCTTACAATAGGAACACACCTACACGTTTCACCTTATTGAGCTTGTTTAGATATATATTATACATTTGGCCAGCTGGTTTATTATCTCGAGCTATTTTATAAGGAAGTTGGTAAGCGTAGAATATGAATGGTTAGGAGTTTTAAAAGTAATACTTGAAACAATTTTAAGAAACTTCGCAAAAATATGTTTGAGTGCAGAACCTCTGGCTTCGCTCTACAATAAAGTAATACTAACCGAACTGATGTATCTCAAATATTGCAGTTGTAGGTGTAAGACCTTGCAAAATCGTGCAACTCGTTTCACGACTTGAGTACTCCCATTCTTTTTGTTTACTTATTGAATGTTAATGAAATTTATTGCTGTTTGGGAACTAAGAGTCCAGTCTTTATCGGGCTATACTCGTTAAACGAAGATAAAACAACAGGAAACCATTCACTTCCACGTTTCCATACTTCAAACATACACACATACTTTTTATAAACACAACGTTCTAAGCCCAACAGTGTTACAAACTTGCTCCATCAGGTAGCAAAGAAGGTTATGACTAGCTGTCCTCGCGCTACTTTGAATGCCTTTAAATACATTTTTTCAAGTGCCTCTCACAAAATATTTTTGGACAGAAAGGACAATTTTAGAATAAAGAATTACAGAAAATTAAACTCGTCAGTCAGAAAATGGGGGAAAGGGAAGAAGTTGCCACTTCAACTATAACTGCATCTAAAACCAAGCATTGAATCTTTATTTTAAAGAACGGATATTTTTTAATACT
Organism: Ctenicera cuprea; assembly: GCA_958336395.1. Taxonomy (NCBI): domain Eukaryota; kingdom Metazoa; phylum Arthropoda; class Insecta; order Coleoptera; family Elateridae; genus Ctenicera; species Ctenicera cuprea. The sequence continues at coordinate 57,182,369 of OY284490.1, forward strand.
TGGTAGAAATTTTGGGTAAGATTCCGATTTAATTGCAGCTATAATTAATCAATTTATGATTGACGCGTGTTTTATTGTTATTATTTTTCTTTCTAATTATCAGTTTTATTTTATAAGCGCTAAATATAATTTTTGGTACTACTGTCAATTAAAAAAGAACTATAAAATTACACAAAATTTACCTTAACAAATGTTATAAGTTTTTTATTTCTCAAATTATTACTTTATTATGCAAAGATGACTCGATGATGATTTTGTTAAATATAATATTTTATGTTATTTAATATATTTTTTTAAACAGAAGACAGTAGCAGAAATAATATTTAGCTCTTCTAAAAAAAACTGATAACTAGAAATTCAAAGAAACAATAAAAAAAAATTTGGCAGCAATCGTAAATTAGTTAATTTGGGCTATAATTAAACCGAAAACTTACCAATATTTCTACCAAGTAAGACAAAAATATCCGTTCTTCATCGTTATAACGTCTAAAATTGACATGCGCATTTCAGCGAGATGCTATACAAGACTTTCAGTTCCCCTTTGCTATTTGCCTATATGTTCCGATAAGCTTTGGGACTCTTATAGCCTCTTCCTAGCTGTATTACCTAATGAGCATTAAAAAAATTGCATGACTTGTTTCTCAAATATAATTATTTTTAAATTTTCCATATTTTTGAATATTTTAATTTGAATAGTTTTTACGATGACGGAGGTACTTTTATTCTAAAATAACATTTTGCATGCCTCTGGGAATTATTCAGTTTGTTTGATTTAAATTAGTTCATTTGAATCAATAATTACAATATTTATTTGATAGCGATTCAGGTGATAGTTTTAAAAGCAGTATTTTAAAACCGCTAAAATAAGTACATTACCTACTTTAGAAAACCTAAAAATTTACATTCGGCGGACACCACACAACCCCAAATGAAAAGGATTATGGAATATGGATATGGTTTAGCTCGTTTTGAAATATTTTTCCCTAATGTCTAAAATCCCGTTTAAAATGCAGCACTTATTTGATTTAAATTTTTAATTTTATAATTTAAAGATTTAAATCAACAGTATTACTTATAGTTACTATATCTAATCACTGTGAAAAAAATGAACTTTTAATTAAAAAAATCATTAAAGATGTTTTAAAATAAATCTATTTTTAATCTGTTTCTTTATGCCCTGCTATAAAGGTATACCGTTTTAGCAACCTCCTGTTTAATAAACAGGTTAATTTCAAAATTTTCAACAGCAATACCACAAGTGATTTAAAAGTTATCAATAATTCTGTGCTTCATTGACAATGAAATTGTGTTGTTGCTAGGAAATATCACGACTCCGAAGGCGGAGTGATATTGCCTTGCATCAACACAATTGAGTTCGTCAGTGAAAGAGAGAATTATAGAAAATTGTTAATTCAAGAGTGGAATATTTAGAATATTCCTCGAACTAAATATTAAAACACTTAGTTGGTATAATTATTTCTTATGTACAAACGCGTTATTTAATTATTACCTACGTGCAAAAATAAAAACATGTTGATGTGATTGCTATGCTTACAACAGCGATAACACCGGAGCTTCCTAAGAAAGTATTATGGGTCAGGATGCGATTGGTTAAGAGCCTGAACATAAACGGCTAATATTGGCTATATTTTACAAGAAAGGTATAAAATAGTTGTGTCTATTACATGACCAGGGTGCAACTTTGATATTATGTTTCTTAACTTTTTGTTGCAGCATGTATTTACAAAAATAAAGCATCCAAACCCTACGATCAAATATACAACAAACTGTTTAACGTTACATGTCGGATTATTCAGTTATTAAAATATAGCTGGCAATGCACTTACTTCGTATATGAAGTAATGTGGGTGGCTTCACTAAATATACTACGACACCTACACACTTACGTGAATAGAAATTCTGGTCGCATTAGCTTTAGGTTTCCTTTTCTGCACTTTAGATGATTTCCTAAGCACATTATTTGTTATTAACATTAGGCGCATGTTAATAGCAGTTGGTAGTAATTGGTAACGATAGCATAATATTGCTATTTTATTAGTAGCTAGTAGGTAGGTACGTACAGTGGAAACAACGGAACCATGTGTTGAGAAAGCAGCTGGGTGTAGCCAGGTGAAACGACAGGTTGCTGCTACAAAGCCTGACAGATGCTATATTGAAAATATTTAGTGTGTTGACTAGATGTTTAAATATTTCCAAAAAAAAATCACAAAACAAGAGTGCTTATAACTCCGAAAGCTTGGAAGTATGTATGCAATTAGTAGCCGCTGAATAATTGCTAATATGAAGTAGCAAAAAATCTCCAAGCAGTATGTCCAATATTCGTGAGACGCACGGCTATGGCAAGCAAGCCGTTTTACTTTTTAATGAAAAAGGTGAAAATAGTATTAAAATGGTTCAGTTATTGCGATTTCTTCAAAAATATGTGAAACGAATTTCAGATATCTGAAACGCGTTTTTGATATGTGATTAATATCAGACATCAGAAGTTCATTTCTGATACCTAAAATTGATTTCAGATAACAGAAATTAGTTTTTGATATTAGCATCAGCAAAAATTTCAAATATACAATAAAAAGTAACATTAAAATGATAAACTGTATAAATAGTAACAATTGGGAGTTTAGCGCTTCAATTTTCTGATGTTAACATTAGGGAATATAATTTATCGTATAATTTCTTCTAAATGATTGGTAAGATTCCCACCGAATTAACATTTAGTTATTTATTTATTTTGTGTAATTCACTATATCACAATGTTACAGTTTTCTCAAATGAATTATCATTAACACAAATTACGTAGTACACATTTATATTATGACTGTCTTATTGAACTTTCAAAATATCCCACCAAAATGGTCAGTTGTTGATTTCTAATACCTGGTATATTTATAATTTTACAGTAATATTACAGGAGGTTAAAAATATCGCAGCGAAATGGAAAACGTTTAATTCAAATATGTGACATCTTTTTTATGACTGTGATATTAAGAACTGTTAAAAATGTCGCTGTAAAGTTAAAAGTTGCTGATTTCTAATATCTGGTATATTTATAATTTTACAGTGATATTATAGAAGGTTAAAACTATCGTAGTGGAATGAAAAAGTTTAATTTCAAATATGTTATATTTTTATTATGACTGTGATATTAAAAACGTTAATAATGTCACTGTAAAAGTAAAAATTGTTGATTTCTAATATCAGATACATTTATAGTTTCACAGTGATATTAAAAACGTTAAAAATATTACAGTGAATTTGAAATAGTTAGATTTAAAATAATTAAAATTAAAAAACTATTAATATGACTGCGATATTAAAAACACAAAAAATCGGCAAATAATCGAAAATTGTTGATTTAAAATATGTGGTAATTTATATTAGTACAGTGATATTGAAAGGTCTTTTAGTTCTGCGTCTGATCCTAGAGTTTCAAAGAAAAATATTCAGCCATAACAAAATGGCGGATTTTAAACAAATGGACTCACACAATTCAAAATTGTTTTGATTTTATTATCCAGTAGTCCACTTTTTCATTTGCAGGACAAAATTTTCCCAGAAATATCTCAGGTGGGTGGAAATAATATTGAAAATGTTATGTTCCAAGAAGACGGTGCACCGCCTCATTATTATAGGCCTGTTTCTGACTTTCTCAACGGACATTTTCCTGTAGGCCTGTAGAATAACTGGCTCGCTCCCTAGATTTACGCCCTTAGATTTTTTTCTATAAGAATATCTGAAATCGAAAGTGTACAGAACCCGTCCAGAAACAGTTGAAGAACTGGAGCAACGCATTACAGAAGTTTGCAGAAATATCACTCCAGAAACGTATGAAAATGTAAGGCAAGAATTTCATAACCGACTTTTTATATGACAAGAAGTGAATGGTAAACATTTCGAACACTTAATTTAATTTCTTCTTGCTTTAATTCTTAGTTTTTTTTAATAGACTTCTTTAAATTCAAACATTGTCATTTTGTTATGGCTGAATATTTTTCTTTGAAACTCTAGGATCAGACGCAGAACTAAAAGACCTTTCAAATGAGGTGTCACTCGACCCCCCATTCGATTTAAAAAAAAATTCCAAAATGGCGCTCAGTCGCCATTTTGATAATTTTGATAGGGTCTGAAAAATAGTATTTAATTTCCCATTACAGCACACCAAATTTTGTGGTAAAATATCAAGTCGTTCAAAAGTTAGTAGGGAGGGGGGTTTCTTTATAGACACGGTGTAGGTCGTTCCGTTTAAAAAAAATCGAGTTATGATACGTTAACGTTGTAAGTCCTTGCACCGCCCTATATAAATAAATTCAACTTTAAAATATCTGTAGAATAGTACATAGCATTGACTAAAACTTAGCCAAAAAATTTTGTTGAATCTGTGGAAGTAAGGCTTGTGCAGGGTTTATCAGTGACGTCAACAAATGGCAAATTTGTTTGAAAAAGAGGAATAACTTGCCACGCCGCAACGGAATTTTAAAAACAAAAAATATTCTTAGAGGCAATTAAACGTACATTAAGAATATGCAAAAATATATTATATAGGGTGTTCAATTTAAAAAAAAACATAAATTTGGTATGCCCCTTTAATGTGGAACACCTTGTATAAACTAAAATAATTTTAGAATGCGTAAAAATTGTCAAGTAGCCCACATGTGCAATATCTTTTTGATAACTTAAGTAACAAAGCAGTTATCAAAGAATTTCGCTACGCTGCTGGGACACCGGGTATAGACAGACAATTTTGAAAAACCACTTTTTGAGCATTTAGTGTTCAAAACATGTGTTTTCGTCAAAATAAAAAAATCTCGGGGTAACAATACATTCCCATACTGCAAGTCTAAGACAGTAAAAGTTAAATATCCTTTTGGCCATTGAAAATTTAAATATCATTATCCATTATTTTATACACTGCGAATGCAATTAAACAACTGAAATTTACACGTTCAATAATTAGTAAATATAAGTAAACTTTAAATATATTTTTTAATTAACATAAACAGATAAACATTTTCCACAATTTTAAAATGTAGTAAATGTTTTTGAAGAATTTTAAACGGTGTCTTAAATGTGAAAGCTGGGTCGTCGAAAAAAGAGCAAATATATTTTGTTACGAGTCTTTATCGGATAGGTACAGAAATTTACTAAATTCCTAAAATGAAGATATTTCGTTCAGTACCTGTGGGTAGTGGGGTCAATTAAAGAAATAAATAACAAAAAAGTAAATAAAAATGCATGCAAGCCACTGTTTTTAATTTTTGATTGGCATTTTGAAATCCTTGTTGCATTTTGAATACTAACTGTCTCTTTAAATTTATATTTATTCTTTTTAATGACATTTGGCATTTTTGGAATTTAAGTATAGCCAAAAAAAAATAAAAGGCAGGAGAAATTTCAATAAAATATTCAAAACCGTTTTAAAATTTGAAGAAAAAAATTTCAACACCCTATTTCGAAAACTAAGCTGCTGTGGACACATGTTTACAGGAAGTTTTTGTGTTATATTTAGGTAAGCAATCTGCCTCTGAACGGAGCCCATGTTTTTCAAAACACCCTGTATATAATCTCAATATCTACCGCGCGATAAATTAAAATGTTTGGTCAATTCTTGTTATGGAATATGAACAGCATGTCTTACCTTATTTATACCATAAATTATAGTTGTCAAAATGACAAATTAATTAATTGTAAAATATAGACACTACTTCGAGTTTTTATGGCAAGAGTTGACCAAAAATTTGTATGATTACCCGGTGCTTACGAAGGACTTGGTTTGAAATAGAAAATGCCGTTGTGGGGGCGCATTTACAACACATCGTACTGTTGTTGCTAAGGCAAGTAAATGTTAATCGTTATAGATTTCATAGCGACATATTTTAACGTACTTTTGCTGGGCCATAAGCTATGAATTTTATTGATCTGTTCATAAGTTTATTATAGTTCGCTTATCAGTAGCTGTATGGGCCCCATCTGATAAAGCAGTATTGTTGTCAAATTATTATAAAATGTTTACTTTCTATTTTTTTTAAGTTTCTCATGATCATGAAGGTGAAGATAAATATTTACTTTCAAAACTAAAATAAGCTTGTGTTGAAACCTCATTTCATGTACAGGTAAAATTAATTTTTCTTCGAATAGGCTAATGACAAATGTCTGCTTGCTGCAGTAGCTGATAGAGTTTTATTTATAGAATGCAGAAGTATGTTATTGGCTTGCTACTATACATTATACATATTTTAGTGCGTTGTGCGCAAAGAAACAGGTAAATGTCAGGTAAATTATTGGAAATAATAAAGAACATCATCGGAAAATTCTATTACAACGATTCTAAGCAACACGTCCTACACCGTAACTAGTATTTAGTATTTTAAACCAAAGAAAGCATCGCTTTGCTACCACCATCTTACTCCAGTCACTGCGTCGCAAAAATAGGAGGTGTAGGGAAATAACTCAGGAATTAAAAATTTTTTCGCTTAAACCCTTTATTTGGGCGTTTAAAAAAGACCCGAGTTTGTGAATTCTAACTTGGTCGGGAACCCAGAAAAAGTTTTTGAAAAAGGTGTAAAAATCACAATAGCGTTGTCTCTGATAATAATCATACGTAAAACTAATCCACAGATGAGTTAAATTACAGCCAATTTCCTAAAATAAAAAAGAACCCTCTAACTGAATAGGTCGCGAGCTAGGACTTCTCAAAGTAGAGCATAAAGGGTTTAAGCAATATATGCAAAAAAATGCTATTCCTCGGTTATTTCCCTGTAAAAATACCTGATGACTGGACATTCTACTATACTTAATAGGTTTGCATGCACATTTATACGAATAATGCAATGATCAGATGGACAAATGCAAAGAAATAGTAGGGACTTCAGAACGGAATAATCACGGGAAAAGCACGGCCTCTGTAGTACTTTACTTGAGGCGGTCGGCGGCAGTTAGTTGCAGCGTGCAGCTAGTGTGTTTATTTCATACGTAGTTTGCAAATTTGCAGTAAATATGGAAACTCTCGTTAACCAGATTTAAAAAAAAATAATGGACTTACGAAAAACAAATAGAAATAAAAAATCGTGGGCAATGCACTTCAAAAAGACTAGGGCCGTTACAGACAAACAGTAGGAAGAAATCTAGATCGTTTCATACTGAATGGTATTAAAAAAATAAACTGGCTAACTGGTAGCGATATTAAAAATAATAAAGTATTTTGCTGGAATTGCTTAGTATTTTCATCTGCATCTCACCCCTCAAAAGTAAAACCTGAAACAGGATACTCTGATTTAAAAAATCTTTCAGCTGTAATTAGAAAGCATGCATCGACCGAAAAACATTTATCTGCAACTGTTAGATTAAAATTATTCGGCAAACCACGCATTAACTTGGCTTTAGACGAAGGTTTTATGCGTAGATTAATTCATTTAACAACAGGTCTTGTTGAATTGGAGTTGCCGTAATTTTTGTACTTTTTAATCTTAATGTTAAATATTTTTTGCCATTGCCTACCCACATTTTGAACCCACGAAACGCCACTGGGAAACATGTAATTCCCGAACTTATGAAAATAACTATAAAGCAATTATTTTTACACAATCACATATTTAACTGACATTTCAATTCTGATGAAATTTAACCAATGGTATTCCACCATTTCCACCTCCATTTTTAGCTTTGATCAGGTGATTACTCCGCAGGTCATCGGAACAGGGTATGCAAAGGTACGTTAGAAATATATCACTTATGATTAAAGGAGAACAGGCTAATTTTTATCTTCCTCGAGTTCCTCGCCGGAATACAGAATTTATATTATCTAACGGTAAGTAAGCACTGTTATTGTCTTCGGCGTTTCCAAGCACACGCCACATTTGATAAAACATGTTTTCGTTTTAGGCTTACTCGCTAGTGTGAAAAACCTGTATGCCTAGGAGGACGCTACTTTTATGATAAAACTTTTCCTCCTAGATATTTTGAGTAATAAACATGTTTCGGGGCCTTATGAGACCATTAAATTAGACGACGCGCCGTAGTGTGTTGACGCGGGCGCATAAGTGATGGTGTATGTGCATGTGTCTACAGTTTACAGTTCAGACTCGCACGAAATGAGGGGGTCTATGTCACAACGGCCACCGGTCGCAACAGCCACCGAGTATTTACTATTGAGGCAATTACGCCTATGGTCATAACGGCTACCCAAGCCACCGGTCATACCGGCCAATCTGGTCACAACGTACACCTCTGTGTAAAGATTACAACCCCCAAAACATTAGTTACAATGTCCACAGTATCCACAACGGCCAATTTTTAATTTGGTCACAACGGCCACCCTTGTCACAACTTTCACTCGCCTCTGCTGCTCACAACGGCCAGCAGGAGAGTGGTTGTGACCAAGGTGGCCGTTATGACCATAGTCATAACGGCCGTTGTGGCCAGGTCCCAAACGAAGTAGGTCCGCCAATAAAAACTGGAGCAGGGAAGCGGTGCTCTACCGCAACATCGGTACGGTCGAAAAAAAAGGTGTATTGATACATATGTATAATTTTTTTAATATTCCATACCAAATTTGCGATATCGCCTTTCTGTACATGTTTTACTTTTAGTTACAGTTCCAGATTAAAAATACGTCGCTACTAACATGAACCACTACTTAATTGCTATACAAAAAAGTTGATGGGCATGGGAATGAAGTTTTGAAGTTAGATTTAATGCCTACTACGATTGAAATTTATTTGAAACTAGCCGAACCCGCGGGCTACGCCCCACGAATCTGCAGCCCGCGCAGTTTGGTATGGTACTGAGAGGTGTTGAGAGGCTTGTAAGAAGTTATACGTTTTTCTTGCCTTTAATTCCATGTAATCTGTAACAAGAGCGTCCGTCCACATTCAGTTTTTGGGGCTGTTTCAGCTTCAATATCTAATAATAATAGATCGCTTTTATATTTTCAATTTCGAAAAACATCCTTCGGCCGAAGCTTCTGTCACTGTAGCAGCATTGTAACAGCTTTTGGGAAGTTTGTTGAAGTTAAACTATTTTCTTTCATCAAAAACATGTTTCAATGCGTTGCGTGATTTGATTACTACGACTAGTAAATTTCTTAACTCCAAAAATATTTCATACTGTTATGTAATTGTATCAAAAAAAATACTGTACCAGAAAAAGAAACAATTGCTTAAACCAAAACTGTGAAACAATGTATACGGTGCCATTTAAAAAACTATAGCAACCAAATAACTAAACGTATAAAAAGCGAATATCTGCAATAAAAGTAATGAACACTAATATTCAAATCGAATTGTCCGCTGGCCCCCAGCTGCCGTGGAGTCTTGCGGGTACGTATAGTTACGCCACTGGTATATTGATGTCCTGCAGTTACCTACTTACTGCAGATGCCAACCAAGCGAGTTTGTCCTTGTTAATGTTTTTCTCGGTCTCATTCTAGAATTTCTAATATGCTTACTTCCTCTCATAACAGAACACCATTTACAGGAGCAAAGAGGCGGCTTCCTAATGTTAAGAACTTTGATGACTCTAACAGCTGTTGTTCCGTTCTCGTTCTGATTCCCTTTCTCAATCTCTTGCTATGTTTTCGCATGAGGGGAATTCATTTACTGTTTTTTCTCTTGTTTAGTTTCGTTCTGCATTTGCTAAAGTTTATGTAAAGCTCATTAGTTCTTTTACTGCTTGCTTGTGAATGATATTTTGGAAAAGTTCGAGCTAGGTATAAAAATCCGAAATTAATATAATCGTAATTAAAATAATACATTACAACAGTCGTATAAAACATTTAAAAAAATATTTCGTATAGACTATCCATTATTCTATGAAATTATACAATTTAAAATAAATATCTTATATAATATACATAGTCAATTGTAGATAGGCTACTTCTGTAGCAAAAAAAATAAACATTTAAGTCATATTTTGTATTTACTGAACCCCAAAAGCGCACGAGGGAAAGAACATTAAATAAGCTTTTAACTGCCGTATGAATTATTATTTTATTAAAATTGTGAATATACAATATGTATTCTTGTTTCTTTAATTGCTAATAACAACATCCACTAAAGAGAGGTCTTATAATAAAAAGTGTGTCCTTCTCAATAAACATGTACCTAGTTGTTAGTTCAATTTTCGATCTAGTCTTAGAAATCTTGTAAGGTATGTCCGTGGCAGTATAAATTCATACAAACAACCTTGAATAAAATAAAAACATAAAAGGAGCCAGTTCTTAGTTACGCAACATCTACCAAGCGGGACAAGCAAACTATTGCTGCATTCGCGTGAGACGTGCTGTCTGCAGGCCACGCATATAGGAAGTAGAACGTATTTGTACAGTCTTTGACAGAAGTAGGATTGGCGAGTAAGAACAATGCTTCAATTTAGCACGAGGCTGCTAAGTTGATATCAGACATTATACCTGATTTCGTAACATTTCATTTTTTGGTTTAAAAGTCGGGTTAACACAAACTGTTACTCTTTGAAAATAAAGATACCAAAACTTTTTTCCAGAAGTGTAGTACAAGCTAGATGTTTTGGCACTAATAGCCCACTATAGAGACTAATAAGACGACAAAAAACATTACTTCGAGGCACAGTTCTGTCGTACTACTGTTAAAAAGACTGTGATTTAACACTTACCAGTCCTTTTTCACACGGCAACGTTGGGCAGTAATCGTGTACCGGTACCAGTAGACAAATACTCAAAATGTACTTGTACTTTATGATTTGGTTACTGCACTTGTAAAGAGTATTCGCAATTTGTACTCGGAATATAATAAATATGGATTGCATTTCATAAGATTTTACATTTGATTTTGACAGGCAAGTAACTACGGGTGGGCCCAGGCCCACCCACTGGCACACCCAGCTAGCAACTAAAAAATTATAAATCATATTTCTCACCGTCATAATCAAATTGTTTGGAAAAAATAAAATGTATTATTATTAATTCAAAAATCTCTTTTGCGCCGGTGTAAATCAGGCAATTTACGTACACTGCTACAACCATCGCTTTAACGTAAAATTTAAAATTTTTATAGTGTTATTAGATGTTATTGAATAATTGTAATTTATGTTCAGTGTTTAGCATAATTGGATTTATGTGAGTGTTTATATTTGTAACAACGTACGCGTTCCTTGTACCTAATATCAAAATATTTAATTGTTTGTCCTATATAAACCGAATTACAGTACGAGCAATTTATAAACAAACTGTTTAAAACGTTTTTTGATTTTTAAAAGTTTTTTTGCATTTATTTGTTTTGTTTATAATTTTGACATTTTTTCTGATTTATTGCCAAAATACAGAATTGACGCGTATTTCCTTTTATCTAATGAAGTAGTTGAATAAATTTTATGAATAGCTATATTAAAATCTGTCTCTTTAGTTAGTGTATCAGTAAGTTGAGTATTATAACCATTATTGTATGCAATTTGTTTAATAATCGAAATTTCTCTATTATAACTAATTTTACCTAACGAAACCTTAAAAGCCCTAATATGTATCATAGACCTCTATGCTGCTAATTTATGTGTTTTATGATGACAAGAATCGTGTGGTAATGTAATGTCTGTTTGTGTAGGTTTTCTGTAAACAGAATATTCAAGTTTCATATTTGAATTAATTTTTATGTTTAAATTTAAAAAGTTAATAACCCCATTTTGTTCAGTTTGTAGTGTAAATGTTTTTTTTTGTGCAAACTGTATTCATTGATTAACTCAAATGGACTATCAAAACATGCTAAAATGTCATCAACGTAACGAAACCAAAATATAACTGTCTCAGAATAGTTTGAATAATATTTGATCTAATGTTCTATAAATATTTTAGCTAAATTAGACTTTCCATGGGTAAACCATCTTTTTGGAAATAAATTTTATTATTAAAAGTAAAATAATTTTGATTAATGCAAAGTTCAAATAATTAAATCGACTCAATCCGTTTTATTAATTCAACATTTTTGTTAACAAGAATAGTATTTAACAAAGGAATACACGCTTGACGAGGCATTTCTGAAAACATGTTACTAACATCAAAACTAACTGGCATACTTTGTGGTGGTAAATGTATGTTGGATAATTGGATTAATTCAGATGCATACAGTTCCGTGATACATACATAGGACTTTAACGGTTCCGTTAAGTAAAATTAGTTGTAATAGAGAAATTTCTATTATTAAACAAACTGCATACACTACTGGTTATAATACAAACTTATTAATATTGATATTAATTTTTAGTTTAATTTTATTATAATAACAAATTGCTCCTAAAAATTAAGGCTATTCATGATATTTCAATAAATGAAAAAAAATTCTTATTAAAGAATTTTCGAAAAATTAAATATTACTTCGGTGCTCAGTGGTCCTTATTTTGTTGTAAAAAAAAGGCACTCGATACTTTAGTAGGTTTAGTAGCATAAAAAATTAAAAACTGACGATACGTGTTTTATGACTACTAGATATTCTAATAAGTTTTGCAGTATAGAAATATTAAAAGTTAATAATATAAAAGTACACGATAAATTAAAAATCCACTCGTTATTTTACCACTTAATTAGAACTTATAGACTTGGTTTTTGCGTTGTTTTGTTTAAGAATGTAACACTATAAAACGTAGCCCCGCGTAGACCGCCTAGACCAACAACATTGTTAATAATAACTTAATAATAAAATAGTACTGATTTTATTTTGAGTACATGTAGTCCTAAGGTCAAAGTACTCAAGTACTTTAATCTTCTGTGCTCGTACTCTGTACTCATGATGAAAACTTTCAAAGTAGTCTGTACTCAGTACTCGAGTACATTTTCCCAGTACTAGAGTACATTTTGCCTTTAGTCGGCCCGGCTCTAACACATGTCACCCTCGCGCTTTGCAGCGCTACTGTGACACCACTATTAGAAGCAATTATATTTTATTTAAGTGAAAATATTCACACAACAGACGCGCCAAGGCATAAATTGCGGCAGCACAAGGATGATTCCGCTAAATTACGAAATCTAGATTTTAACAAAAATACACGTTTTGGGGCTCAAGAAACCCAAAATAGTGGGTTTTAAAAAATGTCTGCCTATGGGTGGGTGAGTGTGTTTGTAGGTGGGTGGGTGAGCGTGTTTCGCTAAAGGCAAAAGTACTGAACCGATTTTGATGTAACTTTAAATCAAGAGGTATACCGAAAATTGTAGTTCTAGTTAAACTTTTCAAAAAAATCCAAATCCAGAAGTTATAGATATGTTTTTGCCAAAACTAAATTTTAAAAATTTGAGCACGGAATCTGAGAGACGAACTTAAGACAAAACAAAAACTTTTTTACCGAACTTTCAGCTTCAAAATGACGGCCGCTACAATTTTTTGCAAATCTCGGCTTTAACGCCCATTTACTCAAAAAGTAGTTACCTGATCGAGATCAGCTACCACTTGTTTAAGGTTTCTTCGTGGGTAGTATACGATAAAGTAAGTTAATTTTGAAAATCCGAAAACAATCGCAATGGGCGCTGCTTCAAATTTTAAATAATTTTTAAAAAATAATTTTTCGAAAAACTGCCCACACAATTTTTTTTAACTTTCTGGGCTGATAGAGCTTGCAGTGAACTACAAATTTGCTTTTTACTAATATCCCAAATTTTACTCTGACGCCTTCCAAGAAGTTTTGAAAAATTTTAAATTGATTAATTATTAAATTCAAAAACGCAAAAGCCGATTGTTACAAACTTTTATCAGTTCAATAGACTAGTACTTTATTAGGATCAGTAAGAACTTTTAACTATTTTAAAAATTAAGAAAAAAACGATACTTTTTAATAACAACGCGTTTTCCGGCAGTTACGTAATTTTAACTACACCTATCAATTAGCTCTAGTAAGAAAATATATTTTTCATGCATTGCATATTTTTAATAACTCTGTAAATAAACTATTTACATCGATTTTTAGTCCGATGTCCGCTGTAGGGCGATCGGTTCCATTCTTACTATTCTTCTACGGTATGCGACATCGTAGGGTTGTCTATATAAATTGTTTTCTTAGAAAATAACATAAGGTGAAATGAGAGAAGAGCTTAAAAAATACACTTTTGCAAATACGGCAAGTATTAGTATACAGTAAGGGAAAGTCCACTCAAAGTTAACACTTCAGCTTTTTTAAAGTTTTGTAAGCAAATTATTACAAAACCAGCAAATGCTACAGCATCAGCAGCAGGATTGCAAAGCCGCAGGAAGTAGCCCATGTGCAAATAAGTGCTCTATACACATTTCCTGCAACATCAAAATTGTTCGCGAATTTAAAGCTACTATTGGCTACTGCCAATATTGCTTCCCACATATTGTTAGGGATGGCTTTATATTAGTAAATAACTTTTACATTTTAAGCATTCAATAATAGTATAATTTTGTATTATAATTTTTAAATTTAGGCTTCGTTATGATATAAATCACGAATAATATTCCACTTGTGTGATTAGAAATTTTGGGTCGCATCTTGACATGTCTCGACCAGAGTAGGTGAAAGAAATATAAATGAACTAGGGCAGATTGGTTTTGCATGTGATCTGGTTGGCATGCTTGTGTTTTTGCTCTGCATGTAGTTGTGATATTTATGGATATACTGATCTAGTCGACTAGTAGTCAATTAGTAACTGATCAGCATATTATTCTGTTTGTAGTTACTAGCGTATTCTGTGTTGTTTAAGTACTTGCGAGATATTGGCCAGGTATACTTGTACAAGTGCTGTTAACCATGGTGCTTGTAAAAATAGGGCTAAAAACGGATACCTCAACAAGTTTGTTTTGGCTAGCGGTTAAATAAACATACACAGCATATGCCATTATTTATTCTTAATTTGCGATAATGAATCACTTATTCACGTAGTTTTAAGATAGAGACAAGGGAACTAATAACGAAATATAAGAGAAATAGCTATACTGCATTACTAAAATGTATCTAAAACACATTTAAAAAGGTATCGAGACGGGCGGGGCATCAAGCTGTAGCTAATTTAAAACTTCCAAAAAATCGAAAAACAATTGACAATCAAAAAGTTGTTATTCCTGTGAACCTGTTTTGATAGAATATTTTTGTCCTGCACACTTACGAAGATTTAGGTAACATCATTAAATAGAGAATTTTATTACCTTCAATTTCATGTATTATACTAATATGATCGATTACAATATTTTTCTTTATAAAGGGTCCTAAACATGTTTCCTAAAATGATTCCCTGAAGAGTTACAGACGGTTGAAGATGACCTGTAAGATGCAGCTTTTCTTGAATAACTGTTGATGGCTTTGAGCTAGTACTTCAAACTTCATATGGAGTCATCCTTATCAAGTTGCCACATACTGTGCAATTTTTATTATTATCGGTGTTATGAAACTGTTTGATAGAAGCTCCCTAGTATAATTAAAGTTCCACAGCTAAATTAAATTTCTAATGAAACACAATAACAGGCCACCAACAATGTACATTTTCAATAATACAATAAATATTTTTAAATATTTCTTTAAAAAATTAAATGTCTCAGGTCATCTGAACACGTTTTAAATACGTGTTAAAAAAATATGGTACCATAAAACTGAATATTGTTCATGATTATTGTACAGTTTTCAGGAGCAGCATTTTTAAGTGAGACTTCCGTCACCTTAAAAACCGTGGACCTTGTGATGCCACTATGGCATAGGGAGCGGTTTGTCCCTTGATGGCGTCTTCGGAGATGCAGCAGTGCTAACTGATATATAATCCGAGTACTGACGAGTCAGATTAGTTATCCAATAGCAAGTAATGAACATTCAGAGGTAGTACCCCTTATTGGCTCCCTCGGGGGTGCAGCAGTGCGAACTGATTTACTGGCAGTTAGTCGAAGTACTGGCTAGACGAATAAATTATCAAATGGTAAGTAATCTAGAAATAATCAACATTCAGGGGTAGCCATAACGGGGTAGTGAGATGTGAATAATCTGTTCCGTCGAGGTGAAGGGGGGAAATCTTCGGTGAAATCTATAATTTTAGGATTTTAGGGGTAATACGACCCCTGAGACTACTACAGATTGGTGAGACTTTTCTATGGTTTTTGTATGTAAACGTTACGTAAAACTGACGGTGCCTTAGCCTGCCATCGGCAAATATACGGCTCAATTCCAACACCACCCCTACTGCAAAGAAAGCGTAAAACTTGATTTCTACTAAACTAAACAATTTGTGTTGCTAGTCAAGCAAAACGATTAATAAGTCTCTGAACAATTATTGTAAAACCCATAATAATGTACGTTAAACAAAAAAAGGCGAACAGAAAAAGAACTTGGACTGTGTTTTAGAGCTAATTAAAGAATTCTTAAACAGTAAACACGTACTCAAAAGGTTCCATCTACTAATATTTTAAAGTTAAAAGCGAATGTAGTGCTTCGCAGTTGTTAGTACGTACATACTGTATATTTTATTACTGCACTTCCTTATTAAGGCATTTGGTTCATTACAACGGAAATATGTATGTATGGACACAAAAACAGTATTATTATTATGAAAATAACCGCGCTGTTTTATATACAGCTATGTGGTTTCCCCGCACTCTGAGTTATAATGCTTCTTGTACCCAGGGTCGGATTAGGCCCATCCGCCGCTGTAACCAACACTTCTTTTTGTCGCCCCAGTGAATATGATTGGGGTTTGATAACCAACAGTTATTCAGAAATCAGTTAACTGAAATACATGCATAATTATGTCAACTAAACCAATATACTGCGCATCGAAATTTATATTGTAAATGAGCTTTTATCAGGTACAATGAGAAAGTATCCCTGTATTTATACTAACCGCTCTTTAAAAAAAGCCAATATGATGTTAAATTTATTTATATTAATTATTTTTGCCGCTTCTGATAATTTGCCGCTGTAAGCACTTGCTTTTACTCTGCTTAATAGATAATCCGGCCCTGCGGTACCACTATTTAGCCGTGCCAAAACGTGATAGGCTCACTGAAACACAAAAATGTTTAAAAGTGGTAGAAAAAATGACACTGCTGGTTTTCATATTTTAATTGTCAAATTATTATTATTTCGACAAATTTGCCTCGCATAACCACCATAGAAAACTAATTTGTGTTCAAATATTGGTACTTTTTGGTACTTTGGTACTTACGCTTAGTAGTGGACCGCCTAGAAAATATTCATGCTACATATTGACACGTTTATTTAAAAATCTTCCTTCGTCCGAAAACTATAATTTTAATTAATGTGTGTATTTTCAGAATACTCCACAGTATTATAAACTTGAAAGAATAAGTCGTTCGTAGCTCATTACAGTTTTGCACATTTTGTAAAAGTAGTTTTCAAACTATTGATATGACTATTACGACCGCTGGCGTACTTATACAGTGGCGTTCCGCGGGTTCAAAATTTGAGTAGGCAATGGCAAAATTTATTTAACATTAGGATTAAAAGGTAAAAAAATTACGGCAACTCCAATTTACCAAGACCGGTTGTTAAATGAATTAATCTACGAATGAAATCCTTATTAAATTTTACTTTGTCATTATGCAAGCCAAGTTAATGCGTGATTTGCCAAATAATTTTTTTATGCCGAGCTTATCGGGACAAATGATTCTAGCTACGACCCAATCAACCAATCTATTATTTCTAATACATTTGCATACACATTAATTCAAATAATGCAATGATCAGATGAACACATGCAAAGAAATAGTAGGGATTTAAGAACGCAACAACCACGGCAGAGACACGGCCTCTGTAGTTACTTTACTTGCGCCAGAGGAGTTGAGTGCAACGTGCAGCTATTGTGTGTTTATTTATTTCATACGTAATTTGCAAATTTGCAGTAAATATGGAAACTGTGTATACAGGCAGCGGTCTATTTATTTGGCGCCTTTTATTTTTAATGTAACGCGGTGGTGTTAAAAATTAAAAACTGTGTTAAAGTAACATTTGTTAATTGAAAGTTAGAATTTGATTTTTTTGAAAACTTATGGATAGGCACTGCCTAGTCTGCCCAATAAGACGGACCGCCACTGTACGTATATACTTATACAGTCAGAATAGCGATATATTTCATGAAAAAAATGTAAACTAGTTTTGAGGAGAACTTTTCTAATATTGGAATATCAACAACTTCTTGATTAATCTGGCTATTATGAGATGATTGCAATCGCAACTTAATAGTGTTAAGATTATTATAAACAAGTTTTTTAAAATTGAATGTGTATTAAGTTAACATTTTTGTGAATACTAATATATGATGCACATACTTTGGTTGATGTCTAACAGTCCAACGTAGGCAATGTCTAATACATACATACAAACATAGAAGTTGTATGTTAATTGCATAATTGAGCTGTTACTCAAAATTTTACTTATAAAAAAAACGATAGCATTTCTACATGGAATTTAGAAGTAGAAAATTACTACTTAACAGTATAGCCAATTAGCCATAGGAGGTATACATATATAGGCAATTTAAGTAAAATCGCATGCTAGCGTTCGAATAATCGGCAACATGAGCAATCACCAACAATGAAATAAAATTTTAGCTGTTATGCACAACAAAACTGTACCAATTTTAAAACACAAATTACAAAAATAATGATATTTCTGATTTCAAACAGTCAAAAATAAGTTCAGTTTCATACAAGACAAGATTTTTAAACATTCAGTTTTAGAGATCGACTTCGAGAAAAAGTGGACATTTTCTTTGCATTACTTTTTCAGAATTTTCCTTGAACGACTTAACACGAACACCAAGTAGCTTAATAACTCTCGAAGGACATAGTAATAATGAAAAGTCGTAGAAACCTATCAATATCACTTCGGCTATAAAATATACACAAATAAATAAAATTTATATAGTCAATTAGGGGCGCCTCAACCCGGGGTGCACTCAGCCAGTGTGCCGACTTGCTTTTTAATTAACAAACAAAGTTATAGTACATTTGTACCAGTAACTAGCGATATAGTTGCGTTAACTAAGGTTCGAACACGTTAAAAACATTGAACGACTCGGAGACTATCCGCCCCGTGCAAATGACCATCGACGTCACCAGTTGAACTTTTGATATAACAATTAACCATATGAAAATCTGTGCTTAACGTAGACAATAACAATACAAGTACGAAAAGGTAAAAAAAAGAAAATATGTAAAAAGTGTAATTTTAACAAAATATTTATTACATTAAAACTTAACTTATAAACAATAACAATACAAGCAATGTTTACTGTCAGCAATCATTGATTTAACACCATAAGTTTTACAACTCATCGGTAGGTGTCGCTGATGTTAGTCAGATGCATAGAGCGGTTCAGTTTAGCTCTGAATTGTCAAATCTAACGTTTGATGGTAGCATTGCGCGAAGTTAATCTTAGTTTTTTGTTAATTCTTATGCCAGAACTATTAAAATAAAATCATTAATTTTATATTCCAGTATAGGTACCTAACATGTGAATATAATTATTTATTACCAATAAATAACAAAACATACCCTATAAGTTATATTTTTGACAGTTACCTACAGCTTGTACAGAAACTATTAGCCAGAATATTAAGAGTGGTTTCTGTTTGAGTTTTGACATTGACAATTAAATACCTTAGAAATAAAGGAGACACACATAAGTTCCATATACCATTAAAGAACTGTACAAGGAAAATACAAATAGAGTTAATATGGGAAACACAGACTGGTCGAAGGGACAGGGGTGTATTATGTCACCTTCTTTATTTAAATTATACCTAAACGCTAACCAAGGTTTGTATAACTGTAAAAGAATTTGTCATCGGATAAGCATACCAATAGGAGAAAACACGCTACTATTCGGGATGATCAAGTGATTACTGCAGTGGATGAAAACTATATGGTGAGAAAATTAATAGAAAAGTATGAGAAATACGGATTGGTAATAAAAACAGAACAACAAAATATATAGTAATCGGTAGTCATAGCCGAAATTTAGTTAGAGAGAAATGTAGGATAATTAGGATAGGTTGCATAGAGTACAAATACTGTATACTGGAGGAACTACATAAGACCATCCCAAACAAAGTAGAGCAAGAGAGAAGGATCACACAATTACTAAATTACATCCCATACAACAACGAAATCATAAAAAAAACAGAGAAAACGATATTTAAGACTAAACTGAAAGTGTCACTTACAGCTCAGAAGTATGAGTTACAAACAAGAACTGTAAGAGAAATGGCTTTCTGGAGAAGGAACTGCAGAACCTCTAGATTGAAAAAAAACGCATAACGACATAATAAAGGAAGGTATGGGTTTAGAAGAAACGATTATGAACTTACTTGATAAAACAGTTACTCTGGTACGGACACCTAAGAAGATTGTCAGAATATTTAAATATGTTTGCTACCTTAAAAATTATGATAAATGCTTTTCGTATTATATCCCATTTGTTTGCTTAGTGACCTCTCAAGTTATTCATAGCGCACAAACACGGATCATAAAAAGCAAAAACCTAAATAATTTCTAATTTTGCGATGAAATAAAAAATACAAATATTGAATTTCAGTAGTTTTTTTTAATAATCCATTACTTTAATAGATGTTTGTTACTTGCAGCAATTATTTTTGTACTTATGTAAAATTTAAAAAAATAAAATTATATAGGGTGTTTGTAAACTACAGTGCAAGATACATATTACAGGTAGTGAATATTCGGGAAAATGTAGTCAAAAAGTCTTTAGCCATTTTGCGCTTAGATGCATATGCATAGTCCTGTGCTGTGTGTGTGTCTTTTTGTCAATATCTTCTAAATCTATCTATCGGATGTAAAGCTGTGGGTTCCGTGCGATATAGTTGCCTAACGTTCAAGATCACATAACATACTCCACTTTTCTAAAACGCATAATATCGGTTAAGTTTTACTACAGCAGAGTGGTGTTTTTTATAAAGTATTGTAAGCTGGCAAAAAAAATAAGATAAGCGCAAATTAGGTGAGCAAATTTGATTTTTAAACGAGACCGCAAATAAGAAAACAAACGAGATAAAAATACAAAAACCCCTGTCATGTGGGCTGTATGACAAGTGTAGGTGAGAAACAAACAAAGTTATTACATTTTAATGTTTATTTAACGCAGGCCTACTTTATTCTGCAATTTGGTCAGTAGTAGTAGTAGTACTGTTGCAGTGATTATGTTTAAAAGTACATCCTGCCAAAATAAATTCATTAAAAATATTTGAATTAAAAAAAGAATCTGCACCAGTTTACTTAGAAGGTCAAGCTTTAAATAGAAAAAAAAGGTTCGTTTCGTCCTAATACACAAATTAATAAATTTAAAAATTAAAAAATAAATTAACATTGCGAAAGTACAATACGTACTGTTGCGAAGGGCTTCACATTGCCTTGTATACTAATGGATGGTGGTGCACCTGCCTTATCCTGCATAGCGACGTGTTAAAAATTTAGAATATTTACGTGGGGAAGTAAAAATAATCAAAACCCTGACAATTGTAATGACTTAGCGATTAAACCATTCTATTACAGTGGTGGAGTTAACACATGAGTAAGGTGTTATTTGCCGAGCGGAGTCCGAGTCACGCGGATCCGCAGTTTTTATATTCCCGTTTTAAATACGTAAAAAAACTTATATTTTTCTACTAAACTTACAACAACATAATAACTGACTCTGAGACTAATCCCGATCCACCAGACCTTATGCAAATGCTTATTTTTGCCCGTCAGACGACCAATAAGTTTGATAGATATTTAGTTTTTGCGACTAAAACACACGTAAACGATACATTTACACAAATTTAACCTGCACCTCCAATAAAAATCTATGCAAATTGTTTTTTTACAGTACCAAAGCAAATTGCCTTGAATTTCATGGATTTCAGGTTTTACAGCATGTAGTGTGTATTTTGGCAGGGTTGGATTGATTGGCTTTTAGTTAGTTTTATTGAAATACTAGGAGAAGATAAAATAGTTGCAAGTGTTTATATACTACAAAGTTTACTATTGCAAACAAATGAAAGTGAACACTGAAATTGTGGTTGTGTAAGAAGGTTTAACAATAGCAAAGAACATAGAGAACAAAAGTAGCAGCATATTGCTATAATAATTAATCTGATTTAAAAGATATACATGTGTCTAAAATCGGCTAAATAAATGCTAAAATTTGTCCACTTTTATTTGCTGGCAATATTACATTGTATTTACTGCCCTGCTGAACATTTATTAATTATAGTTTGCATTTTTTTACAAGAAATTCCCCAAAGTATTTTGTTTTTTTAAACGAAATATTTTATTGAAATTATGTTTATTCAACACAATTTCATCGAAACGTTTTTATTGGCTTAATTTTAAATATATAAATAAGACATTGAGTGTTATGGTCAGTTAAAGAAAGTAATTTAGTAATGGTTTGGGTTCCAGTTAGAAATTTTCGGTTAATAATATTTTACAGAGTCATAAGTTAAATTAAATTTTTTTTCTTTCGGATACGAAATCGAAAGCAGAAGTCAGGCAACTTCTGCTTTCGATTTCGGATTTTTAAACGGATTTTCACATTTTTAATTTTCAATATGCCTCTATAGTCTATACTATAGGTACATTCCCTATTTTGTTAAAATAGACAACTCGTTCGAGAGGTATAAGTGCTACTTTTTGGGTTTCTTGGACCGAAACTAATCGAAAATAAACAAAAACATTTATTTAAAAACCGTTATTATTATCGATTGTAATTCAAGAAAAATATAAATTAGACAGAAAACAAAATACTGTCAGCAATTATTTGTCACCCCTGTCATCTCAATTATTTTTTAAACAAGTAGAGCCATCAACAAATCTATAAATAATTGGCAGCTAGTATCATGATTTTTTCTGGCAACATTTAGAATCACTGGTATCATGTTTAATTTATTTCTTTTCTTTTCTGGTGTCGAATAGTTTAATATTTTTATTTTGAGTTCCTAGTCTTTCATAAAGGAATGTTTATATGAATCTTAAAATATAATAAATACGTAAAGGCATTGAATTAGAAGAAAATCGGTTGTTTGTTTAAATAGTGAAGCGACTATAAAAATTAAGCAAAAGATCATGTTTGTTGTAAAAATAAGGTTCTTTTTCTAGTCTACAAATAACGTACCCTCTGCCCTCTGTTTGGTCATCTTACCGCCCATGCATATTAGCATTTCCTTACATTTCACGTACTTAATAACAATAAGTTAATCGTCGAAAGATCAAACAATAATATGGGCTTAGCTGAAGACAAAGAAATACATAGAGATGAGCGGTGGGCGTGTTATTAGTTTAAAATATAGGTCGTTTACCATTAATTCTTTTTTTTTGGTAAATTTTTTTTATACATAAAAGCAAAACTATTATCTGTGTTAAAATTCAACCCCTACTTTATGATTATCATTTGTATTTAGTGACTATGAGAAGTTTACTAAGGAACATCAATCAACAATTTTAAGTGCTGCTGGCAAAAAATGAAAATATGAAAGTTCAAAGCAAGATAAAACAAACAATATTATTTATAAATAGTACAATTATTAAAGTATATACCTAATACGAAGTAGTAAAATTACCTTAATATGTGCAAGTATGGAAAATGCTATTTCTAGCAACTTTTATTTTCTTTTTTGTTCAGCAATAATTGTACTCGTGTATATTCAATGCATTAACCTGCCAGTTATCAACAAATAACTTCTTTCTCTTAGGTACCAATGTTTAAATTGTAACAATAAAAGCGGTTTTAAAGCCTATATGCGATATACCTACCTAATAATTACTTGATTCAGTATACATTTTTTGTAACTATGAGGTTATCCCAATCATTTTTACAGCCGCCGAAACCGACCAGTTCACAGCAGTGATATCAATATCATAAAGGATGATAGCACGTATACATTTTGCGCATTCTTAGATAACTGCATTTCCTTCCTCTGAAAAAGAATTAGAAAACAAACAGTCGTTTGTTATTATTCTCAAATGATTAGCTCTATGGAGTTATTAGTATAATTACAATGGTTCCGTTAAATAAAAAAAAAAGGTAGGTAATATCAGACCGCTGCGCTGAGCGAAATTACTTTCCGTTCCACTTGCTTGGCAATATAATTTCCTGTTGCAATTTTCCCCTAACAAGCCGTACGCGAGCGAGAACCGATCAGAAGAAACTCACCTCCTCCTCAGGCGTGCCAGTATTCACTGAATCCATGCTTTGGCTCAGTGTAACGGATAAGGGTGCTTCCATATCTTGGTCGGCAGTAACAAGAGCCGACTCGGAGTCGTGTCGCGCCCTCTTCAGTGACGGTGGGGTAGCGGCAGACGGTGGGGACGCGTTGCCTCCCAGAGGATGCCGGCCTCTCTTCGTGGTGTTGAAGGGGGTCTCCACGATTTACGACAGAAGGTCTCTGGTGCAATACAAGTGAGAACACATGCACAAACAACACGAGCGAATAAGATCCTCGGTGAAAACACGTGGTGTGTATCGGACGTGCGCTGCCTGAATGTGTCACCCTGACACAGAAGCAGCAGGAAGTAATAATCCGCCGGTCGCGTTTATCAGTAGCAAAAATGGAATAAACAGGTGCGCGAACCCGCTGACGTATACGGCTCAACTGTGCCGTTGCGTGGCGTGCCGGTCGTGGGTACACGTGGGGGTGGGGCGCCCAGGTGAGTGGGTGTTGCAGTGCTGTAATCGTGGCGGTGGCGCCGGGGTGATATCGCAGCCAGTGCTTGCCTCAGACTGTCACCCGCGCGCCTGACAGGTAGCCTATCGCGCGCGCAACGTTCTCTTCGCTCATGCGTTCTAACCTACATACCTTCCTACACCTGTGCCCTGTTGTAAACCCATGCTCTAAAATATTAACCACTAACTACCCTTTACACACCTTGCCCCAGAAATAATACAAAATACAGACCAGGACTGCGCGTCGATTAATTCTACCACACAACCCTGCTTGTGTTTTGTAAGATCGATCAAGTATTTTCGGGCAGGTGATTGCAGGGTAACTTTAATTGTTTGAAAAGCTTTTGATAACTTATTTAAATGCTTTTCAGAAAACTGGTTCCAAAGTTATAATTGGTTATAAAAAATTTAGCGAAACCCGAAAATTTTAATGAAGGAATCGGAAGCTCAAAATCGAAATAATTCGAAAACAGTATAATTGGTCTACGGGTGTACGCCCAGCAGTGTAGTGCACCAAAAGGAGATGCCGCGAAGACAAAATTTAATGCAACAAATAAGGAAAACACTTCGTCCGGCATTCCCATAATGCAAAAATTGATACATTTCAATCTTAAAAAATGTTTAGCAGCAACGGTTGCTATAAGATCGGTATACGCCTTAACTACGCTATAAGCTGCTATAAGAACACAAGTTTAGTTAGGAAAACCCCCTCAACTTTGAACATTGTAGATTTTTTAATTCTGGAAAAAGATTGCTTGTAATTAAAATCATCAAACATTAAGATTAACTTTCCCAAACGTTAATATTTATTATAATTAAATTTAGAATTGTTTCCACTATAACTGATGAGAAATTTAGGGTAAACCTGAAATTTCATTTGCGTAATGACATCATCATTTTTTTACGTTGTAACCTACATTTTTTATTGCATTTTCTGACATTCTCGTAACGATGATATTGGTACACAACATATTATTTTTTGAAAAAAGTTGATACAAAATACAATCAATAATTACTTTAAAGGTGGGAGCGATAAAAAAATGCATGCTTTCCCATACTTATGCAAAATAATTACAAGTATCTACTTAGTACATATCTAATCACAACTATTACAGCATGTCTAACTAAGGACTGTTTTGAGTTTTAAGGTATTTAATTATAAACTCCTGCTAATTCCTCACCGCAAAAAGTTCCAATTAACAACAATCATAAATTACCTATGTAGAAATTACAGGTTGGTGTGGTGCGTAGCTATAAAGCTGAGAATCTTTATCGATATCTCGATCAGTGGCGTTCCGTGTCTTAAAATTTGGGTAGGCAATGGCAAAAATTATTTAACATTAAGAATAAAGAGTAAAAAATTACGGCAACTCCAATTTACCAAGACCTGTTGTTAAATGAAATAATTTACGCATAGAATCCCTATTAAATTTAATTTTTTCATTATGCACTTTAATCTGACAACGTAAACCTTCGTCTAAAACCAAGTTAGTGCGTGATTTGCCAAATAATTTTAATCTAACAGTTGCAGATAAATACTCTGGTCGACGCACTTTTTTAATTGCAGCTGATTTTTTAAAACAGAGTATTCTGTTGCATACTATACTTTTAAGGAGTTAGAAATAGATGAAAATAGTAAGCAAAGTAGCTTATTTTTTTATATCGCTACCACTTAGCCAGTCCGTTCTTTTATATCATTCAGTATTAAACGATCTAAATTTCTTTCTACTGTTTGTCTGTACCGCCCCTAGTCATTTTGAAGTACATCTGTCACGATTCTTTATTTTTAATTGATTTTCCGAAGAGTATCTATTACATTTTTCTTATAAAAACTGGCCAACAAGAACTTCCATATTTACTGTAAATTTGCTAACTACATATAAAATAAACAAATACACAATAGCTGCACGCTGCACCTAACTGCCGCTAACTGGCACAAGTAAAGTAAAAACTACAGAGGCCGTGCCTTTTCGGTGCTTAATGCTTTCTGAAATCTCTACTATTATATCTTTGCATGTGATTACCGCAATATTTTATTATTGTGCACGCAAACGTATTAAGAATAATACATTGGTTGATTGTGTCGTAACTGGAATCGTTCGTCCCGATAAGCTCGCCCTTTGCTTATGCGAAACTGTGTTTAAAGGCAACGGTTTATTTATTTGGCTTCTAATATTTAATGTAACGCAGTGGTGTTAAAATGTCAAAACTGTATGTAAAAGTAACTTTTTTTATTGAAAGTTAGAATTTGCTTTTTTTTTGAAGTTATGTACAGGCACTGTCTACCCTGCCTAATAGGATGAACCGCCACTGATCTCGATCATATCGATAATATCCAATAACTATAATTTAAAAACAATGATTAATATGTCGATAATATTGATAAAATCGATAATATCCTTAATGTCGATAATAACGACAATATTCATAATATCGGTCATATCGATAATAACGATAATATTGATAATATCAATAATATAAGTAATATCGATAATATGGATGATATCGATTATATCGATAATCCCGGACGAATATTTCAATCCCGGGATTTTGGGACCAAAAATTTGTACTCCCAATTATCGCAATTAATCCCGGGATTGATCCCTGTGGAAGTATTATGCAATATCAATGTAATTTTAAGTTTTATTTAATTAAACACAGTAATAAACGTACAAAAATATTAATATTATGGATCATTGAGTATATAATTTATTTGTTATTCATATTTTGAAAAAAATATCAAAGGAAAACTAATGCATCGATCACATCCGGCCCTAACTTGACCGAATTTTAGTGGAGAATGTGACAGCTGCTGAGAAGGCCCTCTCAGACACTACCCTTGTAGGAGAAATCGGTAATAAAAAATCGTACATAGGATAATTGTAAATTAAATCCTCTTGTGCCACCGTTTTCAAATAACTCCATTTCTTTGGTTAAAGTAGAAGATAGCGAAACATTCTTGACCGTCTTAGCACCTGGCTGAAATAATTCCATAGATTTCTTCAGAGCGTCCTTCAATTTTTTTTTAAGTGACACACTCACACTATCGGAGTGTTCAACTTGTTTTAATTTAGTGAGATTCGAAAGGGGTAGGTTATTCTCATCAACAACTGTTATCACCCGCTTTCTTCGGGTGAGGCTCAAAATTCGCAGACTTCGACATGTTTGACAGTTGACTTGATCGATATTGCATTAAACCTACTTAAAAAATTAACTAACAATAACACATAACAATTTCATTCTGAAACTTTACTTTAATTCCAATTAATATTCAAAATAGTCTAAACAGTAACTTTTATTTAGAGGCAATGAATGTACTTTACTTATGCACGTAACTGAACAGCATCCAAACTCCACTCACTTTAAATCAGAACTAACTACTACAAAAACTTTTGTTTTACTCATAAAAAAAGTAATATAAATAATTCTAGGAAGTACCGAACAAAGCTATAAGACAGGCGCCTTGAATAGGGATCATATTTAAAATCAGAGTCGATAAAGGTCGATCCCGAAAATCCCGGGAATGAAACTAGTGGAGCCCCGGGATTTTTGGGATTCAAAATTTAGCGGGATCCTGGGATCCCGGTTATCGGGATCCCGGGATTGACAGCCCTAATCGATAATACCAATATAATCGACAAAATCGATAATGCAGATAATGTCTATAATATCAATCGTATCTATAATATCGGTAATATCGATAATATCGATAATATCGGTAATAGCATTACAGAAAATCGAAATATAATAGTGACAGCCAGAAAAAGAATAATCCATGAAATGTTGTAGTTACAAGACATACATAAAACTGATTACTGTAACTGGCGTAATTATTGTAACAACTAAACAATACCAACCCATACTGACTCAAATCGCCTACTCTACTTCAAACTGAGTGGATATCCCGGATGTATTAAAAGCATTGAAAACAGCGCTGTTAGTTAAAAATTCCCTTGCACACGGTGTACATACAATTTAAAATATATCGCATGAAATAAGTAGTAATGTCGATATTATCCTGTCTATTATTAGCCATAACATAAAAAGTGATATGACATATGATTATTATAGATGATATTTTCGAAGTAGAAACCGAGCTATAGATTCAATGAGTGCGAACGCACGAGTTGAATGTGCTACTCGATTTTCACGAGAATAATCATCGATAATTAATCATAACACAAGTTATATTTAGTAGGAGAATATAATAAATAAAATATTATGGTTTAACCAAAATTATTTTGCCAAGTGTCATTTTATTGTAGTTGCTATGATCTTAAGGTGCTTACCAACGCAATATACGTAAATAAAGTAACATAATTTTTTGTTTTTTTATTACCGCTGTGATAATGTTACTAGACATTTTTATGCATCCGATTGGTTTAAATGGCGTCACGTGAATATGAATTATATTCTCAAGTGATTATACCATCTCCATATTTTACCCCCTACGTGTGCGCACTCTTTAATTGTCATCGATGCTTCTAAGTTGCGACGGAAATCTTTTAAGAAAAAAAAAATCGGTTTTTGAGTTTATGCAAAAAGACTGCGCAAGATTAAACAAAAACCATAAACAGAGGGACAAATTCGTTTGCCCTAATTACTGCTTTACCTAAAAGATACGTTCTGATTACTTTCAGTCATGCGCAATTTAGCTTAAACAGAAACTGTTTATCGTTTCTCTTTATTAAAAAAAGCATGAATTTGCGTTTTTTTAAAATTCATAGAAGGCGTAACAGACAAATTAGAGGGCTGTGACCAAACCAACTTGTAGCCCATTCCTATAGCTCTATAAGCCTACAAACTTTTAAAACAATCGTGTTGTTAGTTTTTAAACAATATTTTTTTAACCTACAGCAAAAGCGCAGCAGCATGTCGTACTATTTACTGCCTGTGATGGTTAGCTGGAGTACATAGCAATAATCCGCGGTCATATCTTATTATTGTATTTCGAAACCGAAGTTTTTTGTGAGAAAAAATTAGTTTTTTGAATTTTTGGGTAAAAATTCCTTGGGTAAAAAAAAATTAGAAACGAAGAGACAAATTTGCCCAACAAAATATAAGTGGCAGAGGAAAGATTGATTTCTCTAATTTTTACTACACCTAAAAATTAAGTTGTGAACCTTATTCTACTATCACGCATACGTAATTTAGTTTAAACAAAAAGTAATTGTAGGTATATAAAATACTTAATTACTTCTTCAACAATATTTATTTACTTAAAACAAAATAATAACAAAAATAAATAAATAAATATTGTTGAAGTAATTAAGTATTTTATATACCTATAATCAATAAATATGGACTTCAACGAGGTAAAGCTAGAATTTATAAATTAAACGAAAATGTTGTATTTTTCCTCGTTTATTACATAAACGGACATTAATTTTTGAATATCTTAAATTGATAAAAAGCATAACAGAGAAATTAGTAGACTGGGACACAAACCAAATTTTGGCGATGAGTCCATAAAACATCGTGTGGCTATTTTTTGGGTTTACATTATTTTGAAATTGCCAATGTTTTAAATTTTTTCATTTCAGAGTTTTAGTAATTCCAAAAATTTTTCTAGTTCGTAACATTGTATACTACTAGGGCATTTACAATGCTAAATTTCATTCCAATCTGATAAATCCTTTTTGTGTAAGAGGCATTAAAATCCAATTTTATCAAAAATTCATAGTGAAATTAGCGGGCTGGGACCAAATTGTAACGCATCTTTAATTCTGCAACTGTATAATGCTACAACATTTAGAATACATCGTGTTGCAATGCAAAACAAGCAATCCACGATTTAGTCATTTATTTCGTTTTTTAAAAATAATTTTGTGTTCCCGACCGAGTTAGAGTTTACAAATTCAGGGTATTTTTTTGGTCTTTCCGAAAGCCAAATCGATGGTCTGGAATTATGTTATTATCTTCTAAGATGGGTGTTAGTCTTCTTGCCAGAAGTTTTTTCAGTACTTTATCTAGTACAGACAGTAGACTAATGGGTCTGCACGATACAGCTTCGTTTGGAAGGTTTGCCAGGTTTGGAGATCTGTATTACCTGCGCTACTTTTTACAGCACTGTGAAGTAACTCAATCTCATAACTGCATTGTACAACATGGTTAGCATCACTAGTCCCTTGCACGATATCATAAATCAGCACTCCCACACTGCCACCTTTGCGGACGACAAGATCATCGTGGTAAAACAGAAAGATCCAGTACTAGCTGTTCATCTCCTCCAACAGAGCTTAGACCAAGTAATTCAATGAACGATGGCGAATACAACTTAATGAAGCCAAATCCTTTTACATCACGTTCTCCAAGTGCACAGGTAGTTCACCATCAGTTTTTGTAAACAACATCCCACTAACCCAAGTCAATGAAGTAAAATATCTTGGTTTATACCTTGATAAAGGGCTAACTTGGAAACCCCACATTTGGGGAAAACGAAAACAGGTCGGCTTAATGTTTAATAAGCACTACTAGTTACTCGGCAGGAAATCCAAATTATCCCTAACAAGTAAGCTACTAGTCTACAATGCAATATTAAAACCCATATAGACGTATGGTATTCAGCTATGGGGTACAACAGCCAACTCTAATATCCAAATCGTCGAGAGATTTCAATCCAAAATGCTACGTACCATGTGTGACACCCCCTACTTTATAAGAAATAAAGACATTTTAAGTGACTTAAAAGTTGACACCGTAAAAGAAGTGATAGTGAAGTTAAGTGACAAGTATTTAAGAAAACTAGAATATCATCCAAATGCCTTAGCTCTTAACCTACTTAATAACAGTGAAAGCACAAATAGACTAAAAAGACACAAACCGCTACACCTCTTGCGTAGATTTAAAGAATCACTAACACAGACTCTTATATTGAAACTTAACCACGCCACTGTCTCATGCCCTCTACTTACTAACCTATGTTTTGCTTATTGCTAAATACAGATTGCAAAAAGAAATATAAATAAAACAAAAAACGTCCAAATAAAGAGTTTAAGCAATACAAATCCGTTCTTAAGTTGCTTTTTACCTCCCCCCTCCTCATTATTGCGACGTGATAACTAGAGCTGAACCCACACGAGATTCCCAATAATTCATTAATTTTTGAAAGGCGTAGATCCTAATAGAGAAACTGTGTCCGTTGGTTTGGTAAGTTTATTTATTACTTTATTTTAACATTTAACATATACATAATTCAATTCAAAAAATCATCTTATCTTGCCATGGGGCGGCTTATTCATTGGCGAAATATGTCATATATCTTTCTCTTATGTTTCTTGCTTGCTGAGAAGAGTGGTTACTTCCATTATATACATACAACAGATGTCAAACCATCTGTCTCAGTCCTCCAAGCCCCAGGTACTACCTTTCTCTGATCAATGTCTTCTACATCGACTGAATCCGAAGGTAGATAAGTGTTCACAGACGTTATTCGTAACCAGTTGTGTAAAATACAACACTCACGTACAATTTTGTGTACGGCAAAGAGTTTACAAACTATGGATTTTTCAAAAACCCTAAATCGATAACCAATGTCCCAAAACCATTTTCTGAAATTCGTCTTGCGCGTGACAGGTGGTAGTTGAAAATTTTAGTTCTTTATTTCATGAAGTTCTGGTGAATGGTTTCAACCGATAATGCTTTAGAGGAAAAGCATGATCGTCTCGTACAAGAAATTTACCTTCAGGCAAAATTCCGTTTTCTAACACATTTTATATGAAGCTTTAAACAAAAACTTCTCCATCGGACGTCTTTCCATTACATCCAACATCGATATAGCAAAAACAGTAATTTCCATCCACTATGACCATCAAAATAATGCTGTTATATCCTTTATAATTAAAATATTCACTTTCGCATGTAGGTGGGGCACGTATACTAATGTGCTAGCCATCAATTGCACCGTAGCAATTAGGAAAATTCCACCTTTTATTAAAGTCATTTTCCAACACTTTCCATTTTTTTCGTTTCGGGAAACTGTAAGCAAAATCGAATTAATAATAATAAATAATTTGCAGAGTGAAGAGCAACATCAAAAAGCGTCTGTGGTTTCAGACGTAGACACATCAATGGAAAATAATAATAGCCAAGAAGGCGAAGAAAACCAAGTAGAAGAGGAGGATAAGGAACACACAAGTAAGACATGTAATAAAAATCGGCAGACATCAAAACGTTTTAAAGTCGTAAAGAAGAGACTAAAAAAGTACAATCGTGCATTTCAGATGTAAATAAGTTAGCGGGGTGTATCAACAATAAAAAGGAGGAAGAAGATAAATTTCAAGTGTTTGGCCTAAGTGTAGCAGTTCAACTGAAAAAACTGCCATTAGATCAAGCTATTGCAGCGCAAATCGAGATTCAGTCGATACTGACTTAATACAGATTGAAAAACATTGCTAAAAAGAAATTTTCAGAGGCTCCTTCACAAGCAAGGACGTCATCAACTTGACATTCTGGAACATTTTATGCACCCAGCTACAACAGTGAAATGTCAAACATGACACCTTCCTCTAACAGTTACGAAGATTGCGATAATGAAGATGGCTATGCCAACAGTAACTCTAATATTTTAGCTCAAGCTATCAGTTTAAGTATTGGAAACATAGAAGATGATCTGTAGAGCCCTAGTAAAAGGAATTAATTCCGTAAATAAGTTTATAATTTATATTTTAAATTATGCTATATGTTGTTCAAATAGATATGTACCTAATAAAATAAGGTTCCAACATATCTTGCTTATTTTTTTACTTTTAAAAGATGTATAAAGGAATACATTTCATGTGCCATGACATATTGTATAGAAAGGGTAACAGTTTGTATATGTCTTACCTTCAAAAAGTTCTTTAAGGATTCAAAAATTGCATTACTAGCCTCAGGAATTAAATTTGGTATAGCAGGCCTAGATACGAGGTACTGTTGCTGAAGATTTCGATAGCTGCTGCCGGTGGCTAAATAAGATAGGATAATTTCAAACTTTGTTCTGGCAGTAATTGCTTCACGCATCAATGTGTGTGTCTATTTTCTGCAGTAGTTTATCAAACTGCTGCAATTTCTGTATTCGGAAATGCCGCCAATAGCAAGTTGCTTCAAAAGCAAATTGGATGCGCCGCGTGTTTCGCTTTGACAGCCAAATTCTTACCCAAATTCTCTTTTCCCCGTTCAGATGTTTCAACAAAAGTTCTACTAATCCGCTGCAGAGACACAATTTTTTATCATTTTTCTAACCATAGTTTGCTTGTTTTTGGAATTCATTATTTCGGATTTATTCAATGGAAGATTTTGAAAACTCTCTAAAAATGAGCGGAAAGTTATTTATTCCTGGAATTGTGTGTAAACACCTACTGGATCAAAATGCACTGGACTCCAGTGCTCGAATCCAGCGACTAGCGCAAGTAACTGTCCTCGTGTAAATTCAGCTTTTAATACTGAAAGTATGGGAGAGTAATATACTGACGGTAAAGGAAAGTAAAAACTTAATCCCAGTCGCCTGTGAATTCACCTATACATATACATAAGTTATGGCGTCTTAAAGTAGAAGTTGATGAAAGATTTTTATTTATCTTTAAAACGGTTTGTTGAGCTATACCTTTGAAATTCGACATGAAAGTTTGATTTTACACAAGCCATAAATTTTCCTAAAAGCTAGTACAGATTTTAATTATTTGAACAAAAAACAACACAAAATCAGTTTTGTGGCTTTGGGGATATGCCTGTTTTCCCAGCCGCCCTAGCGTTATAATTTTTTTAATAATTGAAGTTACTAGTGCTTAGTCTCACATAATAGTTATTTAAGTAACAAGGAATGTAAAGACGTAATACCATTCGAGATAGGTAAATACGAGCCGAGGCGAAGCCGAGGTTTGTGGCCTGCCGAGAATGTTAATAGTCGATACATTCCGTGTTACTTATTAAATTTTTCACGCTACAGGTAAAAATTTAATCATATTTTTAAAAGTGTGTTTTGACTGCTGTCATCGGAATTATTTTTTAAAAGCCCCATTATTCTAAGTTGCCTGTGCTTGTTACCATATCAACGAACAGTTAAAATCAACATTTAAGTATTCTGTTTGATATAAAATATTGGAATCTGCACCTTGTTGCTTTAATTATTATCCTAGGAATGTAAATGACACTATTACGTTCTGTAGTCATGGGCAAAAAGTAAACGAATGTTATTGGCCATTTTCATCTTTTGTAGCTATGGATGTATCGCCTGTTTACCTTGCATGTGGCGTGAAAAGGCCATAATGTCTACTTTTGTAATACTTAACATTTTTTGTTCTCACTTTAATTTTAGATATCAGTATATTGGTGTTTAGAAGATCAAATCTTAAAAAGCCTGTATTAAACAGAAAGTACAAAACCATGACATGTACGCAATAAAACATAATTCTTTGACTGAGATTAATGTACCTTATAAACACTCAACTCCAGGGGTAGCTCAATAGGGGATATAAAGTAAAAAAAAAAAAAAACTCTTAAACTAACTTCAATCTATTCAAGTTTGGCAAAGCTCCCAATGTCTGCTGTATACATTCAGAATATAATCGAAATTTAGTGAAATTTAAAAGCGCGGGATCGCAATAATAATGTAGAAGGGTGTTAATCAAAACAATACGCTCTATTACGTGAATATTATGGCTTGGTTCAAATTTTAATACAGGCCTTCTGGAATTTAAATAATCTGAAAAACCTGGTACCTAACATTAAAATTAGTATACAAATTCTTACATATTTCAAAAGTAGACCTTTCACATGATACCAAACATGAATGGTTTCTGAATATTACAAAAATTAATTAGTTAATTGTTCCCGGTAGCTAAGCGCACCAGTTTTTTGACTGGAGCCAGCGAAGTTCTTATTTAAGAGACAAAACTGCGTAGGAAAACGGGGATTGCAACGACTACCTTTTAAAAGCTACAAAACTTGGTTTTCAGACCAGACTAGGTATACATTTCTTTTGTCAGGCCAACCGTTACAGACCTATTTGATCTTACATTTTTCCGCGTGTGTAAACTAGAGTCTAGACTGTAATAAAAATAACATATATCAGAAAACTAAACGTACTATGACTTAAACTCGATTAAATAATAACAATAATTAATTTGATATTCTTGAAATATTGAAATTAACGAATAATTACAATTGAAAAATAACGAACTTGACAAAAAATAATAATGGATAAATAACTTTTCATTTGCTTTAACAAATCATGGACCGCACTATTTAAATTGTGGCACGCAAATTTTTTATTATTTTAATTTTTGCACTATTTACACAGGCTGAAACACTTTTTAGTCAACTATTTCTACAACGATTAGTCTCACAAATGAAATTAGGAATAGAATTTTCGATTATATTTGTTCAAGATATTTAAAATTCTTGCTTTAGAGAAACTACACAGATTAAAACGAAAGAAGAAAGATACCGCGCCTCCTAATGTATCTACGCATTGATTTGTAACTGTTTTTTTTCAATTGGTGGTATTGTCTAGTGTAAAATCATATTTGCATGCTAAATTTCAAAGGTGTAGCCCACGCCGTTAAAAAATATTAAATAAAACGGCTTCATCAACTTCTACTTTAAGAAGCCACTTGTAACCACGTATATAGGTAAGTTTAATTAAATCAACTAATTTTCACACTTAGAATCTATGGTATTATTTATGATAACTTTTTTCAGAACATCTTGAATGGTACAAAAATACTCTTTAAGCTTTTCATAAAAGGAATTTAAAAGAAAGCTGTGAATTGTATTCCATACTTTTGAAATACGCTGTATAAACAACGTTTTATTTCCATTCTTCAAAAATTGTGTGGGGGTGTTTGTTTGTGTGTGTATCTCAGCACGTGTGCGGGCGTGGGTGGGTGCGTTGGTGCGTGGCTTCGTGTACACGCAAAGATGTACAGAGTCTTCGTTAATTACTGATACCCACGCGACCTTTGGTCCGCAGTGACTTAGGAAGTTTTAGGTTTGGATGTTGAGGTCAGTTCAGGATTGGTACTCGTGGTAACTAAAAATTCCCTGTAAGTGTTACTGTCAATTTTAGACAAACAATTCTGAATTCTGCCCTATTTTATATACATATTATAAATCAGTTTTTTTTTAACTAAACAGATTTGTTAAAAAGTGTTAAATGGTAAGGGGTTTATAATAATATGTATCAAATGTAATTTTAAATTTATGATTACCTTGCCAACCAGCAATGCCGTTTACAAAAGAGCAGAATAGTTTTATACTAATGGCTCATTTTCGCTACCCTTAATCTAGATGGAAGCTGGTCATACTCTCTACAATCTTGCTTTGAACAATTTGTTCAACAGTACCCAGATGTAATTATTGATTATGAGGTATTTAAACTACACAAGTGTAGGCTGGTTCACCGATTTGATACAAAGAATTGCATTTGTAAGGGAAAGTCAACTGTCTTAACGCAAGATGTAGGGGCAGATATTCAAGAACGGATGGACCAGAGTCCAAAGAAATCGGTAGTACGGAAACTGGACTTAGTGTTGGAACATGTCATAAAGCGTTGCGGAGGAATCTCAATATGTATTCCTATAAAGTGACTGTTGTTCAGAAATTGTACCCACACGATTATCAAAAACGAGCGCGGTATTGTCAGTGGTTCAACGAAAGCTTGAATAATAATGATGTACTCAATCTAACTTTTTTTTACCGATGAAGCCTGGATAAATGAAACCAGGCTTCATCGGTAAAATGTTAACCCTACTGAAAATATATATAGAAACCTCATATAACCTGATAATGTTTTCATCAGGTTGTATGTGGTTTTATGCGGTTTTTGAAACAACCAGGTTCATTTTGTATGAGGTTTTATGAGGCAACTGAGGTGATTTTCAGTAGGGAATAGTCAAACTTATCGCACATGGTCTACGGAAAACCCTCATAAATTCGTGGAAACTGAGTTCCATCCCTTTAAGGTTGGAATCTGGATAGCGATGTCAAGGAGACGTATAATAAGGCCGATATTTTTTAACCAAACAATAAACGGAAAACGATACCGCACCATTATTTTACAACAATTTTTCGAGCAGCTGCATGCTGATGAAATACAATATGGATATTTCCAACAGGATGGAGCTACTGCAGATACTGCTCAACCATCTCTACGATACATACAAGAGTTTTACGATGATCGAATTATTAGTCGAGCATTGTGGCCACCTCGAAGTCTAGATCTTACTCCCCCAGATTTTTATTTATTTGGACGGTTGAATAATATCATCTTTAAAAACCGCCTTCATACCATTGAAGAAAAGCAACAAGCAATTGAAATGAACATTAGAAAAATAACTGTGGAGAAATTACAGCATGTGTTTGAGAATATGAAACGGCGAGTAAATTTATGTCGAAACACGGGTGGCGAACATTTCCAACATTTATTATAATTAATCGACTGACTGGTTTTGGTAGTGCTATCCTAATTTTAACAATTTTCACATATCTTGTTTTGAACATACTTGTAAGATATAATTTCTAAATAATTTGAGATGTTATATTCCAATGTTGAGTTCCACTATTATGTAAAAAGGTACATATTAATAAACGTTATTTAAACGAAAAACAAACAAATTCGAGTAGTTTATATTTTTGAAGATTTTCTGCATCATGTATTAAACACTCAAAGTGAGGTTATGTATGGAAAAAAGCAAGCCTTAAGTTCACAAACGGCTTGGGAATTTTTGGATAAAAGCCTTACCAACAGTGTAAGTTGGGTTGCCTATATTTTGTGGTCACGTGGGTATTAGTAATTAATGAAGGCTCTGTATTATTTACGGAAAAGCCTGTCACATAATCACTAGATGCCGCGTTTTCAACCGTTCGCAAAGGCCCGAAAACTTTAGCATTTTATGTGGAATAGATTAACTATGTAGCCAACGCAGAGCCGGCGCTATGGGCAAGCGCGGCAGGTCCCTGCCTGGGCGCCACATTGAGAGGGGCGCCAAGCGGCCAAGCGCTGAAATTTGTGTCTTTCGTCAGCTCTGAAAGTTGCAGGTCCGTAACTAGGGGTGAGCCTGGGTGAGCTATGGCCAACCTAAAATGTTGCTGGCTCACCCGTTGAAATTGAAATTGAACCAATGTTACATTGAATTTATAAAACATTAAAAGAAATAATATTTGCGGTAAACGAAGTGCTGTTAATAAAACATACTGCCAATACTAGTCCGTCTCCGTTCTTGGTCCACCCAATATTGTAGTAATTAATAAATTTGTAGGGACTATTATTTTCTTTAATGCTTTGCCACTTCTTTTTACTTGTTGTTTTTGCGCAAAAATATCCAATTTGGTGCGTATTTTGCCTCAAAATTTCCAAAATTTTTTACGGTACGGAGAACCCCCCAGGTCCCCCGGTTACGGCCATACCTCGTACCTACGGGGCGCATAGAATGTTTTGCATAGGGCGGCAAAACGGCTAGCGCCGGCTCTGAGCCAAGTGTCACATTTCAAGCAACTATTTAATGTAACAAAATAAATAAATAAATAATGTTTGGTACTTGAACGGCGTCAATGATTATTTAAAGGAAAGTGATGTAATCGAGGCATTTATTACAACTAATGATGTTCGCAAACCTACTCCAAATTGCAACCCCGTCGTTCTCGTGCGACAATTTTACTACAATCAGAAAAATCCATCCCATGTCTGCCAGTTTGTTACCTACTTGTTTTTAAATTTGAGTTTCAAAGTTCACCGGTGAAATTTTCCAATGCAATAACAGTGAAAAATTACGGCAGTCAACGTCAATTAAAACGACTTTTACAATCCATATCCGTCCAGGACTGTAAGATTTTTGGATATTGAAGTAAAAGCAGCACTCCTATGATGTCGTATTGGTTGCATACACGATCGAGGTTGAATAAACGCTCGAGGTTGAATAAACGCTCGAAGCGTGCTAAACCTCGCACGATCATTTGTGTCTTATACTGTACATAGCATAAGCTACAGACAAGTGGATAATATTTCTAGTTTGATGAATTACACACAGATTGCTTTAATTGCATATAAATCAATTTTGACAAACAAGGGAGGGAGTGGGAACGTTGATTTCCCCATAAAAATTAAGTTCTAAATGTTATTGTATTATTACTTACCTTAAACAGAACTTTTTTTATCGTCCTCCGTTCAATATAGATGGAAGCATGATTTAACGTTTTTCAAAAATTCGTATAAGGCGTCACAGAGAAAATAGTTGAATGAGAGACAAGAAAATTGTAGCCCATCCTTTTACAAGCTTAGAAAATTTTAAAAACATCGTATAGCCGCTTTTAGAGTAATAGCTTTTTAACAATGCTCAATGGAACCTATAAAGCTTTTTGTTTGCATTTTTCGCAGGGTTATCAAATTTTGTGATTTTTTAAAAAAGTCAAATCAGTCTCATTAAACGTGCTAAATTAGTTAACGTAGATTTTAATGTTTTCACTTTTTTTTAGGTATTTTATGTGTTTTAATACTGGTTTATACGAGCTACCATTAGATATTTAAATCCTAGTTCTCTGAATAAATATTGTACAATGTTTATTGTGATCTGTATAATTTTTTTTTTTTTTTATTATCAACGACTAACTATTTACAATCTGCTACTTAGCATTAAGTAAATTCTTTAAATGAAAAGATGACATGCAAAGTAATCATCCAGTGATGACACTTTCAGTTGCTTAACTAAATTAATAGAAATGCTTGCCTTAAACTATTACATTTAAAATAGATCTTCTACAACAGAATGAAGGAAGTTTGATATTATGTGTTCACTGTCTAACAGTGTTAAGTAACATGCTAATTAAATCTATATGGTAAATCTAAGGTATAATATCTCTTAAGTCTGCGATTGTCCTCACTATTGTCAAGTAAATTTAACGCTACTTATTAACGACTATTCGGATGCATTTGTAATTTCTCTAAGTATTTTTCACTTACGCGCACTATTTCACTTTTTATTGTATTCATTTTAAGGTCGATGTTTATTTCAGCGTTGGTAATAAACTGTGGACCGTTGGTGATGGTCCGTAATATCTTTGATTGGAATCTCTCTAGGATGGATATGTTCGAGTTTGACGCTGTCCCCCATATTTGGATTCCGTAGAGCCAAACGGGTTTAAAGATCATTTTGTATATTAACAATTTATTGTCCAGGCTAAGCTGGGAGTTTCTGCCTAACAGCCAGTAGTAGCTTTTAAATTTCAAATTCAGTTGTAGTCGCTTTTTCCAGATATGAGTTCGCCATGTAAGGGTCTTATCTATATGAATACCCAAGTACTTAGCACTGTCAGATGGTAGTATTTCCTTTCCATTTAAAGCAATAGGGGGACATATGCCTCTTCGCTTTGTGAACGGAACATATACAGACTTAGTTTCGTTTAATTTTATGTGCCATTTTTTAAACCATTCTTGTGCATGATCCAAACTGTTTTGCAGTTTTTGTACTGCCCTGACTGGGTTTTCATCGGTGGTTAAAATAACAGTGTCGTCGGCAAATGTGGCAAACATAGCATTATTGTCAGTGGGCAGGTCAGCTGTAAATATAAGATATAATAGGGGTCCCATGACACTTCCTTGAGGAACTCCCGCTTTTATCTCTACCAGTTTTGTCATCTCTTCTTCATGTTTGACTAGGAAATATCTTTCTTGTAGATATGATTTTAATATAACATAAAACGTATCCGGTAGACATTGCTTTAGTTTCAAAAGATGTATAATAAGCAGGAGTCCTTCTGAAATGTTGTTAGATAATCGGTATCCGCACACAAGTAAATAATAAACTCTTGGAGCACTTAAAATACTTGTTTTTATTACTTATTATAATGTTAATGAGATGAACTATGTCTAGAGTGACTGTCTGCAGTGCATTAATTCTACGATGAAATTGCGCATTTACTTCGCTGTCTTCTAATTCGATTACATCTTTATACTTTACTACTGCTATTGTCTAGTTCCACTAAATAATCTCAATA
The DNA here is from genome assembly GCA_958336395.1 of Ctenicera cuprea. Lineage (NCBI taxonomy): Eukaryota > Metazoa > Arthropoda > Insecta > Coleoptera > Elateridae > Ctenicera > Ctenicera cuprea. The sequence goes on from OY284490.1 coordinate 57,223,986, forward strand.
AAAATTAGTACTCTCTAGTATTTAAGGATATAAGGACGAGTAAGCAATAAAGTATAATTCATATAAAAGTTCAAAGAATTTTCAAATTTTTAATGTTTTTTCTAAATTGCAACGCCTTACACAGTTATTCCGTTTCATAACTGCATAAACTGTAGCATTCCACTATGACCCATGCACACAATAAACATAAAACCAAGTGCGCCCAATTGCTGTACTTGCGTACAGAACCAATTTTGTGTTTTCTGTTTTTTTGTGTTTTTGTTTTGGAATAAGCTTTTTGAACGGCCTTGTCTATGTCAAAACTGAGTGCATTGAAATCTGTTTTTTTTTTGAGTTTTTCAAGAAATTCAAATTTCACCGCTTCGTGGCATTAAAGACTACAGTGATAATCGGCGCGATGATATGAATTTTGAGGCTACATATTAAATATTTACCTTTTGCAGTATTGTAATAAATAACGAATTGCAGGAAAATATTATCAAGAATAGTTGTTACTATAATATTCTTATAATTCTCGAGTTATGAGAGTATAATAATTTTGTAATATTTGTAGTTCCCGGGATATACTATTGATTAACTCACTCATACATATGCATGTCATAATGTCACATTTCACCAATCAAACGTTGTAATTTTGAATTGCTAACAGATTTTATTTCCACCGGTAATAAACTGCTAGGTTATTAATAAGTTCAAGTTTGACTTTGTTGAAGTTTATGTTTTTTCTCTTTGGTTTTTACAACTCGCGTGTTCTTGCTTTTTAGTAAAAAAAATCTCAGGCGAACTGACGTTAGATAAATCTGTCGTCATACGGACTCGTGATTCTTTCAAATAGTTTGCTTTCGTGTTATTGGAACAAATTTACCGATAAGAATACAAGGTCTTGTTATATTACCCCTGATACAAAAATCCTACTATAAAAAACGGTTAAACAGACTCACATAGGCAGTTAAACTCGATTGCTTTGCGGGTAATAGTGCGTGAACTAAAAGATTAATCAAATCAAGCGAATAATGATGAAAAATTTGAATCAAAATTTTAAAATAATATTTTGTAATTAAATTAATTTTTTTTAATGAAGTTACCAATAAGTACCAAAACAAAGTTCAGTTCAGTGTGGTTGAATGCTTTGTGTGCAAGAGAATAAAAAGTTGCAGTAAAATTTTAATCGCTTGTTTTGCAATTACTGTTAATGTTGTGGCATCTAAACTGAAATTCGGCTGGCACCAAGGGAATGGAATTTATTAAATTTAAATTGTCAATCAATTGCGTAGACTGCTTTTGTTTTGTTGTCAGATTCCCGTACTTGATTCCACTTTCATTTAAACTTCGTTCCTGAATGTAGGAAGGTATTGATTTTAATTATTAAAAAATTTTATATTTTGAAAGCCGTTTAAATATAGTGCTATATTCACTACATCTACCACCATTATCTGATTATTTTAACGAGCTATAACTTTTATCTGAGGAACGGAGAAATGTAGTGCCCAAAGCGTTAGAAAGAAAACTACATTAGAAGATTCCATAAAATAAAAAAGTGTCGTAAATTAACTAGCACGAGATAATTATCAACCCAAGTTCATCACAGTTGTATTTGTAATAAATTTATTCCATACAATGATTTAATTTTGGCCGACAGAGGGTGTTCTTAGAAAAACCTAAAATGCCTAATAATGGTATTCACAATTAATTCCTTTTAAGTTGGCTTTGAAAACAAGATAATAATAAAATTTTTAAATAATTTATGAAACATTTTGTTGTAGCAAAAAGATTATAAAGAAAATCAAAGAAAAAACAATTCTCAATTTTTAAACGGTCATAACTTATTTTTTTAAATACCCCTACTTGAGTTTTATTGTACATTTTAAATTGCCATTTTATTGTTTTCTTTAATTACATACTAATAACATACCTCATTATTTTTAACATAGCAAAAAAAATTTAATTTTTGAATTATTAGCAGATACTAAAAATTGCTACGTTTTTGCAAGTAAAACAAAATACCAATAAGGTACATTACTGGTATTAAATTAAAGCAAATAAAATAGAAATTCAAAAAGTGCAATAAAACTCAACTAGAAGTATTTAAAAAAATAAGTTATGACCGTTTAAAAAATGGGAATTCTTTTTCTTTAATTTTTTTAATATCTTTTTGCCGCCATAAAATATTTAAACAAATTAATAAAAAAAAACACCTAAAGTTCATTATTCGTTTGTTTTCAAAACCAACTTAAAAAAATTAATTATGAATATCATTATTAGGCATTTAAGATTTTTTTTAAAAACGCCCTCTATCGGCTAAAATTAGTAGTTAATAAGTAAGTATTATACACAACTGTAAAGAAAATTAAAAAATCTATACAAATATGCAAAAATATACAGAATGTTCCATTAAAAATAAAAGAATTGTTATCACTTCCGGTTAAACCGTAAGTCCAAATTAACACTATTTTATGTCGTAATATGCATTTTTATGTGTATATTACACAGAACAAATTTGAAATTAATAATTTAAAAATTGAGAAAATGGCCGGTTGTTATCTGTTCTCGCGGGCACCCGGTATATTGTAAAAACGATTAAAATGCACCAGCTGCAGACTTGCCGCGGATTAATTTTTAAATGTTTCGTTGTTTTTACATTTGATGACGTCACACAGTGGCTCCTAAAATGTGCGCTGTAGCATACCATCCTTTATACTATATCGTGGCATAAATAGAATCAGTGTGAATAGTTGAGTTATTACATTCAGTTTTTAATTTTTCTGAATCTCCATTAACTAGCTCAGCTGAAGTAATCCCTGTCGACCAATCAGGAAACGTATTCTGTAAAGGAGAGAAATAATACAACAAAACATGTACCTATACAACAATTTTAAGACTGTTACTCAGTTACTGCATTACCTGCCTCGGAGAAAACGATAGAAGTTTTTGAAAAGTATTTTAATGAGATAAAAATCACAACATATTTTATTATTAGGTATTTGTATTATTTTTTTATTATATATAGTTACTACTACCTTGTGTTATTTCTTATACTTTTTTAAAAGTAAGTTGACCAAGCCAATTTCTTTGCAAGGCTACAAATACACGCATGCATTAAACGTAATGGATCAAATCATATCCGATTTTAACCATATTCAGACAAAACGTACCTGGCATCGGGAGGGACCAACGAGATCCCTAGATTTTCGCCCGATAGCTGAAACCTGGTACAATCTGACTTAATGCTGACGGGCATGACGGCGTTTCTCGTCAAGCAAAACAGGGGAAATAACGAGACAAGAAAGATTTGATTTGAACATTAGGATATTAGTACAACTAGCGCTGTACTACTGCATTGAAGCATTCGAACTACTCGAAGCCGAAGGTTTACGCTGTTTAGCCGAGCCACCTTAGGAAAGAGGATGAGAACAAGAATTCATTCATCAGGGCATTCAAGAAGCCAGCGGGAGCGTTTTTATTACTTTTTTTTTACCACTTAGGTTGGTATTCAGTGAACTGCTTCGTTGCTTTTACTACAAATTTTCCACCTCCAATCTTCTTTCCCCAGAACTTGACAATAAAACTTGCCATCGCTGAAATCCACTAAAAGATAGGGCGACAAATCCATTTAGCTCAGCAACATCCAGAACCACCCCTCCTGCGCAGCTGGCCAAGCAGTCCACATCGAATACTGAGAAGCCATCGCAACAATCACCGGAACCCGGAAAATTTGTGAGCCTTCGAACGTGAAGATGGCAGACACCCGGACCACCCGACTGAAGCAAAAGCAACTCGATGAGATGAGGGCCGCCACCAGCAACGGAAGCTATTTCTATCACTACTTCTCGGTCCCGCAAATCTTCCACCACCTACGATCTATCCCAACCCGAAACCTACCGCTATTTTATTAAAAATCTTCCTGACGCCTACTCCTTCCAAAAGTCTTTCTACTCATTATTGATCTCCCACGGCTACAAGGGCATTCTAACCCTTGTAGGCAACTACAACAAAACTGAGCTCCTAGTTACCAAAGAACCACTGGGCGGACTGACGCAGACCAAACTCCGTACCGCCACAAGCAGCAAAACTCTAGAGGTGTCCCCCCTTAACAGAAAATCTCCCACTCCACCAATTTCCGCCAGGAAACCTTCATTTTCCATCGTCGCCCGTGATGTGGATCAGGATATTTCTCCCGAAGACATCAAAATTTAATGCCCCCAGCTCCAGATTATTAAATGCTGGAGAATAATTTCTAAAAAAACAGACCGCCCCATCCCCCTTGTTCGCATTATCTCCACGGACAAATCCACCATCGATGAGCTACTCATCAACGGCCTCCTCATTTTTGGCCGCAAACACACCTGCGAACCATCCCACCTTTCTCACCAACTCCCTTGCAATGTTCCAAATAATGTTTTCAATGTGGCCACTCTCCCAACGAATGCACCAACAAATTCCAATGTCCTACCTGCCCAAATAGCCACCCTCCCAAAAAATGCCCCAATCAAATTCCTGTCTGTCCCCACCCAGCCTGGTCCCGAGATTGCCCCCTCTTCCCTAAACCGCAAAGCATCACCCCCGCAACTCCCGTAGTCCCGACTAAAATTATTGAAACTGCCACCGACCCAGAAAACTCCGATGCCGACCTGAACGAAGACTACGAACCCTTTCTTTCTGTTAAGCAATTCATCCGCTTTATAACAAAAACCCTCTTCGACCTTTTCCCCCTACAGAAACAAAAAATTCAGACCACCCTAGAGCAATCCGCTTGATTTTGCCTTGACCGCTTTCTAAGGATATCACACTCCAGCAACAAAGTTCTTTTCACCTTCAACTAACCCCCCGCCTCCCACTCCCCCTTCTTTTTTTAGTCCCCCGCTTTTCAATGGCTAACCTCTGTTTTGGAACGATCAACGCTTGCCGCAGCCCTAAAGAACTTTTTCTCCACCGACAATCTTTCATTCCTAGCTATCACCGAAACACAAACCAAACGTGACATCAACATCCCTGGATACCATATCTATCAAAAGCCCAACCTTCATCACAGAGCCATCTATGGTGTCTCACTACTCATTCCTCCCAACTTGCATCTTCGCTCCACCTACTCCCGCCCCAAATTTCTCACCTCGAAGCTATCGCAGCAAACCTCCACATAAACAGTCTCCAAATAACCATCATCTGCTACTACAACCCCCCAGCATCCCTAATTTTTCTTGACCTCATTAATTACGCCTCCCAAATCAATCACTGCATCCTTTTGGGAGATTTCAATTCCCACCACACAGACTTTGGTGATATTACCATCAACCGGAACGGCAGATTTCTTGTCAACTCCCTGAATAATCTTCCCCTCTCCCGCCTACACAACGACCAACCGACATGCATCACTTACAACGGATGTTCTATAGTAGATCACATTTTAATCACAGACCAACTAACCCCTTTTGTGAACCCGAATTTCTCTATCGGAACGACCATCAACTCCAACCACCTTCCTGTCATTTCAAACCTTCTCTTCCCTGGTCACCAGCCCCCTCCCGACAATGTCATAATCTTTGACTACCCCAATCCTAACTGGAACGAACACAAAGAATTCATTTCTCAGAACCTTCCTGACATAGCCCCAACAGAGGACCCAGCAACCATAGACAACCAAATTTCTCAGCTTACTTCTCTCATTGACTAAGCCAAAACCAAGCATATCCCAACCAAACGCATCCTAAACATAGAACTCCCCTTCTTCAACGTATTCTAAACCTCATACGACAAAAACGCCAAGATTACCACGACTATTCTCGAACTCGTATCCCCATTTTTAAAACCAACTTCAACAGACTAAACACCCAAATCCGGCGCGACATAAACGAATTCCGACTAAACCAATGGACTGCCAATCCCTGGACTACAGCAACGGAAAACTCTTCTGGAACAAGTTCAAAACCCTAACAGGCCAAAAATCTAATCCTAACCATCACCATAACTTCAACAACACCATCTTAAACAACCCCCAAGACAAAACAAACTGCTTCGCCCAAACCCTTCACAACATCCACCAAATCCCTGACGACCCCTCATTCAATCAACGCTTCCTAAACGAAGTCTCCAACTCTATCACCGAATTTCGCCTAAACCCACTGCCAGAAGCCCAAGTTCCCGAAATGACTTCCTAATGGACCCCACAAGTCCCGAAGAGATCAAAGCCCTCCTAAAAAATCTTAAAAACACCTAAGCACCTGGAGCCGACCAACTAAAACCTCTTCTTCTGAAAAACCTTCCTGACTTAGCCACTGACGCACTTTCCACCATCTATAACTCCTGTCTGCAAACTTCATACTTCCCCATTTCTTGGAAAGAAGCCTCCGCAATCATGATCCACAAACCACAAACCCGGCAAGGACCCCAGAAATCTCCTATCTTACCGACCCATTTCCTTACTTAACATCCTAGGAAAAATTCTCGAACGAATTATGGCTTCTCGCCTCTTAGAAACCCCTGAAACCAACAATCTCTTCCCCCCCCCCCCCCCCCCCCCGAACAATTCGGTTTTCGACCCCAAAGATCCACCATCAACCCCATCCTTGAACTTCATACCGACTCGACCAAAAATGCCAACCTAAACCGGTGTACGCTTGCAGTCTTCCTGGACATAGAGCGTGCATTCGATAAGGTTTGGCACGACGGTCTCATCCACACACTTTTAGCCCTAAACCTGAACCCCTCCTTCATCAAATTGATAGACTCATTTCTAAACAACCGCACCTGCAAGGTGAAAGTCCACTCATTTTCATTCCCAATCAACCTCCGCTCAGGCGTTCCCTAAGGAGCTGTTCTATCACCCCTACTCTACACCCTATACTCCTACGACTTCCCAATCACCAACCCAACCAGAACCAAAACCAGACTTTTCGCTGACGACTCCGCCATTTGGATTTCACAACCATCCTCAGAGGCAGCTTCCCGACAAATCCAAACAGCCCTTAATAAAATCTACAATTGGACCCGCAAGTGGAGAATTAAACTCGGCGAAACCCAACAATCCTATTCAGACGCCCAAATTCAAGCCTGAACCCACGTCTCGACCCCCATCTCATCAACATAACCATCAACAACTATCAAATTCCTCTCTCCAACCAAATAAAATACCTTGGAATCACCTTTTATAAAACTTGCTCCCTCGAGCCCGACCTTCGAGAAACCCTGAAAAAAGTCCGAAACTGCTCCAATTTACTTCGACGCATCCACGGACGCTTTAAAGGCTGTAACTCTCGCACCCTCCTCCATACTTACAACACTTTTGTCCGACCAGTAATAGACTACTGAGCACCCATCTACGCCACTCTCAAATCACATCTAGACCAAATCCACTCCTGCGAAAGACAAATCCTCCGCCGAATCTTCAGACTCCACAGATATCATCCCAGTATCCTCGTCCATGAAGACACAGAAACCACCCCTATCGACCAACGCCTCCTAGAACTTCAAAAATCTTACGTAATCCGCCCCTTAAACGGTAACAACACCATCGCCCAAGACACCCTCCAAACATCCCACAAATATATAACCCAAAATCAAGTTCTAAGAAACCGCGTCCCACGAAAACCCCGACGCAAACTCAAACACCCCCCGACAGCCCTCTTATCTTCACTCTACCCCGACCTTCCCGACAACCTTCTTGACCTCGTTGAAGACACCCCTCTAACAATGCGTTAACAGGAATACTACACTATTTTTCCAATTCCAGACACATAACCAGCAACTTCTAGGAACTCCAAGACGAACTCCAAGACCGACAACACCACGACGCAGAACAACTACAACACCAGGACCAAATGCAGCAACCATTCCACCGACGAAGGACAACAACCACGGCTGAAGAGGCCGAAAGCCTAAAGCGGCCCACATATACATACTCTTATGAATTAAATTTGACTTGTAATTAATTGTATATATTTTTGTAATAAACGTATTTGAAGTGAAGTGTCCAGAACCACCAAGTAGGAAAACTACCGAAGACATACAGCTATACAACACATCACTTAAAAATAAAACGATTTCCATTTCCGCCGCTTCAGCCGGAGTCGTGAAACCCAAGTGACTTTAACACCAACTTATCCACCCATTCCTAAAGAAAAACCGTTATAGCTCAAGTTATGGTCTTATGGAGAATTGCAAGGACTAAACTTCTGGCGTATTTCGAAATGTTACTATTAGCTCGTTTACTAACCAACGACTTAATCCCAAATTTAAAAAAACAACGAATTTAAGTGAGTTTGTTCGGTGACCGCCACAATCTTCCAATATGTTCCTTAGTCGGCAGAATGTCTATGTAAACGTAAGTAGTATCTTGATATAATTCTTGATATTGTTGAAATATCGTTTCAACAAATGTATTTAATTTATATTAGAAGAATAATAAATCTTTAGAGTCTCTCAATTTTATTCGATCGTGGTAGAATCTTGGATTATAAAATTTCAAAACCATTCTATGGCCCTATTATAAACTTTTTTTTTAAATAAATTGTTCCACAAATAAACAAAATGCAAAGTGTGAAGATATATCATTGAAACATGTCACCCACAACAAAAAAAAAAGAAATTTGACAATCAAAAATCAACAACTGCAACCAGGCCAGCGGGTGGTCTAGTGGTTAGAGTCCCAACCTCTAGAACTAGACTCCCAACGGCAGTAGGTTCGAATCCTCTGCCCGTCGGAAATCTTTCTGAATAAGTTAAACTCGGCGTGTCCATGGACGGTGTGTGTGGTGTGAATGTTGGGTTGGTCTTTCGGGGTGGGGCATGTTAGACCGGTGAATAGCGCTAAGTGCGCTGAGCCCGGGTACGGGGGTGGGATGGAAATCATGGAGTCGTGCTCACACACGGCCTCATGATTCTTTAAAAAAAAAAACAACTGTAGCTGTTATTTCAGCTTTATAAAAAAATAAATTCAGGATAAAAAAAAGTATCCTAATATAACGTGTAACACTATGTAATATAAACAAAGAACAAAAACAAAAATATAGGTTTTTGATTTTTTCGGAAAGTAGGTAAGATAGCTTAAATTTCTTTTCAGAATATTGAGAATCGTACAATTTTGCAGCGTTGTTCTAATTTCACTGTCCCAATGGTGAGCGTCGAAAAACGGGCACTCTATATTCTGATGTTTCCCACATTTACGGTGTAAGTAAAACCACAAACTCGTCGAGTCAAGGCTATATTACGTGTCAGTTGGAAATATGGTAACTTTAATTATTGATACTAGCAGCTCAGTTAGAAATATAATGCGTATGTGTGTGCCTTAACACAAAAAAAACTCAATTTAGGTTTAAAGAATTGGTAATGATACTGGGATGAAAGAGCAAGTAATAGATTGATCCGCCAAGAAAAGGGGTGGTGGGAAGAGCTGTGATACTACCAAGGATAGTAGACAATTACTATCCTTGTTTTACTACAATATTGAGCAGCTCAAAAAATTTACAAATCTAGACTTTCAAAATCGGTATAAACATGTCAAATGACAATAGGAACAATCCCCCACTAAGAATAGATTTATAGGATGTTTCCTTTTGATCACATACCGTAACAGTTTAATTTAATAACTGCCAAAATACGAATCATTTACTTGCAAAAAATCGATTTTCAGCTTTCAATGGAAAACATTGCTGGAAATTACAAAATACCAAATAGTATAAAACCAGATAACTCTTTCATAAACTAAGGAGGGTAAAGATGGGTGTTCTACTTTAATATAGACGCATTCTAAAAGAAAAGATTAAATTCGTATTGTGGGAAGGTCGAATAGCCAATTTGCGCAAGCGCAATATTCTTGTTACTTCCCAGTCACCACTATCGATTTTTTTGTTGTTTTTTTTTCGAAATGTGTGAATTTCGAATGCAAAACCCCTATGAACATATTAAAATGGCAATAGGAACAACCTCCCAATTAGGAAAATACTAATAGGGTATTTTTTTAAGTTGTTTACCTGAACAGTTTAATTTAATAATTGCCAAAAAATCCATATTCAGCTTTGTGCGGATAAACCTTGTTTGCAATTACAAAACGCCTGATGACATAAAACCAACTAACTCTTTAAAAATATATAAGGAGGGTGAAGAGGACTGCTCTGCTTCAATATAGACGCATATAAAAAAGAAGCTTACATTGATATTCCACGTTTGTCAAATAGCCGATCTATACGTAAGCGGCGTGCCCAGTCTGTCGATTTTTCTTTTAGTTAAAACTTTCACCGCCAACGACATAGTGTGCCCGAAAAATTATACGATATAATTAGATGTTAGACAAGCTAAAATAATCTTATAATGGTAACTACAGGTACCTCTTACTTATTACAATGACATAGTTTTTCAAGAAAAGTCAATGCCCATAAAACGCCCTAAATGGCTAACAGCTATGTTGTGACTAATTGATGCAACAATAAATACAAAATTTATTTTTATTTACAACTAAACTTTAAAATTTAATTATCTGATAAATACTAACTGAATAATTATCTGCTTGTACATCAATTATCGTCTTCACAAACGCAGATTCAGGAGTTTTGCAGCAGTTTCGGCGAAAATATTTAGTTAAAAACCATTTTTATTGCTTTTCTAGTTTAAAAATATACCTTTTTAGAATGATATTTTGATATTAAGAAAAGAAAGTTACAGAAGACTCTTATAAAGCCTTTTAATTCTTGCCCAAATGAAATAGCAAATCACTACAATCTCTAGAAGAGAGACAAATACAACGCAACTATATTTATAAGTTTTAGCTTTACGTTGAAGTTCATTTTAATTTATTGTAAATAAAACTATTCTTAACAGGTTTATTATTTAGCCTTATACTATTTTAACATGTTCACATCTTATTTTTCAGAGGCAAGATTAAAAGTTCACAGCTGGTGTTGCCGTGGGAATAATCAATATTTATAACTTGATCTTGATTTTCTAGGTTTGCGTCCAGGTGATTTGATTTCTCATTTAAAAACGTCCAATAATGGTGAATTTAAGAGATCAATTTGCTCATTAATCAATAAATTATCTAACATACATTTACCAATTAGCACCACACAGCACGCTAGTTAGTTTCGATGTTAGTAACATGATTTCAGAATAACCTTCTCAAGAGTGTATTCTTTTGTTAAACAATATTTATGTTAACACAAAATAATAATATTATTTAATAAAAAAATACACTTATTAACAAAAAAGTTGAATTAATAAAACGGACTGAGTTGATTCAATTATTTGAACTTTGCATTAATCAAAATTATTTTACTTTTAATAATAAAATTTATTTCCGAGAAGATGGTTTACCCATGGGAAGTCCAATTTTACCTCGTTTAGCTAATATATTTATGGAAAATCAAGAAGATCAAATATTCGAATCAAACTATCCTGAGAACGTTATATTTTGGTTTCGTTTTGTTAATGACATTTTAGCATGTTTTAATAGTTCATTTGAGTTAATCAATTAATCTTTAATAACAGCTTACATCCAAACATAAATAAATATAAATGAGCAACTGTGAGAAAATTTAAATAAAGAAAATTCAAAACCCTTTAGTTCTCACAAGAACTTTTGTACTCTAAATGTACATTTCGACTGCTAAGCAGTCATCATCAGTAGAAAAAATACAAACAGGAGAACTGCAGCGAAAACTGAAATCACAGTTACGGTTAAAAAACAGCAGAGAACTCGATGCATGGGAAAGTAGATTTATTTACAAATTCAAAGACAACATTTTAAATCAAGATTCCGGCGTAATTCCAAATTCATCATTACTTAAGTTCACCGCACGCACGGCAAATAGAACCGAGGATCCACGAAATCATAAAAACAGACGCACACATCGACAATGCGTGAGTTCTGACTTACCAAGCACAAGGGACGTTTCTACACCGTAACTGTGATTTCAGTTTTCGCTGTAGTTCTCCTTTTTGTATTTTTTCTACTGATGATGACTGCCTAGCAGTCGAAATGTACATTTAGAGTACAAAAGTTCTTGTGAGAACTAAAGGGTTTTGAATTTTCTTTATCCAAACATAAAATTTACACTAGAAACTGAACAAAGTAAGTCCATTAACTTTTAAGATTTAAACATAACAATTAATTCAACTAATAAATTTGAATACACAGTTTATAGTAATGGTTATAATACTAAACTTATTGATACATTAATTTAAAAAAATAATTATAAATTAGCCATTGAAAAAATTTTTCCGAATACGCCAACTTCATTCGATACAATTAAATATGCCTAGATCCCATATTTTGGGACAAATAAATATAAAGTAAGTTTTAAAACAACTAGAAACATCTTGAACACTTTGTTTAATGCAAAATCAAAAACAGATGATTTGCTAAAATCAGGCATTTACAAATTAAATTGTTCGCACTGTAATTCGCTTTATATAGGCTAGACAATTAGAAATTTTGATATTAGGTATAAAGAACACGTACGTTGTTACAAATACAAACACCCACATAAATCCAATTACGCTAAACACTTACTAGAACACAATCAATCATTCAATGACATCTAATAACACTATAAAATGTTTACACTTTTGTGATTTAAAACGTAAATTAGATATACTAGAAGCTTTTAAAATTCACTAACATTTAAAAACTGTACCGTTAATGAATGAGCAATTTGATCTCTTAAATTCTCCTCTATTGGATATTTTGGAATCAGAAATCAAGTCATCTGCAGACGATTACCGAGATCAAGTCACCAATGACAATGGCATGTAAACATGCCGAAATACGTATAAGGTTAAAATAAATAAATATTGTTGAAGTAATTTATATACCTATAATCAATAAATATGAACTTTAACGAGGTAAAGCTAGAATTTATAAATAAAATTAAACAAATTGCATACAATAATGGTTATAATACTCAACTTGTTGATACACTAATTAAAGAGAAAGATTATAAATTAGCTATTCAGAAAAATTATCCAACTACTTCATCAGATAAACTGAAATACGCGTCAATTCCATATTTTGGCAATAAATCAGAAAAAAATTCCAAAATTGTAAACAAAACAAATAAATGTAAAATAACTTTTATAACAAAAAAAAAACATTTTAATCACTTTGTTTAATGCTAAAGAAAAAACAGACAATTTACTAAAATTAGGCATTCACAAATGTTGATATTAGGTACAAAAAACACGCACATTGTTACAAATATAAACACTCACATAAATCCAATTACGCTAAACACTTATTAGTACACAATCATTCAATGACATCTAATAACACTATAAAATGTTTACACTTTTGTGATGACAAACGTAAGTCGGATATACTAGAAGCATTTGAAATTCACAAACATTTAAAATCTGTTCTTTTAATAAATGAGCAAATTGATCTCTTAAATTCACCATTATTGGACGTTTTGGAATGAGAAATCAAGTCATCTGGACGCAAGTCTAGAAAACCAAGATCCAGTTATATTCATTGTTCCCACACACACAGCAACACCAACGTTTACTTTGAATCTTGCCTCTGAAAAATGACATGTGAGCATGTCGAAATACGTGTTAGGCTAAAATAAAAAAACTCGTTGAAGTTAGGAATTGTTTTATTTACAATAAATTATAATCAACTGGCGTTGATACAAAATTTTATAACTAATAGGTAAATAAGATATGGAAACTAAGGTGACCAAATAAAACACAACAAAGCTAACTAAAGATTAATCACTACAGTACATGTTGACCAGCTACTGTTTATGTTACCCTGCGATGTTTTTAGGCGCTGCAAGTATGGAAGGTCTCTATGAAGGGTTTTCGAAACAGTCGAATGTTACCCAAGTTCAGAGCTCTTTCAATACTCATAGACGCATTTAGTGTGACGTAGTTAGACCTGTTAGCAACCACTCTGCGGTCCAAACAACTTGCACGGTAACGGGCTTGCAAATGTGACAGTCAATTCTGAGCTTTATTTACAGAGTTCATTAAGGAGCCGTGTAATGCGTGTAGCTTAAGGTTTACGAACATTGAACTTCTGTTTTTTTAAATAAAACGTAATTTTGTGCATTAAAAATGATGTGTTTTGCGCCAGATTGCAAGCACTATAATGAAAAACATACGTGCAAGTTTTTTACGTTTCCAAAGGATCCAGCGGAAAGGCGACGGTGGATAAAACTTACAAGGTAAAAACTAGGTTATGTTGATACTTTTTTAAATATCAGATTTTTAAGTTTTTAGGACGTTACTCAGTATTTTTGTAACTTTTTGCATTTAGGAGAGCAGACAGAGAGCCCAATAATGGTTCGAGATTGCACTTTGCTTTGGTGCAGACCAGCTGCAGGATTGATCAGTCACCGATACATTATAATGTGAGAACAACCCCATTGCTGCAACATGGTGGCAGGAAAGCTGACCGCGTGGACATGTACACGTCGACTTAATTATATTTTTAGCCCCATCCAAAAATATCTACGAAATAAACAGAGATAATATCGAAATTATTTAGTATTTTTAATCAATTTCATTTAGTTAGGTTAGGATAAGTTGCCAGTATTAAAAATAAATGTAACTTACCTCAACTTTATAAATTTTATCTTTTATGCTAGCATGCACTGAACCATTAATAGTTTTTGTGTCGTCATTGTACTTCATGTTCAAAACATGCCCCGACTCTAACGCATTTTCGCCTTTTTCTATGAGTTTCATCTCATCTTTGAAGTAGTTATTCATAGAAGATAACTTTAACACGTGCTTTTGAGCCATCTTTACTAACACTTCAAATACAGGAGAACTATGAACACTTTCTAGTTTTTACAACCTCCTGGGCTTAACAGTAATTAAATAATAATTAAAATAGTTTCAGTTAGACCAAATACCACAAATAGCTCAATCAACAGCTCTTAACGTGTTTAACAATAAAGACCAATTTCGCATATAACGCTTATAGCAACGGTTACTAGGCGAGTTGTTTGGACCGTGACATGTTTTCAGCCCCCACTACCTACGTCATCACTAAATACGTCTATAGTCAGACGCCGTTAACAAATCAAGGCAATAATTATTCCTTCACTTTAGATGTAAGCTGTCAAAAATGAAGTTGGCTTTGTGAAATTCGTCTTGTATCTACGTATATCTCTAGCAACGTATTAATATAATTAATTTCTAACAAATAAAACATAACCAATCTCTTATAGGCGATTTACATTAAGCGAAGCGCCGCCACGGGGCGGTATTTGTAATTACCGAAGGACGTATGAGTTTGTAGTTTTACGTGGCAGTTATATGTAGGCTTGTTGAAGTTTACCAGTTTTTACACAAGC
This sequence comes from Ctenicera cuprea, assembly GCA_958336395.1. NCBI lineage: Eukaryota > Metazoa > Arthropoda > Insecta > Coleoptera > Elateridae > Ctenicera > Ctenicera cuprea. Next base: position 57,239,273 of record OY284490.1, read on the forward strand.
ATGACTTTAGACAACAAAAAATTATTAAAAAATTATTTATTGTTAGAAGGCATGCATTACAAATAACTTATCCAGTTGAAGAAGTAATGCATTAGCCAATAATCTCACCATAAATGAAGATAAAAATAAAACCAAAAACATATTGTAAAGCAATTTATTGTTTAAATGTTCTAACAAGAATTGTTTCAAAACTTCTGTCTACTGGTGCAAAATACATATTTTGTTCTAAATAAAATACATCAAGTTTTGTTTTTATTTGTACAAGCAAACTGAAAAATTACATGGTCTAATATTAAAAAAAACTGCTAAATATTTTAATAATTATTTATAGTACAAGTGAGTGCAGTGGAACTTTTTTTGATCTAGCAGAAGTTTATATCACGATCGTCAGCGAGTGATATAAATCTGCGAAATCAAAAAAAGACACTTTAGTCATGTGTTCTATATAAAATTTTATCTGCAACAGAATAATATGTACAATTTTCAAAAATATTTAAATTTTTGACGTTTTAAAAAATTTTAACGTTTTGAAAATGAAAGCATTGCATCACAATGCCTTGGAAACAAAACATAAAATTGCTGACTTTACTAATTGCAATTTGCATCGCATTACTTTGAAAACGAGAAAAAAATATAAAATGAGGTAATGTCACCTAGAGAGTAAATTTCCACTTTACTCACCCTTATGAGTGAGTAAAGTGGTCACTTTACTCACTGTTGTAGATAAATAATTATTTATAGTACAAGTGAGTAAAGTGGAACTTTTTTTGATCGAGTAAAAGTTTATATCACGAGCGTCAGCGAGTGATATAAATCTGCGAAATATAACGTTCGTATTGATAAATAACTTATAACTACACAATAAAAAAGTATATAACACACAACCAGGAACACAAACTAACTTATAAAAACGACAAACCACTTATGAAACTACTGCTAACCCACGCTGCAAACATACAAATAACAAGAAGTATACGTCTTACAACAGCCATTTTGTTGGTTTAGTGGCGCCACCACCGGTAATGTCAATCGCATATAGTTTTGACACTCTAGTTATCTATAGCTTGTGGAGAAAATATTAATCACAACATAAAGCATAGATAAAAAATATAATACGTTTATAACATAAAGCGTGCTTTTACTTGAATTTTGACATTGACAGCTTATATCTAACACCATGTCTAGCAATAAAATATTTTTAGATCCACGCAAAAGTTGATATTACGTGTTTTAGCGACTGCCTGCAACTTCGTATTGACTCAGGTGGATATGCGACTGCATAGCATTTTTACTGCATAAACAGTTGATGGTCGAACCTCGGTTGGGCCCAAATTTATTTTTTATTTTATACTGCTTTTTTTAAAACAGTGTTGTTGGTCTTTACTGTATGCCCGAGGTTATGGTTAAGAGCAGTTATATGGTTAAAGAAAAAATACGAAAACAAAGTTGCATTCACTCACTGATAAATTAGTGCGCAGGATTGTGACGTCATCGCGTGGATCTAAAAATATTTTAATGCTCCACGTTAACGTGAAGCTAGACGCGGCGGCGTATATCTACGAACGAAACACGACCTACACCCTACACGACACGAAACGAATAAACGATTATTGACTGTCAAATATCAAGCATCCAAATTACACAGCGCTTTTGTGTCCGTGTTTTGTGTTTATTGCCGAGTAATCATGGCTTCGTCGGAGCGTTATAGTTTTTCGCTTACAACATTCAGGTAATTCCGTGTACATATTCTGTACAGTTTATCGAAATTAATTTTATTTTGTCTGGGATGTACTGCTTGTGAATGTTAAAACATAACCTAGTTCTTAATGGTTTTTTTTTGTAGTCCTTCTGGAAAACTGGTGCAAATTGAATATGCTTTAGCAGCAGTAGCAGCAGGTGCGCCTTCAGTGGGAATTAAAGGTAGATATGTAGTTTTAAATATTTCAGATTTAACATACTCACACGAACCTCGTCTACCTAATTTTTAATTTTGAAATATATCCAGTATAAAGGTTTTTTTTATTCCGATACCTGACTGTAAATGTTTACCTAACTGTAGAGTTAAGAGCATCGGTATTTGTCGTGACGTGAGTTAAAACCGGTTACTTTTGGTTTTAATAATGACGTCAGGTTTGGATAACCAGTAACGTAGCAAGATGAATCAAAAATGAGTGGTAATTACCAATTTACTACTAGGTTCAAAACAATCGTGAATCGAAATTGTTTTTTGTTTCAGTAAACTTGTGTAACTAACTACACCATCAATAGGGTTGCCATACGTTCGGGTTTGCCCCAGAATGTCCAGGCGCACTGTTAGATCAAAAGATTGGTTATATAAAAATTGAGGGTGTGTTCATCTATCTATATATATAAAAGTGAATGTTTGTGTGTATGTTCCCTACAGACTCCGAAACTACTCTGCCGATTGAACCCAAACTTTGACACAAAGTGTGTTTTGAGGAGAGCAAGGTTTTAGAAGGTTATTTTTTTACAAAAAATGGACCCGCTAGGTGGCGTTGGCGATATTTACGAAAATGTGTGTTTATTGTCTGGTTTCGCTTTATTGAGGCGTATCAACGTACGCCGGCCGGGTATTATCAGATTTAGAAAATTCAATCTCTGGTAAAGATGCTACCAAAGAAAACATGTCTAAATTTCTTTTCCGGTTTCGGATTTTTTAAGTCTCTTTTCCTGATGAATTTTTAATATACCCTCACATTCCAAAACTCACCGAAATCAGACCATTAATTTGGGAGTTATGAAGCGCACACACACACCTATTGTTAGGTTAGGTTCTGTGTAACGCTTCTAACTCAATTTAATTTATCTTAGTGCGTAGTTTATTAGATCATAAGTTCTTGTAGGTTGTCTGCATAAGCACACCTTTAACATTGCTGGTTTCACTTTTAAATGAGTTAAGATTAAATTATTTTGGCATCTTGGTTTCCAGGCTGTAGCTAAAAGCCAAGATGATATTGGTCGTGGAAGTCAAAAAGGTGGATTATTTACTATTTTATTAAGCAGGTTAAACCCTAAAAACTTGTTTCCACATACCAGCTATTTGCTGTTTTGCTTTTCTCGCTTTAAGTTTGATGCAGAACCATGCATTTAACGTGCAACGAAATCTTCCTAAATAAAAATATTATTTGGCAGTCTTCTTATTTACAAATATGTAATTTTTTATTTCTAATTTATTTAAATTACACTGGGCAAGTCAGTATAATTGTAGGTGGTGTAGAACTGTGAGTGTAAGCGATTTCAAAATATTTTTTTAACGATTTTGCATGATGTTGACACTCTAGAACATGAAAATAAATTTGATTTATTTTTTATAATGGCGGAGTTGTGACGTTAATTAGGTATTTATTTTAATTCTTGTCTTTTTATCAGTAAAATATGTTGGTTATGTTACTTAAGAAATTTGCTACAAATAATGCAAAAATTGTTGCATAGTTAGTTGGCTTAGACAGGGTGGCCACTTTTCTGGAAAACCGGGAAAAGTCGGAATTTAGATTTTTTTAATTTTGGTTAGGGAAACCAGGGAATTGTACCAATTTCAACGTCAAGTCAGGGAATTTCACGAAATAGTCAGGGAAAATTCTGTAAAATGCAATTATTTTAAATTTTTATTTTTGCCTGCAAACCGAAAACTCTGTTACCTAGGTATATGTTTATAAAATTTATATTTGTTTCATTTGGTTTTTCTTTAAAGTTTAGATGTTGTATTTTGTTATGCTTGTTGAAAAATTTCCATTTGCTATAAAGTAATTTAAGTTTACTTTGCTAATTTTTATGTTGGGTTAGTATTTTGTTAAAAAAAAGCAGTTGAAATTGAAAACAGTTTTTGTACCAATAAAATGAGTCAGGGAAAACTGAAGTTTATCAGTCAGGAAAAAGTCAGGGAATTTGAAAAGCAGTTTAAGTGGCCACCGTGTTAGAAAAATTGTTTTTATTGTAAGTAGGCCGGGGATTGAAATTAAACAAACCGCCACTTTTTAGATGAATAGTAAATTAATTGATTAAATAAAAATAATAGTTGTAAAAAAGCATGAGCAACACAAACCTTAAAATAGTAGACTAATTATGCATACAGTTTCCACTCCCAAAAAGTGTACCTAAAAAGCAGCCATCTTAGGAGTCTCGTATAGTATTTTTTTGGTGTAATGAGTTTCTAGAGATTGCCTACTTGGGCAGGTTGGCAACAAAAATTAGCTGACACACAAACTATAGTTGATCTGCCAAATTGTCAAACGTGGTTATGTAATCAATCAGTAAGTAAGTAAATGCCCATTTTGCAGCCACACATTGTCTAGTTAACTATTATTATGTAATGTATTTCCTACATTTCTTGTAGGTGCGTACGAAAAGTTGACTTAAAAAATTATGATTTGACATGTAGTAAAGATGCAAACCATTTTACTTAAAGGTAAGCAATGTGCTGTGGGGGGAGTACGAAACTCGTAAGATGGCCGCTTTGGGTACACATAATTAAGCAAGCATACTCAGTCTATTGTTTTTCTACGTTTGTAATGACCAACTAATTGTTAGGTACTTGCCTGTTTAATTTTTTCGCAGAAAAATTCTGATAAACATTTTATGCTGATGAAAAGAGAAAGTAAAACTCTAGTAAATGATAAAAATTAAGTGTGAGATTAAAAGAAACATCATTGATGTTACAGCTCCCTTATTTATAAATATAAAACCGATTTACTTTCATACTGATTTAGTATGTTTTGGTCTTAGGCATTTTTTTTTTGAAAATGCTAATACTGTTAGAGTTCAAGGTTACATAGTAAATGCTCACTCACCCTGTATGTAGAGCTAGTTGCCATAAAGACCTATAAACAACTTAAATTGTGATATTATTACAGCTTCCAATGGAGTTATTATTGCCACTGAAAACAAGCATAAATCCATATTGTATGATGAGCACAGTGTACATAAAGTGGAAATGGTGACCCAGCACATAGGTATGGTATATTCAGGAATGGGTCCAGACTACAGATTATTGGTAAAACAAGCTCGAAAAATGGCACAGCAGTATTTTCTGGTATACAATGAACCAATACCTACTGCTCAACTAGTACAGCGTGTAGCTGCAGTTATGCAAGAGTACACACAATCGGGAGGTGTAAGGCCATTTGGAGTGTCGTTGCTGATTTGTGGTTGGGATAATAATAGACCATATCTCTTTCAATGTGATCCTTCAGGAGCCTATTTTGCCTGGAAAGCAACTGCAATGGGTAAAAACTTTATAAATGGAAAAACATTTCTGGAAAAGAGGTTAGTTTATTTTGAAACCCATGATGCTGTATTTTAAAGGCTCACTATTCTGATCTTGTTGGTTGCATGGTGGAGAACTGCGGAGGCCGGTCACACGGTATTTCGAGTTAAGCACTGGCACTCTGGTTCCCACTGTAATGGGTAACCAATGTAGGTAATCTTACAGGGACATATTGGAAGATTATGGAGGTCATTGCAAAAACCCACTTAAATCCATTTGTTATTAAATTTGGAAAGCACTCATTGGTTAGTGACTTCCTGTGTATTGCGAGGTGATGCACCTCCTTGCTGCCACCTTAGTTATCACAGTCGAGCTAATGATAAGTTTTCGAAATATTCCGGAAGTCAAGTTCTTACAAATTCGCCATAAGACCATAACTTTGAGCTGTAAGGATTTCTTCGTAAATATGTGGGTCAGTTAGTGTCCTTACATAATATCTATGTAATACCAGTTCTACAAAATTTGTTTTGTTTCGTCGAAAACGTAAAAATACGGGGTATATCTGCAACCAACCGTGCTTGGAGGACACGCTAAACCCTCAGTCTCAGTTGTCATACTAACATCTTTGGCAGTTGTAAACTATTTAGTGGAACTACTTCCCCTTTTGATAGGTAAGGCAGCCTCCTGCCCGGCATGCGTGCGAAGAGGGCTCACAGAACCCACATTAGTTGCGGGTATTAAAACAGGCTATTTGGCCTATAAATAGAGGAAGAAGACGATTAGGACCTTGCTTGTTTGAACAGTTATGAGAACGGTTAAATGGGCGCAAAGTTGCGAAAATGTATGCTTACTATAATCTAAAAAGAAATTTGAGCTATTGAGCTATTTTGCTTGTTTCTGAGAAAAATGTAGTAACCTGCAATTTTGAGTTTTGCTTTTTTGGCTATAACACATGCTGGATCTTATTCTTTTATCAAATTTGATGCCAACTGCTACCATTGATGATTTTGCACTGTCAACATTTTTTTCTTATTTTTGCCCTTTTCAGTATTTCAATATTTAAGTAGAGTGTTTTATTCTTACTTCATAGTGTATCGCACTTTGCATTTTATTTATATACTATGTGAAAGAATTTTGGTAGGTTTATTTTACATATAAATCTCTATTTTTAGACACTGGTTTCACTTTTTTACTACTTCTGGTTTCACCGAAAATTACGTTAACTTTCTTATTTTAAGTGGGACACACTGTATATTTTTACATATTCTAAATCAGGACTTAATCATGAGTTTATAACAGTATATTATAAACTTGCACCCTAATTATCATAACATACCAAATATTACCTTCGAATGTTTGATAAAATGTTTTTTCCAAATGTGTTTTCTAATAGAAAGGTGGTAGGCTATCTGCATTTTTTAACTCAAGCATTTTTTGCTAGTTCCAATGATACCAATAACTTACGATTTCGGTTTGAAGTATCAGCTATTAAACATTTTACAATAATAATGTTTATTTAGACTTTGGTATACACAAAACAAACTTTAGTAGTACAAATTGTAATCATCGTCGTAATCAGCCTTTACGTCCCACTGCTGGGCACCGTCACTCTTCTCTGCCACGTACTCTCCTTAGCGCTAAGGCGGAGTACGGGGGACCTACAGTTTAACGTCGAATACGAACGACTAAATTCCAGAGAAGGTTTCAGGCATTAAGACCCCACGGCTGCCTACACCGGATTGGGGAATGTGAGTGGCTGCGGCATAGATTTCTAAAAAAAATGGGAGCACAAATAATAGATTTAAATTGAATTGAAATCACATTTACAAGTTTCCTCCGCTCTCTCTTAACGTATCTTATTAACTATTATCTGCCAACTAAAAATCGTAAAGCTATAATAATTAAATGTCTGCCAATAAATAATACTGTTTAAATATTAAATAGCGCAACTTAAGTAAAGAACCCAAAAAAGTAGTTTAAAAAAATGTCTGTCTGTGGATGAGTGGGTGTGGGTGGGACGCCTTCTAGTTAACCTTTTCAAAAAAAATCCAAAACCGGAAGCGGAATTTAAACATGTGTTTTGGTAGCGTTTTTTGCAAAACTAAGTTTTGGAAATTTGAGCACAGGATCTGAGAGAAGAACTTAAGGCAAAGCAAAAACTGTTTTTACCGAACTGTCTAGCTTCAAAATGGCGGCCGCTAAGATTTTTTGAACATTTTGACTTTAGCGCCTTATTACTCAAACATGGGGTGACAGATCGGGTTCAAATATTTTATTGTAACAACCTTGTAGAGACAGAATGTTACTGCGCACAAAAATTTTCTAAAACTTATAAGCTATGAAATGAAACAATTTTTAAAATTGTGTCAAGTGTCAAAATCATATTGCTCAAAAACTGGGTACACGATTTTTTGTAAATTTTGTAGGTTCATAGAGCTGGAGATTTGCTACAATTCGGTTCGTGTCCCAGCCTGTAAGTTTCTCTCTGAAGACTTCTATGAACTTTTGAAAATTTTAGTTTTAACTCCTACTTACTCAAAAATGAATTATCAAATTGCGATAAAATTTCACCTCTTTTTTTATCTTTTATTGTTCCAGCATTCTTAACGTTTTTTACTACCTCCAATTTTACTCTATCCACACACACTTATTGCCACTTTCCTTAATCTAGTTCTGAAATGATTCCACTCTTTTTCTATATTATTATTTTACTTTTGCTCCTCTCGTTTGTCAAATTCTTTTTCAAGTAGTTGCCTATATTTTTCCATTGCAAAGTGTTCTCGTGATTTGTATACTTTTATTCTTTCATTGTTTAATTTTTTTTTTATTTCCTTTTTTTTTTCTTCATTGTACCTCCTTATACTGATTTCTAACAGCTAGTTATCACTTCCTGTTTCAAAACTGCTCTTACTTTTATGTCTTTAATTTCCTTCCTATTTGTTCTTTCTGCCAGCATGTAACCGATTATGGATTTTTTGCTTCTACTAAATGCTACTCTGGTTATATTATGAATGATTTTATGTTCATAAAAAGTGTTGGTTTCTAATATATCATTATTAATACAAAATTCACTTAGTCTTACACCATTGATATTACACATTTCTTCACCAAATGGCCCTATTGCTCCTTCTCATGTTTTAGCTTCCTTTCCAACTCTAGCATTTAAATCGACCATCACGAATAATTTACCTTTATACCCTTCTACCGCTCTTTGCTATTTAACCCAAAAAATGTTCTTTTCCATTACTCTTATATCCTTATTAGATCCACACCCAGTTATCAAATTTATAATAAACTCGCCCAAACTCATCCTTCTCCAGTTCCAGAATTACTTTTGTTAGCCTCTACGAGATGGATTCCTAATTATTTACCGTAGAAACATTCTCCTTCTGAATTATGCATTCTACTTCTGTTTTTGCTCGCTCTTGTTCTTCAACTTCTTTGTATATCAATAGATTGCAATCACCTGTTATTATACGTCCCGTTCCCTTCTTTTTTTTTCAGTTATTGCAATTATTTCTAGGTTTGATCTGTTCAACTTCTTGCTACTGTTCAAATTTTTTACTTTGATTCTATCACTTCATGCTTTAGTGTTTTGATAATTTCACAACTTTTTCTTCGTTTTCATCCCAGGCGTATTCCTCGCCTTCGATATTGATATTTTGTTTTGTCTCTTTTTCTTTTCATCATTCGCTATATTAGACTTCTCTTTTAATGTCGGATCGCTTTCTATAAAAACCTTGGTACTTTTTAATTTATTCTTATTTCTCAGAACTTCTATTTTCTTATCTTAAGAAACCATCTCCACAATTGTAGCGGGTTGGTTCCTTATTAATTCTGTAAGCTGCATTCACCTCTGTCTCAACTCCCTGTTTAGTTTCCATGCATTTCTGGATGTTGCTTACTGTGTCTTGCTTTTCAACTTCCTTCCTTTTAATCACAATATTGTATTCACTGTTTTCCTTATCGAATATTTCAATTTTTTTTTCTAAATTTTCTATTCTTTCTACTGATAACTCTCTGTCCCTGTTCCACTGTTGATAAATTATTGGCGGGTGTACTACAGTCTGTATTAGGTTAGCGGATAAGTAGTTGACCTCATGAGCGTTTTGATTCAATATGCAACATTTAGAAACTTATCTAAAATTATGATTTTAGAGTTTGTGAGGTTTAGGAAATAAATTGCTTGAATTTTTAACTGGCATGATAATATAACCATGTATGTTGAGTTTGTGTATAAACCCCAACAATTTGTATTTATTTAGTTTTGTGACATTTAAATTACAGTAGGGCCCTGTTAATGAAGCTTCATACTAAAGTCTAAACTTGTAAGAATATTCTACTTATTTCTAAACATTAAAATATTTATTTTCACACTTTATATTACTTTTTTCTTTGCAGTTAACGCTCATAATTTACAATTTTGATTTTTCATTGCAGGTATAGTGAAGATCTAGAACTGGATGATGCCGTACATACAGCTATTCTAACACTAAAGGAAAGTTTTGAAGGTCAAATGACTGCTGATAATATTGAAGTGGGGATCTGTGATTCTTCTGGTTTTAGAAGATTAGATCCTTCTCATGTCAAGGACTACTTAGCAAATATTCCTTAGGTATACTGTGCACTTTATTTTGTATTTCACAGTTGTTTTTAAATATACCATCTGTGCATATATAGTTTTAATATTATTATTGCATTTCCCACGTTGAGCGTAACATTTACATTGGAGAGATATTTACTACACTAGATTTAGTGCCGTTAAAAAATTATTTAGTGGTATAAACTAAAAATTAACTTGCATCTAGCACAAATTTAAAGTAACATGTTCAGTTGCTTCATGAAATTTACAAATTTGCTTTCTTAGTTCTTATTGTGTATATTAATGATCTACCACTGAATATTAAATTATCCAAAACCCCTTTATTTGGGGACGATACAACCTTTTTTATTAAACTCCAAAAGTTTGCCTAATCTTCAATACAAAGAACATCCATAAAACTTGCACAAGACTGATTTGCATCAAATAAACTCATGATGAATGAAGACAAAACACAGAAAATAATTTTCCACACAAGGTCAATGGCAGCAGAAAAAGTAAAGTTCCTTGGAATTTACCTAGATGATCATCTAAATTGGTAATACAACATAGATAAATTAGGTGGCAAGTTAAACAAAGTTGTCTATCAAATCTGAAAACTACAGCCATTAGCTTGCACTGAAAATATTGTTACAGCTTAATATCATATTTCATATGGTATTGCTCTTTGGGGTAGTTCTAGTCACATGAAAAGAATATTTAAAATACAGAAGAAAGCTATACAATCAATTTGTAATGTAGGAGTGCAAGAACATTGCAAACCTCACTTCAAAAACCTACAAATTTTAACAATTCCTTGTGTTTACATATATGCTTGTCTTAAATTAGCCAACGAAAACTCAAACTTATTTCCAAAGAGTTCAGACCACCACAAATATGACACCAGGGCTAAGAGTGATATATCTACGCCATATCATAGATTAAGTGTTACTCAAAAATCTACATATTATAGTGCAATAAAATTCTACATTATATTGCCGAACTGTTACAAACATCTCGGCAATGAAAACCCTTAAGCCAGAAATTTATCATTATGTTTGTCGTATAGACTTAACAATTTTGAAAATGTTCCAAAAGTATATCGAAATGTAAATTATTATGCAACAAAATTAGCTTACCTACTGAAAAAGCATTTGCATTTTACACTGTATTTTCATCATATTATGTCGTCTGTAATTTTAGCATGTAGTAGGTATCAGGCTACGGCATGTGACGTAAGCTCTCAGTTTGGGTGACGAAAAACCTAGTGCAGTACTATACCGGAGGATGCAATATAGGATATAATATAAGACAAACTTTATTACTATTAAATGTGCCTGGAATAATGTTGTCGGCAACCAAGGATAGTAGACAAAGTATGCCTCGTTATGAAAAACAAGGGTTATGTCTAGCCAGCGATGGTACTAAATTAGTGGCTTCACTGGTGCTAAAACTAGTGTAAGCTGCTACAATTTTAAAATAAATTAAGCATTCTTATCATGAATTTTGATTAAGTTACAGCTAGTTGTAAACTGTTCTTTTTATATGTTAGGTAGGTACATTAGATATAATTTATTACTCTTGAGCATTTTTCTTAGAATATAAATAGCCAGTTCAGTTATAATAACGTTTATTTGTATTAAGTTTTTGTTAATTATCAACAACAGATTTATAAAACTTTGACAGCAAAATAATTCAATAATTTCACAAGATTTTTATTTTTTTGCGGTGCCCTTTCTCTATCTTTAGGAACATTTTTTAACTTTTAAACTATAAGTCAGGTAATTAATTTGTATAATCGTTCTTAATTTTATAAATGTTCTTATAACTTCTGTATCAATTTCTAGATTTTCCTTTGAGATGGTAATTGTTAGATTAGATTAGTAACAACTTCTTAACTTTTTCATGTTGTCGGCAGTGGTAGACAATCACTAAAGCATTGCATAAATCGAAATTAAATTCTTCATTTTGGTATAATTTAGAAATTCCAGTAATGGACTCGTGGATCGGCATTTATAGGTTCCGAGATTTTTGACAATTGCCTTGATGTAAAGCAGTTTTAATATGTTGGTTCACTTGGAATTTTTTATTGCATAAAATCTAGAAACGATAAAAATTCTTTGTGTCTTCGAGCCTACATGCATATTCAAGAAATTTGAAAAAGTCAAAGATTGCTTACCGTCTTGCTGCAGACTTTGCAGAATATTTTGTTTTTCTGTAGCACCAGTGCCAGATAACATTTTATTCATAATAAAGGCAAGCTGCTGCCTTTCTTTTTTTCTGTATAAACAGAAACACACGCCACTATTTTGCTATTTCATACAATGTGGTAGGCGGGAAAAACAGAATGAAACTAATATCTGCTACTTTCAAGAAATACCGCAATTGCATAATTCTTACAAATGATTGTAAAAATTCCAAAACTTGGAAATAACATTTTACCACCAGGTATTATTCGGGACATCCACTCAAGAGTACGTAGTAACAGCACGCACTTATTGAAAATCCCAATGTGCTTCCCATTTTGTCCTCTTTTATATTTTGAAATTTAACGTTTTTTTTGCGAATATACAGGGTGTCCCAGAATAACTGTGCCTAACTTTCAGAAGTGATAGAGGGCGTGTAATTAAACATCTTTTAGTAATAAACTAGTGTCCGGAAATACTTCCGTATCGAGATAATACGACATTAAGGAAACGAGCACTTGAAATAGGTAATCTCAATGTAGAAAGTAACGATTTTATTTTAGACACAGTAGAGGAGTTAGTGACTCGAATTATTCTTGCTTTTGATGACATTCGTGATCGTCCGCAGATATTTCGAAAAATTCGTCGGTCAATCACACGTCGTCATACCTTGTTGGTCGACAATGGCGGCCGTAATTTTAAACAATTTTTATAATTTTTGTGTAATACCATTTTCTTAATATTAATAATAATAATTGCAACCGCTGGAAATAAATAAAATCGTTACTTTCTACATTGAGATTATTTCAAGTACTCATTTACTTAACCCTTTCGCTGCGTACGGTGAAAACACTTCCATGCCCAGGAGCGGACTGGTTTTTTGGCTTGTTTATTATTTTTATTTAGCTAGACAGAGAAAAAAGAAATGGAAACGGCGGCGCTATTTTTATATTTCCGAATGCTTTAGCTACGTGCTGACCTGCGCAGAGGATCGTTTTCCACACGCTGGCTCTGTACAGGCAATGTAAATGCGAAGCAGTGTCTGACACGGATCCGTGCGGGGCGCACTGAGCAAAGAACGCCTGTGGTACGGATCCGTGCCATGGGCAGCGAAGGGGTAATGTCGTATTATCTCGATACGGAAGTATTTCCGGACACTAGTTTATTAGTAAAAGATGTTTAATTACACGCCCTCTATCACTTCGGAAAGTTAGGCACAGTTATTCTGGGACACCCTGTATAAAAATATATCTAAATATGCATTTATTCTAAATATACAAGTTGCACATATTTTTAGAATAAATGCATATTGAGATATATTTCTTTATATTCGCAAAAAAAAACGTTAAATTTTAAAATACGAAAGGGGAGAAAATGGGAAGTACACTGGAATTTCGTGCCAAAAATAAAGAATGCTGAAAATTGTGCTCAAGAATATTTTTATAAATAATATGTAATTAAAAGTCGCAATCATAATATTTACAGATCTTTAAGTTGGAGAGATGACGAAAGATATTTATTACCATATTCAACAGATGCTCTAGCATGGGGCACTGGCGAATTCAAAGCTGAATTCACATAGCTTCATGCTTGTGTACTGATCCAGAATTAGGAAATAGTAAAAGGTAAAACAAGTAAATTTAAAATTATTTTTAAAACAACAAACATTTGAAACACTTTGTCTAATGCTAAGGAAGAAACTCAAAATTTACTAAAGTACCTAGGGCATTTACAACTTAAATTACTCCCACTGTAATTCTGTTTATACAGGGCAGACAAATACAAATTTTGATATTAGGTACAAGAACACGTACGTTGTTACAAATATAAACAACCTACATAAATTCTATCCCGCTAAATACTTACTAAAACACAATCGTTTAATGACATCTAATAATACTATAACATTTTTGTGATGATAAACGCAAATTAGATATACTGAAAGCACTTTAGATTTACAAACATTTAAAGCTGTACCGTTAATGAACGAGCAAATTGATCTCTTAAATTCACCTCTATTGGATATTTTGGAATAAGAAATCAAGTAATCTGCTGACATAGATAACCAACCAAGGTCAAGTTATGAAGTTTATTGTTCCTATAGCAACATCAACTGTTTACTTTTAATCTTGCCTCTGATAATGACATGTAAATATGTCGAAATACGTGTAAGGCTAAAAATAAATAGCTTGTTTAAGTGTAATAATTGTTTTATTTACAATACCTTAAATTTACTTTTGATTTAATTTTATTGTAAGGGGCATAATTTCAATAAAAAATGAAGACAAATAATAAGACATGTTTATTTTTATTTTCTATTGTGTATATTAATACAAAAACAAAAAAAAATACAATAAACCCTTTAAAATATGTTGAACATTACAAACTGCAGATGATGTAAATATACATTTATAAATTGCAACTGTAAATTACCTTCATTTGAAATCGATGGAATAAATCGTGGTGTAAAATATCGTGGCTTCTTTAAAATCATATTTAAGTAACGTTAACATGTGAGCTTTGTAAATTAAAGCGGAATGTTGAATTTTGCAATTTTATGTGTGGTTTAAGCTTGGTCAGTAATTCTGGAATTACTTTAAACAAATCTGCTATCAGTCCGTAATTTGCAATTTTAAATATTGGTGCTTGTGGATCTTTGTTAATTGCCACTATCACTTTGCTGTCTTTCATTCCAGCAATATGTTGAGGAGTTCCAGATACTCCAACTGCTATGTACAAGTTTGGAGCAACTAGTTTTCCTTCTTGTCCAATTTGTATGTGACTGGATGCAAATCCTGCATCAACAGCTGCTTTTGATGCACCTACTGTACCATTCATATTTTGTGCTAAATCATATAACATTTTAAAATTGTGTGCAGACTTCATTCCTTTTCCACCACATATGACTATTGTTGCTTTTTCTAATTTAGACTTGGCGATTTTGATAAATTCTCGCTTAAGAATTATTGTTAGATTTAAATTATATTGTCCTATAGGTGCTTCGTAAATCGGTGCTACAATAATATTTGACAGATTAATAAACTATAAGGTTTTATGTTAATTGAATTGATATGGTATCCTGTATCCTGCCACTACCTTTAATTGGGCACTGGATTCCGGATGAGAAATTTTGTTGACAACTAAACTGGGCACTTTCTCGATTTAAAGAAAATCTTGAGAGTGTTTCTTTGCAAGTTACTAATACTACTTTTAAGTAAAATAGAATCCAAGTGTTCAGAATATTAAGGGATTAGGAAAGTGCCCAGTTTATTCACGCCTGATTTCCCTGGCTATCCGTATTTATTCTGGCCAGCAATAGAGTAGGATTAGGATAATGATATGATTTACCTAATGGAAAATAGTATTTGAAACATTTAATTTTTTAAATATTTGTAGGAATTGTACTTATTTTAAATTATTACCTAAATTTTGTGTATTACCGTTTGTTTAAGAGAATGTACCAACTCCTGGCGATTAGGAAAGAATAACCAGGGAAACTACGTCATTCTGTCTGGTATAGGTACAGCAAGCACAAAAGGAAATTTGCCAAACTGTTTAAAACAGTGTCTTGCAGTTTATGTCTAAGTTTCATCTTAATGATGTGAGGCATTTACCTTTTAATGCTTGCCATTTCACGAGATTTTCTGCTGCTTGCTTTAGTCGCTCGTATTTTTGCTTCTCGTACTTATCTTTATGATTGATTTTGTTTAAATTCATTGCTCGCACAACTGTTGCCACTTTAGAATGTATTATTCCATTTTCTTCAAAAGCATGCAATAAATAAATAGCCATTTAATAATTTGCATTTTTTTGCACTCGTAAAAATAATAAAATTCTATTAATATCTTTCTGAACAAAGTAGTATCATAAATTTAAGAATAAATTTAAGGTGTTCAAATAAATCTAAATATGTTGTGAACATTTCAAGTAAAATGTCTACAAATGTGTATTGTTTAGTATACAGTAGGTATATTTAGTATATAGTAAGTTGTCTTATTACTAAAGCTTAGTTTGGTAACAATTTTTAATATATTAGTCGATACTTAATTGCAATAATTTTTATAATATATTTACTCCTAATATGAATCAATCTTGCAAATAAAAAAAAATTAGTTTTATTTAAGAAAACTAAGAAATAGATGAATACTTTACCTTGTAAGGTGCATGGTTCAAAATATGTTGGTTTTATTGTAATAACTTTAACAGAATCTTTTATTTTTAATGTCATTAAAGCATTTCCTGTATAAATAGGCCGAACAAATGTATCAAAATCTTTAATATCTGTTACATCAGTTACTGCAGACACGTTAAGTTTACCAGCAACCCTAGGCAATATTGTTTTACCAAAAACGGTAGCTCCGGCCATAATGTGTGTGAAACCAAACTGTTTTTGTATTGCCAAAATTAATGGCGTCAAATTTTCTGCTAAAAATCCTTTAAAAGCTATATTTTCTGCTACAAGCACTTTTTTAAGACCTTTTATAGTCGAAGCGGATTTTGCAATGGTAGAACATTCATGCCCTGCCACTAAAACTGCCAGTTCTCCACCAATTTTTCTTGCTGCAGTAATAGTCTGTTGCGTTACGGAATTTAAAATTTCATTATTATGTTCTGCTACAACAAGGACACTTTTCATACGTTTTAATAGTTTGCGAAAGTAAAACTTTTTAAATAAATATGTGTTTAACACGGTGCACATAATGAATTAAATTGTTTTTTCGTTAAGCATTCCAAAAAAACAGTGTTATGTGTCAACATTTTCAATTAAATTGTCAGCTCGGGTTGTCAAAGCTTCCCATTTAGAAGGCCATGGCAAAAGTAAATCTGTACAGAGGGTGTCGTTTAAGTTTCGGTTTCCTACTACTTCTTAATCTATTGAGAATATGATAGTGTATCACCTACATATTTGGCAGTAAAATTATGTTCTTGAGTTGTATTATACTAACAAATTGAATAAATACGGTTCGTCTCATTCTTCTACTTTAATATACCTGCCTTACCTTTGCATAAGTAGTAGGACGAAATTGTGAAATTCTGGAGTTATTACCCAACAACAATATAAAAATATTCCTACATATACTGCTGCGTAGCTAAACTATCTACCCTTTGTCGAATTAAACACTGTTAATTATTTTAAATTTTTAGTTAAAATTCCCACACTCTGTCTTTATTAATAAGCCACATTTCTAATAGAAAAATTTAATATATTTTCCTTTCTTCGTTCGTTCTTCGTTAATATTTTATAAACCCATTACTACTTTGCTGATTCATAATACTTAAGCCAAAAGGAGTAAAGTGCAATTTACTTCTTAACACCTTACGTAGACTTAATTACTGATCAGTGATCATACAGTTACCTAACATGGTATTTTGTCTGAGAATTAGAGGCGTATTTTGGGTACTTCAACATTTGTTCTTATCGAAAATGGTAAAGCGTAGCACTGCGTTATCACAGCTATACTAATTTCGAGGAAACAAATTTCGCTCAGTATCTAGAAATTCGCTAGCAATAAATTTTGTTTTATTTATAAGCTTTATGTTTGTCACAGTCTGTTCGTAAATGTCTCTGTTCATTTCCGTACTTAGTCTTATGGTCACTGCTAAATACAGTAGAAGAAGCTATAGATCGAGATAAAGCTTTAAGCTGCGTAACCGTGCACAAGCAGCTTCGGAAGCATTTAAGGCCTGCTCGTTCCTACCCCCTGCGCGTCGTTATCCATCTCATGGGGCCGTAAGATAGCCCGGACCGTTTCAAAATTTTTCTTAAATCCCAGTTTAGAATATAACCTCTTTGAGGCGTAATTCTCGGGCCGAATTATGACGAAAGGCGTATAGCCCCGTTCCATGACCACCTTGGTTAGATATTTAGCAAAATGAATTCCATAACCCGTGCGGCGATATTCGGGACGTGTCTGCATCGAGAACATGGCTCCGTAATAAGATTGGACCATTCACGCAGCCAAATCTCCAGACGTGGAAAAGACACCATACGACGGTAGATTTACAATCAGTTTTTCGAAAACCTCTACGGATTCCATGTGATTTGCTGGGTACAAATCATGAATACCTTGTGCGTGTTCGGGCGTTAACTGTAAAATTTCAGCATTCCCGGAGAATACTCTGTAACATCAAAAATGCATAAGTGAGTTTCAAGTAGACCTGCATCAAATGTTAATTAATACCAAACAACGTACACTCTCTGTTACAGTTATGACAAATTAATGTTGCTAGTTTTTCCACAGTTGTAACTTTCGAATAAAATACTGAGTATATAGACAAAAGACACATTTTGTCTGCTGTTCCCATTTGTGCAATTTGCTTTTGAGCTTTTCTGTCGATAAAAAAATACAACGCATAAAACAAAGATTTCTCACCACCCAGAGAATAAAGGTGAAGTGTATAAAGTGTTGGCAATCGTAAATAATATTTGGTTACAAGATTTTTGCTTGTTCAAGCTGGTGCTAAATACAGAGTGGCTAGGAAAAACCCCGGCCACTTTTCTTGCGGCGGTCAAGAAATGGCGCTTTAGTAAAGAAAAATTAAATTAAAATACTGGCAACAACGCAGAATCCAAGACGTTTTAGTTATTAAATACGCCCCATATTAAATCAAAACAACCAAAACGTCTTGGATTCTGCGTTGTTGCCAGTATTTTAATTTAATTTTTCTTTACTAAAGCGCCATTTCTTGACCGCCGCAAGAAAAGTGGCCGGGGTTTTCTAGCCACTCTATATATAAAGACAGTTAGAGGATTATAATAAATCACATGAAAGAAAAAAATATTGTACTTTATGTGTTTAGAATTTACAAAAAGAGATGCTGTTCGTTTTTATTTAACAACCTTTTATGGGAATAAAAGCACAAAATGACAGTGAGCAAACCTCACCTTAACATTTCTACAGTTCAAACGTTGATACGTCTTTATATATACTAAAAAAAACTTCGCTTAGACTTTCCTATATTTGAAAAACATTTACATACTATATTTCTAAAAGTTATAATGCACAACGTTGTAACACAAGGAGCAGTGGCGCGTTTAAGCGTATGTTTGCTAAGCGCGCTGTAGGATTATAAATACGTTTTATAGTTTATAAAAAAATAAAACAAAAAATAAAATAATGTCATGTAATCATATCTGACAAAAATCAACCAAAAATTGGTTGGAGGAAGAAAATTAACTCTCCTAAATATTGCTGCATTTCAAAATTAACTTTTGTCTCCTAGTTTACTATCACTCATAAGCAGTTTAACTTACACACAGAAGATTTAACGTCCCCCGTTTTTTTTTTAAATTAGGAGGTACTAAGTTTCAATTTTCAAAAATTCATACAAAGCGTCACATGGAAATTAGCGGGCTGGGACCCAAAACAAATTGTAGTTTCTCCCCAATTCTCTACGAACATAAAAAACAAAAAAAAATATTGGGGCCAGTTTTTTATAATATTTTTTTGAAATTTACCCTGTAAGGTTTTCATGCTTTTAAAAAGTGTTCTACATAGTAATATTGTGCCTCTCTAGAACTACTACAATGCCAAATTTGATGCCGATCTCTCAACTCGTTTACGACTAATAATGCGTTAAAACGAAACATTTCAAAAAATCGTAGCAGCGGCCATTTTAAAGCTAGAAAATTTAGAGAAAAAAGCAATATTTGCCATAAGGCTTTCTATCAGATTACGTTTTTGAATTTAAAAAATTCAATTTCTGCAAAACATGTCAAACATCCGCTTCTGGTTTTGAATTATTTTTAAACTTATTTTCCCGATGAATTTTTGATGTACTCCACCCCCTTCCCATTTCCGAAGTTCATCAAAATCGAACCATCTGTTTGAGAGTTATGGAGCGCACATTCCCAATCACGGACGGTTGCAAAAAAAAACAGTTGAGTTTTATTCTCAAGACCCAGCCGAATGGTGTAAAGCATAAATTCAAACAATCCTGCTTATCCTAGAAATTCGTAAAAGCTGAGCTCGAGTTCAAACACCAGTTCTTGACGAAGTCCTCTCAGCACCACGAACCTTGCAACAACCAGACCTAGTCTCAACGAAGACCCCTAGCATCTCAAGCTCTGTACGCGATCACATCAGGTATCAACAAACCTCCTAAGCCCCCAAGCAGCTTCTACAGCAAAGCAGAACCTACTCCAGGTCTCGACGAAGCAGCAAGTCAGGGATTTTGCTTAGGTCTGTAGGCCAGTATGTAGGCTCAGCAGTTCATACGTAGTTTAGGTTGTTTTTATTCATAGTTTCAAGAAGAAATCTACTACGCGGTAGTTAATCTTAGCCCCCTTTGTTAATTGTTTGCGTTGTACTTTCCGCCGATATAAAACGAGGTCCGAGCGTACTGAAGAAGTGTTGAAAGTCTTCTTTTTTTGCTCCTATGTTTTGGAATGTAGTTTCATGCGGATTTTTGAAATGGGTTTCACAAATCAACATAATATTAATACTATTGTTTATTATAAATGTCTTAACTTTCTGGCTATGCTAAAGCAGACCATTGGCGGTCCAAGGTACTATCTTTAGGATTCCGCCATTATGGAATTTTACCGATCATATTGGTGAGTAGGTTCAGCATAGTGTCTATTTGTTCCATGAGGATTATCATTATTGCTTTCATTTTGTTATTCATCTGCTGCCTATTAACTGTTTGAATTTGTTATTAGCTATTAACTTGCAGCGATTAACTTTGCTCATTAGGTTTTTGGGAATAGGATATGCTTGGTTGAAGCAACTGTGAATTGTGTTTAGGTTTCAGAGGTGCGAATTTCCGTTTATGTATTTTTGTAGCTACCGTGCATCTTCTATAGTTGGTTGGATGATTTCCTTTGCAATTAACACATTTAACACTTTTGATCCTTTTTTCTCACAGTGTTTTGTTGTTCTCCTGTACATTTCGCACATCTCGGTGTTCTGTGACAGAAACTTGTGGAATGACTATATCTCTGGCAGTTAAGGCATTGGATTACTTCATGCTTAACGTGGGACCTTTAAATTTTATTTTTGGTTTCATTAGGCATTTTATGATCTCTTTGTTGTTTTTACCTTGTTACAATTCTACGAAGAACATTGGTAATTGAGTTTTCTTGGCCTTATGTCTGATGTTGTACATATTAGCACTTTGTGTCCGTGGTTGTTAATTTCTTGAAAAGGTTTATTTAGATTAACTGTAAGATGCATATAGTACAGTACTACCTTGTACTTTCTGTCCTCTTTATGTTGAAAAAAAATGATTTTCTAGATTTGATTTCCTCAGAATTTTAATGATGGTACTGTAGCCGTTAGGTTGTTTTAATTACATTGTTGGTTGTGTATTACCTATTAATTTGATAAATTAGTTGTCTTTGACTTGCTGGTCTAGCATATTTCTTAGAAGTTTTGGGTTATTTATTCCTCATACAAATATAGGTAAAAGGTTTACCTCTTGCGGTTCTCTATTGTTTCCCTGAGTGTCTACGTTTTCCGTGAGTGCCTGAAATCCGTTAGACGTTTCTAGAGCACTTAACCAATAGTTCAATACCTTTTCTTTGTTTTAATTTGCGTAGTTGTTCTGTACTGTTACGTTTTTGCTTACTTCAATTTTGTGTTTGTCATTTTTGCTCACCATTTGTCCGCATTGGTATGGTTCTGTCCTGCTAGCTTGGTAATTGAAATGAGTGTGGAAATTGCATATGATGAGAAGTTAGCATTTGAGACGAAGCTACCTGCATTATTTGCGATAATGGCTGTGTGGACATCTGTGATGGTTGCTGATACTGCATGGAGGTGTGTTAATACATACAAATATTATGAATATAATCAGCGATATGAAATGCAATTACACCGAACTGAAAAGGCTGGCTGAAAATAGAAGACGATGGAAACAGATAGTGTGAAGTCAAACCAATCAAGTGGATTGATAACTAAGGTGGAGGAGGCTCAGCAGCCATTTGCGGACTTGGTGGATATTGTACTTTGAAATTTGGCACGGCATATACAAGATAAATTAGCGAACACTCTTATGATTATTTTACTTATATAATATTGACTAATCACTATGTCGTATTTGCCGTTTCACCAGCTAATAGAAAAATTTAACTTGGATGTTTTCGACGTACAAGATTTACGAATAAATTTAAGAAACTCTCATTGGTTTTATTTGCTAGTTTTTAAAATACAATTGATTTAACAATTTGATATATTATGAAAGAAATAATCTGAAACTTAGATACCACTCATGAAATTGAAAAAATTAAATTCCTGGAATCTTTTAGTATGTTGTTTAAGAGAATGAACCAAAATAACGTAAATTTAACAAGAGTCTTAAGTCGTGCATAATAAGAACCACAACGGCACAATTAGGTTTTGTAGGATTCCAAATATATGCAAATAGTAGAAAAATAAACGAATTAATTTAATTTTGTAACCGATGATATATATTTTATCTTATTTAGTATGCTGTCTGCGATATACTTAAAAACCGTTTAGTCTAGGTTGCGCTTTTGTATTTCCTTAAGAGGAAAGGGTAGCAAAATTATAAAAACAAACTTTTGACGCCGCCCCCTACCTCAGCATTTTTCTACCCAAAAACCTGGATAGGTGCCTGTTGACTTAGACGATATTATTACTTCGATCTTTTGTATTTGTACACGAGGCTTTTTTATGATCAACATCATCAGAAAAGTGTACTTTAGTCATTTAAATCTAGTATAATACCATCACAATTTGTATGGCAATTTTAATTAAAGGATTTACTTGGGAAGCTTAAATTATATACAAAAACAGTCTTTAATTGTTTGCTATTTGAAAATATTTAATTCAATTCAGTCAGAACTGAAATCGTATACAAAATATCTATCAGTAACATCAGATTTGGTTGTTCGAGCTATTCGTTTGTAAAACTAATTCTCTTTTTTAGTGTTCTTCATCATTTCTTTATTCACTAACATGGCGAGAAAGATGATAACAGATGACAAATTAAAATAATTATGTAATTATACGCATGCAGCGTGATACGGCTTCAGTTTTCCAAAGACCTTTTTATTTAAAAATTTCTTACTTATACTGTATATTAAAATAAAAATCACAAGCTCGGAATTTGTTGCATAAGAAATTTTATGTTATTACAAATATACTCAACGTAATGAATAACAAATACAGGTAATATTATGAAGGTTGACAATCATTCATTTTTGATATTCTGGATAGGGTCGTATTAATTAGATTTTGTTCGAAGCTATTCAACCTTTTGTGCAAGGTTAATAAAAGGCAACGTTTTATTAAACCTCTAACAAAAGGGAGAATGGCTTCGATTCAAATATAATCATTTTCACTTAAAAAAATTACTCATCTGTTGAAGGCTCTTGTGATTTTTGAAGTAGAAATCGACATTATAAGAAAACCCAGCAAAACTAAATTGAAATAGAATGAGTTGATAAAGTAATACGTTAGTGATCGATATACGAAAATTTTCTCATGGAATATCTGCATCAAAATATACAACTAATCCATTATTCCAACGTCATACAAGCCAAACCAATATGGCAACGTAAAGCAAAGTTATACACATGGTTAGATATTTCCTTGCCGTTGAATTCAATAAACGTTGTTTTCTCAAGTAAACGACTAAAAATAAAAAACTGCCAGTTTTTTGTTGTGTTGTGGTCATACCAATACAAACAGCTGACGTTCTAAACTTTGCGTGCCCTACGTTTCCATGTTAGTTTGTCACGTGTTCTGGAATGATGGATTCATAAAACAGCTATTCATTGCACAACTGTATATACCGGAGCACCCCTGAGCCAGATTTAAAAAAATTAAATAAATTAAACTAAAAATAAAATAATAATTTTTAAATAAAAATTAAATAGAAAAAATACTCCTAAAAGTGATAGAGTGCGAATCAACAGCGACAAACATTGCGAAGTATTGTGACATATGTATAGTAGCGTTTAAGAAGTATTGCAATTGTGTTTGTGAGAAATCAGAACTCGATTGCGCAGGGCGAAATGCATGTGTGCGCGTCGCCGCAGCAGCATTCGTAAAGTGAACGCGGATGGGAAAGAGCGACGAGTGTCCTTTGATTGTTGCTAACACATACATCTTTTAATTAGTTAAAATGGACAAATTTGTAATTCGTGAGCCGAAAAGAAAGATGATTCATTAGATTTATCTTCATCGAATGCAAACATTAACATATCATCGTCATCAGCTGGGGGATGTCCCCAGCCCACAGGGGGCACTATGAGTAGCACTAAGAATAAAAGTGAAACGAAGTACAAAATGACATAAAAGGCTTGAACTCCAGTAGTTTATCCTCTAAGGACTCCTAAGCATCATCGATCTCACGATCACGCTCCACCGGATCCGTTTCCGGCCAACGGTGACAGCAAACCAGAACTTCGCCATTCTGCCCGACTGGCTCAAAGAGGTTTAAATACCTCCGCTTCTAGGATTTGAATTCAGTGTTTGTCTTCGAAAACTTAGTTTGTATGGGTTCACAAACAGCTAATAAGCATAAGCCGATTATGTATTATTGTCCTGGCAAGCAAAATACATTAAGATCAAATCCTTGTCCAAGGTTTAAATAATCTAAGCACACGGCCCTGTTTAGGCAGGCAGGGCCTACGAACAAATATTGCTCAAACTTCTAGAGCAAATGCTTGTAAAGACAGACAAGCTACAGGGCGGTCGTTACCTGATTATGCTGGGTGTAGTTCCTAAATGACGACGCGGTCTAAGCCGAAAGTAAATTGTAATATTGGTTATAATCGTTTTGACCATTCCTGTTTCAACATGTACAGCAGAGCGTTCCTTTTCTGCTTTGAAGCGCTTAAAAAACGTACCTCAGAAATAATATGACCCAAAGAAGATTGAACGACCATGCAATTGTAAACGTAAATAGGGAACTGGCCGACGAGATAAATCTTGACACTGTGACTGACATATTTATAAATAGAACTAAAGTTTCTTTATAATTAAATAATTTGCATTGGCGCAATATTATCATATTTATGAGCTGAAAATGTTTCTCTTATTTAATGTTTGTATTTATTTTACTTAAATAAATCAGTTTTGTTAAGTTTTCTTTTATGTTTAAAAAGCTCAACTTGTCAATTGTGATTTGAGTGAGCACCCCTGAGCATTTTCAAAACCCGGCGCCTATGGTATATACCCCACCTCAACCAATATTTAAAAAAGAACTTATAAACAAGATTTGATATTTTAAGGAAATGTAATAAGACCGAAAATGATAAGCAAGTTGATTACTTCAAGGGCAATAGAAATGTGGGTTTTATAAAGGTCGAAATTGTTAATGCTAGAAATTGCAGTTTAAAACAGAAGAGCAGGTCGGTAAAATAGTAATTGAAAAAGTGTTAAGTTTGAGAATATATGTGTGTAAAGTTATAGCAGAAACTTTGGTCTGGAAAAGACATACAGATCAAACAATTCAAGTGGCAGATTTTTCAAATGAAAAAGACTAAAAACATGCTAATGCATAAAGTAGTATGAAAACGGAAAGGAATTCCAGAATTACCAAAAATACCGTAAAAACCACATGCAAGGTTAAATTTGTAAATAGTACTAACTTGGTATATAGTGTATCATCTAGTTAGGGGTTAGTTTGTCCCCTTCTTCTAAATAGATAGCAAAGTACGGAAGCAGTACAGTAGCAATGCGGTAGCAAGCAAAATACGGATGCCGTACAATCACAACACGGTAGCAATACGGTAGCATATAAGATTGAGTAGCAATGCGGTAGCAGATAAGATACGTTAGCAGCCAAATATTCAACACTAAGAAGTTCTGGTATAAAGAGGAAGGAAGAAGAGAGGGTGAAAAGAGGGGAGAATGAGGGAATAAGGGAGGTAGGGAAGAAGAGAGGAGGGGAGGAAGAGGAAGAGGGGGAAGTTGAAAAAATGAACTGTGTTTATTACGAAATGAATTTTGATTGTATAGCCGACATGCATAGTGGCGACTAAAATATTTCAAAATCTACTCTAGTCAATGTTTAAAAGCTAGTTTACATGCTACGGTAAAATTAAATTCAATGCTTAAATAAAACACCTTTTAGTAAAGTAGATCCTAAAATAACTAATGCATCCTTAAATCCTCCTCTTCCCCCCCCCCCCCACTTCGCTAAGAAAAAAATGTATTCTTTTCAGCAATCTTCAGCAATCGGCCCTAAATAAAAGTAAAATTCTAATTTCCGGGTCTTTGCCCATTTATTCTACACGGCACTGTTAAAATCTTCGGGGCTGCACTGCACTGCACCAATTTCACCATCCCTGTACTTCGGTGGATGACCGTACTTCCTAGTGCGAGCTTCTGCAGAATCTAAGCAGCAACGACAGTGACAGGACAATTGTAGCAGAAATTATTATTAATTGATTGCCTCATATTTTAAATACTGACAAAATACCAAACTAGAAATCCGGACTAAATACATGAATATAATATTAAAACAAAAAACTTGTTGAGATTACCTAAAGTTCATCTTACCAAAATACAAAATTGCCCTAATTATTATACATGTATAATAGTATATTATAATACAAGTGTATAAGCAAGCCTTTAAAGCACGCGCGACGGGTTTTAAAGCACGAGGCGAAGCCGAGTGCTTTTTAACGGAGCAGTGCTTTAAAGGCTCTTATACACGTGTATTATACGCTATTTTTTATTATACCTGCATCATAATCTAGAAAATAAGAAGAATATTGCTAGGAAGCAGCATTTTGATTTTGATTCATCTTACATAGTAGTCTATGATGTGACGTCATGTCATTTATCTGGAGATTGGTTAGCATTCTTTGTTGTTTATGTTGCTATGTGAATTCGAATTATTTTTTTTCGCGTGTTTGTAATTTGTTGCTTCAAAATTGATGACTTCATTGTTGCTTAGCAACTTTAAACCGGGGTGTTTTAATGTTGGGTTTACGCACGCTTTTTGGTTTGTTTTACAAGGATTATGATACAGGTATAATAAAAAACTATTTATTCATCTACCCGACAGCATTAAAAGTATCAACACAAAAAACCGTTCAGACAACAATTAAAATAAAAAAATGATTTTCTAAATTTTGTTTTTATAATCTCTTTTAAATTCTCTTTCAATTGTTTTTTTAATGCACACGTTGATTGGTATGGGTCGCTTCTATGTGTGATGTGGCTTTGCGCATTTTCGTGTCTGTTACTCTGGCGTTTTCGTTAGGGAAATTAAAAAATCTAACTTCTAAGAAAGCTTGTAGTTCTAAGTCTCAAACAGTCCCAACCCATCCGTCACCGCAGATAAAAATAATAGAACAATTTTCTTACAGTAAATCTATAGGGCTAGAAATAAATTTGAAAGAATAAAATGTCTGAATTTTAAAAACAGGCACCTATACATATGTAGAGAGTTCATCATGTTCTTTAATTTTTGAAAGTTGCAATTGTTAATTGAGGAAAATAAATGATAGAGAAGTATTTAGACTAAAACAACATTATACTTTTTAGTAAAGTATTTTATTTAAATGATGCTATATAACTTTTTTAGTTATCCCGTTTGCTGACGTTGCCTAAACCACATAATGAAAGAGTCTGGTAAAATTTAATTAATTAATCATTCTAAAGCTGTTCTTACTCGTAATTGAAATTTGTAAAGTAAAATATGCACATTTATTAAATTAGATGAATTATTCTTGACAATCCATTATCTCTATCGCCCTGACTGCTTAGTTTGAATAATAGGTTTCAATTCATTTAAATGTTTAATTAAAAGATAAATGTTAGTCTTACTATAAGTATTTTTATAAAGCTAACGTAAGTATGATTTATACAGCCCAATACGATGTAATCTCCAGGTTGATTTCCTTCAAAATAATGTTGTATATTTTCTTTTAAGCATTTTTTCGAACGTTTGATATTGACATCAGAATAATAAAACATCATAAAATACTAACAAAAAACGTAGTGCTACTAACTAACTAGTCCAGTCAATGAATGCTCAAAAGGGGGGTATAGAGGGAAATGGAAGGAACACAATTTTTGACTTCGGGACTTTGTTTGGACTAGTTAGGAGGTAAACATACTAAAAGTCCCCACTCCTAGGAGGTGGGCGGGGTGCAGGGGGGCACGTCAAAATTGGCCATTGATATCAAACGTGAACGGAGCATACATGAAATTACCCAAATATTTGTTATTCCTGCTTTATTGCACTGCTGCTGGCCGCGCAAGTCACGGTGGTGGGGACGGTTTGCATTGGTTGCAACTACCATATCACACTCGAAGGGCGATTGTTCGCACTAATTTAAAAACATCCCCTTTAGGCTGGCTGTACAGGCGTTCCAGTGTTTTTCTTAAATGGGCGATACACGTAACTTACGAAAAAGAAGTCTTGCTGCTCTCAGCATTGGGGGAAATGAGCAACTTAGGGTATTTGAACCTACTAAAATTATCTACCTACCTAGTATAATTTCTAAATTACCGTTATTTATATAAGAAAGAAAAAGAAGTGAAAAAGTTGGGCGTATAAAAATATGCAACTATGCGAATTTCATACATACAGATTTTCGCAAGGATGAGAAACATTGTTACGTGTATTTATGAATGACAATTGGTATCAGTATTGACAAACTTCCTCATTCATTCGTTGCCTAGCAACAACGAAAATTTCAGCCAATAGCATTTCGTTTATCTTAAAAAAAACGTCTTTGCGATAAAATACCGTCGGTAAGGCTTATGTTTTCGTTGCTAAGAAGATTTAATTACAGCAGTTACATTGTTTGCAGTATAAAAGTCGGTTTTCTGCATAAATAACTACAAAAAAACAGAACAGCATCATAGACTTCGAATTCAGTTGTAAATATGCCTTCCAGTATGATGAATACTCGTTCAGAGCATGGTCCAAAGTTTAAGAATTTTTTATTTGACAATTGTACTTTTAGCTGAAATTGTTACTTTGTTTGTAGTTATTTCAATTGATAAAACTTGTGTTTAAATTATTCGAGAATTTGTCTTGCCAAATATAACTCGACCTCACGTTTTCTCTTAGTAAATTTTAGTTGTATATTACTCAGCATTATTTCTTATTGACAAACGCACTCGAACGACAAAGCATGCAAAATTTCTTCCTGCTCCGCAGTCGGGAATTTTATATGCATGCTTTGTGTTCGCGTGCGTTGCCAAGCAACAATGTTTCGTGTATACAACTAAAATTTTCCGATAACAATGTGAGGCCTTGTTATATTGTATCTAAAATTTTTTTAGCTACAATTGAAGATATACGAAAACAGTATAGTAATTATGCACGTCCTTGATAGAACAGTTTGTAATTACATTAAACTAAGGAAAAATAGCTAAGCTTTAAATTGAAATATTTTAATAAATTGTTGAAATGCACAAATTAAAAATATTTTTCTGACAATCGGTAGATTAATACAAAAATGTTTTGTTGCCTGTTTGTACAAAATTAAGTGATTAGTGATTACGGCATATTTGAAGGGAAATTTTGAAACCAAGCTGAAGTTTCATTTAATAGAAGCAACTGTTCCGAACCCATATTGTTGTATGTTTCTTGTATTTGCGATCGCTGGAGAAATTGGGTTTGATGAACAGGCTGCATAAATTGATAGGTGAATACAAAATTGATGAAGCTACAAGAAGAATGAATGCTAAAAACGCTTGCTTTTCCGTAATTATTTTAGCAATTTTTATTTTTGTAGTTGCTTCTCGCTGAATGTTTTAGGATGATTTTAGCGTATCTCAAAAATACGAGTTTATTGACATCGAACTTGTATTTCAGGTTGCCTAACTGTGGTTGTTTTTACTTAATACTTTATCCACTGAGGACAAAAGATTCTGTTTTACCGTTTCATTTTCTCTTTTGCGGAAGTTTACAGAATGAAGAGTTTCTTGCAAAGTTTCTAAATTTCCATTGTCTTGCAAACTTCTCGGTTGTTAATTGTTGAGCGGTTGGTGTTTGTATATTTTTATTGTGAAAACCTTCAGTTTTTGGAAAACTGTCACAATTAAAATACTTTGGCGAACTCTCCAATTGTATATTATTTAAATTAGAGATGCTCGACTCGGACTAACCACGTTTCGTAATGATCAATGTATTTGCTCTTTGGCAACTTTTCCATCTTAAAATCTTCACGTACTCAGCATATGAATTTCTTAGATTTTTCTACTTTTGCTTATCTCTATAACTGAAACCAGGGAAGCTGTTCTCCCATGCCGTAGTTGAAGAAGAAACTTTTCATATATAAAGACTTAGTGTCTGCGTCTTCTTTCAGGACGTAACCTATCAGCAGATAAAGTAATTGTTAATTATTATACATTTTCAAGATCATCTAGTTCTCGTTTCTTTCTCTTTTAAATGAAATCTCAAATTTGTTTATTCCTATGCCTTATTTGTGGATATGTGGATAGGAACAAACAAATTTGCCGATTGAGTTAAAAAAAAGAGAATTAAACGGTCTTTTATGTACAACCTATACCTAAAAATGGGCGAAATAGGTCGCTGGTATTTTTCATACTTTTTACCTTTTAAATATTCGCAGGCCAATAACTGACTAAATAACATTGCTTTTACAAAAATTAAAGCAAGAAAAATGAATAAAAGAATGTACCTAATGCTTCAGCAGTTATTTGAACTTGCGACAGACTGTGTAATACGATATCGCGTATCGTATAAGAATAGTTCTACGATAACTTAGGTTAGTTGCATAGCTTAGGAGCACGATAACCGCGCCTTACAGCTGAGTTATCAAAAAATATGCAAAGGATATTAAATATATTTTTTAACTAGAGCTAATTGAAAGGCGTACTTAAAATTAATTACTTTCGGAAAACGCGTTGTTGATATTAATAAGTATGATTTTCTTTCTTAAGTTTGAATAAAGGGACGACGACTAACTAGGACGTTAAGAAAAACGAAACTGTCATTCGATTTAATATCCAAAGTAAAATAGATGCTGGAATGTTGGGAATTCAATCTAAGGTTCATATTCCTGATTCTGTATCTTTAATTCAAAACATCTTTTCTTCATACAACTAACCCACTGACTTGTCCCTCCTAGCAGAAAAATGCCTAACTTCCACCCATTTCCTGTTCCGTGAACAGTATTATGAACAAGTGTCTGGTGCTGCCATGGGTTTCCCACTCTCTCCTATCGTTGCTAACATTTATATTGTAGCATTCAAACAGGAAGTTCTAGAATCCGCACTTTTAAAACTTAAATGTTGGTTCAGAAACGTCCTAGACGTCCAAGTCGGTGGGCGTCTTGACGGCAAATTAGGACATTCCGTGTACCGCAAACCTACATATACAGACCCGTACCTGAAGGCACATTCCCATCATCATCCTGCCCAAAATGTTCTGTCATTAACTTCTTAGTTTACCGAGCCTTTGCCATTTACAAACCACCCTATCTGAAAAACGAACTTAATCACATTACCACTGTTTTTACCCAAAACAGCTACAACAAACGAGACACCCAACACGCTATTACTTAAAAGACCCAACTCGCAAACAAAACGTACCAATACACTCACACCACCTACATCTACAGCATTTCTATCTTACATACACAAAACCACTGATTGCAGCAGCAGACTACTTAAACGACAAAACAATAACCGTTTTAACATCTTTTTTAAAACTTTCGAACTTCCTTTCTTCGACCAAAGACAAGTTACCTATTCTTCAATCTTCCGGTCTGTATAAAGTACCTTGTGTATAAAATTCTGGGCCGTTCTTCTAACTACCTCAACCGTGTGATCCGTGAATCCATAGAAATATATGAAACTTCTAACAATCTTAACCGAGACCGCACCTATCTTCAATGGTTAAAAACTGCTATTTTCTACGTCATAACATTATACACAACAGCCCCGCCCTCCAACCACTCAACCGCTACTGCCTGACAGCCAATCGCAGACACATCAGTCACACGTCCCTGAAGATGTTCCGTGCAACCGAAGACGAAACGTCGACAGTTCATTCACAGATGACGCGGCTCTAGCCCGGAAGCCTGGATGCCAAGATACAGAATAATTTAAATGCAAGAGTGTTTTTATGGAAATAGCTCCCGGCATCCTCGGACTTGTGAACGAGTGCTCTATCTGAAGCCCACTCCCACCAAACACGTGGTTACTCTAATTTCATAGGGATGTAATGTGATACAAAAAGTTTTTATTATGAAAAATCGTATACTTTGAAAACTACAAAATATTTGGAACAATTAAGAAATTATAATGTTCATAGCAATTGATAACTTCTAAATTAGGAATTTTGCAAACTTTGTAAATTGAACATCTTTGTAAAATATTTAGCAGAGAATTTCTATCTATTAAAATTTCTACGACTCCACCGTTCAACAATAGAATAGAATTATTTGTTTTTCACTGAGTATTATTTTACTTCTACAAACTGTGAACGATATATGTATATATAACAATCCACATTACGACGGTGCAATTTTTGTTTTGGAAACATTTTCTTTATTAGAAGAATTATAGCAATTTTAATGTTATATGTACCTTCAACAATGCAAAAATTACCCGTTTGAATGGCTCATACCTGATAAGTTATGGGCCATTCAAACGGTAAAATCTTGTATGGGCATCTATGTTTCCTTTTGGAACATTAAATGTTATGAAATTTCTTTGTGGTTAATCTTGAATAATATTTCAATATTTGTATATATTCTGCTGAATGAAAAATAATAAAAAGAAAGAAAGTGGTTAGTTTCAATTTTTGCATTTCTTTAAGGGATCTGTGAAATGGGCAAATAAAAAATTTTAATATTTAAATGAAGAGGGAGACTAAAAACTTGCCGTACTGAAGATTAAATGTATAAGAAACGCTAACTGTAATTTAACTTGAATTAAATTACGCCTTAATACAGTTTACATGCTGAAGCAATATTTATAAAAAACCACAAACAGCGTTCATTTGCATAAACGCCGGTTTATATGCCCAGAGGCAAATTCAATTCAATACAGCTACGATATCGGAGATCGTAGCGCTCCCCTTTTCATATTGTATCACATTCTCGCTTTGTAAAAAACTGGGCGGTTCTAAAGCACTTTATATGACAACAAAAGGAATCTACAATGTATTTACACAAAAAATTTCGCCGCTATTTAAAAATTCCATTCCTATATTAATTTCTACGTACTGCATTCTCTACGCCAGCACCGATCCAGTAACGCTTTTGTTTGTATTCTAAAATAGAATTCAAATTAACAGATTTCCGTAAGAAAATATAGAGGTTATTGTATTCCAGAAAGAAAACGATTACTTTGCCATTTTAATAATTGTTTTTAATTATTATTTTGTTTCTAATAAAATATAGTACTGTACGTAATATACAAACTGTCCGTTTTTCTAGACTACACCTTTGGGGATCTTGCTTATTTCAAGTGATACGAAGACAGTTGATTTGGGACAAACATCCATACATATATAAAAGCACAAAGGGCTTTTTTTCCGGTTCCTCTACCGGCTACCGCTTCACCAATTTGGACCATTTTTTTTTAAATGAAAGGTCTCTATCCACAGATGGAACATGAAACATTTTTATATTTTTATTCTACGTCGATTTTTTAATAATAATTATTTTAATTTATAATATATATGAAGGTCGGCTAGACGAGCGTCACTTGGGGCGCCATCTACAATAACGTCGCGTGTCATTATTGGAACTAATGCATCACGTGACTTGACATTTCGCCGGTTTTGTCAAAGCTGTCTGTCAGTGCATTGTGTGCTGGGGTAACATTAGTAGTTTATAAAAGCACCCAAGAAAACTGAACTATTGTTTTTATGTATGCTTGGCTATCTTATTTGCAGTTAATTTTATATTATTTATATATGTATATGTGCTAATAAGACACTTTTATTCTGAATTAATTATTTTATCAAAAATTTAAAATCCCATATATAAATAGAAGTCGGCAGTGTTAACATTTATATCAAATCTGTTAAAATATTTAGTTTTGTTAGTTTAATGAAAAGATGGAAACGTGGAAAAAGCTGGAGAAGAAATAAAAAATATTATACAAAAGAATTAATGTACTAAAAACAAAAGTGCTACCCGAGGAATTCCGTCATGCAGGCATCAGCGAAGAAGTTGACAAGATGTTGGTTGAAACAATTATTGAACCTTCATGAAGTTCTTCAACTGTTCTGTTTACTTCTACCGATGTTTATTCGTTATCACATATCCTGGGTATAATACAAACTGAGGTGAAGCGCAATTAGTACTCTTGATGTAAAACATGAAATGTAAAAATTTAAAGAAGAAGAACTTTATTCGAATTTGCGCATGAAACATAAGATCTTGCAATGCTGTAAACGATGACACCATTTTGTCTCAATAATGAGCTACGAATAAATAACACCTTCTTTAAACACAAAAGAATAATGAACTTTAAGTGTTTTTTTTATTAATTTGTTTTAACATTTTATTGTGGCAAGAACATATTAAAAAAATGAAAAAAAAATTCTCAAATTTTAAACGGTTAAACATTTGAGGATTTTTAAGAACGCCTTCTAGCGGCCAAACTTAAAAGTTAATCTGTAAGTTTTATACATAGCTGTAAATGAAATTTCAATGTCTATTCAAATAGGCAAAAATAACAGGGTGTTCCATTAAAAATAAAAATTAAATGCTATCACTTTCGGTTAAACTGGAAGTCAAAAGTAACACCGTTTTATGTCGTAATATGCATTTTTAAGTGTATATTACCCAAAAAAATTTAAAAATTGAGAAAATGGCCGGTTGTTACCTGTTTTCGCGGCCATCCGGTATTTATTTTTATATTTGAAATCGGCGCTAAAATACTTTATGATGATACACTTAAATCAAAATTTTAGACTGGAGATTTTTTTAAATAAAATATGTATTTTTTTAAAGCGGGCCATGGCTTGTGAAATCTCTAACAACTGCTCCAAAAATGTAAAACAAATGCCACTTGCTTTAAAGCAAAAATAACTACAGCATGTGCCACCTAACCTTGCAAATTTTAGTGGGCTTTGATTCGGCTACTTACGCTTTGTTTCGTTGGTAGTTGTAACTTAAACTAGCTCTAATTGGCTGTTGGACAGTGTGGTACACTCTACTAAAAAGTGAAAGTCAATTTATTTATGGTTTACGAAAAATTGCGGAGTTTTGACAAAATAAAGGACCGTGCGCCATAAGGTTAGAAACTCCTATTTTGGCGTATGACAAAATAATAATGACATAAATAATTAACAGCAACTAGATATTATACTAGCTTTCAAACTACGGGATTGCTTTTGCTCGAGAGTGTAACGGCTTCTCGCCTTTTAAACTTATCGTCATTTTTTTTGCAAGGTTAAATGGCACTTGCTGTATTTAGTTATCATTTTGCTATTCAAGATTACTAATATTACGTTTAGGTATCTATATTGCAGTTGTTGGCAGAACTGCGCAGGGTAACAACTGGCAGTTGTAATTTTGAAATCGTGACCAGAACAACGACTTTAAGAATACCTCGGTAATTTTAATATCCAGTTATTTTAATATTTAATTTCTGATTTTTTGGCTTATTTATATACGCTGAAAATGTCTTCTTCAAGCAGTATCGCTTTGAGAAAAAAAAATCATTTTAATTAAAAATACCAAAAGTCGAATTACAGGATCTAAATTGTCTTGTAATAAGGACGTTCTTCAAGTTTTTATTTTTTAACTTACGAGTAATAAAACTAAGTGTTGAGAGAGTGCTACTTTTACTGTACAAGAATGTACTATATTTTGGAAAACAGCCCGAATACCAACAAGATTACAACAACCATTCGTTCAATTATTAGAAAAATTATACGACTGGAGAAGCTTAGGGAAAAATCGTAAAAATACAGCAGAACGACAGCGAACGAATGAGAAAAACAGTTTTCATGAGTTTGGAAATTTTTTAGATATTTCACACAAAAACGCTCTAAATATGATTACAATAAATGAAGACAAGGAATTCTTACTTTAACAGAGAAAAAAGAACGACCAAGCTAAATGCTCGGCGTTGCGGATTTAAAAAAATCTAAAAATTCCTGCAACTGTTACTGCCAATAAGTTTACAAATCATTTGTGGTACCTAAATACAGAAACAGCAGCATTTGCATTTTTTGATGAAAACCTGCCACTGGAAACTAAAATTCGTATGGCCGCAAAGATTAATTAGCAACATGGTAAAGATGATATTAAAAAAGAAGAACTTGAAAAAGGGCTATTAATGAAACCAGAAAATTTAAATACATTTGTTTTGAGAAAATTGGAAAATTTTATATATGCCAATGTAATAAACTTTTTCGCCGTTTTAAAATAGAAACAGATTTTCTTCATTGTCATCCAGAAAAATTAAAACAGAGAAAAGTAGCTTTAAGACCTTAAAATAATAAAATCTCTGAAGGTAGCTAACTACACTGCTAAGCGAGAAATAAAATTAGTTTTGGATTTTAATAATATAATTACCCAAACAGTACCTTTTACAAATAATTAATACTATTATATTTAGTATTTACTTATCTTTATTTTCAACTAATTAATTCTTCTGATTTTTGTAATGCAGGCTATTCAACACTATAGAAAAAGATATCCGGGACATAGTTGCGAAACGATATCACAATCTTTTGAATAAACAACGTATCAAAAAGAAAAACAATTTTTTTTATATTAAGTTTATTTGTTAGTTTGACTAATTTTCATTACTTTTTTGCATTAAGTAGTATATTTCATTGTTTTTAAAATTTAAAGCAATAAACAGTATTTTTATTTAAAATGAATTGCAT
This sequence comes from Ctenicera cuprea, assembly GCA_958336395.1. NCBI lineage: Eukaryota > Metazoa > Arthropoda > Insecta > Coleoptera > Elateridae > Ctenicera > Ctenicera cuprea. The sequence continues at coordinate 57,276,030 of OY284490.1, forward strand.
CCGGATCTGCATTTTCTCCATTATCTACAAATTGTACCTATGTCGCATCGATAATGTGCTTTTACATTCAAAATACAATAAGTTTTGATATGTTCTTTCGATTTTGATGAAATATAAATTAAAATATTTATAATTGTTTCGAAAATAACAAAATGTTAATTAAATAGTTATTTTTACTTTCAAGGATTCATACAAAATTTAAATAAACGAAAAATTGTAAAATCAAAATTATTTCAATGTTTGAGCCAAAAGAGGCACGCGTTAATATTATTTTTTTTGGCTGAAATTTTTACAGGCTTATTTCTTTATATAATGGAACACAACTGGGGGCGTATTTGAAAAAATTTAGACTTTCATAAATAAGGACCACCCTAATACATATCTTTAGAAATATGCAGCACCAACCGCTACTCAATACCGCAAAATGAATACCATCAAATATTTTTATAACAAAACGCCGGCTGTCCGAACATATAGTTGTTAGGGCTCGTATAAACTGTCAAATAAGATGCATAGGAGAAAATTATTGAGAAAAAATCTCAAAAATTATGGAACACGACTTCTACGGAAGACAGAACCAGATGTGGAGTTTTATACAAAAAGAAGCGAAGGAAATGGTAGAAATTGAAAAGAAAAAGCAAGAAAAACGGGTAGAGTATTTCGCGAATTTATTTAAAGCGAACAATGAACTAATAGAAGGCAACAATCCAAGAATTCGAAATAATGAAGACGTAGGATTAGATGAAGCAGAAATTGTGGACGCCATACAGAAAGTCAGCAGGGGAAGATTATATTGAAAATGAGTTATTAAAATATGGAGGACAGGCACTAGTGATGTAAATGCAAAGATGATACAAAAGGCGTTCGAACAGCATAAAATACCCGAAGAGTGGAGAACGGGTACACTAATATCGCTTTTTAAAGAAGGAAAAAACTACGGAATCACTAATCTGTTAAATATTACCCTAAAATTACAATTAAGATTATAACCATAAAAATCAATAGCCTTGCAATATTTAATGGCGAACAGCAGGGTTTTAGAAATAGAACACCTTGTTTACATGTTATATTTATAATAAAATAGATTGCCGAAAAAGCACTAGAGTTCAATAAACCTGCCTTCATGTGCCTCGCTGACTTAAAAAGAGCCTTCGACAGCATAACGATATATTAAATATATTACTAGAACGACAAATACCTACCGCCTCAATAAAAACTATCCAAGTTATATACCATAATAACACAGTAAACATTAGAGTAAATGGAGAACTATCAGCTCACGTTCTAATAAGAAAAGTATTAGACTTTTTGAGTCATCATTTGTTCAACTTAATCAAGGACAAAATAATAGAAAGCGTCAGAAACCTCAGAGGATATAAAATGAGCAAAGTAAGTATAACGACTGTGTGCTATGCGGACGAAGCTATATTAATAGCCGAAAACAAAGACAACCTCTAAGGATTCTTGATGCAATTCAAAACAACCGGTGCAATACACAGTGAATTTTTCTTTTATGTATACATATCAGCTATGTATACTTTTATAAAAAAACATGTCAATGCATTGTTTTACTGCAATCTATAGGCGACCAACTGTAGAGAAAATAAGAGAGAGAGAGAAAGGTTATTCCTCATAGTGTGAGGTTATGTTCAATGAGTATGTTTATGAATAAACGCAAAATTATAATAAAAACAAAATTTTTAATAAAACTATTATTTTAAATACATAAAATATCAACAATAAACAAATTTTATGCTAAATTAAAAAAAACTAATTGCTATTAATTTGACATTAAACAATTTGATTACTGTTTCCACAGCAGACTATTCTTATCAAAAATTGAAGCTTTGAAATGTAGTGTATAGTTGGTTGCCTACAGATTGCAGTAAAACAATGCATTGACACGTTTTTTATAAAAGTATACATAGCTGGTATGTATACAAAAAAGAAAAACTCACTGTATAATATGATCATAACTGCAGAGAAGACGAAAGCAATGGTGATTGAGAAAGAACCAATAAGGCGCAAATTATCGATTAACAATAAAATAATAGAACAAGTCATAAACATAAACTATTGGAGCACCAGAATAAACAGCTACAAAAACACACAAGCAGAAGTTAGAAAACCAACCGAAAAAGCCAGCAGAATAGCGGGATGCCTTAACAGTTTAAATGAAAAAAAATATTTAAATACGGAAACAAAAACCAGAATATATAAAAGCGTGATAAGATCCATTATGACGTATGCCGAAGCAAGACTCAAAACCTCAAAAACAAAACATACGTTAGAAACAACAGAGATGGCGTCCTCAATACATAGTGAATAAAACCAGACTGGGCAGATTACGTAACAAATAAGAGAAATGTGCAGTGTTAAACCAACTGGAAACTGAGTTGATAACTAAAGGAAAAAACGCATATTTCTAGAATGAACAGCTCTAAAATAGCAAGAATAGTAAGAGATCGATCACCAGTAGAAAGAAGAAGCACAGGGAGATCTAGGAAGCGCTGGAGTGACAGGCTGGGTGGTGGTTTAAAAACCGACATAGTTGCCTATAACGAAGAACACGAAAAAGATTTGAAGCAAAAATATTGGCATGTTTTACTCTCTAGCAATAACACACCGGTAACACCCGTCATTCCAGGGGTCTTTTTCAATTTCAATTTATGGTCATGTCTTTAGATCAGCACCCGCAACTTTCTAGAGAGTACTAAATTGTATTATAGATCCAGAACTAGAGCCCGAAGCATTTTCCTACTTGCATGATATTGTTATCACGAGAAATTCTTTTGAAGAACATTTAGCTAACCTTAAAATAATGTTCGAGTGGCTTCGTAAAACTGGTCTACAATTACAATCAGAAAAATTGAAACAAATTGCCACTCCGTTACGCACCTTACTGAAGAAGAAGACCAAATTTATTTGTTCTGAAAAGTAGGTAGGTGCAAAGGTAGACTATGCCCTTACTTCTGCTTCAATAATATCCTGCCGTAATCTTTACTTACCATTTAAGTTACAGACAGATGCGAGCTCAATGGGACTTGTAGCGCTTCTCGTGCGATTCCAGACTTGCCGTGAAAGAGTGGTCCCTTATACAAGCTCAGTGTTAACGTTTAAATAAAACTACGCGACCAAAGAACTAGAATGCCTTGCTAAAATTTGGTCAATTAATAAATTAAAGGTTATTATTTCAACGAATTTTCAATTTTTCTTGCTTACCCAAAAATAACATTTACACTAGAAACTCTACATAATAGATCTATTAACTTATTAGATTTAAACATAAAAATTAATTCAAACAATTAACTTAAATATTCTGTTATAAAAAAACCTACACAAACAGACATTACAATATCACACGATTACTGTGATCATAAAACATAAATTAGCAGCATACATGGACCATGATGCAGAAGGCTTTAACGGTTCCTTTAGGTGAAATTAGTTATAATAGAATAATTGCGATTATTAAACAAATTGCATACAATAATCCTCAACGTATTGATTCACTAATTAAAGAAAAAAATTATAAATTAGCTTTTCAGAAAATGTATCCAACTACTTCATAAGATAAAATGAAATACGCCTCAATTCGATATTTTGGCAATAAATCAGAAAAAATTGCCTAAATTATAAACAAAACAAATAAATGTAAATTAACTTTGTTTATTGCTAAAGAAAAAACAGACAGTTTACTAATATCAGGTATCTACAAATGAAATTTATCGCATTGTAGTTAGGTTTTTATAGGACAAGTAATTAGAAATTTTGATATTAGGTACAACGAACACGTACGTTGTTACCAGTATAAACACCCTCATAAATCCAATTACTCTAAACACTTATTAGAACACAATCATTCAATGACATCTAATAACACTATAATATTTTTATTTTTTTTGTGAAGATAAACGTAAGTTGGATGTACATATAAGAAGCATTTGAAATTAACAAACATTTTAAATCTGTACTTTTAATGAATGAGCTATTATTGGACGTTTTGGACGAGAAATCAAGTCATCTGGACGCAGATATAGCAAATCAAGATCAAGTTAAGAAGATTTATTTTTCCTATAGCAACACCAACTGTTTACTTTCAATTTTGTCTCTGAAAATGACTGGTCAGTCTGTCGAAATACGTATAGGCTCATCATCATCATCATCATCATCATCATCATCTGACATGGATCTGACTCGAGTGTCGATCCTGGGTTACGCCAGGCCCACCCCATGCCAGTAGGTGGGTAGGAATTTATGTGATAGGTGGGATCGGGTGGGGTGTTGAACCGCGTTAGCATGTCTGCAATGCATACTGCAAGACACAGCTAGTTAGTAAGCTACCCATCAATGGGGGTTTTGAGTACGGAACCAAGACCGTTATGCGATTATGCATTTTAACCTAATAAACTTTGATATCAAAGTTTCACATTGTTCTTATTTTACACATATCTATTGTTCTAAGATTACAGATTGAAAATATCTTAATTTCCTAATAACTAATAAACTACTTAATACTATTCTTTAATCTAGCATGATCATATTTGGCGTTCATTCCTGCTTCCTATGGATTCCTTTTCTTCTTTGGCTTCTTATTGCCCTGTGTGGTTGATTGTTGTCTACCGGAGTGTGTGTGGAGGTTGGACATGCTTTTTCTGCTATTTCTGCTGCTGCTGCTATTGATTCGGCTCCTCCCCAAAATCTTTCTTTCCCTAGGTCTTCTAAGTAGGCTTCTGTTTGTAGTGCTGGGCCGTAGGTATGTGCTAGATCAGGCATGGGCAACCTTTTCAGCTGATGGGCCAAATAAAAACTTTAGAAATGTTCTGAGGGCCGGACCGAACCAGTTTTCGTGTTACTAGTAAAATAAATGAGTAGTATAATTTATAATAAACGTATTTTACTGCGCACAAGAGTGGTGGTAGCTCAGAGGTTAGGAGCTTAGCCTCTTACGCTAAAGGTCTAGGGTTCGATTCCCCAATCCGGTGTAGGCAGCCGTGGGGTCTTAATGCCTGAAACCTTCTCTGGTATTTAGTCGTTCGAATTCGACGTTAAACTGTAGGTCCACGTACTCCACCTTAGCGGGAGAGCTAATGAGAGTACGTGGCAGAGAAGAGTGCCGGTGCCCAGCAGTGGGACGTTAAGGCTAATTGCTGCTGACTGCGCACACAAATTTGAAACGTAAAAAAAGTCAAAGCACATAGTTGTTGCTCAAATCAAACTCAAATAAAAAGTAGAGGCGATCCCTGTATTTGTATACCACTAACAAAACGGTCCATATTTGAAGAAATATTAGTTGATGCAACATCATTTTCCAGATTAATGTCAATGAGTTGGCTTCTAGTTTTGGATTTAATAAAATTCATCTTTGTAAAAAATTGTTCACGGCAATAGGTACCTACTTCCAAACTAAGTCATTATGTTTCTAACAAAACTTGCAATATTTGGGTATTGAAGTTTATTTTGAAAACTTTTTATGTTTGCAAAAGACTCATGAACAAATTTCCCGGGAGTTTGTAGCTGACTATTGAGTTTATTTAAGTAACAAGGAATGTAAAGACGTAATAACATTCGAGGTAGGTAAATACGAGCCGAGGCGAAGCCGAGGCTTGGGGCCTGCCGAGAATGTTAATAGTCGATAAATTCCGTGTTACTTATTCAATTTTTCACGCTACAGGTAGAAATTTAATCATATTTTTAAAAATTCGTTTTGACTGCTGTCATCGGAATTATTTTTTAAAAACCCCATTATTCTAAGCCTGTGCTTGTTACCATATCAACGAACAGTAAAAATCAACATTTTAGTATTCTGTTTTAAATAAAATATTGGAATCTGTACTTTGTTGCTTTAATTATTATCCTAGGAATGTAAATGACGCTATTAAGTTCCGTAGTCAAGGGCAAAAAGTAAACGAACGTTATTAGCCATTTTCATCTTTTGTAGCTATGGATGTATCGCCTATTTACGTTGCCTGTAGGGTGAAAATGAGTTTTAATGTCACCATGGAAGCACATTCATTCATTATTTTTTAATGCATGGACTGTTTTCCTTTTATATCCATGAAATGGTACACACCATCTTACAGATGCTAGAAACGTTTTAACATCTTTCCATTTACTGCTGCAATTAAACATTCTTTTGCAAATTTCCCTTCCGAAAATGGCTTTGAATGCTTAGTAGTAGTACACAGCACCAACACAACACTTTTCAACTTCTGAAATAGACACATTACAATACTGCAGAAGTCAAAGTTGGCAGACGTGCACGTACAGTAGGTACCTATGATTCATGGTCAGTGTCGGACACGAGTAATCGTCGGCTGGATTTATATGTAAATACAAAATCACGTAGGTTTTTTGTGTAAACAAAAAAAAAGTGATCACGGGCCGCATTTATATCTAAATGGAAAAACTTTAGCGGGCCGTAAGAAATCGCCTCGCGGGCCGGATCCGGCCCGCGGGCCGTAGGTTGCCCATGCCTGTGCTAGATGGTCGTAGCGCGGAGCCAAGTTTCTTACATTTGCAGTTGCAATTGGAATTTTTGTGGGTTTTGTCTGATGTATGACACGATTTTTTTCCTTAAGATGAAAGTTTCTTTTTTGAGCTGTTCTCGCGTTGCTGTAACATTTGTGTTTTGGTCTGCTATTGAGGCGAATAAATAGTTTCCATCTCCTGGGATTTTCCGCACTGTCAATTTGTGTCTGTCCGTATATACTGTTCCTGTTACATGGTAGGTATTGTGTTTCCTGCTTCTGATGATTTCCGTTGGTTTGCTGATGTGTACACTTCCGTGTATATGTTTACGCACCTTCTAATACTACTAGTTCTGATTGACATCAGATGTTAATGTTAGATATCGGAACCAACCTAATTTGCGTTCTCTAATTTGAATTCAAACTATTACTCTCAAAACGTTATTTAAAATTACATACACATAATCGTACACCCCTTATACTCTGCTTTTCCACTTAATGTATAAGATTTCTAAAGGTTAGGTATTTATAACTACTTTAGATTATATTATAAGTAACTCTTAGCTTAAACCTAATACTAGAAAATACTATTTTCTATGCCAGTATCAATAATTAATAACTCTTAGCTTAAACCTAATACTAGAAAATACTATTTTCTATGCCAGTATCAATAATTAATTAAATCAATAAATCAAATTAAAAATTACATTGATAAAAACTACGTTAAATTGCCTGCTGCCGTTTAACAAAGTACTTGAAGTTGTTGGAAAATTATTTTACTGTAGTAGGGCCCAGTTTTTGTTCGTGTGTTAACCCTTGATTTATGCAAAAGAATTTTAGACTTTAGTTAAAATGACTTGTTTAAATTGTAAGCGATCCCTTCTGCCTATATCCGGCTCTAAGACCCTTGCGTTTGGCGATCATATTCCAGAAATTAGTTTGTGTTCGCGCTTGCCAGGTTTAGGCAAGAATCGGCTCTATTGCATAACCGACTGCGCTAATAAAATAAAAGTATCTACTTTTTACAATTATTTTTAGTTGCTCAATATCTATGCACATCTGATCTACCACTGTCTTGGAGGATTATCTATGTGTTTTCTACAAAGTATTTATATCTACTTGACTAGCCTATTAAGTACTTATCTTTGAGTGCTTTCTGCTTAACCGGTTTTCTTTCACCTGTTGTTAGATGAGCAGGTAATCCAGGTGTTCCACTTCACCTTGCAGGTAACGCTTGCTTTTTTGTTTGATTGTTTTTGAGAGCTAGCACACTAAACACTCAAATGCACCTGCTTTCCTCTGGCCAAACAAAGAACCTTCGTAACACGCTAGGTTTTTACCTGTTTTACCTGTTACGTTGAACCAAATCTATTAATTAACTACCCCTGCTTTTGATGTTCATTCTAGGAGCGAACTGCACTAAAATTGACTTTTTGAACTGTGAAAAATCTCGTTTTTACTTTGAAAAGCTGGAGCGGCTTTGTTACACGTGTGCACTCGGCCAATGTTCAAACTAAAACCTTGTCGAAATACGTATAAGCTAAAATAAAGAAAAACCGCTGAAAATAAGAAAAGTTTTATTTATAATAAAAAAAAATATTTATAATTATTTGCATTTAGAAAAGCTTGCTTCTAATTCCAAAGTTTCGTTTCTTACTGATTGAATGTTTATATATGGAATATTTTAAACGCGTTTTTATTTTGCATCTCAGGCGCGATTTTGGTATTTGTTCGTGCATTTGCCACATTTGAGGGTGGTGAAAAATCAGCTAGCTTATCTACAGATTTTATACAAAAGATTTATCTTCTGTGTAGACGTCGTCGCAGTAAGGGTCATCTTCAATAATTGTTTTGTTGTCATCGTTTAGAATTGCTGGGTGTAACGAATGCCGCTCACATCGAAATGCTATAAATTTTTAGGTTTTTCTGTCTAATAATAATAATTTCTACCTTTCAGTTTCTTTTTTTATAACAACTTTGAAAGTGGTCAATAATTTGTATAATAATGAGCTTCAAATTACAGAACTTAAGATTCAAGAGGACATGCGATGTCAGAAGTGTACAAATCCCAAAATAAGGTCATTTAGACAAGACTCACTCAAAAATTTAAATCTCCAACAATTTCTGGTCTTATAAATGTAAGAAATTTTCTGAATTACTCTATAAATTAGATTATTCTTCAACTAACTGAACACTTTAAAAATCTAAATTAAAGTGGAAGGAAGTAAGAGCCGATACCAAAAACTTTTCAAGTATCAAGTATCCTTGGTATCCTATTTTTTTTGTGATTAAGTTTATTAGCAATCAGAATATATTATATTCTATAAGCTAATATTAGGTAAGTATGCATCTGAGCTCAGGACTTTATTGGAGAGGGCTCCCATCGGTGTCCTTCCATGTTTAATTCGCCAGATCATTTGGCCATTTCATCTGAAGTCGCCTATTGAGCGGATCTGCTGTCAGTGGTTCCATAGTTTCGTTTGGGTGACTTTCCAGAATGTTTTGATGTTTTACAGCGTACTGTTTAATAACATCTTTCACATATGGAATGTTAAGTTCGGAATGCATGGTGCGATTTGACACAAACCATGGTGCATTAGCCATATTTCGTAGGGTCTTCGACTGGAAGCGTTGTATAATATCGAGATTGGAATTTCTGGCACATCCCCATAGCTGGCATCCATATGTCCAGATTGGGCGGATTATATTTTTATATAATAGAGTTTTATTCTCTAGCGTTAAGGGAGATTTTCTTCCAATAAACCAATATAGTTTTATCTTAATATCCATTTCTTTACGCTTGTTGCTAATATACCTACGTTTTCTAGGATAAGCGCCTGTCGAGATGGAGTCCCAGATACTTCACTTCTTTTGATTGTGCAATGGGTGTATTGTTGAGAGTGACAGGCGAACATGTTGGGTTTGTAGCTCATCTTCTATTTCTTAGTTTATTTCACTAGAGTTTGGTTTGAAGACTTCCGCCAGATGGTGTGCATGCATCTGCTTTCTCCTTATTAGATCTTATCCAGTTTCCTCCCTGGTCCCGTAGTGGTAGTATATGTGTTTTCGGGCGTTTGGTGTCCTTTGTGACTTTCCAGATCGATTGGACGTAAGTGTTGATTTTTTCCTATCCTCAGAATGAGAGTAGCCCATAAGGAACCAAATTATAGCAATAGTAGTGTCTGTAAGATATGCAATTAATAAACTGAGCCGACATATGCAAGAAACTGCCGGCGTGTTACAGTGATAAATCTTTCCTAGATGTAAGATTTAGTAGTTTTGTTATGGTGAGACAGTTGCGGATTTAACATATAGAATAAAATTGTTTTCTATTGTAGCTTCTACAGTTACGTACAGAATTACAATTACTTCTAAACGATTTCCGCTTGCTGCTTATCGCCGGCTAGGCATTTGATCGTGCGCATTACTCGTTCAAAAACTTTATTAAATATGGATTTTGGATTTATTTTTACGGAGACAGATAGTTTTATATTTTAAAACACCATAGAGCAGAAAGTAGATGCTATTACTTCAAACGTGAAAGGGGAGAGTACAGTAATCTTCTGTAGTATTATTTTTGTATTAAAAACGAATTTTTAGCTTAATAACAATTTAACCTAACATGTTACCTATTTATTAGTTTTAGTTGCAAGAGAATAAGTATTAATTTAACGTTACTTAGCTGTTTTATTTTATTGGTTTAAACCATCAATTGAAAATTGTTGAACTGTAACCACTTGAATAATGAGGTAATTTGAAAGGATATTTGGTATTTTCATTTTCCACCAAGACAAAATTGGATAAACTCTGCTGGTGTAACTTAACCCTTATTGATGTGACCTGTAGTACCCCATTCACCTGGTGTATGCATTAGTGAAGTGAACGCAACACTTAATTACTCTAATAATTTGCAGTTTGTATTCAGAAATCGCAAAGCGCAGTTGGGTCCCTCTATTTAATTAACATTTGGTTTTGCAGTAAGCTTATAGATCTGCAGGTAATAGTAATAATGACAAAGTCGATGAAAACGCAGGAAACTTGTTTACTTTGACAGCACAATGTATATATGTTATTCGATAAAATGAGCAACTGCATTTTCGGTCGATACCCCTTCTTTTAATCCTGCTCTTCCGATAATAATTCATATTTATTTATGTATAATAATATTTTTTATTATCTTTTCAGCAATTGAAACTAAATTAGATATAACATATAACATCCGCTAATAATTGTATACAGGATGTTAATAAAGTGTTGGTACAAGCTTATATCTCAATAATTTTACCGAAAGAAATTGCCTTCTCCCCTTTTGAAGTATTGCCGTCATTTAGGATTTTTAAGAAGTCTATATATTTTTAATTTTCGCTTTGGGTACCTTATGGCATTTCTTTATCGCAGTTTTCTTAAAGTTGTATAAAAAAAATGGAGATTTTCGTCAGTTTTTGTATTTTTGTGAAAGTATTACTTTCGAATTATTTGATCAAGCAACCTACGGAGGTAGGTCAAATAATGATCGTTGATTAGAAAACAAGTAAAATAAATGTGGTTCTGTTTATCTCATCAAGTAGGCGTTAAATTATTATTTTAAATAATTGTAAAAAAAGTCCACCATAAACAACTTAGCAATGGTATAAATGCTGCTTAAAAACATGAATTGTTTTTTGTTAAATATTCAGAACGTGACTTCGATTTCAAAGGATTTTTAAGAGATCACAATCAAATAAAAATTAACAACAAGTAATATACGTGTTTACAAGAGTTTGCTAACACATTTTAATAAAATAAACAAAACAACGTCTGTTCAATTTGTTAGCTGAACAATGAATAAATAAAAATTAATTACTTTCACCAAAACACGAAAAATTACGAAAATATCGAAATTTTTATTATGTAAATTTTAAAAAACTGTATACTAACTTAAAGCAAATCCCATAAGGAGCCCAAAACTCAAATAAAAAAAAAGTTTGTAATTAAAAAAAAACTTCATGACGTCACTATTCAAAATAGAAGGGAAGACTTTTTTGTTTACCAAAACATCAGCTAGATTCCGACAGGTTTTTCTAAAAACGTAAAATTATTGAGATATAAGCTTATATTCATACTTTATTAACATAGCCCAGTAACTTTAGACGAGAAAAAGGTGTTATATCTAAAAAATTATGACCAAGCTGGATTTTTGCATACACCTTCATTTTGACGTTATAAATAACGTGTGAAAAGTCCCCATCGATATCGTGACCGCTAACAAAGTTATACGGGGTCAAAGGTACCGAATCAGTTTTTCGCTTATATCTCGGTTGCTATTGGTTGTCCAAAAATTTTTACTTAATCAAAAATGTAGAGCGGAAAATTCTCTACAAAGTGGTAACTTACACTTTTTACGTAGGACCGTCCGTTTTCAAGTTAGAGAGCTCAAAATGCGTCAACATCAGGAAATCGCTCCTTATTGCACGTGCTACTACAGATCAGCGAATTCTTTTTTTAAAACCCGGCAAAGGCAATGTTCAAACAAAAATTTATTCTCCCAATAAGATCGATGGATACACGAACGGCAAACAACATATTTTATTTGCACACGCTATAACGGGATGCGATACAACATCTGCGCTTTTCAATCGCGGTAAAAAAAAGGTTTGAAGTTGATCCAAAATCGTCAAAATCTACAGCGCTCAGCGGAAGTGTTTCATCAAAAGAATTGTTCTCCTGAAGTTACCATACAAAGTGGAATCAAGTTTTTATTGGCTATATATGGAGCACCTCTTAAAGAGCAGTCACTTGATAACTTCCGTTACCTTGTTCTTGCGAAATCAACAAGGTTGAATAAACCTCTTAAATTACCAGCCCTTCCTCCAACAACTGAAGCCGCCCGACAACATCTACTTCGAGTTTATTATCAAATTCAAATTTGGTTGGGCAATGAATTAAATCCTGAACAGTGGGGTTGGGTAATGAAAAAAAAATGTGTTAGAACCGGTAAAGACTTTGTTACCACTAGCGCCTGATGAACTCCTTCATATGATTTTCTGCAATTGTGCAAAAGGTTGTGGAACAAACTGCGGTTGCAGGAAGCTTGGATTGCCATGCTCAGTTGGCTGTGGATACTGTCATGGTCAATCCTGTCTCAACGCAAGTCCATCCGAATCTGAAAATACGTTGGAAGAGGACGTAGAGATAGACAACATCTTCATAGACCTCGATCACGAGAGCGGAGAAGGATAACAACAGGACTCATTAATCGCTGATGATGACTTTAATAATGAGTCACTACTTCCTCTAGAAGACGACGAAGAAGAGGAAGTTTGATTTTTTGATTTTGAGGGAGACATGGATTAGGCCTATGGGAGAGACCATGTAAAAAAAGCGCGCCGTGCATTCTACCTCAAAGGTGGTGCGGAAACGAATGCATCCAACATTTACAGCGCGATTTCCTGATGTTGACGCATTGTGAGCTCTCTAACTTGAAAACGGACAATTCTACGTAAAAAGTGTAAGTTACCACTTTGTAGAGAATTTTCCGATCTACATTTGTGATTAAGAAAAATTTTTTGTACAACCAATAGCAACCGAGATATAAGCGAAAAACTAATGTCGGTGACATTTGACCCCGTATAACATTGTTAGCGGTCACGATATCGATGGGGACTTTTCACACGTTATTTATAACATCAAAATGAAAGTGTATGCAAAAATCCAGCTTGGTCATAATTTTTTTGAAGTGAAACCCTAAAGTTACTGGGCTAACACCCTGTACATCCCACTTGTCTAATTTTTCAAATAAGGGTTGAATTACAGCTACTTTAAAAGTAGATGGAAAAATCCTGTTTCTAGAAATTTCTTAAGTATAAATGCGAAAGGCATTTTTATGTGTTCTATAATTATTTTTAGAATTTCTGAGGTAATTCCATTTAGTTCCGGAGATTTGAGAAATTTTAATATATTTAGTAACTTTTACTGATGTATGGAAAGTAGTGATTTAATGCAAAATTGCGAATGTCAGATTTTAACGAAAATACACGTTTTGGGTTCCAAGAAACCTAAGAAAAAGTTTTTTTAAAAATGTCTGTTTGTAGGTGGGTGGGTGCCTGCGTGTGTGGGTGTGTGTGTGCGTGCGTTCCCCATTTATATCCGGAACCCCTTTTCCGATTTTCTCAAATTTGGTCGTATTGCTTTTTAGTTTTAGTTGCAGATAGTTCTTAGTAAGGTTTTTATCCGGAACCCGAATCGGAAACAAATTACACAATGTTTGTTAGGTATAAATTTTTTTGTAAACACTTTCTTGAAATTGTGAAAAGGTACCGTTGCAGTGCATCTAAAAACAAATCAGATGTTTTTTTTCTGAATGCAGACAGTATCTTCAAAACCAAGACTGCTATGCTTACTTTAGCGCCCAATTACTCAAAAAACAATATCCAATCAATAAAAATTATCCTATCATTTAATAGCTTTCCGTAAATATAATCATCTGTAAGTATAATATTTTGATGTATAATATTTTTGGAAATATAAAAAATGTAAACTAAATTTTAGAAATCTTCAAAAAAATTATTCTTCAAACACTCTCCACACAATTTATTTGTAAACTTTGTGAGCCGATGGAGATTGCAGTGAACGACAAATTTATTATTCTCCCAAATTTCCTTCCAGGAATTTTTGAAATATTTAAATTGAATAATTTTTTATTAAAAAACGGCAATCGTTATAAACTTTAAACAGTTCAATAGACTATTTGAAGTAGTTTATTAAGATTAACAAGAATTTTCAACGATATAAAAACTTAAGAAAAAAACAATACTTTTTATATCATCAACGCGTTTTCCGGAAGTTTTGTTGATTTAGCTTTTCATTGCATATTTTTCATGAACTTTCCAAATAAACTATTTACGGCGATTTTTGGTCCGATGTCACGATAGGGCTTGTAGAGTGATGTGGTGACCTCCGGTTGTGTTGGTCCAGACAAAGACCGTTTTTGTTCGCTGTAGTAGGCGGTAGGGTTTCTGCGGGTTCAACCGGGAGGCGATTTCTACTGAAGCGGTTGGCTGGCGGCTCAGTGCTGGAGATGCTGCTGGTAAACGTCAGAGACACAAAGTGGCTTTTGCCATTTGAGCTCGAGGTATAACAAGTTGAAGTTCTTTGTGTAAGGGTTAATCTTGTGGTAAAATGTTTTCTATTAGTTGGCCCTGAGTTGGCAGAGATGGCTTGATTTGATTAATTTTATTATTATTCACTGTATTTTGTTGAGATTGAAAGTATTTTTGGATTATGGAATAGAGTTTATTAAATTCCACTTTTTTAAATACCAAACACGGGTGATTTGTGTTGCTCGAGAATGAAGTGCTCCAGTGTTGAGTAGTGTTAATTAATTTTTTCGGGTAGGGTTGGGTATGTCGCGTGAAAGTTGGTCCATGTGTTTCGTAGTATGATGGTCTTTGTAGGTATAGCGTGGTTATTAGGAAGCATGTGGTAATTTAATGTGCTGTTATTAATAATTATTAATCGTGGTTTGTAGTCGTGTAGGGTGTTTACGGTTAGATGTAATCATGCTGATTCCAAATTGCTATTCAACTTTGCTACGCAAGTAGCGCTGACGGTGAAATGTTAATTCCTTCAAGTTTAATTTCGGAGTTCTTATTTTTTAATATGCTCGGGGTTGAAGCGTATAGGGGTTTTAGCGGCGATCCTTAACGTTGACCAAGTGAGATAATTGGCACTGCCGCGTTTGGGTGTTTCCAGGTATTGGTTTTCCATTGGTCGCTTGTCGAATTTGAATATTTGAATTTTTGCTTTGTTAAATAAATTTAACAGTCTAACGGGTGCGACACTTTTAGTTACACGAGGATTACGTTCACGTTGTCTGTTTTGTATCGAAAATAAGCATGTTCAATAATCAAATGCACTTTTAATGATTGTGTAAGAATATTTACAGTTTCTAAAATATTTATTAGTTTAGATTTGTCTAACTAGGAAAAGATTTTGATGCTAGATGTAGTTGGCTGTAGTAACTTAATCTTAATTCATGCAATAATAGGAAAGTGATATGTAATGTTAGTTTTGAAAACATACGAGTTACAAACTTGTACTGTACTCACTTAATCAAATGTCTTTTTATTTAAAGTGACGGAAGTCTGGTATATAAATGCTGCTACCGACTATTATACATTAACTTTGAACAATATTCAATTTTATGCTACCATATTTTTAACACATATTACATGTCCGATTGATCTACGATATTTCATTTATTACAAAAATACGTATAAACATTTTTCTATAAATATTTAATATTTTAATTATGCTAGGAACATTTTACCAAATATGAAACAAATATAGATTTGCATAGTTTATCGAGAACAATTAAGTATTACAGTAAATTAATGTATAGTTGTGATTTCCTATACGACCAATGTTAATTTATTTGCGCCGACTGAACTAAGCCATCATAAACAGACGCAAAAAGTTCAGCCACCTTGGTATAGATGGCTTGAATGAAAGCACGTGCTTTTTATTGTAAGTGTAACTGTTTTGCATGTTTTTACTTTTTCTTGCTGTAGCAGCCATATTCAAAATTAAATTTATGCATGTTTCATCGACATGTGAACCTTATATGTTGAAGGCGTGCATGTTTTAGAAGTTTTTATAAGTGCATGAGTACGTATTTTAGGAAATTTGGATTAAAATGCATACTTTACATGTTTTTCTATAAAAGTTTTAAATATTTTTAAAACGTTTTCGACATTCTGCAGCAATTTAAAAACGAAATTTATTTCGGCTACCTGTATTTATTTCTTCCTAGTTTTGAGTTTTCAAGAATTACAAGTTTCATGTAAAATTTAACTAAGTACCTATCTTCGCCTCTTCTGCAGTATGCTAACGAGTGATAAGATTTTAGTGGCGGAAATTCTCAAAGAGCCGGTAAACATTTAAAAAAAATAAATCTTTCTTGCTAACTCTGCAATTACAATGTGCTTGCTCATTTCAGTTTGAAATTTTGAGCTGTAGCCATGGGCAAGAGAAAACAATCCTTTTCTGTTACCCTTTGCAATTAATTACGTTCGTGAATTCGGTATTTTTACTACTGATGATAAAGTGCTGTATTTTACAGCGTGCGAAGATAAAAGGGGCGCAACCAAACGTTTTCTAGTTACACAACATCTTAACCAATCAACCATAAAAAAGTGTGGGTTTAAAAACAAATAAATTTTACTACCGGGCTGCCTTAAAATATTTGTAAAGGTACTAATTCTTTAATTTAAAATTGTATTTTCATTATTGTATATGTTTTATATTAAAATAAAATTCATCCAAATGTGAATTCTGTTTCAGACAACAAAATTGTGTATTAGTTGAGAAAATTATGCTTAAATGCATATTTTGCAATTTCTAATAGGATCTTAAAGTGCATATTTCAGAATTTTGTAGTGCATATGTGCATGCATGTTTTATCATATTTAGGTGTATACAAATCCTATCCCTATTTGTCAGTACTTTCACCAAATTATGAATTGTTTTGTAAAAAAGTGTGAAATTAAATAACTTATTATATTGTAAAAAAGATTTTTAGACTGGAAACTCAATTTTAAATTGTAACAGGTCCATTTTTCCTTAAACTGGTGATTCCCGAAAATTTGAACTGCCCTAGTTAATGCAGAAGCCAGGATTCGATAAAAATAAACAGAAGACTGTAGACTGTAGACTATAGACTGTAGAACTATATACAACATTTATTACCCTATTAGTACAATCTCTAAAATATCTGAGTGTATTTCATGCAATAAATTAAAAATGTTATTTATAATATTGATTTATAATGACAAAGCCAAAATAATATCCTCCCAAAACGGTATGCCAGACAGACCTAATAGTTACTAGTTTGTATAATATATTTTGAAGTAACACTTACTTTAGCAGCTTTAAAGTCAATCTTACACTACTAAAAAGCACAAGCTAGAAACTACAATATACAACACACAAGTCACTAAAGTTACTAGATTTAGCTTGATTTAAGCTAAATGAATAGTTACACACAGCATGTACAGGTACACGTAACTACATATACAACCATTTATTCCTAATTTACGATAATAAATCGCATATCTGTAAAACAAACAAAAAATAGACTGACAATGATATATGAGAAATAGGTATACTGTATTATTTTAAATGTATCTGAAACCCATTTCAACGCCGATAAGCTACGAAATTTGAATATTGTTCTCAACCGAAATAGTTGTGAAAATGTCAAGTATAACTACCTATTTTGTAACTAGCTACTCAGGTTCAACAATTTTAAAAATCATCAAGATTTATGTTGTTGTATTAGGTTCTCAAAGACTTGCAAATGGCGCTGCAAATGAGACCGACTCGCCGAATGTATTGCCAAAGCTCCCTTCTTCAAAGACCCGTCTTTCAACCTATTCTACCACCCAGGTTCTCGAATATAAAACCAGAATGCTTGCCCAGAAAACGTTACTTTAACTTCAAGTCTAATACTTCTTGAGAAAACCTGACTTGTTTAACCTCCGGTTGAATTTATTAATTTAGGACACATTTTGGTTGTTCCAACTACCTAGAATTATCTCCGTAAAACTATTATGTTATTTTTTCACGATAACATTGAAATCTCAAACTAACTGATAAAATTCAATAGGGCCGTTTAAACATTGATTATAAATTATTCCGTTCAACGAGGATACAAACTATTTTCACAAATATAAAACGCCACAACTTCTTTATACCGAAAATACTAAGACCTTACAAGTTGGTGCTAGCACGTATCTTCACATATACGTCTTTTTACCTAACCAATCAGTCAATTAAAGGATACAATTTAATTATTTACCTGGTATAATTCACCGAAAATTCTCACAGGACTTTATAATAATCTTCAACAACAAGCCGGGAAAACGACGTATTTTGCAGAATTAACATTTAAGCATAGTGTAATTTATTGCATTTACAGACATTACAACAGTTTCCGGAATCGACAACATTGTTTAAGTGTGTTAATCATTTTACGTTGCAGCTGACAAACGTTTTGATGTTTCGCATCTTTTCGAAACACTGACCGAGGTTGTAGGCAGCTGCAATCCGGTATGGTGCATTCAGGTGAAAAAATACAAAACTAGAATTTTAATAGATGTACTTCTAAATTTTAAAATAATTTCTTAAATAGGAAACAAAACGTGTTTCTGTTCGCTTAGGAATTTTCAATTTTTCACAATTTTGTATTTGTAAGCTATAAATTACAAAGTTTTATATAATGTCGAGCCGCCTGCCGTATTCAGTTACATCATACTTGCATTTCAAAAAATCATTTAAAATAAAATATTCATTTTGTTGTATGTACTGCAACCTTTTAGATCTAAAATTAATAAAGACAAATAAAGCTACAGCTATTTATTTATATGCCGAAAACGTTTCAGCCACAGCACTTCACAATTTCCATTTTTAAAATGTTTTTAAAAATGCAATACATTTTTGGGAAACATTTAAAACCAGTTACTTGGTTTCTAAATCAAGTATTTTATGTTTTATCATGTTGATTCTTATAAAAATAAGTTAATGTAGCAATCACAAAATAAAAGTGTTTCAGCATTGAAAAAGTAAAAAAAAAATTAAAATGTTTGTAGCAAGTTAAATGACATGAGATTAGTCGGTTTTAAGCACGGCCTCCTGGATTAATACCGATTTTCGTCGAAAGTTTGTATGAATCCAACAGGCCATGGCATTACGCTAAATGAACAGAGTAGTATGTTTTTTAATTGCTAGCCAAAACAAATTATGACATCCACTTTTAACCGTATTTTTATTAGCGCCATCTATTCTGCAAGGAAGTTTTTAGCTCCATGTTTAGTTTGTTTCTTCTTTGACCATTAATAATACATTTTTTTCACGATTTTCAACATTGACATACAGAATTTCCCCATGGAAAATTGTTCTTAGTATCATTTCGTACTGAGTCTGAAGTGGAATTTAGTGAATTTTATAAAAAAAATCGTAGTTGGGGCAACTGGGTATGCTTAGAATACATATTACCTAAACTTCATTTTCTTTCTTTGCGCTTATAATTAAGTAAAACACTCGTCACTTCCTTATTTTTAAAAGAGTAATGCGGTTTTATGACATCTGGCATATTGTAATTGCAAACAATGTTTATCCGTTGAAAGCTCAGAAGTAATGATTCAATTTGATGATAGTCATTTGTTTGATCATTAGCCAACTGAACTGTTCAGCTAAAGGACAAAGAGGAAACCTTCTAGTGTTGTTTTTCTTAACGGACCAAAAGGTCGGGTTACGATAGGAAAACCCCCCGTGATCAGCGGGCTTAGTGATTACTAACTCCGTGTAGCTATTTAAAGGAGCCGGGTTCAGGCGGTAGGAAGTACACCGGTAAAAAAATAGAAATTTTGATATTAGGTACAAAGAACACGTACGTTGTTACAAGTATAAACACCCCCATAAATCCAATTACACTAAACACTTATTAGAACACAATCATTCAATGACATCTAATAACACTATAAAATTTTTACACTTTTGTGATGACAAACGTAAGTTGGATATATATCTGGACGCAAATATAGAAAACCAAGATCAAGTTACGAAAATTGTTGTTCCTATAGCAACTTTCTTTTACTTTTAATCTTGCTTTTGATAATGACGTGTAAACACGTTGAAATACGTATAAAGTTAAAATACAAAACCTGTTGAAGTTAAGAATTGTTTAATTTACAATAAATTAAAATGAACTTCAACGAAGTAAAGCTCGAACTTATAAATAAATTGTAATTTATTGCTATAATGCTATAAAATATGAAGATTAGGCATAAGTTTAAATTGTTTGACTATAGTAGCCAGTTTTAGAAAAATGCTTTTCTTAAATAATAACTTTAAGTGTAATATTATGCTGTAAAGAGCTAAACTTTTTTTAATAAATAAATTTTTAAAATCTTTGGTTTACTGATTTCACTTGTTAGTTTTGTATAAAATGCTTGCATATTGTGCATAAAATAGTGCATACTTTGCATATAATAGTGCATGTTATGTATGTATTTGGTGCATATACATGATAGAGGATAGAGGACTGGAAGAACTTCAGACTATTTAAAAGTGGAAACCCAAATGGAAAACACGAGCTGGACCCAACTTTCATATTAACCAAAGAGATGAGCGAGGCAGTGATAGATTTCCAACCAATTAATGAAAGAATGAGCAAAATAAGAATAAAGATGAAGAATTTCAACCTGACCATAATAAACAATCACGCCCCCACGGAAGAAAAAAAGGAGGATGAGAAAGAAGATTTCTACGAACTTCTAGAGCAGCATTTTGACAAAATCCCCAAACATGATATAGTGCTAGTATTAGAAGATATGAATGCTAAAGTTGGAAAGGAAGATGTATATAGACCAACGATAGGTAAATATAGCCCACGTGAAGAGTGTAATAACAATGGAGAAAGATTAGTAAGTTTCGCAACAACTAAGAGACTGGTGATAACAGACACATGTTTTCCACACAAGAGATCACACCAGGTGACATGGATATCGCCGGATGGAAAAACCCGAAACCAAATAGACCATGCACTTATCAATAAAAGATTCTTCACAAGCATACTAGACGTTAGAAGCTACAGAGGAGCAGAGTGTAGCTCAGACCATTTTATGGTGAAAATTAAACTAAGCGAAAGAATAGCCAACATAAAGAAGTCTAGAGGGGAAGGCGACAAGAGATGGGAAATATCAAAATTAGAAGATGAGAACATAGAGAAAAGATTACAGGAAGCTATAACAACAAATCTAATGAACACAGAATCACAGGAAGAAGAAACTATAGAAGAACAATGGATGAAGATCAAAAGTGGGATTCTTGTAGCAACGGAGGAGGTAATTGGAGAGAAAAAGAAAGGAAAAAGGAAAACCTGGTTTATTGATGAATGTAAAAATTTGCTGGAAAAACAAAGAGAAAAAAGAATGAGACATCTAGATAGACCAACAAGAGAACGATAAGAGGAATATAAAGAGTCAAAGAGGGAAGCACATAAAGTATGCAGAAGGAAGAAACGAGAAAGCAACAATAAAATGCTGAAAGATATACAAAAGCTACACCAGAACAAACGAGTAAGAGAATGCTATCGGGTGATAAATAAGACCAAAGAAAATTATCAGCCAAGAACAACAGCAGTTAAAAGCAAGGATGCCAAACTACTATGTGACGAAAACGAAATATTAGAAAGGTGGGCTGAATACTTCGCAGAACACCTCAACAGACAAGAACAAGCTGCAGCAAATTTAGTACGGGAACAAGAAGAAAGAGAGATACAAATGGAACAAGGAAGTATAGAAAATCCAACCCTAGAAGAAACAATAAAAGCAATAAAAAAATTGAAGAACAACAAAGCCCCAGGAAAGGATGCAATACCAGCGAAAATACTGTAAAAAGGGTGAGAAGTATTACACAGAAGGGTATTTGAATTAGTGAAGAAAATATGGAGAGAAGAAAAACTACCAAATGAATGGAACATCAGCATTATCTGTCCGATATATAAAAAAGGAGACAAACGTAACTGTGATAATTACCGAGGAATTAGCTTATTAAGTGTGGCATATAAGATACTCGCAACAATAATACATAACCGACTAGAGCCATATTATGAGAACATAATAAGCCAAAACCAAACAGCTTTTAGGAAAGGTAAATCAACAACAGACCGGCTATTTATACTAAAACAAATAATGGAAAAAACATGGGAGTTTGGGATAGATACCTACCACATATTTGTAGATTGCCTACGACAGTTTAAACAGAGACAGGTTATTCAACATTCTGGAAGAATTCAAGATCCTAGGAAAACTGATAAAAAATATTAAATGTACACTAGAAGAAACATATATACAGGTAAAAGTACAAAATAAAACAACAAGACAAATATAGGTTTGAGACAAGGTGACAGCTTATCGCCAGTGCTATTTAACTTAGCCTTAGAAAAAGTGATCAGAAGTATTGACATTGACAGAAATGGTACAATATATAACAAGTCAAAACAAACGCTTATATACGCCGATGACATCGACATCATGGGAAGGTCAATCTTAAACGCAAAAGAGGTACTCCTAGAACTAGATCAGAGGGGAAAAGAGATAGGACTGAAGATCAATGAAAAAAAATCCAAAGTAATGCCGATCACTAAAAGTCAACCTAGATTAAGACAGAATGTAACAATAGATGAGTATAACCTGGAGGTAGTGAATAATTTCAAATACCTGGGAACAATGATTACGAAAGACAATGAAGAAACAGTAGAAATTAAGGCAAGAATCACACAAACAAACCGGGCACTCTATTCCCTCAATAAAGTACTAACAGACAAGCACATAGAAAGGAACACAAAGCTGATGATATACAAAACCTTACTTAGACCCATAATAACATACGTCAGCGAAACTTGGACCAATTAAAGAAGGCAAAACATGGAGGAAAAAATGGAACCATGAACTATATGAAGATTTCAAAGAAGCAGATATAGTGACATATATAAGCCTAGGACGCCTGCGATGGGCAGGCCATGTAAGAAGGATGGACGGAAATGCCATAGCGAAACGAGTAGAAGAACAAAATCCGGAAGGAAAACGAAGTAGAGGACGGCCACGAAAAAGGTGGAGTGCAGCCGTAACAGAAGACGCAGCTAAGATCCTGCGCACGAAGAACTGGAGACGACTGGCGGAGGATAGGGAAGAATGGCTAAGGAGGATAGGGGAGGCCAAGGTCCGACTTGGACTGTAGTGCCGCTGCGTAAGTAAGTAAGTAAGCATATACATGCGCATATTTTGACGTGTTTTGTGCATACCTTATTAGAGGATCAGAATCAGAAAGTATCATCCAGGGTGGTGATATAGATTATTATAACTAAAACTTCTAACCACAACACTTACCTATGTTTTAAATGCCTAATTGTCTCATTATAACACGACAGCGGGTTCTTTCAGCTACAGAAAATGTATCGCCAATACACATCGGCGGATCTTTGCATTTACACCCGGTTTATTGATTGTTTTCAACCAATGTTTCTGTTGGACGCACAGTTGTTATTTAAAGCTTACTTTATTTATCGAGGGTCGGACGAAAATTATTGTTATAAGCGAATATTTAACACATAACCAGTAAAATAAGCTTGACCAAAATGGCCGGTGTTACGCTAATAAATCTTAAAAACATATTCAAGGACGAAAATGCGCGAATGCAGCTAAGCTTCAATCTAACGAGTTGTAACACTTATTCGGGAGTAGAATATTAATTTTTCCTGTGAAATAACTCGATCGGCCTGTTTGTTTCTCGGCATGAGCACCTGCAGACTATAATAGGAAGTACTAATATTGTCAATATTACAATTTACTTTCGGATTATACCGCGTCGGCATTTGGGAACTACACCCTGCATAATCAGGTAAGGACCCACCTGTAGCTCGTCTGCCTTTGGTTATTGGCTATTGGTAGTAGCAATTGCAGAGCACGGTTTTGTGAGTCCCTGAACACCCCAACCAATAAGGCCTATTGTTTTTCTCTGCATTTGTGTTTGATTTAGGTGAACAGGTTAAGGCCTTTTACTAGGTTTAGTAGCCTGTGGACCAGATCTTTTTCCGGTATGCCTACCTGTGGGTCTATTTCGCCCAACAGGTTGTGACGTCGGCGGTTTAATGCTTCACATTCAAAGATTACATGAGAGGCAGTTTCTTCCTTTTCATTACAAAGTCTGCATATGGGGGTTCTTCTGTATATACGCCCATTCTGTGCATGTGTTTCTTTAGACTGCAATGACCGGTTAGTAGCTTCGTCGCAATTGTAAGATTCTTTCTTTTGAGTTTCAGTATTTCAGTTGTTAGAGTCTGAGATGATCTTCCCGTCATCAGTTTACTGTGTCCTTGCACGTGGTTCCAATATTGCTGGTGTTGTTGTTTAATCCACTCAGCTATTACCCCACGTGCTGTTGCCTTTGTAATACCTAGTACTGGTTCAGAACCAGTAAAGGTTGCCTCAGACCCTTTCTTCGCTATCGTCTGCCTTTACAAGCATTTGCTCTAAATGTTACACCAATATTTGTTTGTAAGCAATGCCTGCCTAAACAGGACCGTGTGCTTAGATTATTTAAACCTTGGGGGATACAAGAATTTGAACTTAATGTATTTTGTTTGCCAGGACAATAATACTTAATCGGCTTAAGCCTGTGCGTTGTTTGTGAACCCATATACAAACTAACGTTTTGCAAGACATTGCAGCTTGCATCTTGAGAGTGAATAGAACACTGAATTCAAATTAGTAGTAGTAGTAGTACTTCAACGTCGAATCTGTAAAATAAAAAACATAATTAGTCCTAAGAAAGATAAGAAAACCTATGTTATTTATGTCACAGTGGCTGCTGTAGGAGTCATCTCCTCTTCAGCCGGGAAAATTGATGAGTATGGGTTGTCACGCGAACTTGAAATAAGGGGGCTAGTGGAATTAGGGTGCTAGTGGCGATAAGGGGGGCCGGTGGTGGTAAGGGGCGAAGCGCGGAGCTGGAGGCAAGGGAGGACGGCTTAATTGTGAAAAGTGGTAGTGAGAAGGGGGAGGGGGTTATTATACTCCCTGGGGGGATCCGGCCACTAGCGGAGGGCTAGTGGAATGTTGTCCAGGAAGTCTTCTAGGTCCTGGGGCAGGTCTTCTGAGTCGGCGAGGAAAGCTGCGGGAGGGAGCCTAAGCTTTCGCTTGGGTCTCCGTTGGTAGATGGAGGGTGTCGTGAGGGTTCTTAGGATGTCTTCCCGTTGCAGCGCAACGGTCCTGGCAACGTATCTCCTCCGGAGTCCCGCGAGTCTTCCATCGATGGGAGCGATTCTCGCTAGATCGCAAACCTCCTCGGAGGGGTGGAAGCGGTCAAGGCGGAGAATCTTCCTGGCGATGGCCCTCTCCTTCTGCCGGAGTTGATTGATGAGACCAGGGGGTGCCACGCTGAAAACAGAAAAACGGTATTCAATGATAGGTCTGATAAAGGTTTTGTAGGTATGGAGGAGGGTGAGGGGGTGGCAGCCGATGAAGGTGCCGCGGAGGCGGGAAAGGAGGTTGCTACGCCGCTGAACCTGATCGAGGCATTTCCTTGTCTCCTGATACCAGTTCAGAGTGGCCGTGAAGGTCACCCCGAGGTAGGTAGCGTTTGGGGAGAGGCGAAGAGCCTGCCCCCATAGGGTCAGTTGGACGTTGCCGGAGTCAAGGCGGCGTTTTCGGGTAAGGTTGGGGTGACGAAACAGGATTACTTGGGTTTTGTTTGGATTGGGCTTTACTCTCCATCGTCGGAACCAAAGTTCCACTCTTTCGAGTTCGGCCGAGAGGATGTTGGATGAGTGGATGCTGTGGTAGGAGGGTGCCCAGAGAGCCGTGTCGTCGGCGTACTGGACAAGACGGACGGCAGGGTGGATAGGAGCGGGAATGTCTCGGCAGAAAATGGTGAATAGGAGTGGTGATAAGATGGATCCTTGGGGGACGCCCGCAGACGGAGTGTACGGCCGGGACCGGAAGCCCCGTACGCGCACCCGGTGTTGGCGGCCCTTCAGAAAGGAGTGGAGGATGCGGACAAACTGGGGTGGGATTTCGGCCTGAAGGAGCTTCTCCACGAGTCCCTCGTGCCAGACGGAGTCGAAGGCCCTCTCGATGTCAAGCATGACGGCTGTCATGCACTTGCCCGCGTTGACGGCGACGTTCGCGTCCGTGTGCAGTCGGAGCAGGAGATCGACGGTGCTCCGGTGGGGTCGAAAGCCGTACTGGAGGTCTGGGAGAAGATTCCGGGAGTCAAGGAAAAGGCGTAGGCGGTTAGCGAGGATCCTCTCGAAGGTCTTCCCGAGCACGTTGAGGAGGGCTATGGGGCGATAGGAGGTTGGGTCCTTGTGGTCCTTCCCGGGCTTGGGGATCATAACCACGTTGGCCTCCTTCCATGGGGATGGGAAGTAACCTGCAAGCAAACAACAATTAAAAATCATGGTGATTGTAGAAATGGCGGGAGGAGGGAGATGGCGGAGAACACGGCGGGTTAGGGAGTCGATCCCGGGGGCGGAGTTTTTCCCGGAAGCGATTGCGGCGGTGGTGTCGTTGTCGGAGATGGGGTGAAGAATTTCGGGGACGAAATCTGGGGTGGGTTCGGGGAGGGATTGGGGGATGTGAAAAGTGGGAAATACTCCCTGGTTTCCGTTGACCAAACGGTTGGTAGTCTGGAAGGCGCCCGCGTCGAATAAGGGGTCCTCCGGAACACGGTGGGCTAATTCCAGCGTCTCGGCGAAGATGTCGGCCTGGCGTTGGGCGTCCGCGACGATTTCTCCCTGGTGATGCAGAGGGGTAGTTGTTGACTTGCGTTGTCCGGTGAGGATCTGAAACTTCTTCCAGAAGCGAGATCCCTGGCGGTAGTCCAGCTTTGCGCATTCCGAGTTCCAGCGAGCTTCGCGAAACCTCGTTGTTTGCAGTCGGACGATGGCGTTCAGTCGGTTCCATTGC
This sequence comes from Ctenicera cuprea, assembly GCA_958336395.1. Lineage (NCBI taxonomy): Eukaryota > Metazoa > Arthropoda > Insecta > Coleoptera > Elateridae > Ctenicera > Ctenicera cuprea. The sequence continues at coordinate 57,303,007 of OY284490.1, forward strand.
GTTTTCACCAGGGGGTCTCGGGTGCGGGCGAACTGGCGGTACAGTCGTCTTTTTTCCCTGATCAGCTGGACGACGTTCGGAGGCAACGGTGGGCGGTCCGTGTCGATGGTTTTCTCGGGGACGGAGTTCTCCACGGCATCCTGTATGACAGAAGTAAGATTAGTGACTACCCTGTTGAGTTCTTCTAGATTTGCGGGACGAAGGATTCCCCTGCATCCGGTCTCGACAGTTTCTCCGAACTCATCCCAGCGGGCATTCTCCCAATCCCGAAACCTCTTGATCGTTGCCACGCGTGGGGGCGGGTTGGCGATGTCAGAGGTGGCCGTTAGAGGGAGATGAAGAATTCAAATTCAGGAAGCGGAGGTATTTAAACCCCTTTGAGCCAGTCGGGCAGAACGGCAGAGTTCTGGTTGGCTGTCACCGTGGGAGAAGACGGATCCGGTGTAGCGTAGTCGTGATACCGATGATGCTTAAGAGTTCTTAGAGGATAAACTACCAGAGTCCAAGCTTTCGTGAGTCTAAAACCATTTTCCCTGTTTATGTTGTTAGATTGTTTCTCAATTTCGATAGCTTGGCGTATGATACGAGGGAAGTAATGAGATACTCTGGCGAGTACCCGAGCATTGTCAAAGTCCATCTTATGCCTAGTCAAACCAGTATGTTCAGCTACCGCAGATTTTGTGATGCGTCTGTGTTTACAATCACCGTTGTGCTGTCGCAATCTTAACTGATTGGGATGACCAGTTTGTCCGATGCAGTTTGAGCCACAAGAGCAAGGGATATTGTAGATCCCGGCTAATTTTAATTTTGATATTTGACCTTTTGCAAATTTGAAATCAGCCTGAACTAATATTGCTGTTACCAGTGTAAACTTTTTTACAAGCAAAACTCCTTCATTTGAACAGGTATTATTAAATGTAAGGCAATTTTATTCCTGCGAAATTAAAACCTGGATTATGTTAATATTACTAAATTAATTTAAGCAGAGGGGAAAGTTAAAGGTATACCGATAAAAGAATTGTGGATTACGATATGTTCTTGTTCGTCTTCTACGGTTTACAGACTGAGTTATATTATTGTTTCTTCTCCATTTTATCGAGCTTTATGTTAGCTGTTAGATTACTACCAGAAATAATAACAAAGTTTAATATCGCTTGTTTTGCCTGGATAACTAGGTACTGTACCATACGTGCATTTTTATCTCTTCGCTCAATTTACTGTTAACTTTTTGGTTTAAATATTGTCTTTTTGTAAAGGCACTGGTTACGCATACACAAGTCTGAGGGTTTACTTTATTGGCACAGCTCAAAATATTTTATAACTGAGTGAAATTGGCAGAACTATATAGGATTAAACAAACGACCACAGCAGGTGTACAAACTTAAAAGACATAAATACACAAATTACTGTTGCTGTAATTAAAACGCGAAATTGCTTTTAATGTTTCAGTGACATAAATTTTGTATGCAGTGACGCAGTAGAATATTTAGTAGCTGAAGCATATTTACTAATTGATTTTATATTTTCGCTTTGAAACGCACTCCCAAATATATTACTGCTGTGCTCGCTTACATTATATTATATGAACGCTGAATGTAAAGTAGAATTTGAACATTACCCAACTGAAACTACGAGAGAACGTGGGTTGCTTCCGTTAGTGTTATTAGAGTGAAAGTACAGTGTTACATTCTAGCGCATATAAATTCATCCCAACACAGAGTTCTTGACAATTGAAAATTAAATAATATTTGAGAGTAAAAAGCAGCATATTCTATAATGTAAAATTAGGAACACCAACGTTTAAATGAGAAACGCGAAAATGTGTTTTCAGACTTTTCATATTGACTGGACAAGAAGTATAAAAACTCCTTTTTTTATATCCAAGAATGGTATTTTATAATTTTGCTTTACAAAGAACCCTGCTGCATGCTTTTTGCTCAAAGAACACCCCTCCCCTCCACCCCTATTTTGTGGTGAAGTCATCAAGTGTTACGGCGCCTGCGGGTACTAGATCGGGTGCGTGCGCACGTATGTTTTTGTCAATGTGCATGTCTTTATACACTTTATACCCCACATGACTTAACGCAGAAGAGCTGTATTAGGCACGCTTAAATTAGAAACTCAGATATGTATTTTACGCATAACAAATAGACGATTTGTGCATGTAAGATATCCCTAGCACTCTCCAGTCTCCAGTGCCTCCATCCTCGGTTTTACGTTATACAAAAATTTAGATATTTCTGCTTCAAACTCGGTATGAACGCGTTACTCGTAAAAAAGAATTGGAACAACACTCTATTAAAATACGACCTCTAAGAGGTATATCCCATAGTTCCCGATTTTCTTAGAATTAAGAAATTGCAGGCTGAAGAAGAAATATAAATAGTTTTAGCTTTTTTGGAACATCGATCAGCGATTACCTACAATTTTTTCTGTGTTCGACGCTAATTAAAAAGATAGTGCTTGTATTAGCAACACCAAATTTTTTATTGTTGTTTGGCAAACTTATTTCATTCTTTAAATGAAAACGGATTAAACGCTTATTGCAAGCACTCTAATTTTGTTAATTCTGCTAAATTTTTATCTCCAGAATGTACATACTTACGTAATAAAAATTATTTCTGGAAACATATGCAAATTATTTTATTTTAATGGGTGTTTCTTTACTCATTAGCGTTAGTAGCTATTTGTAACTCTAAGCACGTTGCACGTGTAACAAAATATTCTAATTGAATTTTTTATTATTTACTGGAACCCCAACAAATTTTAATATCACGAAATTGTTATTTGACATTTTAACGGTTTCCGAAATGTAGCTGAGCCTCGGGATAAACGTAAGTACTGCAGGTTACACATTTATTAGAAAAGATCGCCCTAGCCGAGGACAAGGTGTTGTAATTTATATAATAGGTTCAATTATTATATGTATAATTCACTTGGATTTTCTCGTATTTACACAGATGTTGTTAATCTAGATATCCGAATCTTTCTCTAAAACTCATGTGGTAGATAGGACCGTTTATGGTCCTTGATAGAAGGATTATAAATCATCCCTAAATTAATTTTAAAGCTCCATAGTTGCATTACGCCTTATTCAGCTAGCATAATCTTTTTGCTTAGGTGATTTTTAAACTAATTTTTTAAATCCGGACCATACAGTCTAACTGGAAGTCATGTTTATTCATAATTTTAGTTTTCTGTAACAGTTACTGACCGGTTCCTCGGCAAACTGGTGATGCAAGCTTTTTCGAATTAAAAAAAATATTCTAGATTCAATCTTTAAAGATTTAGAATTCATATCTATATATACTAAACCCGTAACTATCTCACCATAACACTGTGACGAGCTCTCAGATCTCGAGACAGTTTATTTATTATATTTAACGAATGTTTATGTATTAGTCACGTAAAGTGGCGCGGCACATATAAAGCAGAGAGCAAACAGATTTCAGAGCGTGTCTAAGTGATTATCACGAGTTGTGTTACCACAAATATGAGTATGACTGAAATTATATCACAATTAAAGGCAATAATTAGATCAATACATAATTACTCATGAGCTCAGAATAAATAGGCAGCAAGATCAAAATTAAAGTAAAACGAAAATAGCAATACTTCGACAGCAAGAGCTAAACTATACACGGTGATAAAAGTGTGTAACGGGTCAACTTTCCCTTAAACTGATGGTTCCGGAGAAGTTAAATAGCCTGGTTAGCTCAGAAGCCAGGATGCATTAGAAATAAACATACGATTGGGGACTAAAAATTATATACATTATTGTAATACTTATTGTAGTGTTTATTAGTATCAATAAATTTGTTTTTTGATGGTCTCAGGAAACTTCTGTTTCGTCTTAGAATTTTATTTGTACTTAAAATTCTTACATTGTACGACCTATTATCCAAAGTATTTACAATTATTCCTGGAACCCAATTTTTTGTAATTAAATCTTTAACAAACACATGCTGATTAATTTTTAAATTAGGCAATGTCTTGCTTCCCATATCATAATACATTTTAGAAATTTTCTGACGTTGTTCTAAATTTGATTTTACTGTTCTTTGATTGACAACCTTTGGCCTCAAAAACGTATCAACTACTGGTAAGACACCTCTCATACGTCTGCTGTTTAATAGTTGTGAATGACTACCTACTTCACTATTTAAAGGAGTATTACGCAATTCTAACATAGCTAAATATGGATCAGACCCTTCATGATCTGATTTTTTTAAAGCGTTTTTTACAGTTGGACTGCACGTTCTATCATCCCATTAGACCCTGCATAATGTGGACTAGATATAGTATGCTGAAAACTCCATTTTTTACTAAATAATTTAAATTCATGTGCAGAAAACTGTGGTCCACCATCACTACACAATTCTTTCGGAATTCCCTGTCTCGAAAAGATTTCTTTTAGCTTTAAAATTACATTGTTTGCTGTTGTATCTAAACCCAAAAAAGATATTTCAATAAATTTAGAAAAATAATCTATCAAAATTAAATAATTGTTATATTTGTAATAAAATAAATCAATGCCTACTTTGATCCACGGTTCATACGGTATGTAATGATTATTTAAAGGTTCTTTGACATTCTGTTTTTTTATAAATGTTGCAATATTCGCAAGTTTCACAAAGATTTTCAATACTTGTAGTAAGACCTGGCCAAAAAACTAGTTCGCGGGCTTTAATTTTCATTTTTTCTTTTCCAAGGTGACCTACACGCAATCTATTTAAAATATCTTGTCTTAGCGGTGTTGGAATAAATAGCCTATTAGCTTTGAATATGAGTCCATCACAATGATGAAGTTCGTCTCTATAAGGCCAATATAATTTCAATGACTTTTCTAAATTATTTTTGATTTCGGGAAAACCCTTTTTAATGGTTTTTATTAAAAGTTTCAAGTTGTTATCTTGTTCAATGCATTTTTTTATCAAAGTTAATTTATAATCTAAAATTGGCAAATTTTCGGTTAAAAGACAAATTTGATTTTCTGTTTCCTTGAAGAAATCATCATTTTCTATTATGTAAGATCGAGAAAGCGCATCGGCAATTTTTAACTCGATGCCTGGTTTATACTTAAGTATAATAGAATACTGTTGTATTTTAAGTAACATTCTCTGCAACCTGGGGGGTACTTTACTTAGTGGCTTGGAAAAAATAGAAATCAGTGGCTTATGATCGGTTTCAATTATTACAGTTCTGCCAAAAATATATTGATGAAACTTAGTACATGAAAAAACAATGCTAAGCATTTCCTTTTCAATTTGAGCATATGAAATTTGGCTGTTACTTAAAGATCTTGATGCATAAGCGACTGGGTGTCCATTTTGCCTTAAACAAGCTCCTAAACCTGTAGACGATGCATCACAAGAAATTACTACTTGTTCCTTGTTAGAAAAATAAGACAATACTGGTTTGCTACTTAATTTTTGTTTTAATGTGTCAAAAGATTTTTGTTGTTCAACATTCCATTGAAAATCAGTATCTTTTTTAAGTAAGATGCGCAAGGGTTGTGAAATTTCAGACATATTCGGTATAAATTTTGAAACATATGTTATCATGCCTAAAAAAATTTCTACATCTTTCTTGCTTTCAGGAATTTTATATAATTTAATTGCCTTAACTTTTTCTTCGTCAGGTTTGATACCATTTTCTGTTAGAACGCGACCTAAGTATTTTATCTCTTTAATTCCAATTCTACACTTATTTTTGTTTAATTTTAAATTATTTTTCTTACAAATTTCTAAAACATTATGTAATCTTTCATTGTGTCCCTTTAAATCTCCCCCGAACACAATTATGTCGTCTATATAGACATCTACCCCTGTTACTGAGTCAAATACTTGTCGAATTTTTTCTTTGAATACCTCTGAAGCTGAGGTTATACCATATGGCAATCGTTTGAAACAATACCTACCAAAAAGGAGTATCAAAAGTACATAATTTACTACTTGCATTGTCCAATTTTACATGCCAAAATCTATTGCTACAATCTAAAACACTAAAATATTTTGCTCCTTGCAATTTGTGATTTCATCCAAGGATGGTATGTGAAAATGTTCTCTTTTTATGGCTTTGTTCAAATCTTTTGGATCAATGCAAATTCGTAAATCGTTATTACTTTTACGAACAATAACCATCGAGTTGACCCAATCACTCGGACCAGTGACCCTTTCTATAATTTGGTTCTTTTCTAATTCATATAATTTATTTTTTAATTGCGACTGCAAAGCGAAAGATACTTTCCTGGGAGCATGTATAACTGGTTTTATGTTTGGGTCTACTTCAATGTGATACATTCCTTTTAAACATCCTACACCTGTGAATAATTCTTTATATTTAACAAAAATGTTATCATTATTTGTTATTTCATCTATCTTATCTAAATTTCTTTGTAACAAATTAAAATTAATTATTTCAGCTAATCCTAATATTGGACTCTTATTTGTTTTCATTACATGAAATTTTACATTTCTTAGAACATCATTAAGTTTACAAAATATATAGCAAATTCCATAAACATTTAAAATTTAATTACCATAGGTAGTTATGATTGCTCTACTATTTTTATTAACTTCAATAGGTAAATTTAATTTTACATACTCTTTATAAGGTAACACATTTATTTGTGCCCCAGTATCTAACTTGAAATTTAATTCCAAAGTATTATTTAAAAGTAAGGGCTGAGTCCATTCATTTAACTCATTTACGCAGTTTATTTCTAAGCTACCTAAAAAGTATTTATTTGGATCATTTAACAAAACATTTTGTGGATAATCGCCATCATCTTCAACTTCCACTGTATTTACCTGCGCCGATCGACACATTTTTGTAAACTGGTTAAACTTACCGCACTTTTTACATTTAGCACCTTTAGCTGGGCAATTGGGCATCTTGCAGTAAACGGGTGTGACGTTCCACATTTTGAGCAATTGGTGCGCTGTTTCGATGTCCATGGGTGCGCGACGTCACCGCGACGACGCTGTGACTTCGATGGTGCATAGTGACGTGTTGCACTTGCACATGCGTTGACTTGTCGATATTGACTTGGTGAACTGCTTCATGAACTTGGACCTGGACGACTTTGATCATAATGGCGGGTACCGGGCGGCTTTCGATTTTTCCACATGGTTGGACTTTTTCCTTGCAGATGGTCTATTTCCAGCGAAGATGAACTATTGCAAATTTGTTCGAGTTGCTTTTCTGCTTGTTCAGAAGCACGACGCGAAGCTATGGCTGATTTTAAGTCTAACTCTTTAGTACGAAGAAGAGGTCTTTAAGGCCTTTATCATTAATTCCCAGCACTATACGGTCTTTTATTAAACTGTCTGTTAAACTACCGAATTCACAAGTAAAACTTAAACGTCGCAGTTCGTTTACATATTCGTCGATTGTTTCACCTTCTTTCTTATCGCGCTGAAAGAACATGTGTCTTTCATAGGTAACATTTTTGTCGGGAATAAAATATTCGTCGAACTTTTTTACTATTTCTTTATAACTCTCCTTTTTAGTTGCTGATTCAAATACAAAATTATTATAGATTGTTTGAGCTTTATCTCCTATTAAATTAAGAAAGAGAGCTGCTTTATAAGAATCTTCACTCTGCGATTGCTTAGATGCAGTTAAATATATCTCGAATTTTTGTTTAAAAAATGCATAATTATTAGCTAAATTACCGTTGAACAGCATTTCACTTGGCAATTTCACACTAGTATTCACGATCTATTTCGCCATCTTTAAGTTTAACTTTTTCTAATTTTATTTTTACAATCGTATTGTAAAATGACAATTTTATTTTAATTTAATGCGTACAACTACTAACGCTTTTATTAATTTTATTTATTTACTATATTTTATTACTGAAATATTATTTTAGATGAAGCGACTGCGGCATGTTAAGGTTGATGTTATTAAAACGACATTTTAGGAGAGACTGATTTATTCAAAGTGCAGTCAAGGATCATAATGCGCATGCATCCTTGACACGTACAGAACCCAAATGCTGTCTATCTACCACAAGAAGGAGAAGAAACTACGAAATAGAGAGGATATGCGGAAAGAGGTCGAAAGGTTTTACGAAGAACTTTACAAATCAGAAGGAAACATACCAGAGGCCACCCGCAACAAACTCCAAATAAAAATAACAAACGTGAACTCCGAAGATATCCCAGATATAACGGAAGACGAGATAGAAGCCGCAGTAAAAGACATGAAAAATAACAAATCGCCGGGTGCAGATAGTATCACAAAAGAAATGATTCAACAGGGAGGAGAACTATTACAAAAAAGTATCAAAACACTATACAATAAATGCATATCGGAAGGTAACATACCCCAAACATGGAAAGTTGCAAATACAATCCTAATCCACAAAAAGGGAGACAAAAGATGCCTAAAAACCTACCGACCCTGTTGTCGAAACCATATAAACTACTAAGCAGAATAATCACAAAAAAGATAGACAAAAAACTAGAACTATACCAATCAATCGAACAGGCTGGATTCCGCAAAGGATTCAGCACATATGACCACTCATTAACCCTCAAAATCTTACTTGAGAAAGCCATAGAATACCATCTACCACTATACATGGCATTCGTGGACTACGAAAAGGCTTTCGACTCACTAGGAATGTGCGCAGTAGACCAAGCTCCAAGGAACAGTAAAGTAGACTATCGTTATGCCGGGCTAATAAGCAACGCAAACAAGAACACGACACTAAAAATACAAATGGCCGAGGAAACCAACGAGATCCCAATCAAAAGAGGTGTTCGCCAGGGAGATCCGATGTCCCCTAGACTCTTCATCATAGCCCTCAAAGACATTTTCAAAAAATTAAGATGGGAGCACAAGGGCATTAACATCAACGGAACCCGTTTAAATCTCCTAAGGTACGCCGACGACAACAAAGTGATAGCCGAAAACGAAGAACATCTCCCAGCAATGGTGCAAGAACTCAACGCAAAATCAATAGAAGTTGGGCTAAATATGAACAAAGAGAAAACTAAAGTAATGACCAACACAGAAAACATCCTACAAATCAAAATAAACAACATAACACTAGAACAAGTATCGGGATACATCTACCTAGGAGAACTTATAAAACCAAACAAACAAAACCAAACGACAGAGATCACAAGAAGGATGAAGCTAGGATGGGCCGCATTCGGCAAACTAAGCTATGTGCTCAGAAACAAAAACATACCCCAACATCTGAGAACAAAGGTATTCAACGAGTGCATTCTACCAGTCCTCACCTATGGCGCTCAAACCTGGACCCTGACCCAGAAGAACATGGACAAGATAGCGAAAACCCAACTAGCAATGAAAAAGCAAATGCTACACATCTCACTAAGAGACCGAAAAACTCACACATGGGTCAGATCAAAAACAAAAGTAACAGACATAAGAAAACACGTAGCAATACTAAAATGGAGATTCGCTGGACACAATACCAGACAAACGTATAACAGATGGAACGCCAGAATAGAACAATGGCGCCCATGGTTGGGTAAAAGAAAGCGAGGAAGACCACATCAAAGATGGGCAGACGGCCTCAAAAGAACAACGGGTCTAACATGGAGAAGACGAGCAGCAAACCGAGAAGATTGGAAAGGACTAGAGGAGGCCTATACCCACAAATGGGTAGAAAAAGGCTAAGAAGAAGAAGGGAAGAATCTTTTCTTTAATTAATATACTAATACACTGAGTATTATAACCGTTACTTCGTGCAATTTGTTTAATAACAATTAAATACGCCTCGATTCCATAGTTTGGCGATAAATCGGAACAAATTGCTAAAATTATAAACAAAATAAAAGTTAAGCAATTTTTAAAACAACTAAAACTACCTATTTAAAATTCACAAATGTTTAAATACTGCATCTTTAATGAATGAGAAAATAGATATTCGGAGTTGTATGATTTGACTGGGGTATTGTGATTCCTGGAAGGCAGTTTTTGGGATGCTTGTTACAATCTAATTTACGATTGGAGGTTTGTGAAGACTGTAAGGTTTTGGTAGTCAAACTTATAAACTCAGGGCTGCGTATTATTGCTGTAATTTCTTGTTTTAAAATTCAAATAATGTGGTTATCTTTATATCATTTATATTTTCATATTTGTGAAGTTTTGTTTACTCTGAAAGAAAGAAGAACACAATCAAATTGATACGATTATTGTTTATGTTAATTTTAATTATAAAATTAGTTCAGAATTGTTTAAAAGGTTTAATATATAAGAAGTTTTAGACTTACTTGTTTGTGCATCGTTAAATGTCATTTGTGGAGGTTATGGATGTGAATGTCAATTTGACAAATGTATAAAAAGAACACTCATTGTTTAATTTGATTTATTTGTTAAAAAAAATGGGAGATCAAGAGCGAAAACAAAAGCAAGTGAAAACTTATTAGTTAGTTAGGGCTCGTCCTGAAAACAAAGACACATGATTTTTCATTCTCTGCAAGAAAAAGAGAAAGAAAACGAGTTATATGAAATAAATAGTGATATTGAATCGAATAGAAGCTATAACAAAACGGATACAAGTGTTTCTCAACTAATTTTGGAAATATTCAAAAGAATAATAATATTAAAGCGTTCCAGAACGAGTTTACAGTTATCATGGTAAAAAAATCAGGTATTAATAAACATAAAAGCAGTCCAGTACATATTGGTGCTACAGCATAGGAAGATTCTTACTAAAGGCGAGTGCTGTGGTTTTTGTGGAAACTGCAAACCAGAGAAGAGGAAGTTTATCATCCAACGATTGTCGAGTTAAGGATATCGTTATAAAGAAAAAACAAAGATAAGTGTTCAGTTTTAAGAACAGTAGAATAGAGAAAATTTCTTGATTTTTCAAAAATTTAACCCCAAATTGACTTTTAAATAAAAAGCTGTTGTAACGTTGATATTGGTTTGTGTATTTTTTTTAAATCTTATTTATTAATAACATTTCTTCCCAAGCTTAATAACGACCCTGAGAAATTTTATAAAAGAGTCTCATATAAAATATAATTAGTTATTGCGTAAATCGCAGGCATTTAAAGAATTGTTGTTCAGGTAAGTACATAGCCTCATATCATAGCAATATATTAAATTCACTGTTATTAGAATTTTTGAAACAAGAAATCAAGTCATCTGCAGATAAAATAACAAAGGTCAAGTCATCAAGTTTTATTATTCCTATAGCAAGACTAACTGTTTACTTTTAATAGTACCTTCGACAATGACATGTAAACATGTGGAAATACTTATAAGGTTAAAATAAATATATGTTGAACTAGTTAATTATTTTTTAAATTATATTAAAGTTTTTGACCAACAATAAAATTTATTAAAATAGGAAAAACATGTTTTAAACAAAACGAAACTTATTCTTGTCTATTCTTTCGTATTTCATATTTTCTATTTCTATTTTTACCAAAACAAAGGTCATTGTACATCATTACTTACAAGCAGAATATCTATACAAAAACTAAATCAAATATCTTAATCTATGGCGGAGATACGTGATTTACGTCCACCATCAATAGAGACTTGAAAAAAATTTCTTTCCCGGCATACGTTTATTAGACCTCGATTTGAAATGCACCCAAAAACACGTCCTTCATGTATGGATATCGTATTGCCACTATTGGACACTCTGCATCGTTAACAGACTTGGTATAGAAGTACTTCTTTCCGGTGAGCCAAAACAATTACATTAACATATTAACTAAATAATTTGCAACCTTTGTATATAATCTAAATAACTCGTTAAAATGATATTCTGAAAGGTCAAAGGGGTTACTTATAACACGACGCCTTCAGTGGCGCCTAACTTTGCTTTTAGAAGCTAAAATTAACAAAATTTGCCAATTCAGCAAGTAATTGCATCACAGGGGACCATTTAATAATAGAATATAATCAACAAACAATAACATCAAAATAGTAACTAAAATAATTACATAATCTAAATTGGCAGATATCATATATACCTAAACCTAAGCCTAAAATATTTTGCTATTTATATTTACATGTGTACAGTTCTCTTTTACATGGTCACAGATTACATAATTCAAGGTCAAATCAAGAACTTTTATCTATGACTGCTTGGATAAGAACTTATTATGTCATTCACTTGCGTTAGGTAATGAAGTTCATTATCTCACTAGTGAGATAATGGATTCATTACCTAACTCATTTTCTTTGCACAAACAAAACTGAAGCTTTGCTTACAAGAAAACTAGCTGGTTGCCATAGTATTGAACAAATCGAATCTATCTCGTTCTTTTAATTTTAAAACAAAAGTATTTTAAAAGTAACTTGACATTTGCAAATAAGTTAATGCGAAATGTCAAATATCATTACAAGCAAAACATTCGATTTTTAATAAATTTTGAGCAGTCATAGATAAAATTTTGTATGCTACGCAAAAATAATGCATGAAATAATGCATTATTATGGCACTCGTTTAATTACACGACTCCGTCTACAACCTCGTTGTGCAACTTTCAAATTCGTGTTATAATAACGCCTTTATCCCGTTAGTAACATAAATAACTATTAAATAATTATTGCGTAAAGTGAAGTATGTGTTTTTACCACAATTAGAGAAAGGTGGAGAAGTCACATATTTTTGGTGGAAAGAGATGAACATATAGTTAAAGCATTTACTAAACTTTATATTGGGGCCGGCGGGTGGTCTAGTGGTTAAAGTCCCAGGCTTTGAAACTAGACTCTCAATGGCAGTTGGTTCGAATCCAATGCTCGGCGGTAATTTTTCTGAACAAGTTAAATCCGACGGGTCCATGGATGGTGTATGTAGGTGTGTATGTTGGGTTGCATGTCTTCAGGGGTGGGGTGCATGTTAGACCGGTGAAAGAGCGCAAGTCCGCTGAGCCCGGGTAAGGGGGTGGGATAGGAATCATGGGGTCGTGCTCACGCACGGCTTCATGATTCTTTTTAAAAAAAAAAAAAAAAAAAACTTTATATCGTTGCGGGATTGAAAGGTAGCGTAACATCGCGCCCCGAATGCATATGCGTGAATATTGGCTAGTTATAACAGAAGCTTCCGTTTGTTGAATTTAGTTGTAGTTAGCTACTTAGAGTATTTACCAAAATAAATTCCGTAAATATTCTGAGTTTAAAAAAACAAATCTGCAGCAGTTTACTCACTAGGTAGAGCTTCAAATAAAAAAGATAAGTCCACCCCGTTCTAACTTCCAAGTTAATAAATTTGACAATAAAAAATTAAAAATATGTGCGAAACGTGAACATAAACATGTATATCTTTGCGGATTAGATTTACGTGTGCAAACTGAAAAGTGCTTTATTTATTTTTTGTTAGTCTAATAATGAATTGAGATGTCTCTGAATCATTTTAAACAGCGAATGGCGGGAAGGTAGAAGACATCATTTAAAACACCAACAATGTCAATAATTTATTTATAAGTTTGAGCTTTACTTCGTTGAAGTTCATTTTAATTTATTGTAAATAAAACAATTCTTAACTTCAACAGGTTTTGTATTTTAGCTTTATACGTATTTCAACGTATTTATATCTGCGTCCAGATGACTTGATTTCGCATTCCAAAACGTCTAATAACGGTGAATTTAAGAAATAAATTTGTTCATTCATAAAAAGTACAGATTTTAAATGTTCATCTGTACCTTTAATGAATGAACAAATTGATCTCTTAAATTCACCGTTATTAGACGTTTTGGAATGAGAAATCAAGTTATCTGGACGCAGATATAGAAAACCAAGATCAAGTTATGAAGATTTTTTGTTCCTATAGCAACACAAACTGTTTACTTTTAATCTTACTTTTGGTAATGACGTGTAAACACGTTGAAATACGTATAAAGCTAAAATACAAAACCTGTTGAAGTTAAGAATTGTTTTATTTACAATAAATTGATAATTTATTATTGACCATTTTGTGAATCATAAAGAAAGGCATGCGGATTTCGTGTATAAAGCTGGTAATTAAAAGCTAAGATTTTGTTGTTGTAAGTTTGTGTCGAATTCTGTCCTCGCGAAGTAAATTCACTTCACCGAGTCGCCAGATCTTAGTTTTAATTGTTTTTATCTGTAGTAAAACAGAACTGTGACGATTTAATGATCACCTCCTGTTTAATCGACTTTGTAATTCAAGCGTCAGTTTCGTTGTTAGGTGCTTAGGCCGGTAGTAAATGATAAACGTTTAAAACCACAAGGTTTTGTAATAAATGTTGTTTGTACCAATTTAATATTAATAATTTTTTATCTAGACTGCACTAATTGCAATAAGTTAATCAGTTACTGCTTTATTTTATTACCAATAAGAAGGTTAGTATTACTAGAACTCTGATCACTCTCTTTTATGCATGAACTAAAGTTTTCTGTGTTCTAGGCTCAAATTGTGACTTGTGGCAGCTGTAGTACCTTTTTAATGTGCCAATAAAATAAGTTACTTGTCGGGTTTTGTAGTTTTGCGTGATTAATTAAAATCATTCTTCAAGGTATTTTTCCCATCTGACCAATATAATTTCCGTTTTTAGACGATTTGTTCACGGGGTAAACGTAGGTAATGAAATTCGGTACAGACTTCACATTTATATGTAAGATACTTCTACGAATTGGCAATATACAAGGTAGGTATATCATTTAAAGCTAATAAACATCAACTGTATCTCGTAAGTTGGTACGAAATACGAGCGAAAGTGTTAAAAGTGCAAACATTTTATTGCTTTTGGGAGCAGTTTACTTCTTCCCATAAATACTTCAAACATGGGTTAAATTACACCACATTTGTAACGATCGCAACGAAGTAGTTTAATGCTATAAACTGGATTGAATCGTTCTTAGTTCAAAAAGGCGCACCATGTATTCGCTGTTATAGTTGAATCTCTTATAAACGAGAATAGACTGTCGAGAGCTAATAAAAATTAGACTGTTTTAAAAAAAGGTAACGTTTAGCTTAGTACATGTATGTTTAATAACCCGAACAAAATTGTAAACAGCTTAGAGGTGGGAGTCTTCGAGGAATTCATATCGAAATCCGATCCTAAATATTCAATTTTAAATCAATTTTAGCACTGGTGATCGAGTAGGAAACAGAAATATTGCCAAGAAGGAGTGACGGCCTATCGTACAATGAGAATGAACATAAATTTCAACTGCAAACAACAGAACGATTAAAGAACAGAATACCTGAAGCCAAAGCCGATGGCGAGAGAACATATAGTTGCATTTAAACAAAAATCTAATTATCTACCAGAATGGAATGTAACGATCCAACCTTTAGCTGTGGTGTATTTTTGCACTGGGTAACTTCAGAGGCAAAGGTTCGTTCAATATTCTGTTAATTAGTAAAAAAAAAATTTCAGACCTCCTTAACAAATTTAATAACTTTCCTAGTTTTCACAAGTATAGGTACTTAATTACCTCACTTCACATAAAATTAAATTAAATAAATGATTGTCTGAAAATAATAATGGTTAAATAAATAAATACCGTCTGGATTCTGGATTTGGAATTGGGAGTGTGAGTTACCTCACGCGCACTTAGGCCACAATAGGTGGGCCCATTGTACTACCTCCCCAGCAGCTCTCCACATTGGACGTCACCCAAGCCATCCAACCTTTTGGATGTACTTGAGGACATCCGCAATTGGAGTGTTGCTGATTTCGGCCATGTTAGGCCAGAAGTCCCCCAGCATGGATCCTCTGGTTGTTGCGAGAGCTGGGCAGTGACATAAGACATGTTCTGCCGACTCATCGTCCTCGTTGCATGCACGACAGTTTGGGCTGTCCGCCAATCCCATCCTGTGCATGTGTTGCTTTAGGGTGCAGTGTCCAGATAAGATACCCACAACTAGTCGTAAGTTCTTTCGGGACAGTTGCACACAGTATTTGGCTGTTTTTGGCGAGGGTGCCGTAATAGCAGCCCTTGCTTGACGACAGCTTTAAGTGTTAACCCATCTTCGTGTGAAGCTTTTTAAGGTTTCTTGGTATAGCATAAAGCTTAATGTCTTCAGGGATATGGGAATTACGGGTTCTGGCCCCCAGAGAGGTTGTCCGGAGGCCAGTCTCGCAATCTCATCAGCCTTTTCGTTGCCGTAGGTTCCGTCATGTCCTTTCACCCATACAAGGGAGACGGCATTATCTTTTGAGATATCGTCGAGAGCTTCACGACACCGCAGTACCACTCCTGAGGTGATTTTACAACTGCCTAGGGCTAGTAAAGCGGCTCTGCTATCGCTGTAGATACCAATACGTTGGTTCTTGATTTGTCGTTCAAGAATTGCATTTGCACCATGCATTATTCCCACTACCTCCGCTTGGAAGACAGTGGCAATTTTGCCTAGTGGTATACTCTGGCGTAGGTTTAGGTCATCGGAGAAAATTCCGGCACCCGTTCCATGCTTTGTTTTAGATCCATCGGTGAAGATGGATATGTCCATATGCTGGGTTGGTCCAGCATTCGCGTAGACACTAAAGTGTCTATTAAAGGCATATTGTAAAGGAAGGTAGTCCACCATAGCATCCAGAAGAGAAATCTTGACGATTGCCTCATCCAGGATGCGGGTGTGTCTGCCTCCCTTGCCTGCTGTTTGCCACAGCCCCTTGTGGCGCAGCCTTAAAGCAGTTCTCACAGCTACTTCCTCCACAAAGAGATCAAGTGGAGGAAGGCATAAGATCACCTCTAAGGCGGCCGTGGGGGTTGAGCGTATAGCACCTGTAGAACTGAGACAGGCGAGACGTTGCACGTGTCCCAGTTTGGTTGCTGCCGTAGCCTGTCTGACCCTGGGCCACCAGACAAGTGCTCCGTAGCATAGCATGGGCCTAATCACGGCAGTATACAGCCACAAGGTAATTCTAGGAGAAAGTCCCCAAGATTTACCCAGAGCGCGGCGACACTGCCAGAAAGCCATGCATGCTTTGTTTGTTTTAGCTTTCAGGTGTTTCTCCCAGTTCAGCTGTTTGTCAAAAATAACTCCCAGGTATTTGACATTATCTGAAAATCTGAGAGAAGTATTGAATAGGAGAGGTGTACGTAAGGGTCCAACCTTCTCTTTCTTTGTGAAGAGTACCATCTCTGTCTTCAAGGGGTTGACAGATAGGGACTGTTCATTACACCATTTTTCTGTTATTCGAAGAGCCGTCTGCATTAAGGTGCAGAGCATGCCCTCAAACTTCCCCGTGATGAGGATGGTGATATCATCCGCATATCCAATGGTATAGAATCCAGCATCATTGAGTGCGCTTAGAAGGCTGTCCACCACTGTATAAATAAATAAATAAATACCGTATGTTCAAATAAAAAATACATAAAGGTTGGCCATGGAAAATAGAATTACTGTCTTTGCATGCTTTAGAATTTGTTAACTGTCATCACTCCGCCAGTGTCACTACAAATGACAAACCTAACCTTTTTAAGTGACATTATGTTTTGTTTGTTTTTAGGTGGCTTCACAGAATAATATTGTGTTGCGCGATACAATTATATTGCGACAAATTTTCCAAGCTCCTTCGCAGTTGACGCGATAAAACATACTACAACCTAACATATAAAACAGGTTTAATACTGAAAAGAAAATTAAAAGTATCATATTTGTTTATAGAAAACATTTCTTTAACTCCTAACCATGATTTGGGCGGCGAGAGAGTACAAGCAACGAATTAAATTGTGTGTTCGATAGTTTTTTCATTACAATTGAGAGAGCAAATATGGATAATTAGTTCCTTATAATTATGTAACTCTCGAGAGACCTCGCTCCTAGAGAGCGCGTCCTCCGGGAAGCGGATGGGGGAAGTCCTGGAAACGAGATTGCTGTGAATGTTCACAATAAACAGCCGTGGACCAAAAACCAGTTGTACCGAGTTAACGAGGCCCTCATCGCTCTGGCAAATCACCTGCATGAGAAAGAACGATTCAGAATATTCATACGGGCCTTGGAATTAGGCGAACTAAACGGAGCGAATGAGCGAGAAAAAGGCTACGAGTCGGTACATGGAATATTAATACTTGACAGGAAAAGAGACGGAAATAGTACAGGGAATGGATAGGTATACGATACACATTCTTGGTTATTTGGTGGATGGTCTTATGTTTGAAGAATGTGTTTCCTATTAGGATTTGGTTATTGATGCAGAAATCTGTCATTCTTTCTCCATTATTGCTTCTCGTTGGCTTTCCCCCGTACTTGCTCATTGTTCCATATCCTATTTCTCCTTTGTTTTCTATTCGGGCATTCCAGTCTCCTATTATCATAATATGTCTATTCTTATCTTGTGCTTTTTCAAGTGTGCGTTGAAAGCCCTCGTAGAATTCTTCTTTTTCTCTTACATCCGGATGTAAAAGAAAAATAAGAATTTTATCGCAAATATATCTTGGAATAGAGACAAAAGGTTTTATCAACTGATGATAAAGATGATGATTTCATTATTACGGATAAATATCTATAACAAATTATGAAAAGTATCAGAATGTGTATTTTAATTTAAATTGTCACACTCATTAGATAAGTAGCGCAATTTCAGATTTTGCTCCCCAGAATGTCAATTTTTTTCCAGGTCCTCTTTGTTTTAATAGATGATACTCGTCATGTAGTCATGGCGTACAAAACTTTACTTGCTTACGGTGTTAATTTAAGTACAGAATTGCAAAGTAGGGTTTTTGATGGCAGTACTATTAAAGCTTGGAAACTTATTTAGATGCAATATTCTACAAGAATCTGTCTCGGAAAACAAGTGAACATCGACAACAAATAATCAATGAAAGATTGATAAAACACCTTGAGGAACGCCTTGAAGACTTGAAAACTCGTAATTACAATACTTAACGAAACTAAAAGTTAGGTTAAGCTACCGATTCAAAAACTGCTAGAAACGCTTCATATCGAACCGCGTTAGCGGCCTCGGCCTCAATTGCTTTTACTGAAATTTTTATTTTCAAAGTTGTGGAAGAACAAATGCAGCCTTACGATATTTGAACGGTCATCTTGTGATTTCCTGCAAGACACAGTATTTGGTTTAATAATTGCATAAATGTACACTGGAATAAATGATTTATTATTATTTATTGAAGCAGGCCTACACTCACAAATATCATAAAATTCGACCAAATACATTACCCAGAAATCCACTCCAGTTGCCAAGAAAGCAATCGGTGGTTGCAACAAAACTACAGGTTTTGAAAACAAATTTTTCGGATAAGTTAAATTATAATTACTATTTTCTTTCACTGACTTTAATTACTTTCATGCAAGGATGTATCATAAATTGACAATTATACACGAATTTTTTTGTCATAAACGTCTTTTGATAGCCCATGGACCTCTTGACTGCCCATGGGCAATAATGAAACGTCAAACAACGATATTTTAGGCAATATGGCTACCATAGCTACGCTTCAAACCTCAAATTTAATCAGAGTAACGCTAGATGTGTGTGGAAAATTCAATTTATTTTATAAATATTTTCAATTTATCGTAAAAATATTTTTAAATTAAAAAATCTTCATCTGTGCATTAAGTTGTGTATGTACCATGGGCATAACTTGCTTTTATAGCCTTCGACGTATTCTTAGCCTTCGGCTGCCGCCTCGGGCTCAAAATCACGTCTTACGCCATAAAAGCCTCTTTACGGCCCTTAGTACATAAATAACTATTTTTCACTACTAGTAATATAGCGTAGCATTTTGACACATAATAGAATGCTGTGAAATTCAATTTCTCTACCTTTGTTCACTGACAGGTAACTAATTTTTCATTATTAACCACTGGTAAATAATGAACAAATTTATATTTTTTGATAATCCTGTGACAGTTTTAAAGAGAACGTTTCTATAGCACGATTTAATATAATGGAGAGATTCTATTTAATGGTATTTTATGCATAAAATAGTTGTTTAAATAAATTAATTTAATTTTAAAAACTTTGATGTATTTGAATATACATTTTTCGCGCCGTAATAAATGACAACTCTGTCAATATCAATTTCGCCTATAATACAACCACACAAAGTAAAAAAGAGAAAATTGTTAATAATTTCAGTATTTTAGATGAAACCAGATCTTAAAAACAATGTTTTTGAATACCAATGATGATTTAACAAGGTGAATAATACGTAGATTTAATCTTTCTATCGATACATAACTTTCTGTATTTTAGGTTAAGTGCTTACTATTATAAATATAGGGGTTAACTTCAAAACTGTCATTTGTTTTATAATTTGAAACAAACAGGGATTTAAGCTAAAATAGTCATTTTTCCACAATTGTAAGGGTTTATATCACTAGTAGTGAAAAAAAAAGTATATACGCCTCGGTAGAAAAGTCTTATAACCCTCGGGCCTTACATCCCTTGGCGCTACGCGCCTCGGGATCTAACCTTAGCCCTCAGGCTATAATAGTAGACTTTTCTACCTTGGTGTATAATATACTATTATTTAAAGTAATTAAAAAGATTCACAGTGAGAAAATACTGAGAAGTTTAAACATTTTAAGGATTGTGTGATAATGAAAAATTACAGTTCCAACACATGGATTTTGGCAAATAACAATTCGGATTTAATAAAATGTTTCCAATTTCAACAAGAGGACATCTCCAAATTGAAAACAAATACAATTATTTAAGCTACAAAATGTTTAGTTTAAACAGGAAATCGGCATCTTTAAATCAAAATCAAACACCAACTCTCTGGTAATTAAATACTTAATTTAAACAAGAGACTCAACATCTCTAAGTTAAAATCAAATACCAATTTCGGCTAAATTCTAAGTTCAGATTTTAAATCTTTAACGGGTAAAATAGAGCGAAATTCGAAAGGAATAAGTTTTTACTAAGTCTAAATTCAAATAAATTGAAAAGGTAAAGTACTCATCAGGTCTGGATTCAAATGAATGAAGAGGTGAAGGTTTGAATCAAATGCTAGCAAAGTGGAAGTCTCCTTGACTGGACTGGTTCAGTGGTTTTATACCTGAGGACTGGGGAAAAGAATCTTGGATTGTAATTTAATTTCCCCCACGCATTGTGTTTTGTGGCGGTCACTCCGCGTACAAAAGTCCACTTGCGGCGCCTCCAGCGAGTTATCTTCAAACCAATACAACAAAATACTTTTTTTTTTTAATTTTTAAACTGTTGCATTAGGATTGTCCCGTTCCACTAAAACATAAACTTGGCTAAACGAGTCTATTAACTCTGCAGAAATTATGAATCCAACAGTATATAACATAACACGTTGTGATAGGAGCGGGAATTTGACTAGCAAAACGAGAGGTGGCGGAGTACTGATAGTTGTGAATAGTAAATGTAAAGTGATAAGGTATGTTACATATAATTCATTTTTTGAGGCTATCTGTATAAAGATTATATAATTTTATCGAGACAAATAGTTAATATGAAGATAACTCTAGACCCCTGTTTATACTTGCATACTTTAATCTTCCAGAAATTTGTAGTGCCCCACCTGAAATTAATAAATTAAGTCAATTAAGCTTGGAACTTTTGAACTTTATAAACTTCCATTTTTTGAATGTATATAATAACGTAACAACATTTACGGAAAAACCTTGAATTTAGTAGTTTGTCCTCAAGAAAACAAACTTCACTGTGAGGTTGATAAAGAACCGCTACCTTTCGTAAATGAGCACCAAGACCATCCTGCATTATCAATCAAAATTCATCTGCAGCAAAAATATATTAGTAGAAATAATGTCAATACTGCGTCCACTTGCATCTATCATTTTAAGAAATGTAATTTTTTGCTTCTTGTTGAGCGTATGCGTGATGCTGATTGGTGCTCAGTTTACTTACACAATGATGTCAACCTAGCTTTGTCAGAGTTATATGCAACTATTCATGCAATATTAGATGAAATGGTACCCAAAGGTAAACAAACGGTCCGTGTACAAATACAAATATCCAGTATGGTTTAATAATGGGGCCGGCGGGTGGTCTAGTGGTTAAAGTCACAGGTTTTGAAAGTAGACTACCAATAGCAGTTGGTTCGAGTCCACTGCTCGTCGGTAATTTTTCTGAATAAGTTAAATCCGACGGGTCCATGGATGGTGTATGTAGTTGTGTATGTTGGGTTGCATGTCTTTCAGGGGTGGGGCATGTTAGACCGGTGAAGAGCACTTAGTGTGCTGAGCCCGGGTATGGGGGTGGGATGGGAATCATGGGGTCGTGCTCACGCACGGCTTCATGATTCGTTAAAAAAAAACTTAAAAAAAATGGTTTAATAATGAAATAATTATATGCATAAAAACAAAAAACAATTTCCATAAGCAAAGATTTTTGCCAGAATAGCATAACGGCCAACTTATAAAATAAAGGAAAAAGTTAAAAAAGTTAATTAGGGTTGCTAGGAATAAATATATTTTAGGTCCCTTGTAAATAGTGAACGTAACAATACTGACACTGACACTGCTATTTGGCAAGGTACTTGTAAAGTATTGCACAATGAGAGTCCAGCGGCATTTGCAAAATATTTTCATTTAGCGTATTCTTGCCAGCCTGCTGTTTTTAATTTAAAATTTGATTAATTGGTCGCGGTCGATTATGGTATACTAAATATTAGCGTTATTACGGTGGTAGACTATAAACAATCAGTTAAAAATTTAAAACCTAAAATGTATGCTGGGGTTGATGGAATTCCACCGTACATATTGAAGGTCTGTTCGGAATGGTTGGAAGCCCCACTTACCTTCATTTTTTATTTGGCAATTAAACAAAAGCTTCTGAATATTGGAAAGAGGCCATAGCTACTTCAATTTTTAAATCAGGTGATAGGACACAGGGAGAAAATTACAGACCAATATCAGTTCTTTGTACTGTTGCAAAACTTTTTGAGCAAATTATATACAATAAATTATGAAATTATTTTAATAAATATGTAAGTGATAAGTAACCCGGATTTGTACCAAAAAAGTGTGGTGCAACTAATTTAATTTCATTCAATTATGACGTAATAGAAGCTCTAGAAGCAAAAATGCAAGCCGACACTGTTTGCACAGACTTTAGAAAAGCATTGGATAAAGTAGATCATGATGTTTTGCTTAGGAAACTGTATCTTTTTGGTGCATCACCTAACACTTTGTTTTTTCTGCATAATATTAATGCAACAGAAAATTTGTAATCAAATATGATTGGAACACATCAGAAAAATTTGAAGCTAACTCTGAAGTGCCCCAAGGCTCTAATTGTGAGTCGCTATTATTCTTAATTTGTATTATTGATTTTCCCTTGTACTCAATCATGCGCAGTGTTTACTATTTGCGGACGATTTAAAATTTAATTATGTTATGTGACATTCCATAAGATTGTTTGAAGTTACAGCAAGACATAAACAGTGATTATTCTTAGAGTATTCAGAATAAGCTGAGTTTTAATGTTCTTAAATGTTCTGTTACGACTCTTACAAGAAGATTAGTTCCCGTCATATTTGACTACAAAATGAACAACAAATTATTAAGAAGAGTAGATAATGTAAAGGACCTGTGCATCACATATGATTCAAAACTAAACTATATAGTACATATAAACTGTGTTGTAAATGAAGGTTTTCGTTTATTGGGATTCATTATAAGACAATCTGCATACTTTACAAATATAGCTACACTCAGGAGTCTAAATTAGCATATGCATCGGTAATTTGGCGTCCTCAACCCCAACTGTATTTAAAAGCAGTTGGAAAAGTGCACAATAGATTTCTTAAATACCTGTATTTTTAAAAATATAACTATCAACCAGATTACAACATTGTTCGGTCAGTTAACTTACCTAAAAATTTTTTGTCTTACCCGATCGCTTCGATGTGAATTTTTATTTTTGTTTATTTAAAAGCACGCTACATAGCACTGTAATAATATTGTATTTCTGTGTAACAAAGCACTTGTCTGTGTAGAAATAAATAAATATTTAAGCCAAAAAACTCAAAATGTTTCTCTTGGAGCTACAGATACCTCCGGAGTTAAAAGTACTAACGTTGGTGTTCCTCAAAGCTCAATGTTGGGCCCCCTATTATTTTTAATCTATAACAATAATTTAGATTCTGGCATCAACCAATACTTATACTGTTTATTATGCTAATAACACGGCCCTTGCAAATTTCCACAAGGATCTCGAGCATCTTTTAAATATCACTTCAATCACAGCAAAACGTCGATAGGTGGTTCTTGGCCGATAGACTTTAATTAAATGTAGACAAGACTAAAAAGATAATTTTTATCCTTAGACCCAACAAGTCACATACAGCTAAGGTTAATTCGCCGAGTTTCCAATTAGATGATCAACTATGGTGGCGGAGACAAATTCAAAAATTAAACAAGCTGCTAGCTTCTCGCTTGTACCTAATTAGAAAACTTAGTTATCAAATCTCACCTAAATAGTCCATATGTCATATTTTGCTAACTTTAACTTTGTCATAAGCTGGGGATTATTGCTCTGGGGCCATATTGGCCACAGTTACTTAATTTTTAAACTGCAAAAATGGCCATTCACACTTCCTTGTTTATATATATTTGCCTGTTTTTTACTTTATGTTAAAGACGACGAACCTTCATATCAAACACGACAACAAATACACAACAAAAATATTATAGGTTGCGGCGATATTGATATTCTCAGGTTAACTGTTAATAGAAACGGCATGATTTATTACAGGCCTAGATTTTTTATTAAACTACCGGCTTACTATAAAAGTTTAAGTACATCTGCTTTCAAAACAAAAATTAAGGCATCGTTAATTAGCAGAAGCTACTATCATTATAATGAGTTTTTTAAGGATAATACCGTTATCTAATTCGTTAGGTTAAATTTCGTAAACTGACAAATGTAAACGTTTACTTTGTTGTTATAAATTAGTAGAAACTACTATCATCATGATGATTTTCTTAAAACACTAACATTATTGGATTTGTTGGTTTTAAATATATAACTTTAATGTGACGTTTGTCGCATTTATTTTGTATTAGCAAGAAATAAAATTATTATTACTATTAACGTTACTAATAATATCAATAATCCTAATAAATAGACGTCTTAATTTTTTAATTTACATAATAAAGTTTAATTTTTTCACATAAAAATAAATATATGCAATTATTATGTTACAACATTATTCTGTTTTAATTTACTTACCAATATCATATATCACATCCACTATATTATTTTGCATAAGCTAGCACTAGTGTTGGAACGTACAGATTTTAACAATCAAACAATAAATTTACTTAAACACAATTTAGCTATTCAAAAGGTAAGCTTTGCAAAAACTCTTCAAGTTAATTTAAACTCGTCTCGTATGAACATAAAACAATAAACATAAAAAATAAACATTTTAAAAACCGACGTGTCAGGCACAAACCTAGCACAAAAAAGAACAAATAAATAAAATAAATAAGAAGCAAGTGATTCATTGACAAATGATGAGTACTAAAAAATAACAACATGAAAGTGTTTAGACAGGCTGATTTTATCAACACGACTATAAAATAGTTAAGTCGATATTACTTACGACCTACATTCGGTATATGGATATTGCAAATTTGTATGAACATAAATTTAAAAAAAAGTTGGCCATTCCGGGCCCACTGAAATAAGTCCGGCCCCCCTGAATTCTTAAGATTCCCCCATCGCTGAGTTTCGCGGGTAAGTAGTTACGCCACTGCATTAGAGCTTTGCAATAACCTTGAGTTAGCGACACTATCAAATTTATTCTATACTTTGTTACGCACTGTATATACGTACGTTTTGTTTCTTGTTCCTCCTATTCGTTTCCCTATTCAACAAAATTCTGTCTAATTTGTATTTAAGAAATTTAGCTGAAATTTATATTTGCTTGTAATAATTGATTTAAGCGACAATTCCATCCTTTTGCTCCGTTATTCGTTCTGTGCCGATGCGCATTAATATTCCAAATAGTTCATGGGAATAACAGGATTTTCCAACCACTGCTCAACTAAATGATTCAAGAACACTCTTACCTTTCGATTAGGTGGCGCATTTTCCATTACATACTGTCGACTTTCTCAAGACGGAGATATATGCGAATGCCGAGCTCATCTTTATGTGTAACTGATTTTAACATTGGTATTGTAGCGTTACTAATTCGCTTTCCTGGACTTTCTGCCATAAAAACTTAATAAAGTGAAAACTGCAACCAAAAATATCTATTTGGTAACAATGACTGTAACGTAGAAATTGCTGCTACATCGAAGACTAATTTGATGTCTCGCCGTATTGAATTCCAAAAAGGTATCAATTCCTTGATCCAGGTGAATGGTTTTTTGTACGCTTCACGTTTTTTTGTCACGCGGTAAGCACGTAGTTTTGTCTTGATTGCTATTTGGATCCACGTGTTCTGTAAATTTGCTTAAAATGCCTATTGCATATTTGTAGAAAACTGGAACTATGTGATAAAGCTAAAAAATTGTTGTTTATATTATTTATGCCATTTTTTGAAGACTTTTCGGGAATTTACGTGATTTATGATTTTAAGTCGTTATGCAAGAGTATGTAGGTGTACCTCATGTACATTGCAACCAGTTTTCCAAACATTTAGAGACTCCCTCGACTCATGGAATAGCTACGTATTCTCTAGCATTGTGACATTAACTTACACACTTCTGTTGCGGCGCTACGTCTGGTACACAAACATGATCGGCATTTTTCACTATACAATTTTTTATGGTTGTAATTCGGCCGCATTGATTGTGCTTTTCAGTAACACACAACCAGTTAATCGTTTCTTTATTTTTGCAGTTAATTCTGTAGTTATAGGTAACCGCTATAAATAACTTAAGGTTTACCTCGTATTGTGGTTGAAACACAATTTAATATTCAAGAGTTTAGTGACTGAAGTAGGTATAGCTATAGTAATAGTAAGGGTTAAAGAAAGGATAAAGCGTTGGGGGATTGTACATATGTACTAGAAATCAAGCAGAAGAAGGTAGTTGCGTAGGAAATTGATTATAGGATGAGAAGCGTATCTGGGTGCAAGTTTTTAACAATAACTCTATGACGTTTTTCAGCTTTATTCTAAGAGATACTTACGGTTTCTTTCAAATTGTCTCTGTCTTCTGCTGTTGATTATTGCTAGTAAATACTTACCACGTAAACAACAATAAACTGTTTGCTGAGGAAAATAACTCGGCGGCCAACGCACCTAAACCGATTAACAGAAGCGGTGAAGTGTATACAGCACAACTCACATAGGGAGCTTGCTAGTGTGAATTAGAGCGGGTGTGGAAAAAAGAAATTGAAAAATTCATTGTTAATTTGTACATACGCTAATCCTCTCTTATGGATTTATATCTTTCATACAAACGTCAACTGTAACTTTCGTAAGTTTCAATTTCATACCATAGCTGTTGGTTCTTTTAAATAACTGGAAAATACTACTTTTTTGGTTTATGGTTTTGTGATACAGTATATTGTTAATAAAGACTTAAAAGTTTACACTTACATTTAAAAAGAAATATATAGAAGCAAGACTGGCGTTTCTAAAAAGTAACATCATATGTCTACTTTTCTAACTTCACACTCGATATATCCGGTATACAAATATATGTCCTTACTGCGGACGCAGACGAAGAGACTACCGATGCTTTCTACACAACTCTAGAAAAGGTAATAAATACAATTCCGAATAGAGAAATGCTTATCATTATGGGGGATTTCAACGCAAAGGTAGGGAAAATAGATGACAACTCACATATAAAAAATAACGTTGGAAAGTACGGCTTAGGACAAACAAACGAAAGAGGAAAAACGCTTATAAATATCTGCATCAGCAATAATATGACAATAACCAATACCATATTCAAACAACATGCAAGACGTGTATACACTTAGCAATCGCCGGGTGGCAACTATCGTAATCAAATAGACTACCTGTTAATAAGCACACGATGGCGTACCTCAATACGCAATACAACAACATACCGTGGTGCAAACTGTTGAAGCGATCACAGACTTTTGGTAGCACGTATGTCCGCAAAACTCAAAACGATACGCAAAAACATTTCTCAAGAGAAGCTAAAAATGTCCAACTCAAATAAAACATTTGAAAAAATAATTTAAAATCTTTAATTGCAGACTCCAACAAGCACACATCTACAGAAAATCTATGGTCAGAAACAAAAACTATAATATCCAACACCACCAATGAAATGCCTTTTTTTTTATTAAAGCTTTTGTCAGATCAACATTGCAGAGTTATACATGACAGGGTTGAGTAGTTAAATGTGACTAAGACTATGGTATGTATACATTGTATGTGTTTTAAACATAGACTTGCAAGTAGCTGTGTATAATACATGGAGGCAGGTAGTAGCGGCTTCGGGAACTCGAAGGTGATGGTTGCTAGTTTTCTTCATTTGAGATGACATCTTGAGGGAGTTGTCTCTTCAGTCTGTGATGAATATTACGCTGTCCAAGATTGTGGTGGGTTGCTCCTTCACAGGTGGCAAAGTTTGAGAAGAAAGTCCTGGTGTTCGAGAGGATATAGTCTTGGATTGGGGCGACACCCAATTCGTGGTGGAGTTTTGCGTTTCGGATATACCATGGAGCATTCACGGCGATCCGTAGGACCTTATTTTGGAATAGTTGAAGTTTGAGTATATTTGTTTTGCTCGTGTTGCTCCAGACAGGAGAGGCGTAGAGTGCCAGGGGGCGTAGGAAGGATTTATATATAAGGATGGTGCATTCAGGTTGAAGTGGGGTTTTGCGATTGATAATAGGATAGAGCTGTCTGAGTCTGGCGTGTGATTGGGTTAGTTTTTGGTTGATGTGGAAACTCCAAGTCAATCTTCCATCTAAATGCACTCCAAGATATTTTATAGCTGAGTCTCTGGGATTCCAGGGTATGTCGAATCCATCGATGGCAATAGTAGGCGGGTTGTCCATTTTTCGCAGGGTGAAATTGGCATTTGCTGGGATTGAGTTTGATGTTCCAATTCTTGAGCCATTTATTGAAGGTGTCAGTTGCATTTTGCAGATCATGTATAGCTAGTTCAAGGTTTGAGTTTTGAGTTATAATGGCTGTGTTGTCGGCGAACGTGGCGAGTGTTGCGGGAATCTTTGGAATATCAGAAGTGAATATATTGAATAAGAGTGGGCCGAGGATGCTACCTTGTGGTACACCTGCTCGTATGGGTTTTGTTTCAGAGAGTGTGGTATTTATTTTAACGGCAAAGGTTTAATACTTGTACCCCGTAATTTGTTGAGTATTGTTCTAGTAGAATACCAGCTGGGTTGGTTGCTCGGCATCCCCAATTTACTAGTTTGCTGTTTAAGTCGCCTAACATCAGCGTAGGTTTAGAAGTGTTGAATAGTGTGGCGAGGTTGTTTGTAGTTAGCTTTTTGTTAGGTTGCCTACAGGCACTTATAATGGTAAGTTCACTTGTGTCGCATAATTTGACTTGAATTCCTATGGTTTCTAGTGTGATATCAAGGGGGCCGGCAATGGGATTGTGGGCAAGGTTTTGTTTAATGATAATTGCCACTCCACCAGAAGCTATTCGGGCATTTCTATCTTTACGATAAACTCGATATCCCTGGGATTTTGAAGGGTTCGCCTTCAGTCAAATGGGTTTCTGCGAGGCAGGCTATATCGACTTGGTGTCTTGCTAGAAAGGCTATAAATGTAGAGCGTTGAATGGCTATACCGTTGGCGTTCCAGTTAAGGATTGTTGAAACGTTGATAATTCGTTGCGGTGTAGGATCCATTGAGGAGGAGGGGTAAAATAGTATTAATTATAAAGGTTTTGATTTGGGGGAGGAATGGGCTTATCAGGTCCATCAGAAGTTTGATGAGATTGTTAGAAGAGGCAGTTTCGGGCGGCTGATGTGATGTGCTAGCTGAGGAATGTGGGGCATTGTTTAGGAGGTTTTTCACCCAATTAGCAAAGGTTTGATTGTCATTGCAAGTGGCGTTGTTGAGGTTGGTTTGGCTGGGGTTCCTGTTGTTGAATCGTTTTCGTAGGAGTTCTTTATGGTAGCTGCATCCCCTATAGCTGGCTGCGTGGTTTTCACCGCAGTTGGCACATGTCGGTTCTTCTTTTGTTGTTTTTTTGCAATCGGTATGATTGTGGGAACCTGCACATTTGAAGCATTTGTACGGGAGTGTACAGTAGTTCTTAGTGTGGCCAAATCTCTGGCACCTGTGGCACTGGGGTATATTTGTGGCGCTCTTTCGCAATTCAACTGTGACAATGGAGTGACACATTTGTTTGAGACTGAGTATTCTTTTACTTTCATCGTTGTTCGTTAATTCAACTGCACATACTGGTAATGGTTTTTTGTCCTTCGTTAATAATCGTGTTACATTAATGATAGGTAGCACGCTAAGGGCTTCTCTGATTTCCTTTGTGGTGAGGGACAGCGGTACATTTTTGATTACCACTGATAGGGGCTTGCAGTTGGGGTTTCGATAGGTATAATAGGGAATATCATTATCTTTGTAGTACTGTGTGAGAATGCGATAGTATTCTTCTTGAGATAAGTTAATTCTAAGTGAATCTCGATTGTTTAGAGTTGTAAATGTGCCTTTGATCAAAGTTTTAATGTCTGTGATAAGCTCAGTGTAATTTATCTGGTTTGGCAGAAAGATTGGTGGTATTTTAATTTTTTGTACAACTGTTGTTTGTTGAGGCGCTCCATTATCACTTGACTTGTTTGCGCTTTCGTCCTCGACGTTTTGAGATAAATTGAAGAATTTATTTTGCTTTAGAAGCTCGTCTGTTGACCAGAGGTATCTTTTTTGTACATCGTTGGCGGGGGGAGTTAATGTATCGGATTTGCTTTTGAGTGTTTGATTTTGCAATTCGGCTTCATTATTAGTGGAATTTTGGTTGTCGGCCGTGGTTTGAAGTTTTAACAAAAACTATAAATAAAATATTGTTCAATTTTACTCACAGTAAGATAAGGCTAAAGGTTAACTAAAGTCGAACGTTGCACCGTAAGCTGATAGAGCACACGCGTGGCGTCTGCACTGCTTCAAGGTTTGCGTTGAATTAAGGAAATGCCTAGAAACTCCAATGAACAGACACGTAAACCACTGGACAAAAAAACGGATCAAACTTGAAACTTAATCTTGAAGAGAAAACAACTAAACAACATGACGGTAAATGCGGAAAATAATATTCGGAACTACAACAGCTTAACACACCATATTCAAAGAGCATTTCGAGAAGATAAAAGCAATTATCTAAAAAGTATATGTGCAGATTTACAAAAACATGCAGAACACAACCATACTAAAGAACTCTTTATGGCAGTCAAAAAGATTACTCGTAACTTGGAACCAAGAACATAGAATATATAGAATAAAGAAAACGAAAAACTCACTCACATGTCTGATATTCTAGAAAGATAAAAAGAAGAACTGTTTAAAAGCAACGAACCTGTAATAGGGGAAAACATTAACATGACACAAAGTGATGCCAACGAACCGTACATCTTTAAAGAGGAAATCGAAGCTACTATAAGGAAACTAAAAGAAAATAAAGCTGATGGCTGTGATGGAATCACAGCTAAAATTATCAAAACCATGGGAGAAAGCGGGACTAGCATCCTTTACATTATATGTCAGAAAATCTGGGACACTGGAGTATGGCCACGTGATTAAACAAAATTCTTTTACTTCCTTTCTATAAAAAAGATCCGAAAGACATCTACGGCAATTGCAGACTAATTGCGCTAATTTCTCATGCCAGTAAAATACTCTTACACATATCAATCAACGTCTAAAAGCTTACATAAATTGGCAAATAGTTATAGAACAAGCTGGATTTAGAGAAGGTAGAGGTACTTGAGAGCAGATCTTTAACTTACGATTAATTATTGAAAAGGGAAGATAATTTAATACCCCTGTGTACATCTGCGTTGTAGACTACTGTGAATCTTTCAACGACATTCACTGAGAGAAACTGTAAAAAATACTAACAGAGATGAGGGTACTAAAACGTCTGATCTGTTTGATTAAAGGACTATACGAAAAAAATAAGGCAGTAATAAAATTGGATAATCAACTATCAAATCCCTGAATTTTGTGACGTAAATGCCATTTTTTCTCCAAATGGAGTGAGAAGGTTAAACGTAGTAAAGTTATTATTATGTAAGGGTGAGAACAGATTGTTCCACCCGTTCTGCGTTTTTTAAAAAGTTTTTTTAATGTTTTTAATGACATTTTGCAAAATTTTGTGTTAACCTAAAATAATAATTTTATCCCTATGTGGTAAGTTTCCATTGCTGTATTATATTATTTTACATGTCACTACGTTATTTGTTCTCTTCAGATTCCTTTAAAAAACAATTGTTAAATCAGCCTGATGATGGGGTTCACCCGAAACATGTAGCTGTATCCGTCAACTTTTAAATATAAAGAATTTATGGGGAAGACTTTGTGTTTTTTACTTTACTACGTTTATCAAATCCCTGTAAAATAGGAAAAGGAACTAGACAGGGCTGCATAATATCACCAATTCGGTTCAACATTTACAGCGAATTTATAATGAGAAGAATTTTAGAGAACTGGAATGGAGGATTTACAATTAACGGCGCTAAAATAAATAATCTACGATATTCCGATGATACGGCTATTCTTGCCTAACAGTATAGAAGAACTAACACAGCTTATCGAAAAGTTGAAATAGAAAGTCGTCAACTTGGCTTGAAGATTAACTATGATAAAACTTAATAATAGTTAACAGAAGAAACTTAACACAACCTGAGATTAGACATATCAATGCTTCAATGATCGGCCAAAATTTATTCAAATAGCTGAATTGGTCGTAGAAAATTTATTGAACGGTCAGGAAGTTGACTCAACTTGACACCACTAGATGTTCTGTAAGGTTACATAAAAGTTTACATTACCCAGCCAGAATCTCTACAAGGTTTTTATCACATAATGTTTATGTTAATTTTTGCAAAAAAAATAACAGCGAAAATGTCGCATTATGTTCAACAGAACCGCCTTCATGTTTGTATGGAAAAGCAGGGCCAACACTTTTAATTTAGTGCATTTTTTTGCTACAATTCTACCAATTTTTTTTCGAAATCTAATCGTTGGGAAATGTTTTAATACGCCATTGTATTAAGTGTAATAATTTTAATTGATTGACAAGAGGTAGGTTGCCATTTAAAATGTTTAAATTAAAATTAGTGGGTGTGAGGGAGTAATAGCCTGTGGATTCTCTACATCGTTAATTAAGTTTTGCCCCTCTATATATATTCCCATTTAAATATGTCTAATAGTTTCCAAAATATTTATTTAAAGTTTTCAGTGAGACACTCTGTATATAATTCTTCTCTAACGTTTTGCATTAAGTAATGTTACACCAGAATTTTCTTAACTGTTATGTTTACAGTTTTTAAATTTTGGTCGCACTCATTCTGCTAGATAATTGGGTAGCCACATATAAGTTTTAAACGGTATCTCCCGGAAAATATTAAATAGAATAGAATAAGATGATGCAACTTTCTAAAATCTTAAATTCTCCAATTCTTTCCAATATCTTCGGTCGGAATAGCTAAAGAAAAAAAAAGTGCTAACTTTTTTTTTTCAAACTCTAAAACCAGTAGATATAATAAAGCACCGACACCAATGTGAAAAAGCAATAATGACGATCGACCTTCCAGCAAGAAGCGCCAATGCGCTCCACATGTAAATTGATTCACATGATTCAAAGAAGAAAGGTTAAATATTCAGCACAACACAAGAAAATATCGTATCGGTACTTTAGCATATCTACTGGCTTTGACGAAATCGAGTTGACCATGCCATATTGTTTTTTATGGCGGATTCGAGTTCGCTCCCAATCCGCTTAACTTCTTATACTAAGGGTCAAGTTGGCTCCCGCCTAAAAGTCGAGTGTCTCCCGTCAGGAAAGGTAGAAAGATAGAGAATTACATTTAAGCAGCTTTTTTAATTCTGCAATATGTAATGTCGGACGCACTTAACTGCCATCAGCGGTTAACTTTTATATAATCCGACATCTAGATTGCCGTGAAGAATACTGCAACTACCTCGAGCTCTCTAATTCCTAGCATTAACTGCCGTGAGCGGCAATGGAGAAAAAAAGAGTATTCTGAAATTATGAAACTATTTATTTGAA
This sequence comes from Ctenicera cuprea, assembly GCA_958336395.1. Classification (NCBI taxonomy): domain Eukaryota; kingdom Metazoa; phylum Arthropoda; class Insecta; order Coleoptera; family Elateridae; genus Ctenicera; species Ctenicera cuprea. The sequence continues at coordinate 57,337,101 of OY284490.1, forward strand.
AATTGAAAGATTTAAACTATAACTTTTAAGACACGCATTTTACAAAGTTATAACATGCAATTTTATTATTAGCGTATTGTAAAATTTAGTTAAACCTTAAACCCAAATTTTAAAATAGCATAAAACTTACTATGATTAAGCAAGGTGAAATCTGCAGCCAACAAAGGTGGTGACAAGTTACTGTGAATAGCTTTTTCATAATCGATCGTTATACTTTTTGGTTCCCAAAAAAATCCAAGTTCGGCACACTTTTCCCGAATTGCTTGGAACAACTGCTTATGCTCTTTAGCAAATCCCTTATGCCCAGAGGACGTCGGGTTGTCAGTCCGTTTCCTGTTTATTAAGTCTCTTCTTCCCAATTTTTGTATCATTTTCTATATCTGGCTAATCTTTTTGTTTCTGGTAAAGGTTTCCCCTCTTCTCTGCTGTTATTTCTAATTGCTGCTTCCATAATGGTCTCGGTCTACCTCTCTGCCTTCTTCCTTCTACTTTCATTTTCGTAATTATTTTTGGAATTTTGTTTACCCCTATTCTACAGATGTGCCCCAACTAATTGTTTATTTTCAATCTTCTTTAGATCTACTTCCAAAATTCTGTCTCTTCTAGTGGTCCCACCGTTTTCCTTAATAACTTCATATCCGTTGATGTTATTCTTGATGTTACTTGTCTGTGGGTTCTCAGGTTTCTGCCGCATATATGAGAGTTGATAAAACGACTATACTATAAAATTTGCATTTTATTTTGCTGCTAATCTCTCTTTTACCAATAATTGCATTGTTTATTAGATAATATATTTGATTCGTTTTATTTATTCTGTTGGTTATCTTCTATATTTTCCCATTGCTGGTGATAACTGTGCCCAAGTAAGTTATTTTTCTACTTCTCCAATTATGCAATTCTCTACTCTTATTTCTTCCATATGGGTTTGGTGCTTACTGATCTTCATCACTTTACTTTTATACATGTTCATCTTTAGGTTTACTTGTTCTAATTTTTCTTTCAACACCTAGATAGCTAGTATCTCTCTATAATTTTTTTGTTATCAACACTATATCGTCCGCATAAATCAGGTACTGTAAGTATACCGGTTCTAGATACCTCATTCCAATCCTTGTTTTATTTAATTTGTTAGTGCATCGATTTGCACCTCATTCAAGACAATAACAAATACTGATGGAGTCAGGCTGTCCCCTTGTTTTACTCCTCTATACATTTAAAAAAAATGAGATACCTCCTGGTTTATCTTCACATATCCATCTACGTTGTTGTATAACAACTTTATAGCCCTTAGAAGTAGTGTATCAATTCTATAATCTTCTAATACTGCCCATATTACTTTTCTTGCTATATTATCAAACGCTGCTTTTATATCCAGGAACGCTAACCTTAATTCTATGCTTTTTTTCTTTTTTTCAGATCTCTTTTCTATAATCATCCCTTAGCTATGAATATAGTCCTGAGTCTGTCGTCCTGTTCTTAAAGCTGCCTGCCCTTCTTTTAAACTTTCCCCAACTTGCTCTCTTAGTCTTCTTTCCAATATTTTCGTGTACATTTTGAATGGTACTAATGATAGGCATAGTGCACGATAATTGTCGCAGTTGCATGTACTGCATTTTTTGTGTATAGGTAATATTATGTTGTGTGTTGTGCTCTCACATATATGGTATTTTACCTTGAACCCAAACCATTTTAAATATTTCCGTTAACCATTCAGCTGCTTTCTTGCCTGCCCACTTTACCATTTCCGGTGATACATTATCTTTCCCCGCAGCTTTACCACATCGTATTGTTTTTATTGTTTGTTCGACTTCTTCTATTGTTATGCTATTGTCTACAATTTCCGCATCACCTTGTATAATCTTGTATTGCTGTTCATCATCTTCTATCATCTTGAACCTTTTTTCATATTTTTTTCATATTTCTACTATCATTTCCTTGTCCTACACAATATTATTCTCATTATCTTTTATGGTCCTGATCTTTGTTTATGTTTTCCTTTTAGTCTCTTGACCGTGTTCCAAAAATTCTTCCTATTACCGTTATATTGTTCTTGTATTTCTGTTCCAAACTGTTCCCATGAAATCCTTTTAGTTGCTTTTACTGCTTCCTTTGCTTCATTTCGTCTATTTGTGTAAAATTTTTATCTTCTAATGTTTTGGTTATATGTTGAGATTTGCATTTATAAAAAGCTGCAGAAAATGTTTAGTGCAATAATCAAAAGTTCCATCCATATAAAACGATTCTTAAGCTAGTTACGTTTGTTGGTCCGTCTGTCACCGCTGACGGTAGTTAAGACTTGGTATTACAGGTCCCAAGGGCGGATTAGGATAGTGGATTGGCCGCGACGACAGTTAAGGTGCACCGGTATTTCTATTATGACTAAGATGGGCAAAATACTTCTAAGAATAGTTTTCATTGTTCTTTTCAAAAGGCGGTGGTTATGTTCACTCCAAATTCTATTCTTGTTTTTTATGACCCCACCGAAATATACACGAATTCGTTACAGTATATTAACAAATTTTCAAATATATTTAAAACAAAGAAGTTTTTTTATCAATAAACTGTACGACCATGATGTAGTTAACCGGAAAGAATTGTTAGAGAATAAAATGCGTGCGTCACCTAAAAAATAAATAAAAATCATTTATTTCTTTAAACAAATATTATACCAATTCAAAACTTTTGAGAAATGGTGATCATACATATAAGATAACATATAACTAAATATTATTCTTAATATTTCTTATATCATAGCATTAGTTTATTCTTATGTTTAGTATACAATAAACATATAACATATACTGGTCGTAACGTTATTTTATTCCTGTTGATTTTTTGTTTATTTGTTTATAAAGTAGCATACCTGTATACCCGGGAACCAACTAGACCCCTACCCGGAACCAACTAAACCCCCCTATTTTAAGTTACGGGGTTATGTGCTGATAAGGGAATCCAACTCGAAGTCGCCTGTTCTTTATGGGCTATACTATCGTATACCTACTGTTCGTATATATTTTGCACGTCCTTTACCTGATGGTCTTCAACGCCGAAATGTTTGAAACGTTATTTTGTGTCATTTTCAACATGATTATTTTTACGCGGCGTAGGGCTACAGACATAAGGATGAACTGTAGTTTGGTGTTCTTGCAAATGGCCCTGCTTTATATGGAGACAAAAACTATAATATAAACGTAGATGTTTCCACGAATTATATATTTTATGAGCAAGTCTTAAAATCTTTAAACAAAGGGTTGCAAGTTGTAATAACTATACCTACATACGCTTGTACGGGGGTGTTCGTTACGCCGGATCAGGTAGAAGTCGCAGTTAGATCCCTGAAAAATCTTTAAAGGAAGAAATAAAATTTCCAGAAAATTTTCTAGCTTTAACAGATAGTTACATTTTTGTACAAATAGCAATAGGTAATTTAATCAAGTTTACACAATTTACATCACGTTTGATTTTGATGTAGCAGTAATTTCTAGGTTACAGTTGCTGTTCCCAGATGACGCTATATCTGGTTGTAGTTTTCACTACAACCAGTGTTGATAGCGAAAAGTCCAGGAATACAAGTTAGTGACAAGCTACAAGACTAATCTTGATGAACTTCAGTAACGCATGAAAAATTGCTCTGCAATAGCATATCTTCCTGTTGATGAAATTGACGGTAGTTGGTTGTCTCTGATGGAAAATGACTACAGTCACAAGCAAACAGTTTTCTTCAATTATTGTGTAAAACAAAAGTTGGAAAATCTTATTGTCCCCAGAATCATTAGGAGTGTTAATGCACATCGGCACAGAACAAATTACCCAGTAGAAGCATATGGAATTGTCCTTAAAACGGAAAATCGTAAAAAAAAAACTTTTATACGCGCCTGCAGTAAATTAACGTAAAATATTTATGGCTGCCAGTCCTAAGCCTAGAAAAAGTGTAAAGGAAGGTTGTTTACTGTTTAGCGTTTGATCGCAGTTTGACGTTTGATTTTACATACTCAGCTTCCGGTCGTAAACTTGTAGAGGCAACAATTTTAAGATTAGTTGCAACTGCGACGTAATCTTATCTAAATACCTCCTCTTCATACACTTGTTAAATCGGTTTTCGCATTAGATATCATAAATAATCACAAATATAAATACGGTGCGATCGAAAATGATTGAACGTGCCGCTTCATACTGATTTGATCTTGTCCGCTTACTACTTAATGTGATCTTGACTAATTCCACTGGCGTGCAATAGTAATTTAAATAGCGCGGGAAATTTAAAAATGGATGGCGTGTTCTTTATATGAATGTTGGTGCACCATTTTTTTAGCGAAATAATTACTGTTAGGGACTTTTAAAGACTTTTCTTGTTGTAAATTACGATTTATGTTAGTAAATTTTTATATTCCAAAAGTTAACCTATAGGTTAAAAAACAAGACAATTTAATAACGTAATTTAATAACACAGTTTAATTAATAAAAAAACACATTTTTCTTGATTGTTGCTTACAATAATTACTCAATTTAACAATTTAATAACAGTTTAAATTAATAAAAAACACATTTTTCAATGACACAATTTAAATGAATACAAAAATCAAATTCTTTGTAAGACAGTTGTTACAATAACTGCTCGAAATGCCCTCCATCATTGTCTAAACAAACATTGACCCTGCGCTTCATATTTTCAAAAACGGCTACTAACTGTCTTGGTGTGATTTCATTCACGGCATTTACTATGGCCTCTTGTAACTCCTCAATTGTGTGTAAACGATTTGCATATACAATATTCTTAAGATGGCCAAACATAAAGTAGTCGAGAGGTGTTAAGTCGGGCGATCGCGGTGCCCAACGACCTCTACTTATTATTCGTTCATCAAAGAATTCCCTTAAAAAGTTCAACGTTGCACCTGCTGTGTGAGCTGTTGCACCATCTTGCTGGAAGAACCCATGCTGCAGTTCGTCATCGTGGAGTTGATCAATAAACGGTCTTAAAAGTAGTCGTTGATAATTGTTAGCATTGATGTTTTCATAAAAAAAAATAGGGCCAATTATTCTTGTTCTCGACATTGCAATCCAAACCCCAATTTTAAGGGGATGCAATGAGGTCTCCCGATATACATGGGGATTTTCAGTTGACCACGTACGATAATTTTGCGAGTTTACGTAGCCACTTAAATGAAACCAGGCTTCATCACTGAAAACAGTTAGATCCAAAATGTCATCATTGTTGAAGTTTTCATTAAACCATGTACAGTATTGTCGACGCTTTCCAAAATCTGCTGGTAGCAACTCTTGCACCACCGACACTTTGTACGGGTGCATATGAAGTATTTTTTTTGCAAGCCTTCTGACACGATCCGTATGAAAGACCTGAAACTAACATAGATAAATCAATTACAAAAACAACATTATGCTCATTACCTGTTTGAGCAGATAAACATCTTAACGATTTGTTGGGACTTGCATCCATTCGTTCCTGAATATCATGTACAGTGTCTTCGGTAAGTACAGATGACCTGCCCGTAGACTTTCCTTTCCAGACGCTGCCTGTTTCGTGGTACCGTTGAATAATACGACGAACGTGTTGACTAAAAATTTCATAGTGAACTGCTTCGTTGGGAAAATGCTCTTGGAACTGATTGAAACAGGAGGGATAAGAGTACTGCCAAACACCATTTTGGTCACGTTCTTCGGATCTAAAGTACGCTTCCAAAATAAATTTATCATGCTCTATTGTAAACACCATATTAACCTAAAATTACACACCTGTTATCGTCCTCATTTAAAATAAACTTTGTAATTTTATTGTCTTACCTAATAAAGGAAACGAATACAAACCTTGAGTTTTGAAAAAAACTGTTATAACGTGGGGATTACAAAAACGAGAACAATAACACAAAAGAAAACAATAACTGTTATTATTACGACATTTGACAGGTAAAATGCGCGTACGCTAATGGATTCCAGGGATGTAAGTATTGATAAACAACAGGTTCGCGGGCACATCGAAACGCATTTTTGATAATAATGCGACCAGATCGTGGTCACGTGACCTTCAATCATTTTCGATCACTCCGTATAACCAACAGGCTGACGCTAGTACTGTTTAAGGTTGATTCACACATATCCGGGCCGGGTACGTTCTGGTTACGTTCCGGGTACGGGCGGTCTGGTTTTTACTGTTCACACTTTTCCGAGAGTTCTACCTCCGGACACGGGGTTAGCTATTAATTAAATGCAGCACTGTATCGTCTAGGGCGGGACGGCCAAGAACCCTCACTTAAGTGAGTAACCACAAACCAATATACTAGGAGTGAGTAACGTGAACAAAGATACTTTCTGTGCATCTGCGGGGTCGGCGTGCGTTGTAACGGTCACTTCGGTGATTTCAACTCGGTACGTCCACCTCTCTTCGGAGAGGTTCAAGGTTTTAGGTTTATCTTATATGTGACCGTGGAGAACTGGGTAAGCGATTTCACGAGGGGAAGGTGTTGCTAGCCCTTAGTATGGGTACCTAACACATAAGCGGCAGCGCGTCCTCTTGAACGGGATCTATAGCAACACCAACTCTTTACTTTTAATCTTACCTCTGAAAATGACACGTTGAAATACGTATAAGGCTAAAATAAAGACCCATTAAAGTTAAGAATTGTTTTATTTACAATAAACTATTTAAATTAGATGCTCGTGTGATATGTTCTTCTACAAGTTCTATAACAATAGTAATTAATTTAAATGTATTTAGAAATGATTAATATACACTGTGTCCATAAAGTAACCCCCCCCCCCCCCCCCCACTAACTTTTGAACGACTTGATATTTTGCTACAAAATTTGGTGTGCTGTAATGGGAAATTAAATACTATTTTTCAGACCGTATTCAAATTTTGTATCATCCAAAATGTCGACTGAGTGCTATTTTCAAATTTTTTTTTTAAATAGAAAGAGGAGTCGAGTGACACCTCATTAGAAAGGTCTTTTAATTCTACGTCTGATCCTAGAGTTTCAAAGAAAAATATTGAGCCATAACAAAATGGCGGATTATAAACAAATGGACTCACTCAATTCAAAATTGTTTTGATTTTTTTTATCCAGGGTCGAGTGACACCTCATTTGAAAGGTCTTTTAGTTCTGCGTTTGATCCTAGAATATCAAAGAAAAATATTAAACCATAACAAAATGGCGGATTGTAAACCAATGGACTCACTCAGTTCAAAATTGTTTTGATTTTCTTATCCAGTAGTCCACTTTTTCATTTGCAGGACTAAATTTTCCCAGAAATATCTTAGGTGGCTTGAAATAATATTGAAAACGTTATGTTCCAACAAGACGGTGCGCCGCCTCATTATTATAGGCCTGTTTCTGACTTCCTCAACGAACATTTTTTTGGCAGATCGATTGTTTGGCGGGGGCCTATAGAATAGCCGGCTCACTCCCCAGATTTAACTTTCTTAGATTTTTTGTATGAGAATACCTGAAATCGAAAGTGTACAGAACCCGTCCAGAAACAATTGAAGAACTGGAGCAACGCATTACAGAAGTTTGCAGAATTATCACTCCAGAAACTTATGAAAATGTAAGGCAGGAATTTCCTAACCAACATTTTATGTGCCAAGAAGTGAACAGTAAACATTTCGAACACTTAATTTAATTAATTTAAGCTTTAATTCTTAGTTTTTTAAATAGACTTCTTTATCTTCAAACATTGTCATTTTGTTATGGCTGAATATTTTTCTTTGAAACGTTAGGATCAGACGTAGAATCAAAAGACCTTTCCAATGAGGTGTCACTCGAACCCCCTTTCTATTAAAAAAAAATTCAAAATGGCGCCCAGGCGCCATTTTGGATGATACCTAATTTTAATATGGTCTGAAAAATAGTATTTAATTTCCCATTACAGCACACCAAATTTCGGGGGAAAGGGGGTTACTTTATGGACACATTGTATATTAAGTACTTACTGTTTCTGTATATTTAATGCATCTGCAACCATCTACAATAATTAAATACTATAAACAATAACAATAAGAACTTATAAAGGGTTTAATTTTAAAATTAACTTAACTTACCCCTCTCACAGTATATAAAAGTATACAACAACCAACGTTATCTCGTCCTCTCTCTGAATATGTTACCAAAGAAGAAATAACGTCTTTGACTGTCCACCTATTGGCTTTGGCTTGATTGGTTCTGACGAAAACTGTTTATTAATATGACGAAACAGTTCAACAAGTCAACTAAAAACGGCAAAACGCGAGAACACAAAATAAGTCAAAAATGAAGCGAAACAATTCAAACATTAATAAAAAAAACTCAATAATACCAAAAATTTAACAGTTTATACTTTAATCACGATATAAACCTACTAATTGTTGACATTCAGAATTACTATAATAAATGCAATGACAATTACTTAAGTTTTTCTTGTGTTTGTGTTTTATTATACAGTTGAATATATTTTTTTAATGTTTATGCTCCTCAAATGTCTAAAACGTTGCTATGGTGTCATCTACGACGTGCACGCACTAATTCGTTGAATTCAGTATAATTTTCCAAAGTTTGACTAGATTTATATTTAGGGGTTTTTACTGTTAACCAGGCGAAATGTTCAAATTAAAGAAAAAAAGTGCTGTGCTTTTCTGGTACGACTTGTCCGATGGGCGTCTATGTTAGTCACAGGCTATAAACAAGCAGTTTACTCCGCCTGCCTGTGGATGATAACTTGTGTCTCGGTTATTGGTTACTATGGTAACCGCGAATGGAGATCATTGTGTTCCAACCCGCGCTTATGCCTGTTCAGTTGACTGCCACTGTGCAGGGGTTCTAAAACAATAATTTTATAGCCCTAGCACCCTTTTTAATCTAAAAATAAAAATTAAATAACTGCTGTTCTATATAACAATTCAGCACAGCGAAACGTAAGGGCTCACGTAGGGAATTTCTAATTAACTACTCCGTTTTGAAATTAAGAACACACTCAAACATTCACAGTTATTTATTCTATTCATCATACCTATTCTTTTCGACTACACTTTTAATCGCTGAAACGCAACCCGACATAGCCATAGATGGCCCGCTAGAGATTTTAAAAAATCGGTCATTCAATCGCTAATACAGGGAGTGGTGTGTAATGTATTTTCTGGAATCTACTGCCACAAATCCACAAAACTAATAGATAAAGTTTTGTTATTTTAGTACACTTTTGTTATTGTAAGTTATAATTTTGACGTTTTCACCCACTGTCAAAAAGTTTACGCTCGCCCTACCTAGATAGGTATGCCACTGAAACACAGCTTCGTTATAAGACATGAGCCACGTAAATAATAAAAGGAATATACTATTTTATAAGTTCGACCTCTACTTCGTTGAAGTTCGTTTTATTTTATTGTAAATAAAACAATTCTTAACTTCAATAGGTTTTTTATTTTAGCCTTATACGTATTTCTACAAGTTGTCATGTCATTTTCATAGGAGAAATTAAAAGTAAACAGTTGGTATTGCTATAGGAACAATGAATCTATATAAATTGATCTTGATTTTCTATATCTGCGTTCAGATGACTTAATTTCTCTATTCAAAAGTCAAATAATGGTGAATTTAAGAGATCAATTTGCTCATTCATTAAAGGTACAGATTTTAAATGTTTATGGATTTCAAATACATCTGGTATATCTAACTTACGTTTATCATCACAAAAGTGTAAACATTTTATAGTGTTACTAGATGTGACTGAATGATTGTGTTCTAGTAAATGTTTAGCATAATTGGATTTACGCGGGTGTTTATATTTGTAACAACGTACTTGTTCCTTGTACCTAATATCAAAATTTCTAATTGTTCGTCTTATATAAACCGAATGACAGTGCGAGCAATTTAATTTGTAAATGCCTGAATTTAGTAAATTGTCTGTTTTTTCTTTATAGCATTAAACAAAGTGTTTAAAGTGTTTTCTGTTATTTTAAAAATTATTTTACATTTTGTTTTGTTTATAGTTTTAGCAATTTTTTCTGATTTATTGCCAAAATATGGAATTGACGCGTATTTCATTTTATCTGATAAAGTAGTTGGATAAATTTTCTGAATAGCTAATTTATAATTGTTCTTTTTGATTAGTGTATCAATAAGTTCAGTATTATAACCATTATTGTATGCAATTTGTTTAATAATCAAAATTTCTCTATTATAAATAATTTTACCTAAAGCAACCGTTAAAGCAGCCGTTAAAGCCCTATGTATCATCGATTTGTATGCTGCTAGTTTATATGTTTTATGATAACAAGAATCGTGTGGTATTGTAATGTCTGTTTGTGTAGGTTTATTATAAACAGAATATTCAAGTTTATCATTTGAATTAATTTTTATGTTTAAATCTAAAAATTTAATAAACCAATTTTCTTCAGTTTCTATTGTACATGTTATTTTTGGGTGCAAGCTGTTAACAAAAATTAAAAGTTTATTGATTAACTCAAATGAACTGTCAAAACGTGCTAAAATGTCATTAACATAACGAAACCAAAATATAACTTGCTCAGAACGGTTCGATTGAAATATTTGATCTAGATTTTCCATAAATATATTAGCTAAAAGGGGTGAAATTGGACTTCCCATGGGTAACCCACCTTTTTTTATTCTAAAATGTCCAATAGATGAGAATTTAAGAGATCAATTTGCTCATTCATTAAAGGTACAGTTTTTATTGTTTGTGAATTTCGAAAGCTTCTAGTACCTATATCTAATTTACGCTTATCATCACAAAAGTGTAAACGGCTCATTCTCACATAACGGGAGAATTGTTGTCCCGGCTGAATTGCAATTCGGTGCTTTTGAATTTCAAAAAAATTATGCCAATACTAATTGCAGAGCTAGTTTATCTGTTACAAAATGCATTAACTTTATATATTATGTGACTTTATTGGCATTTTCCAGCATCGTTAGTAACCATAATATCATTTCGGTAACGTGTCCCAAACAGGATTTTCGATATTTGAAGGTCAAATACTTTTATTGTGCTGCTTGTAAAAACTGCACATGGCAATAATCATGATTTCACATCTATCTTCTGTCCTCCATACAGATAGAAACACGTCAATACATTAATATAAATTAATAATTAGCGATTCTTTCTTGTCCCAAGGTTTGTTGTCACTAGGGTAGTGTTCAGTGTCAATTAGCCTGCCGGCTTCATTAAACCTTGTATCGAGTGCTACTTTGTTGTGTATTCATTGTGAGACAGTGTTGAATGCATTGCGGATAAGTCGTTTTGCTTTTATTGCATGACTTTTTTCTAATTGTAATTTGAATGACATAAATTACGAGTGTACCTTTAATACATGTCAATTCGGTAACACTAGTCATGATAGAATAATAAATTAATTTCAACAATTTACTATTATCGTTAACTTGCTCGGTGTTTCTTTACATAACCTCAAAATTATTTTCACCAAGGTGCTAAAACAGAGGTGAATTCATTCGATTTAATGTGAAAATGTCAGTTCGGTACTGGTCATTTCGGTAACGGTCAGATTTCTTTTGTGGTGTTACCGGAATGATTCAGACGTTACCGAAATGTCGTTAACAGTAAAAGAACTAATACGTACTAAAAATGTCACTTCTGGCAGGTAACAAAAATGGATAAAAAAAAATTCGCAGATTTGAAAATTAAATTTAAAAAAGACAGAGAAGCTGCATATGAACAATTTCATCAAAAGAAGCTTAAAGAAAAACAAATAAAGATAGATAAAAAAATATTTTCCAATATTATATTAAACCAAAAACTAACGTCAGAAGATACTGGTATTTTGGCAGGTGCATCGAAAGAAACAGAGGAAGTCTCACAACTTAAGATTAAAAATCCATTGCTATCTTCTGGAATATGTTTTCTGTGTACTTATGGTTTTAGTATGCAAAATATGGGAACTAAATGCACGACTTGTAGAAGAACTTTTCATACAAACTGTATTTTAAGAAACAAATTACACATAAGTGGTAAAAATATAGTTAAATGCAAATCTTGTATGAAAATTGCTTGATTTTATAAATTTTTGTTTGCTACTGCAAATTTTGTTTGAATATTGCTTAATATTATAAACTTTTGTCTTGCTACATTTATTTCAATAAATACTTTTCAATTAAACTAGTTTCATATTTATTAACACTGCATGAAAACCTAACAAGATCATTGCGGTAACACCCTCATCATTTCGGATACAGAATATCATTTCGGTAACGCACCTCATTCATGCAAAAGTATTAAAGTAATTATGAAGTATAGCAGAATTAAGGTAGTAATTAAATTCTTGCATATGAAAACTGTTAAAAACATTTGAAATTCTATTGAAAACTTCAAAATGTTTGCTGATACCAAAATAAACACATTGGTTTTCCTCAAAAATATGTATTATGCGGCTTTATGGAAGAAAGGAAACCAAATAACTGTAAATTGAAGCAACCTATAAAGTTATGACAGAACTAATAGTCTTTGGTTAGAGTTTTAATGCATTTTATGATTTCCGCAATTCTTCTGATTTTGAGGTGGCTTGAAAGATACGTTACGGAATTGACGATTTTCCAAATATCTTTATGAAAAACATATGTCCATGACTTTTAGAAGCAGTATCTTTCGTGGCCAATATAAAAATAATATACTTTGAGGTTTTGGCCAGCCAATCAGACCAAAAAATACAGTGGGAAAGCACTTTTTTTTTTTAATTTTTACAAGTGTAATTCTCCCGTTATGTGAGAATGAGCCAAACATTTTATAGTGTTATTTTATGTACCTATAATCAATAAATATGGACTTCAACAAAGTAAAGCTAGAATTTAGAAATAAAATAAATTTGATTGGTGCAAAGTTCAAACAATTGAATCCACTCAGTCCGTTTTACTAATTTAACATTTTTGTCAACTAGAATATTATTTAACAAAGGAATACACTCTTGGGGAGATATTTCTGAAAACATGTTACTAACATCGAAACTAACTAGCTTGCACTTTGTTTAATGCTAAAGAAAAAACAGACAATTTACTTTTTTTTTTTTTTTTTAAAAAGAATCATGAAGCCGTGCGTGAGCACGACCCCATGATTCCTATTCCACCCCCTTACCCGGGCTCAGCGGACTTGCGCTCTTTCACCGGTCTAACATGCACCCCACCCCTGAAGACATGCAACCCAACATACACACCTACATACACCATCCATGGACCCGTCGGATTTAACTTGTTCAGAAAAATTACCGCCGAGCATTGGATTCGAACCAACTGCCATTGAGAGTCTAGTTTCAAAGCCTGGGACTTTAACCACTAGACCACCCGCCGGCCCAGACAATTTACTAAAATCAGGCTTTTACAAATCAAATTGCCGCGCTGTAATTCGGTTTATATAAAACAAACGATTAGAAATCTTGATGTGTTAGGTAAAAGGAGCACCTACGTTGTTACACATATAAACACCCACATGAATCTAATTACGCTAAACACTTATTGAAACACAATCTTTCAATGACATCTAGTAACAATATAAAATGTTATAATGTTATAATAAAGAACCTATTGAAGTTAAGAATTGTTTTATTTACAATAAAAAAAATTAATATACGGTATCTGTTAAGTATGGGTTAAAATAAAAGTATAGTTTGCGCCACAATAATTAGTTATCCGGTTTTAAACGCTTTCCGTAAGTCGGCTCAGAAGCAGGAATCGTATAAAGTGGTAGATTTACGTATCTCCAAGGCACTAAGCCTGACTTATGACTAAGGCTGGTTTCACACGAGACAACAGCAATACGGTACGTCGCGCGCGTTAAATCGTATCGCACCAGCCCTGGTGTTTCACATGTATACGATAATGTCGCGATAACGGTAATTTATATTCTCGAAAAGTTTGCCCAATGTTGCCAGCGTAAAACAATCGATGATGGAAAGAAGACGTGTTGTGTTATTACTCTTGATACAACGCAGGCGCCAGAGAAAGGCAGCAGTTCTTAGACGTTTTATCCCAAAGACATGGTCTTTGTTCGACCATTTCTATTAAATCTAGCGGCTCACAATTCACTTTTCTTGTTGTCGTCATATTTTTTAGCAGTCAACCTTCATCCATGCAACGCTGCGAAAGACTAAACTTCCGTAGTTCATTGTTAATCCAGACGATACTGTTATGTTTATCGCTTCCGTGTGCAAACACACATATAATATGCATTGGCAACAAGAGTCGTCGCGATAACAATCCGAGGCGGTTCTAGAGAACAAATCGCTTGTAATTGCGATATCGCCTTATCGGCGCGATACTATTTATCGTATCGCTCTAGTGTGAAAGACTCCCGCATATTACATAGACTTTTGCTGCATCCGATATCGTAACGATATGTCGCGCGCGACATATCGTCTCGTGTGAAACCAGCCTTACGGGTTATGACTAAGGCTGGTTTCACACGAGACAACAGCGATACGGTACGTCGCGCGCGATAAATCGTATCGCACCAGCCCTGGTGTTTCACATGTATACGATAATGTCGCGATAACGGTAATTTAGATTCTTTAAAAGTTGAAAAGTTTGCCCAGTGTTGCCAGCGTAAAACAATCGATGATGGAAAGAAGACGTGTTGTGTTATTACTCTTTATACAACGCAGGCGCCAGAGAAAGGCAGCAGTTCTTAGACGTTTTATCCCAAAGACATGGTCTTTGTTCGACCATTTCTATTAAATCTAGCGGCTCACAATTCACTTTTCTTGTTGTCGTCATATTTTTTAGCAGTCAACCTTCATCCATGCAACGCTGCGAAAGACTAAACTTCCGTAGTTCATTGTTAATCCAGACGATACTGTTATGTTTATCGCTTCCGTGTGCAAACACACATATAATATGCATTGGCAACAAGAGTCGTCGCGATAACAATCCGAGGCGGTTCTAGAGAACAAATCGCGTGTAATTGCGATATCGCCTTGTCGGCGCGATACTATTTATCGTATCGCTCTAGTGTGAAAGACTCCCGCATATTACATAGACTTTTGCTGCATCCGATATCGCATCAGCCCTGGTGTTTCAGGCTGGTTTCACACGAGACGACAGCGATACGATATGTCGCGCGCGATATATCGTATCGCACCAGCCCCGGTGTTTCACATGTATACGATAATGTCGCGATAACGGTAATTTAGATTCTTTAGAAGTTTAAAAGTTTGCCCAGTGTTGCCAGCGTAGGCTAGGACGCACACTAACTCCCGTCAGCGGTCAATCGAAAAATAATCCCTTTCCTTAACTCCCGTCAAGAAATTTTTACCTCGGCCAATAACTTAATCCTCATCCTGAACTCCGGTCAGAATAATGACGGACGCGGTTTAAAGTCAAATTGATACAGTATGTAGGTACCGGTTTTTAAATGAAATGATCACATCAGGACGTATATAAAATTTGTCCTAAAATTTATTTCAATATGATACATAGCCAACCGGACGTCGGTTGTTAAAACTACAAGTAAATACATATAAAATATAGACATACATATTTTAGAAGTTAAACTAAAGTTACCAAACTATTGTGCTAAATTTATAGGAAACACATTTTATGAAATCGTATCTAGAAATTTGTTGATTATTATATTGTAAAATTTTGTTTTTAATAAAGTCCTGCCTGCGCTGAACCGATTTGCAGATGATTCTGCTGTGGGATGCCTTTGCACTGTTTATTTTTATATAAGTGTCAGCAATTATTCCTGTTGGACATCCGTTATCACTAGCTTCTTAATTGGTTAGCACTTGTCTGTATCCAGAATTTTAGAAAATGTTATAAAAGATATTGGAAATATTTTAAGTTACCTACATGATCATTATCATAGCTTCTTTGCTTAATCACCAATGCTTAGGCCTGACGGGAGTTCAGAACGGGGATTATAGGACGCCTACAACTTCGTAATCAACAGAATTAACCTGACGGGAGATAGGGTTGACCGAAACAATCGATGATGGAAAGAAGACGTGTTGTGTTATTACTCTTGATACAACGCAGGCGCCAGAGAAAAGCAGCAGTTCTTAGACGTTTTGTCCCAAAGACATGGTCTTTGTTCGACCATTTCTATTAAATCTAGCGGCTCACAATTCACTTTTCTTCTTGTCGCCATATTTTTTTAGCAGTCAACCTTCATCCATGCAACGCTGCGAAAGACTAAACTTCCGTAGTTCATTGTTAATCCAGACGATACTGTACTGTTTATCGCTTCCGTGTGCAAACACACATATAATATGCATTGGCAACAGGAGTCGTCGCGATAACAATCCGAGGCGGTTCTAGAGAACAAATCGCGTGTAATTGCGATATCGCCTTATCGGCGCGATACTATTTATCGTATCGCTCTAGTGTGAAAGACTCCCGCATATTACATAGACTTTTGCTGCATCCGATATCGTAACGATATATCGCGCGCGACATATCGTATCGCTGTCGTCTCGTGTGAAACCAGCCTCACATGTATACGATAATGTCGCGATAACGGTAATTTAGATTCTTTAAAAGTTGAAGAGTTTGCCCAGTGTTGCCAGTGTAAAATAATCGAGGATGGAAAGAAGACGTGTTGCGTTATTACTCTTGATACACCGCAGGCGCCAGAGAAAGGCAGCAGTTCTTAGACGTTATTGGGTTCATCCTTTACTAAAAGTTCGTTATGTAGAAGGTGCTTTTTACACAGTTTTAGAAAAGTTATTGGAACATGAAGATAAATTTTTCAATTACTTTAGAATGAACATCGATACGTTTGATTATTTGGTGAATTGCTTGTCTGCACATATGCGTAAACATTTGTTTTACATAACTTGGTTCGCCAGAGAGATGGATACCGACCTACTGATGATGATTATAATGATACTACAGGGTTTCAAGACTTATTACCAACAGCTGGAACTATTCGTGGAGAAGACAAGCTAATGATATTCGCGTTAATTTTGCTAATTATTTTGTTAATCCAGTAGGGTCCTTACCATGGCAAATGTCAAAAGTGTGAAGATACTACAGTGCAAATAATTCAAACAACAAAATATATATTTTTTTGTATCTACTGTTATTATTTGTGTAGTTGACAGTAGTCAGTAACCTTTTTGAATATTTAAACAAAATACAGAAAATAATTTTATTTACCTGTCTTCTGTCTTTCGTTCTCCTTTAGATCGGCGAAGTCTTTGACAAAGAAATTACAAATTTCATTCCAAGCCCTATCACGTATGATTTTGCTTTTGTAGTCTTCATCGGTTTTGTCCCAAAGACATGGTCTTTGTTCGACCATTTCTATTAAATCTAGCGGCTCACAATTCACTTTTCTTCTTGTCGTCATATTTTTTAGCAGTCAACCTTCATCCATGCAACGCTGCGAAAGACTAAATTTCCGTAGTTCATTGGTAATCCAGACGATACTGTTCTGTTTATCGCTTCCGTGTGCAACCACACATATAATATGCATTGACAGCAAGAGTCGTCGCGATAACAATCCGAGGCGGTTCTAGAGAACAAATCGCGTGTAATTGCGATATCGCCTTGTCGGCGCGATACTATTTATCGTATCGCTCTAGTGTGAAAGACTCCCGCATATTACATAGACTTTTGCTGCATCCGATATCGTAACGATATACCGCGCGCGACATATCGTATCGCTGTCGTCTCGTGTGAAACAGGCCTAAAGCGAGCAATATATCATTGTGTTGTTTTAGACAACTATAACTGTTAAACAAATATACAATTTAATAGAAATGGTTGATTATTCCTTTAAGCGGTAGCAATCATGAGCTGTTATATATCGATTTTCTGAGTATTACAATTTTATTATTTCAAAATTAAGTGCTGCTATCGCACAATGTGGTCTGCCTGTTCATCAAGACTCTGTTACTACTAGTTATAGTTATAGACACAATAAACAGCACATTTTAATATTAATCAGCAATCATTTAACTAGTTAATCAATTTCATTTCTAATAATAGTTAACATTCAATTAGCAGTTTTAATTGTAAATTTTGGTACACTTGTGGAATTCCAAAGAGTGTAATAATTGTGACAATGTGATTGGTCGAGCAGTTTAAATTACAAATCAATAACTTTTTATTGGTGTCTTTTTCTTTAAACGCCCGCCGGCTAGTTTCCTTAAGCATGTAGGACCTCACTATAGTACCTTAGGGCGATTCAGGTTTGAGAATGCGCAAAATGACTCCTTACTAAAAAATATCACATTGAATTCACCACTGTGTCGCACTTCGTAAGCGGCCCTCGAAGACACACTCTTGGCACCTAGTTTGGTATTACTAATTTCTGAAATTATAATCAGAAGCATTACATGAAACAGATTGACGACAAAACAAAAAGATTTATCTAATATAATTGTTAGTTTCAATGACCCTGTAGGCCCTACTGCTATCTTATGGTTTTTACAGGAGAAAATAACACAACAGAAAAGTATTTATATTTATGTCAGTTTCCACATTAATAGTATATTACATAACAAGCATGGAAAGTGACACTTAACATACGAGTGGGAGTGTTGACGCACGTGGCCGCAGGCCGAGTGCGGTAATCACACGTGTGTTCTTATAATCTACATATTATAAAAAATCCCGCAAGTAGTTAAGTTATTGAAAACCGATCCCACTGCCCGTGCTGAATTTGATTGCTAATTGGAATATTGTAGAAATCGAAGTTTGCCCGTGGTACTATTCATAAAGTAAGAATTCTGAGATTGTTTTAAATTGAGCTTTCGAGTTCCTATCGTTCCTTAAAACAATGCTTAAGGCGTTATTTTGAGACACCTCAAAGTTGATCTTTAAAACTCAGAAAACGTACCGGATCAAATAAGTCCCGAATTTAGTCATTTGTGACTTATTGCAAAATTTAGAAAGTTTATTATATTTTTATTAAAATTGGTAAAGGTTTGTTCACCTTTCTGGATTTACTAAGTTTTATTCCTGCTCTGTGATAAACAATGCGAATTTAATATTGGTAAATCTAATCTATATTTATTGTTTTATGATAATTACACGAAAAATTAGCTTTTCGAAGTGACGTTCAGTTTGAATAAAATAAATATTAATATTAGTTGACCAAACCACAAAAGTGCATTCTTATTGACTTATTGTATTGCATTCAAATTTAAATAAAGTATAAAAATAATCGCAGTTATCTATTCTAGCAGGCGAACATATGTTAAGCCCTCCTATTTAAACTTTAATGGTTCTTACTTGAAATCCATTTCAATTTAGTTAAAATCCCCGAAATTCGTAACTTCTGAAAACGTGTTTATTTAATTACACTTTAATTGTTTTTGATTTAGCCTAACACATCCGACCGCCAAAAACTATTGAAGAAATTCCGGCCACCTTCCGCATTATTTATCTACATTTTGAAACCAGATTTGAATATTGTTTATTTTATGCTTATTACCATTTTCTACAAATTAGATTTAATTGAAATACCAGTCTTATTCTGAAATAGTTAAACACAGTATATTGTTTGAATTGACTTCTTTGCACGTAATTATTTTGAGATCTCATGCTGGATATGTAGCTGGGCACAATCAGATCTCGCAGCCCAGGAAAACCCAGTGCCGACACCAGCAGGCCGGAATACAAAATAGTTATTTTTTGGCATTTAGGTTTTATTTGAATAAAAAGTTCCAGTGGCGCCTCTGCTCTTATTATTATTTTTGAAAACGAAAAATACCTCGCACGTTTATAACGATTACCATTTGCGTTTTTGCATGATTCATTCATCAATTTTAAACTTTTCAAATTTCCTGGAGTAAAATTTGAAAGAATAATAAAAAATAAATTTGTAGTTCACTGCAAGATTCATCGGCTCAGAATCTTAAAAAATGGTGAAAGCAGTTTTGATTAAATGGCAAATTTTTAAAACTTTGAAAACCTGTCATTTTTCCAATTTTTTATATTTCCACAATTGCTTTTACAACACATGATTAATTGATTATACTTATTAAAGCCTATTAAGTGATATAATAATTTTTATCGCCAACCGTCAATAGAGCCATGCATTACCGTAGCGATTTTCGGAAGTAAACAAACACTTTATCTTACTGTAAAAATCAAACACTTCATCTGCCGCTAATATTTATCAACACAGCCAAAACAACGGTTTGACATTGGTTTGACATTAATCAAAAACCGTTTGTCAGTGTCACGGCTCCAACAGTAAAAGTTTTTTCGGGAATTATTTATAGAAAATAATTAAAGAAGACATTTTTACGGTTGGCGATAAAAGTTTGTATGCACCACGTCAGTAAAGTATCTTTATCGAACTCGCTTGTTACTCGCCTCGCTCGCTTCGCTCGCTCGGCTCATAATCTCAGACTCGTTCGATAAAGAATCACTTTACTGACTTGGTACATAAATAACTATTATCGATTGGATGAATATTTTCTTTTTGAGTAATCGGGGCAATAATTTCAATATTTTCAAACATTTGTAGCGGCCTTCGTTTTGAATATACAATACAGCATTAAAAAATATGTACATACAACGGTAGGTTTTCTATATAAAAAAATGTTAGCAAAAAAATCCTTACAAAAAAACATATCTAGTATCCTATTCTATTCCGGTTCTGGTTAAAAACCTTACAGAGAACTACCTGTAACTTAGAAACTCCCACATACTATATTTGATGAAAATCCGTCAAAGGGTTCCGAACTAAAATTTGGGATATTAATAAATAACAAATTTGTAGTTCATTGCAAGCTCCATCGGCTCCAAATTATAAACAAATAGCGTGAACAGTTTATGATAAATTTTTTTTTGATAATTTCAAAATTTTGAAAACCATTTTATATGATTATACCTTTTAAAGGCTATTAATCAGTATGATAATTTGGCGATTGGTTAATTTGTATTTGAGTAATCGGGAATTAAAATCAACATTTTCAAAAATTCGTAGGAGCCTTCGTTTTAAAGATACGTCATTCGGAAAAAGGCACTATGCCTTTAGATGCACTATAACTCTATGTTTTTAATATTTAAAAAAAATTTCAAGGAAATTGAGACCAAGAAGATTTCTAATTTTCTTTTTCGGTTTCGGTTAAAAACCTTACAAAAAACTACTTGCTACTGAAAAAACTTCAACGCACCAAATTTGATAAAAATCAGCCAAAGAGTTATAAATATCCATGGGAACAAACACCCAGGCACGCATCCACCCACTCACCCACCCACTGACACACATTATTTAAAAACCAC
This sequence comes from Ctenicera cuprea, assembly GCA_958336395.1. Lineage (NCBI taxonomy): Eukaryota > Metazoa > Arthropoda > Insecta > Coleoptera > Elateridae > Ctenicera > Ctenicera cuprea. The sequence goes on from OY284490.1 coordinate 57,358,292, forward strand.
TGTTTTGGATTCTTTATACCTCAAAACGTGTATTTCGGTAACATCCGAAATTTGCATGAAGTTATAACTTTCCATATTTCAGTAGAAGTATGAGAAAGTAAAAAATGATAAAGAAATATTAAAAGCGGTACTTTTTACAAAGGAACTATAGAGTCTCACGAGTCAAGACAATACCACGTAACAAATAACGAGGCAGATAGAGGAGTGAAAGTAGACAAACTGTGGCTGGAAAAATAGAACCAAGAAGACTAAAATAGTACCTACAATGCATGGAACCTTGCAGATGACCAAAAAGATTTGCGAATAGCACACTACAGAGAGAAGAAGAACGACCAGGGGAAAGATTAAATAAACAGGTGAAGAAGATAGACTGAATATGCCCAAGTCGGCCATCTTAGGAGTCTTGTACTCCCCTCACAGCACATTGCTGCCCCGTAAAACAACTAAAATGATTTGTATCTTTACTTATAGTTAACTAGCCAATATGTAGCTGCAAATTAGGCATTTACTTAGTTACCTACTAATTGATTACATAACCGTGTTTGACAATTTGACATATTGACTATAGTTTGTGTTTCAGCAAATTTTTGTTACCAACATGCTCAAGAACGCAATCCTCAGAAACTTATTGCACAAAAAAATACTAAACAAGACTCTTAAGATGGCTGCTTTTTAAGGACACTTCTTGGGAGTGGGGACTCTAAGCATAATTAGTCTAGTATTTCAAGGTTTGTGGCAAAACAGGAGATTGGAAGCCAAAGACAATGGCGTTTGGGATGCGAGAGATGGCTACACGAACTGTAACACTCGCGATAATATTCTAACTAGAATTGTTCAGGCTATAACAATGATATAAAATATTTTTGAACCCATACTAAGTAAAAATTGTGGGAAAGTTTATACGAAGTGTTTCTCCCAGTTTTTTATCTAAAGTTTGTTTTGATTTTTCACTTCTAGCTATTCTCCGATGGTTAATTTTTTAATTTTTCAGTTCTAGCTACTTGCTTATAGTTTGTTAGTACGTACATGACAAGTCAAATATAAAATAGCCTAACTGTTCGAGTTATGATGTAAAATATAATCCGTCAGTGTCATCGACATAAATGCAAAGTTTTACTCTTAGAACTAACAGCTAAGTAAATAATTAATGTTCTACTGTTGTCTAAAACACTTTACTTTGTTGTACATCTTGAATATTATCAGTACCATCCTAACCATTGAGCTAATCGGGCTACAGCCCTTGGGCGTCGGGCTCAAGGGTGACCGGGTGATGCCCTGTTTGATATATCGTTTTAAATAGTTATTCGTTGCGGTAGTACTACACGAAATATATGTAAATTTTAATTTTTGATCAATTAAAAAATTCAGCTGACTATTCAATTCACCTGTCATCTGTCAAAAATTGACCAATGAAAATCCAGAATTTGGTGTTTCTCGGCCAATAAAAAAAATATATCTTCTTGGAGGGTATTCAAGTGACTATTTTAAACAAATGAAGTTTTAATTAGAAAACGTTAATGATTTGGTTCAGTGAACAGTCCGTCGAATACCTTTCTTAGTCAAAGCTACGTAGATTATTTTTGCAGTGGTATCACTCATGGCTCTTGCGCTTGGGATTAGGACTCGTGCTGGCGCACCTGTCCTAATCGTATCCAAGCGCAATTGACATTATCACCGCAAAAATAGTCGACATAACTTTGACTACTCGTGGTATTATAAGTGACTATTCAATTCACCTGTCATCGGTCAAATATTGACCAATGAAAATCCCTAATTTAGTGTTTGTCAGCCAATAAAAAAAATAGAGATGAATATATCTTCCTGGAGGGTATTCAAGTGACTATTTTAAGCAAGTGAAGTTTTTATTATCAAACATTAATGATTTGGTTCATTGAATAGTCCCTCGAATACCATTCTTAGTCAAAGTTACGTAGATTATTTTTGCGGTGGTATCACTCATGTTCCTTGCGCTTGGGATTAGGACTCGTGCTGAAACACTAGTCCCAATCGTGTCCAAGCGCAATGGACATTCGTGATATACCACCGCAAAAACAGTCGAAATAACTTTGGCCACTCGTGGTATTATAGGTGAATATGCCATAAGAACATAAGGAAGAACGCTGCTGAATTATGTCTATAAAGATGATCTTTATGAAGATTTCATTGAAGAATACCTACATTTTGCACAGCTCAAACTTTGGAAGTATCAGGAAATTCTATCTAAAGCAGACCTTACTTTAAAAATAATATTGGACAATACGATGGAGAATCTACATTTTCAAGTGTTGGTATTGCTTTCTGCGTTTTCTCAAGTACCTACTGCAGTAACTAATTGTAGCGGCGAAAGCGTTTTTTCTCCGTTTTGAAACGGTTCAAAAAATTTTTTAATATATTTATTGGAAGAAAATAACTGAACAGTCTGAGCATATGATCAGTTGAATCTGATGTTTTGCAGCTGACAAATTTCGAAGAAATTGTTAAAAGTTTTGCAGACGGCAAATGTAGATCGAAATTAAATATACTTGAGTTATGTTTTTTTTTCAAGCATGCTTCCGTTTTTTATTAAATATTATTATACTCGTAGTTATTGTGCTTTTATGTATTTTTTTTTAATTCAAATATTTTGTTATTAGTAAATAGTAGTAGTAGTACTATGTCTGTAAGTAAATAGTATAACCAACTGTTTCTTAACTTAGGTTTAAAAATACCGTTGCTGTTAGGGCGCTATAAAAAGGGTGTCCAGAAGCTACAAATTTCTTAGGGCGGCCCTGAATATTATGCTATTCTACAATATCAATTTAAGATTATCGGTTTTTCCACTACACTTACTTGACTTAATAGTTTTATAATTTTACTTTTCTCAGTAACATCATTAGATTATAAAGTATTAATGAGTTGCCAACAAATCTCAAATTGCGTTATTGAGTGGAAAGCCGTGCGATAAGAATACAATGCGAACCATGCCGGTCATCAATTATTAAACATCTCCCTCGAAAATAGCATCTCTTTGTTCGTTATTCACTAATGACCTAAAACACATTAGGGTTATCTGTATACGCATTGGCATCATTAAATACTGGCTGCGAGTTTGCTTATTTTTCGGATTTACTAAAACATTCACATAACAGTACAAAATAATAAATTACATTTTTACATTACACTATTCAGTAGAATCTAATCCGCGTACTTTACTATATTTACGAGAATATGAATGTATCTACAGCAGTCATCAAAGCTGAACAACAATTCAAAATAAAATACAACTAGCTCAGGCCGTGGTCTACGCCTCACACTTTTAACGATAACTTCTTTTAAAATACGCAAGCTTTTGCAATAAACTGCAGCGTCGCCTTACGTGACTATAACATAAATATTCACTCTAAATACTGCAAACAAACTAATAAATAAGCTGTGTTGAAATAAGAGTACAACCCGTCGGTCATCGTGTAAAGTTGAGACAGTTCTAGATTTAATATAGATAGATTCTTTCATATTAGCTTTTTCCTAAATGTAAATGAATGCTCAGTTTTGTTTAACGCCGAGTAAGTTACAATTGCATTAACTTCTATTTACTTTCCTATAATTTCAGTATAGAAAAGTACACTGTGTCCATAAAAGAATTGAACAGTTTTGATAAGTAATGAGACACAAAACACAAAAAGTTTTATCTACATACTACAATACTTCAATTTGATCGCCCTTTGCGGCGTGAAACAGCTCTAAACGATGATCGTGTTCTTGCCAAACTCGCCCAAGCATATGTGCATTAACATTAATCATCTCGGTTTTTTCTTTTAGATCTTGCAAGTTTATCATCTGTGTCTTGTAGACTTGATCTTGAAAACCCTCCATGAAAACAAATGAAGCGGGGTGATATCTGGCGATTGTGGTGGCCATTGATTAGGTTCATCACGACCACTTCGTCGATTAGGAAAATTGATGATCAGAAATTTGCGTAAGGTTAATTGTCGGTACCATCTTCTCATAGAATTTTTAACGGGGGAGCCACGCAGTAGGTTGTACGAAAGTGTCTTTCATTTTGAATAGCGGCTTTCTTTCTTAAAACCAGTCAGCACACTGCGATGTTTGCTGTGCATTAAGCATGTTGACGGTTTAGTTTAAAACGAACAAACTTCACTTGACAAACAAAAAAACGACCGCATATAGGTAAAACTTTTTCAGTTGCCGTATTTAATAAAAAAAAAGATTTCCATCAATCATCCCCGGTTTAAATTTTATTGCTTATCAAAATCGTTCCACTTTTTTATGGACGCGGTGTACGTATTGATTTCATGCAAATTTCCGAATTTGAGATTTTGACGGACACCTTTTGGCTACCTAGGAACCCCAAAAAAATGTTTGTCTGGTTGGGTGGGTATGTACGGGGTATGTACGTGGGTATGTACGGCTCTACCGAGTGATCATTTAAATTTCAGTTTAGTTATCTATAGAAATTTAGTCATGGCTGGACAAATATTTAAAACATGGCGCCTCAGAGCAAATATACGAAAAACAGAGATATCCTGTTTCCATCTGAATAACAAACAGGCAATCTATACCCCCAGAGTACAATTCAGAGGACAGCAGCTAAAGTACAATGCGTACCCGAAATATTTGGGAGTAACATTAGACCGCTCTCTGACGTACAAGGAACACCTTACCAGAACAGCAGCAAAGATTGTGACACGCAACAACATATTGCATAAACTCTTAGGAACAGGCTGGGGAGCTAACGCAGCGGTCCTCAGAACTTCTGCCCTAGCACTAGTTTACTCAGTAGCGGAATACTGTAGCCCGGTCTGGATTAACAGTGCACATACCGGCAGGATCGACGTTCAACTAAACGATACGATGAGGACAGTTTCCGGCACGATCAAATCCACACCTCTCCAGTGGTTACCAGTACTGTCCAACATCCCTCCCCCCCCAGCTACGCAGGCAGGCTTCCCTGAAAAATAAATGGCTCAAATGCTGTAACAACCCACAGTTGCCCATCCATCAAGACTGTACGAGACAGCACACACGGAGACTAAAATCTAGGAAGCCCACATGGAGATTAGCAGAAACATTCGTACAAGAAAACTTCCAGTTGAAGACATCCTGGATGAACGAATGGACTGCTTCAAACCCTGACATCCTGAACCTAATAACAGATCCCACAATTCAGCCAGCCGGATTCAACCTACCAAGGAAGACATGGTCCGCGCTAAACCGGGTGCGCACTGGCCATGGTCGATGCGAGTATCTGAAACACAAATGGGGCATCTCCGAAGAACCTGACTGCGACTGCGGTCACCCAGCACAGACGATCCAACACATTGCATTAGAGTGCCCAATACGAAGGTTCAATGGTTCAATGCGCAACATCCATGAAGCCAGTGGGGACGCAGTGGCTTGGCTGTCCGCCCTCGATATACAATTGTGACGCTGCCACCAAATGTATAACTGACTGAATAATTTATTACTATTCTACATATTATATACATATAGTACATTTTGTTCACACTCCGTGTTCTATTTACACTTTGTGTTTTATTTATGCTCTGTTTTTGTGTTTGTTCATGTTTGAATTTTGTCTAAGTTTGCTGTATATATTTTCTGTTTGCCATACGAAATATAATATAATATATGGCTTTGATTAATTCACAAAAACAAAATTAATTGAAATGTCAAATTTATTAACTGTCAGTATTAAACATTAATTATCTTAGTATTTTTATTAAAAATAGTTTATACTACAGCACAAAGAACTTTTATTGTTGAGGCATAGTTTTCTACTGATCTTGCGTATGATGTTTTCAGGTTTAACTTTTAAGTAGAATTCTGGCCCGCAAATTTCAAGCGAAATGCAAAACATTCAACTGTTTGTGTGAGTTAATCAAAGTCATGACTTAAATTTCTATAGATAACTACAGCTGAAATTTAAATGATCACTCGGTATAGCTCCCGAACGAATGGTCCGATTTAAATAAGCATTGAAATGTGGAGGTTTATTAAAAATTCATCTAGGAAATAAGCTTTAAAAAAAAATTCAAACCAGAAACGGAAGTTAGACATGTTTTCCTGCTAGCATTTGTTTCGAAAAAACAATTTTTCAAATCTGGGAATTCAGTTTGAGCATTGACCGAATGAACACGTGTAACGACGCCACTTCAGCTTTTGAAAGTAAAAACGAGATTTTTCGCCGTTTGAAAAGACAATTTTACTGTAGATCGCTCCTAGAGTGAACATCAAAAGTAGTCTAGAGAATTGGTACCTTTGGCTCAGCATAACAGGTAAAGCAGGTAAAAACGTAGCGCGTGTCACGGAGGTTCTTTGCTTGGCCAGAGCAAAGCAGGTGCAATGGAGTGTTTAGTCTGCCAGCTCTCAAAAACAATCAAACAAAGAAGTGGTACCTGCAAGGTACACCTGGATTACCTGCTCGTCTAACAACAGATGAAAGGAAACTAGTTAAGCAGCAAGCAGTTAAAGCTAAGTAGTAAGCTACTCTAGTAGACATAAAAACTTAGTAGAAAACACGTAAATAATCCCCAAGACAGTGGTAGATCAGGGGGGGGGGGTATATATTAAACAACTAAAAAGAGTTGTAAAATGTAGATACTGTTATTTTGTTAGAGCAGTCGGTTATGCAATAGGTAAGAGCCGATTCTTGCCTAAACCTGTCAAGTGCGAACACAACAGAAAAAAGCCTGGAATTGGACCGCAAGAAGCAAAGGTCTTAGAGCAGGTAGTATATTTCTGAGGAAGGATCCCTTAGCGAGACAAAGGCAGACTCGATCGCTTACAATTTAAACAAGTTATTTTAAGTAAAGACCAAAATTCTTTTACACAAGGCGTAGCTATTGTATTTTAAACCGAGGGTTAACTGCTAACACAAGAAACGAAGTCCCCGATTAAGTAAAATAATTTTCCAACAATTTCAAATACTTAGTAAATGGCAGCCAGCAATTTTACATAGTTATTTATCAATGTGATTTGATTTATTGATATAATTATTGATATTTGCATAGAAAATAGTCTTTTTTACTATTATGTTTGAATAAAAGGTGACATACAATATAACCTAACGTAGTTGTAAATGCCTAACATTTAGAAATTTTGTACATTAAGTTGTAGAGCACAGTATCTGGAGTGTACGATTATGTTCTTGTTTTTGAATGTGGAAAATAAAGATATATTATTATTATTATTATTATTATATTGTCACTTTTATATGAACTTAACTAATAATTAATGCAAAGAGAGGTATATTTACTATCCTTGGGCATTTAGATCGAGTGCACTGGAAACTATACTGCATTATGAGCTATTTATGGTGTTCCTGAAAGGTTGTAAAAAAATTTCTATTTTATACAAATTTATGTTAAAGTTATTAAAATGAAGCAGATAAGTAAAAGTGAAAACGACAATGAGTAGTGCCTATAATACAATATTGGCTAATAATCTAAACTGTAACTAAAAAATAATTTCACGCTTAAAGTTTTTGCCTGCATGTAAAGGCATCAGAGAAAGTGAAACGCGGTAGTAAAATAATGTAGTAATGCCAAACAGAATTCATAAAACTTGTCAAGCAACCGCCACCAAAACTTCCTCACGATTTTTCCCATTCGCTGATTCAATCTATTGCCAATTTATTAAAGAAGATTTCATTGAACAGCAATAAATCAAAACATAAAATAAATCATCACAATAATTTATTACTTAAATCAATTATAGAAAAAATTTCAGTAAATAGCCTGACTTCTGTTAAAGCAGATGAAGGAAACACGTTAGTTATATTATGTAATGACATTTACTTCTACAAAATTAATGATTTCATAACCAATTAAAATTTAAAACTTTAAATAGTAATCCCACCAAAAATTATCAGAAGGAATTGAAACAAACATTAGAAAATGGTCAGGTTTGTTTAACAGACTATCAAAAAAGGCAAATAGTACATCCAAATCCACAACCACTAAAAGTATAGGGTATAAATAAAAATACACAAACCCAAATTGCCCATTAGACTAGTAGTATCATACATACATGCAACCAACCACACGTTGGCAAAAATATTAAATAACATAATTACCAGTTTTTATTATAAACCTAAATATCCCATTAAAAATGCATCTGAATTAAAGGCCAATTTCACCTCTTTTAGCTAACATATTTATGGAAAATCTAAATCAAATATTTGAATCAAACCATTCTGAGAAAGTTATACATATTTTAGTTTCGTTATATTGATGACATTTCAGCATGTTTTGATAGTCCATTTGAGTTAATCAATGAATTTTTTATTTTTATATGCTTGCACCCAAGCATACAATTTACACTAGAAACTGAACAAAATAAGTCCATTAACTTTTTAGATTTAAACATAAAAATTAATACATCCAATAAATTTGAGTACTCAGTTTATTATTAAAAAAGCTACACAAACAGACATTACAATACCACACGATTCTTGGCATCATAAAACACATAAATTAGCAGCATACAGGTCCCTGATACATAGAGCTTTGACGGTCCCTTTAGATGAAATTAATTATAATACAGTTTTTGCATACAACATTTAATAAAAATATGTTATTATTATTAAAATATAAAAATATTTAAAAATAACTGAAGTCGTCCCTTTTATTAAATCAACAGCTCTAAAGTACCCTCAACTTCTTCCCTACTCTTAAAAACTAAAATTTTTTAGAACGACAACGACCATCTTCGTAATCAGAGTAGATCATCCAATTTACTCTCCAGTGCACCCAACTCACACACCGACCTACCCAAAGATGCACATTAAAAACATTCTTTTGGGTTTATGGAGGTTTAAAACATGGATTTTGGAAATATAACATTTCCATCAGTCACTACTTTCCTATACATTCAGTATAGAAAAGTAAAAATAAAACTATTTATTAAACATTTCAAATAAGTTGGTACCTGGTATTAGGTAACAGGTTTAGATAATAATACAAGAACCGATAGTGTGCGGTAATTCGACTGTCAAATGCGGTTTTACCGCTCTAATTCACAAATTTGCTCTTTAGGTGGTTTCACTGCACTACTTCAAAGCTGAACTTTGTATGCCCTCATAAGAACGCCAGCGAAGTGATATACATTTTAAATAATTAATTTCTAGAAGCTACAACTACGTCAGGGATGTTATGTTATTTCTTGTTATATGAGAATTTACAACTTACGTTGCGAACAATCAACCGATAAATCACTGCAATATACACCAACGAATATTAAAAGAAATTGGCTCATGTAGTTTTAATATTACATATATCGACTTTGATTAATCGTTTTTCAATTTTGAGAAGACTGATCACTTACTTAGGTTTTATGCTAACACTTAAAGATTGTCTATTTTTGGAAAAACGCCCGAAATGGGTTTATATTGCACTACAAAATAACAATATATGATTAACGTGGATAACTTTCGCTTCCAATTAAAAAAATGTTAAGTTTTTTTCCCCGCAGAATTGCTCATATAACTCCACTTTCAAAGTTTCATCAAAATCATACCGTCCAAAAAATGTACGGTTAACCACTGGTAGCGTATAACAAAAACTTGGCCTCTCTGAACGTAAATATTTCTAATTGAATTGAAACTATGTTTGATATTATCTTTCAGAAAGTTTCGAAATATGTAGCCTTTTTGATCGTAGCTTATAGCCGTAATAATTTGATTTACAATAAGCAAAGGTTTTGAGAGATGATTTATTTTAAATTGTGGCAAAATCATTATACGAGTATCTACACATAATAGAGGCAAATTTATTGAACAATTTAAGTGCATCTTGCGACGTATTTTTGCCTCAAAAATACCTGGTTGCAAAAGCAGGGTGGCCACTGGAACTTTTCTGTTTGAATAAAATCTAAATTCCAGAAAACAAAAATTACTTCGTACGACATCTTGTTGTGTACGCCAATGTGTCCTTCGGTGTTGCGCAAAGCTAACAGCGTAAAAAGTGTCCAGGTGTAGAGTTATATCTCTAACAGCGAGCACTCGTTCTCTAAACAATAACTCACAAACACGTCAAATCAAACAACATGTCAACATGTCGAAATAAGTATAAGGCTAAAATATAAATACCTGTTGAAGTTAAGAATTGTTGTATTTGCAATAAATTAATATAATGGCATTTTACCTATTTATAAAATCAACTTAAATATTTAAAAATTAGCTTAAATGTACAACTTATTTCTAAACAGAAACATAAACAATAAATTGAAGTGTCAAGAATGGTGCCAATTAAAACGTAATTTTCCTGGTCACTCCTCGGAACGGTCTTCGGCGGAGCTCCCTTAGTTGAACGGTGCGTAATACGCTAAATTAAACAAATTAAATGTAATTAAATAAGCTGCTAATTAACAGTACGAACTCCAAGGATTTGAACTAAATACCAAGGAATTTCAAGTAAGTAAAATTTTAACTTAAATAAGAATAACGACCTCGCCACCTGGTCGCTGCAAATACCTGATAAACTGCTAATCTACAACCTTTATTTAAATGTGAAAGCATTACATTTAAAACGCTTTCGTATGGTTTGTTCAAATAAATTAAATTTAGTATTTATGTTTTAATTAAACTAATCCTCACCTCAAAAAGCTCATTCCTTGTCTAATTATCATTAAATACGGATTAAATTTACCAATACTAAATTCGCGTCGTTTAACACAGAACCGTAATAAAAATTAGTAAATCCAGTAACGTTATCAACGATAATCAATTTTAATAAAAATATAATAACATCTTTTAAGTTGCAATAAGCCACTTGGAAACGGTAAAGTAAAATAAAATTACTTCATAGGGAACTTGTGACTTAATTGCGGGGTTTCGGTACGACTCTTTTAATTCCCAGAGTTGATTATATTACTGAGGTATCTCAAGATAACGCCCTGAGGATTCAGGATGGCAGGATAGAGATCAATGGAAAAAACGGTTAACAGAAGGAAGACACGGGCAGCTGTAGACACACACGCACACGCACGCATCGATCTTACCCAGTGTAGCATGTGCGGCGTATACAGGGTGAGGTGTCATATGTACATTTGATCCTAATTGCGTTAATATGACAAATAGAAAAAAATGTTTGAAACAAAAGTTGTAGAATAGAACTGGCTCTACATTTTGACGCGTTTGGCTATTACGTTGCAGTAGGACATGAACAGATATGTATAATCACACTTTGACATATAAATTGTGAAGAAGACGGCAAGTCCACATGAATTAATTATTTTAAAATAATACCTGACTTTTTTACTTGTGCGCGGAGTGTTTGAATCATTGTACCTAGTTTTTTCACGTAATGTATTCACATAAAATGTTCAAAATAACTATAAGTTTTGATTTAAAACTGCCTAATTGTACATAATTAAATTTACAGATAAACAAATAATTTTCTGTTTTGGCTGCCGTGGAAGAAAACTCCCATGCAAGTTCACGTCAAATAGCAAAGGGTGCTAAATATTAGTCAACGTATGGTAGTAGCACAACTGCTAAGAAAAAATAACTACCATGCGTATTATCACCCCCAATCAAGAATTACACAGAGAAGACTTTTAAATGCGAATACCATTTTGTTACTGGATAGTAAACCGAATGCGACAGGATGAAACTATTGTTTCTAAATTTTTTTTTCGAAGGAGGCTACATTCAAAAGCAACGTAAGAAATAGGCATAACATGCACTATTACTCTACTGAAAACCCACACTGGATGCGAGAAGTAGATAATCAGCGTTTGTGGTCATTAAATGTTTGGAGAGGTGTAGTTTGAGACTACATTATTAGCCCCTAGTTTTATGAAAGAACTTTACGAAACTTTGCAGTTTCTACAGAATGAATTGAACCTTTTGATGGAATACGTCAATTTAGAATTACGACAGTCGATTATCTTCCAGCATGACAGTGCACCCCCTCACGAAATAGTTGTAGTAAAAATTATTTAAACCAAAATTTCAATTTGTGGATGGAGAAAAGTGGTACTTAGCCACTAAGATCACCAGACTTAACCCCTATGGGACTTCTTCCTATACGGTTAAGCTAAAAATGCTGTTTATACAATTAATCCTTTAACAGCAGAGAACATGAAAAAGAGAATAAACGCAGCATCCAACAGCATTACCCCTGAATTGTTTTTATGAATCTACGTAGAAATTTTAATCAACGAGTTTATAAATGTACTGCTGAGGAAAGACCAACATTTGAACATTTAATTTAAGTTATCCTTTTTAATTTACGTTTAGTTAAAATTTTCATAAATTTAGTTTTTTTGTTGCGTATGTAGTAAAAGTTTTATAGTAATAATATAAACAGATTTTGTTCTTAAACTTTACACCGAAAAAAAGGGCCCAATAATTTAAACACTCTGTGTATAAATAAGAAACGATATTTACTACGGTCAAAACACTTAAGTTATCTAGATTTGCTGTTGCATTTTTTTACAGTGTTTATGTGTCAAAGTACGAATAATAAAATATCTGTTCATGGCCTACTGCAACGTAATGGTTGTTTGTTTTTCTCTCATAACAATCGGAATGCAAGGTATTTACAAATTTACATCATTGGAAAGAGAATTAATTTATATAAAATATATAGCGTGCCATTAAAAAAATAAACATAACTGCGTTGAAACAGTTAAGAGGAGAAAACAACCGAACACGTCAAAATGTAGAGCCAGTTCTACTGTTCGACTTTTGTCTAAAAATTTTTTATCTATTTGTTATAATAACCTAATTAGGATGAAATATACAGATAACTGCCTCACCCTGTATGCTTTGCTTGGTAGGATCGGGAACACAGTGGCACCGCAACCCCTCCTTGAACTTTTTTTTGGCTCGTTAGCTTACTAACATTTATCCTCGCCAATACTTGTTCAAAATTGTAATGATCGCATTAACAGAGATAAGACGAAGAACAATTTAAAAAAATAGTTTCAGCAAGCGAGCTACTATCCAATAACATAGGTAAAATTATTTTTACTTACGAAAACTCAAGGTAAATGAAAAAGAGAAACAGCTAATATTACATTTTACCCTAATATGAATCTAGATGGAAAAAATGATTTTATTTCTTAGCCATTAAGAAATTTGAGCGGACTGCGTAGCAAATTTTAAAATACGTTGCACACATATTGATTTCAGAACTTTTAACGTTTTAAGTTTCTCACTCAGTTCTAGTACACAGGTTTTTGTGGCATCCCTTCAGATAAGCTGATCAGACAGGATATGCATGTGACTGTTTTCAATATAACCGTAATCTATTTTGTATGAATTGCGCATAAATAGTTAAAAATGCTTATTCTCGTAAATTATATTATTACAGTATTGCACTTTCAGATTTCATAAGAATTCCGAAAGCTTAGATATTCTAAATGAAGACAGAGATCAAATGCTTGAAAACGATGCCAAACCTGAAACTATATTGATATAAGCTCAAGAGCTTGAGATTTCTATTTTATATTCCTGAACCTAAGTTACTCGTAAAATTACTGCTTATTAGGTGAATATTATACGTGTGATGCCAAAAACGACTTAGGGATTAGTTAAAAAATATTCGTGTTGGACCATTTTGTTAACCGTTCTTTCTTTATTGAATGCTGGTTTACTGTATTGTCGTATTTTATTATGAAATATTTTAAACAACTAATTTTAATGTTACTTGTTAACAACAAAACTGTTTTTTAAATGTTTGTTTAATTAAAAGTCGAATTAAATTATACCTCGAATGGAGCTGTTTGCAAAACAATCTAATAAACTCAAATACACCCTAGAATAAATAGTTTTATAAACAAAAATGCAATATTACCACATATACAAATTGGATTAAAACAAAAACATTTAATAATCTACCAACTAGCAAGAATAACCGAAACCATTGCCTGGGGTTTCGAACAAAAACAATACTCAACAGCAACTGTGCATTTGACAAAATAGGGATAACCGTATAAAATTTGTATGGACTCGATACGAAAATTTATACGCTTCTTGAGTTCCTTTCTTACCATGTCATACCTTTTCCGTTAGGATCAACATCGCGAAATCCAGGATTTTTAATGTTAATGTTAGCGTACCACAAATATCTATATTTTAACTCATTTCATTTAATATTTTTGTACGCGATATACCTGAACACCTAAATATCACTCTAGAAATATCTGCTGATGATACCGCACTGATAACGCAAAACTCTGAAGAATTAACAACAGTTTAACAATAACAAAACGGTGTCAATGAAATCAATACTGTTTCACTAAAGGAAACCCCACAACAAGTGAACTTCGTAGATTAATAAGATACCACCCATTAAAATGTATAACCGTGAAATTCTATGGAATGCATCACATAGCGTAATTATAGGTATCTAAACATTTCTTAGACACACGCCTGACATAGGGATATCATATTAGTAGTACAAAATTAGCCAGAACCTTGCAAGACAGTGCTTCAATTCTAAAATTATTAGATTAGTTTAAAATGTGCTTTGGTACATAAGGAATGTCCAATTACTTTATCAATTTATCGCGTAACCGCTTGATTCGTTAAAGTAGGCAACACACGTTGCATGTCAGCGGGTACTAACTATTAAAATATAATTTAATAAATGGCAACAGCAGTTTGCTGTGGGTCAAGTTCACTGTATATAAATGTCAAACGAGTGTGCGCTTTTATCCACGGCAAACTATTGTTGTGATTTATAAAATTATATTTTAATAGTAAAGCAGCTTGCGACATACAATGTGTGTTGCCTACCGTGAACAGTCAAGGAGTTACACAACCAAATGGTCACCATGATGTATACCAATAATGCCAAGGAATCCACAAAAATGCATTAGGCTTTGGCCAGCGTGCGTTGCGTATACCAAAACAATTATTTAATTTATTAATAAAAATATCGGAATGACGGGCTTCTCTAGAAACTGGAGGTGAATGTACGCGGACGACCTCACCATTTTAGTTTTTGAAGAATTCGGAAAAGCTGTATCAAATGTGATGCAACGAACCTTATGAACTACAGAAAACTGGTGCACAAGAGAAGGCTTATTGGCGAATCTGACAA
Source organism: Ctenicera cuprea (assembly GCA_958336395.1). Classification (NCBI taxonomy): domain Eukaryota; kingdom Metazoa; phylum Arthropoda; class Insecta; order Coleoptera; family Elateridae; genus Ctenicera; species Ctenicera cuprea. Next base: position 57,373,345 of record OY284490.1, read on the forward strand.
AACCCTCAATAATAGCGTTTACACGAAAGAGAAACCTTTAAGATTTGAAGGGACTCAAGATGTATGGACGGAACCTGCAAAGTAGGTTGGAGGTCAAATACTTAGAAGTTTATTTAGACACCAAGTTTCAATTTTCATGTAGAAAGTATTACAAATAAAGCGACACGAGCTTCTAGGCCTGTAATAATTGGAAAAGCGTGGAGACTCAAGCAAAGGATGATGTATTGGTTGTATATTAAGGTGGTAGTACGATTACGTATACCTCGTTGACTTGGTGGCATACAGCCAAAAAAAACAGTTGTGGAAACAAGCTCGCAAACTACAACAGCTTGCCTGTCTAGGAATAACAGAAGTGATGGCCACAACGCCTACTGCATCTATGAAGACGCTATTAGACTTGTGGAATCGTAAGCAGTTATGGTTTTATACAGAATGAAAACAAGTGGTCATGGAAGGACTTTCTAGATCAGGGGTCACCATTCTGAGATCTTTCATAAAATAGAACAAAATTGCATTCCAAGTATGCGGCAAGATAAGATTAGCACTATTTTCAACTTCGGGAAGCTTTGAGGGTGGTGATACTTGAGAGGCTTTTGAAGGACAGAATTCAAGAGCTAAGGAATCGTGTAAGACCCGTCTGGTTCACACACGGATCCACAATAGAAAATAGCACTGAAGCCGGCATTTTTGATGAATGCACAGTGAACGGCTTAAGTATTAACCTGGACAAACGCACAACCGTTTTCCAGGCGGAACCACAACCTGCGCGCAGAGGCGCGAGAGGTAGAGAGGGTATGTGTTAATAGGTGAATCTTCATCCTGAGAGACAGCCAAGCGGCTTTAAAAGCTCCGAAGGGCGTAGAAATAGACTCCAAAATAGTAAAAGAATGCTTTAAAGCTGTGGTGACACTGGCAAAACACAACAAAGTTAGCCTGGAATGAGTGCCCAGGCACCATGGCATAAATGGAAACGAACAGGCAGATCAATTAGCCAAAAAGAAGCTGAAAAGACTCATATGGATCCCGAACCCACGTGCGGTGTTTCGTACCAGGTAGTGAAAGGGTCCGTGAAAGACCTGTTACGGGAATAACATAGCTTACACTGGATGAGGGTTCCTAGACTGAGACAATCGCGGATGTTCATGAGGGACCCATCTAGGTGTAAGGCAAAAAAAGTCTGCCATTAAGCGGGAAGCAACTGAGAATGGTAACAGAACTACTAACAGGACAACATTGTCTCAGAATACACCTCAACATCATTGGGCTGGTAGAGGATCCATTTTTTAGACTATGTGTAGAGGAAGACGAAACTTCTCAACACATTCTCTGTGAATTCTCTGCTGTAGAACTAAAGACTAAGACACTTTGGGGTGTAATTCTCAGATTCCGAAGAATTGGCTACTGCGCCTGTCAACAGCATCCTAAGTTTTATTAGTGAGACTGGCTTTATAGAGTAGGAAACACGTGCGGGGTACAATAAGACAATGAGCTTCAGTACAGTGGGTTTCTGCACCACACTCGACGGCTAATAATAATAATAAGGCAAGAAACTGGCACGAGTTCCCAACAGCATACTGACTTTTGTGTTGAACTGAAGCAATTTGGAAATTAAATAAAATTGAATTTCATCTACGTGATCAATTTAAAACTAGTATTGAAAAGCATAATAAAAAATTAACAGCGAATAGATACATTATTAGTAAATTAATTGACGCGGTTTGATTCTTGTCCAAACAAGAATTGGCACCAATTTGGTGCGTAAAATTGTGTATTTTGCCTCAAATTTTCCGGGTGAGAACCGGACCCTCCCGGAAGGCTGGGGAAAGACTTCCCGGTCGGTACACAGCCACTGAAAATTTCTTAAAAGCGATATTCGACAGCATACCTTCCGGAAAAACCTACGGCACGCCTAGCATGCGTGTGCGTGCGTGCGCGTGTATGTGCAGCGCGTGCGCTTATGTGTATGGTTCTACGTCAATTGGACGCGGTAAATTGGACGCGCGACAATCGGACGCGATCAATTGGACGCGCGACAATTGGACGCGTGCGTCAATTGGACGCGCGCGTCAATTGGACGCCAGATAATTGGACGCGAGACAATTGGACGCGTTCATAAACTTAATATAAGTTTTATTAGAATTTGTGAGGTTATTTATGTTTAATTTTAGACTAAGGTTAGATACCCTATTATTTAGATTGTAAATTTGTAATAAGATATTGCAAATGAAATTCATTAGATTTAAAATAGTTTCTAAAAAAGGATTAGCTTAATGAGGGTCTTGAATTGTTGACAGCATTATCATTTAAATGATAAGATATTGAAAATGAAATTCATTAGATTTAAAATTTTCTAAAAAGGGATTAGCTTAATGACCGTCTTGAATTGTTGACAAACAACAACAACAATTAAGATAACATGCTTTAACAGAGGCGGTAATTACGGTAGTTAGGGGTAATTAGAGAGTGTTTTTGGAAATATGTTGAGCATTCTGCGAGTCTCATTGGTCTAATGTAAATTTCTAACAAACAATTGCCTATATATAAATTTAAAACTGTTCTTAAAGAGTTAAACTTTGCTAGTATTTCAAGGTGTAAACATGGTGCTGTAGTTTGTAATAAGTGAACGAGGTAACAAAATGTTACTATATGATGGTTATATACACAAAAAAGAGAAAAGCAGTAGTGAGAAAATGATATGGAAGTGTGGTAATTACAACAAGAACCATTGTCCAGGAAGGGTGCATACATTACATGATGAAGTGGTAAGAAGTGTCCCTCACAACCATGTTCCGGATGCTGCAAAAGTCGGAGCAAAAGTGGCTGTTGCAAATATGAAGGAAATGGCCAAACAAGTAGAGCTAACTACCCAAGCTGTATTGGCAAACATGTCTTTGCAACTACCTGCAGCAGTATCGGCCCAACTACCTCCTGTTAAGGCTTTAAAGCGAACAATTCAGCGAGTAAGAACAGTTGCAGAAGCTGTTCCAGCAAACCCAAGAAGCCTGACGGATCTTACATTTCCTGACGAATACAAAAATATAGACGGTGAAGCGTTTCTGGTATTTGATAGTGGTCCCAGTGAAAACAGAATTCTTTTGTTTTCAACCGCAAGGAATTTGGAATTAATGGAACATTGCAATCATTGGTATGCGGATGGTACGTTTACTTCAGCTCCACAGCTGTTCAGTCAAATATATACCATTCATGGAGTGCAGTACAGTAATGTAATTCCAACCGCGTATGCGCTTCTTCCAAATAAAACGGAAGGTACTTACATTCGCCTATTTCAAGCTTTAAAATTATTAGCACCGAGGCTTCAACCAACATCTATCATGGTAGACTTCGAAAAAGCAGCAATAAATGCCTTCAGACAAGAATTTCCCGATGCCGTAAACCGTGGCTGTTTTTTTCATTTTACGCAATGTATATGGAGGCATATACAACAAGCAGGTTTGCAAGTTAGATATAGCGAAGATGCCAATTTTGCTTTACATTTGCGACACCTGGCAGCTCTTGCATTTGTTCCGGAAGAAGATGTCATTGATTCCTATGATCTGCTAATTGATAGCGAGTTTTATGTGGAAAACGAAAACTTATTGCAACCCTTAATAAATTATTTCAAAGACACGTGGATAGGTCGCCTAGACAGAAGGCGGAGACGAAGGCAACCATTATTTCCTCTCCGTTTGTGGAATGTATATGCATTCGTTGAAGATGATATACCACGTACAAATAATTCTGTTGAAGGGTGGCACAATAGCTTTCTTCAATACTTAATGCTGCACATCCAAGCATATGGAAATTTGTAAATGCTCTAAAGAATGAAGTAGGTTTAAATCGATTGAGAATCGAGCAATTAATTGCTGGAAACCCAGCACCAACTCAAAGAAAAATTTACAGGGATACCGCCGAAAATATACGAAGAGTGGTTGCTGATTACGGCAATAGACCAATATTGGATTACCTGCGAGGGATTGTGCATAATTTCCAACTGCAAGTATGAGTTGAATAATTTGTGAATGCGTTTATGATTCGTTTGTGTTAATTATACCATTGGCTATTTTATTTACTTACTTAATGTTGTTTATTTTGTAATTTTGTTTTTTTTTCTAAACCTTTTCAAATTGCTTACTTTATAATGTTTATTTTGTATCTTTGTACTAACTATAATAAACTGCATTTTTCTATATACATTTTTTTATAAATCTTAATTACAGACGCGTCCAATTGTCGGCGCGTCCAAAAGACGCACGTCCAAAAGTCGTCGCGTCCAATTGTCGCACGCGTCCAATTGTCGCGCGTCCAATTGATCGAGTCCAATTGACGCGCGTCCAATTGACTGCGTCCAATTGACGTGACACCTATGTGTATGTATATATGTGCGTTTGAGCGAAGAACCAAAATAAGACATTGTTTCTTTGACGTACAGGATATTGTAAAATACGAAAGCACCTACTGATAATGTTCTTAATTTAGATAAATAAAATTTAAATGTTTAAATTGTTTTTCATAAACTGGTCTATCCATTTCTTTTAAATTTAAAAAGGCGATTTTGCTAGGTAATAGTTATTATTTTATTTTATTGTATTCGTTTTCTACCCCAATTATACGTAGTGTTCTATACTACCTATCGTGGATGTTTTCCCCTTCTCAGTAAATTATGTTATATTTTCCTCACTTAGATTTCCTGTCCTTTAGTTCATGTTGTTTTAAAAACCTGTTTTATTTTCTTTAATTGTTTAAAATCGGTAATTATTGGCTTATTAATTAATAAACTGGGAACAATACAACCTCGCACGTTTTCACTGACGAATTTTTTGCTGTTAATGTTTTGTAAAGCAAAGCTTGGTTTCTAACTACAGTTTTTTTGTATTTTGGAATGTCCAATGTCTAAACCACGACAGTAAAACACAAACAGTGCAGCTACCATACTTACTATATTATGTCAATAATGTGAAGCCCTCTACAAAAGGCAAGCAAAAATATACCTAAATAATCGAATTACTACTGAAACTTTAAAAGTGACAAATTCGGATGTAAAGAAAAGGATATTTCTTTTAAACTGATCTGATCCTCAGTACTACGGATTCCTTGTGTGTATTTCCGACTAACTTTATTAAAGGTATATGCGTTTTACATTTTATACATTGATAGCAAGCAATATATAGAAATTATATGAATAATTTTAATATCTGTTGCTAAATAATCGTATGCATTCAGTAGTTCTAATTTATAATCTCATGATTTCAGTCTCATTTTAAAACTTTTAACTTTTAAAAGAAAATCATGCTAATGAGCGTCTTCTTTAATATTTTAGTACGTTAAAATAAATGTGCCAAGATATGTTGCAAAAACGTGCGTTTAACCACTGAGAACTATGGAAATACGTTTTGTTTTGTTATAAATTTTTATTATGCAACATTTTAAACAACTATTTCTTTTATTACTTTAATTTCAATGTTATAATTTAATCTGTTACAATAAAAATGTACGTGTTTAATGTTTTACTTAATAAAATTTTTTGTCAGATTAAACTGTTCCTGAGTGGAGCTGTTTATACAACAATAAAAAAAACTAATTATATGGTTTTTCATTAAAATCTAAAAATGCAACAGTTTCATGATATCAAAACTTGCACATATCGGAATGTAAAAAGCTTAATATTGCGCAGTTTAAAAAATGCATATGCAGTATAAAAATGTACAACAGTTTGTAACGTTTATAACCGGTGTTTTTCTCATCTAAAACCGGATTCCGTTAAAATCAATTTTTTGCATGAAAACCTACGAAACTCTGGAAGATGAGAAGGTAAAATTTTAATAGCACTTCTTTAGTACATGATAAATTACCAAAAAAGTAATGCAAATTTTAAAAGGCATAAAACACTCAACATCCTGGGTAGGCTAAAGAATGCCTAAAAACCTAATTTAATATAAAAGCATAAAGGCACGGTTGGCTGCTTGGCATTCGATATCTACACGCGTTCAACGCGTTCAAAATTAATGTCCGTAATAATTCGGATATGATTATACGCGATGCGACACCGGTGGGCATAAAGACAAAGAGATATTGTTGAATTTCTCGACTTAGCATTGTTCTCCTGAGTTATTCGATTCGCCGCATGCAAATACCACTATCAAGTTTCAAAGCGTAGATGTAATTGATTCACTGACGCATAATCGAATATATGTTGAGCATTTCGGTTTATTCATCTAGACATTAGGTATGTACGTATAGGACAAATTAAATCATCGTGCGAATACTGTCATGGCTAGGGCGTTGAATACAATGCTCAGTACATTCATTAAATATGCAAATATCTGTTTTTCCTACATCACCTCTTAAAAATCATCAATAAATTGCAAATTGCCGTAATACTGTAAATTGTAAAAATACCATCATTAAATAAAAAGTTAGTAAACACCGATTTATTTTTAAAATCAAGAACGTTGTATATCTACTATTTAGGTGGTGCTTGGTGGGTTCATCAAAACAATACAAAAATTTTGCGAATTGACTCCGAACACCGATAAACGATTTGCGTTGTTTGCTGGCACAGCAGTGTTTGTCTCTTCCTGTTGTCAATAAGGTTCGAATTTGTATTACAGGGGTCGAAAGAGTTGTGGTACTGTTTCAATCACTTCCGGTTTAACAGTTTTCAATAAAATGTTTTCATATAAATTCTTGAAGGTAAGTATTCTACTACGTTGAAGAGATATTTTAGAACTTCCGAAAATAAAATTTCTTTTATAAGAAAAGATACTAGTTATTTCTCTAAAATATAAAGAGGCATTAAATTATGTGTACTATAGCTATAAAAATCTTTAAAATTCGTAAGATATTCTAAAACGAGATTTCTGAATATTTTTTGCTGATGTTGCACTGATGTGCTTGAAAGCCAACAAAATGATAGATAATATTAATATTACTATTGGCTATCTAATTATAATTATTGTGTCGTTTTAACCAGTGGCGGACTCGTACGGCGAAGCGAGTGATGCGGCCCTTTAACTAATTGCCCCGCTTCATATAATTTTATTTTAGTTTATTTTCATACTAATAGTATAATAATACGGCTATCAACAAAAGGGAAAAAATAAATATAATAAATCAATCTATATACATAAAAGTGAATGTTTGTGTGTATGTTTCCTATAGACTCCGAAACTACTCTGCCGATTGAGCTCAAACGTTGACACAAAGTGTGTTTTGAGGAGAGGAAGGTTTCAGAAAGTTATTTTTTTTACAAATAATGGACCCGCTAGGTGGCGCTAGCGATATTTACGAAAATGTGTGTATTGTCTGATTTCGCTTTATTGAGGCGTAGCAACGCAAGCCGGGTATTAGCTACTAATAAATAAAAGTTCAATTTTCGTAGCGCGATACACTAGTCACTACCGTTTAACCAAATTGATGGTGAAATGACGCGACCACAACTTTAACCTGTACACCGCATCATCTAGATGGAACAGAAGGCGGTTGTCATAGCAACATAACCCCACACTCGCCCGCATGCAGGACTACCAAGATGCGGCATTGAGAATCTTTGCATGACGCAGGTTGTCAGTGTCAGTCTTTATCCATGGTGTCAGTTAGCCGGAAGCCGGAGGTAGCGGTGGATGGCTCTGTTTAGTGAACTGTACCTCGCGTTCACCGTTCTCGTGCAAATAAGTAAAATGTTTCCTGTAAACGACAGCATTTGTATTTTATTGGAAGATAATCGAAAGGAATTTTCAAAGATGGACAGACCTATGGCTTCGTTAAATATTAATAAATTGGTAAACAACAACGGGAAACCAAACTTCGGAAAAATTAAAAGCTTAAAAACAGACTTTTATAATAGGCCCCCACCCCAACCTCCTGTTTTGCTTTAGGCAAATTAAAAATAAGACATGTCTACGTTTACCAGTCACATTACAAGGACGTTTATTAAAAATAAATTTTAAACATTACTACACAACTAACACCTCAACAGGTACACCTTATTTTCGTTGGTGATAAACTTGAAAATTTAAACACTCGGCCTTGAGGCCTCGTGCCTAAACTTTTTCGCGAGTTTTATTTGCCTCATAATCCACTCATACAATAAATAACTATTAAATTTTTATTATACACGCACGTTCGCGATTGAAACCGAAACTGAAGTAATTATCTAGTTATTTCGCTGACATGGAGTTTTATGCTTTTATCCACAACTTACATATTATAGACGCATAATTCTACTATTGAGAGACGTCTTATGGTATTAATAAAACACATGGGTCTTATAATTAAGCCATAAGACACGTAACAAAATCAAACTTTATTTAAACTTCCTTTTTAACATTTACATTTATATTCACATTAAAAAAATATTTTTTAAGCCGTTTAATTTATCATTATGAAAATTTTGACAGTTTTGATTAGTGACAACTTGCTAATCTAATCTTTCATATAATTTAATTCGATGTTTCAAAATGATCAATGTCGGTATTAGTGATCCACATAATTATGCCTCTACAATATTGTAAATTGTGAATAAATTTTTGTATTGAATTTGTGGATTACCTGCAAATAAAACTCTTGAAAATTTAAACACTCGGCCTTGCGGCCTCGTGCCTAAACTTTTTCGCGAGTTTTATTTACCTCATAATACACTCATACAATAAATAATTATTATTTAGGCTACACATTTTCGAGCTTACTGGCTTTTTATGGTTGTATATTTTTTCATTTTTTCTTTTCAAGAATTAGCCAGTTTTCCCACAATTTCGGTGAAGAATTTATTTAATTGATTAAAGATTTGTTTTTTATTTGTAATTGACTCGTTATCTACTTTTATTTCTTTTTTTTTCTGTGCTAATGAAATTTTCATTTGTAACACCTATTATTACTTTCCACAATGCTTTGCTTGAATTTTTATTTTAATAAATTTTATTCTTGTAATAGTTATTTTTTGTTATTTTTATTAATTGTGATTTATTTTTGTACTTTTTATATTCAGCAATAATTATTCCGTCGTTTGGTTGCTGTAAAGATGTTTTGTATAATTCATTTTTTGTAGCAACTGATTTTAAAAGTCCACCGGTTATCCAAGGATTTCTTTTACGCTGCGCTCGTTTTAGCGGTACCGAAGTAGTTGAATAATTAATAGCGTTTTAAATTTTATTTATGAAAATATCTACTGCACAATCCATATCCTCTGTCTCATATATTTCATTCCACATTTCGGTTTTTAAAATATTTAATAATTTATTTTTTTTTTGCCTGTTGCAAAAGTTTGATTGCTGTGGTACTGCTAGATTTAAGCTATATATACTAGGAAAATGATGTGTAATCTGAGTATTAATTACATACGAGTTACAAATGTCGTATCTGTTACATTTCAAAAAATATTATCTATGCATGTTTTAGTGTCTTTATAAATTCTTGTATATGAATTAATTAATGGTTTAAAACCTGCTTCCTGCATAATATTAAGATAATTTTGACAAAAATAAGTATTCGATTTAAGATTTAAACCTATATTTGTCACATACGACAAAGTGATATTTTGCGTTACCTTTCCATGCACTTGCTAAATATGTTTGTAGATTTTGATTGAATTCATAAACACATGTTGAGTGAGGTCTATAGATAGCGCTCACTACAACTGTATAATCTAGAATGGGAATGGTTGCTTTGATTTCTTTAATTTCACCTATATGCAAAATTTCAATATTATAATTGTACGTATCTTTTATATACATTATATCTCCATCATTTTGATTAACATTTCCTTCGTTATAGATTATTTTAAAGCCCTGTATATTGAAATAATCTGGATCATTTAGCTTCCAAGTTTCAGTAAAAGTTATACAATCAAAATTATAGTCTAATTTATCTAACAAAACTAACATTTCATCCATATTTTTACTTATGCTTCTAATATTGTTGTGGAAAATAGAGAATTTTGTTGCATTGTTTTCAGATTGTAATATATTAAGATAGTCATATTCATTACTTATTTCCTCTGTTCTAGCATCAGTATTAACCAATTCTCCAATATATGGATCCACTTTAAAATAATAAAATTAAAATGTTTTAAATCCTGCCAAAAAAGGAGTAAAAAGAGAAACGTTCACAATCTTCAACAAAAGTTGCTTCTTCCCATACAATCGCATGTGTATAAAAATAAGAATAACTTAAATTATCATCACTGAGCATACATTCATTTTTAGTTTATATCTTCATAAGAACATATTGATTTTATTCCATTATCTGCACTTACATAGATTTTGCCGTCTTTGGTCCAGGTGTTTTTTGTCCATACTTGTTCTCAGCTGATTTCAAGGGCTTGACACGATTAGCTGTTAGATCTTCTTTGATAGTGATGCCACTGCCTTTTAACATTTTCTTTTTTCCAAACACTAAAGCTCGATGTTGGTACGATACAAATTTAATTATATTTATTTCCCTACACGATGCAGTCTGTCCACGTGCTCCACCCGTATTTCTTGCTGTAGATGGTTTTGAAAAACTTGTACACTTTTTCTTCTAATTTTTCAGTCCTGTTTGCCAAAAATGCGTAGCGAATTTCTTCGTGTATATTGCTCAAGGTTTTCGATTTTCTGCTCGTTTTCATTGTTCTTGAACATTGCTTAAACTATTCAAAAATGAGATTCCTGAATATTTTAGCCAATCTTATTGTCGCGTATTAACCTTTACATTAATGTTAAATAAAGTTATACGTCATGCTGGAAGAATAATTGTTTCTACTAAGCTGAAATTGATGTAAATTTTTTTTTTTTAAGAATTTTGGAGTCGTTCCAGGATTCTCCCTACCCCGCTTATTCCGGCTCAGCACACAGTGCTTTTCCACGGGACTAAACATGCCTCCATGATTTTTATAAAAATCCGATTACACTTAGGCCTGAATTCGGGTCGATCCGATAAAAACTGCGAGCTCTTTAACCCACAGAACTACCGGTACCGCCTTAAAATTGTTTAAGATTAAGGTTCTATCGAGTTAGCCAACCCATAACGAAATGAAAAACCCGACACCTAACGGTAAAAAGGAAAAATATTAAGAAAGAAAAAAAAAGATAGTTTTTTCTACATAAACCTTTATTACGTGTAGCATCCTAAAACTACTAATTCAAAAACCTTGTTTTAGTCTTCAATTGTGCTGTACTGTTTCAGTATGAGACATTTTCCTCTTAGTTCGCGCTTTAATAATTATTTTACACGATTTTATTGAAAATTCTCCGTTGAGGTTGGTGTTTTGAATAACAAGTAGAAAGAAGTGTTTAAAATGTAACGAAGATATAAAAGAAAGTGAAGAGCAATCCTTTTCATGTAATGACTGTAATCATGTGCCTTTAAGAGCAGTGAATAAACTCAAATTGGAATTCGAATTTACGAAGAAATGCAAGGAGTAAAAGGAACTCCAGCGTGAAGACATCATTACACAAGTAAGGTAAAGGATGATATTGGAAGAGATCGTTAAGCGCCCTGCAGCTATACAAATAACTATGCGACTCGGAAAGAGACCTGACAAAACTCGTGCATTGAAGGCGCTGTTAGACTCACAAGAGGATTTATTCGCATTTCTACAGTTGAAAAAAAATCTTAAAGGCACCAAAGCAAGAATTAAACACAACTCCAAACACCTCGCCAATTGGTAATTTATAAAAAAACTTCGGCAGTAATTATGAGAACTGAAACAGAAAAATGGAACAAAGGTTTTTATTACATTTATGAAAAGTGTACATAAATTAGTTAAAAATCAGTAATTTTAAAAATGCCTTGATTTCTTTTTGCAGTGGATGAAAATTTTCTTTTTCTCTAAGTGATTTTTTAGTTTAGTACTCAAAGATCAACCCATAAATCATCTTTGAGATGAAAGATGAACCCATAATATGGGTTCATCTTTGAATAGTATACTGCAGTATGAACCCAGGTTCAACAGAACTAAAATAACCAACAAAGACAAAGAGTGGGGAGTTCACAATATTTTACACTAGTATCCGTTTTCTTAGTACATGACATATTAACAGAAACATTTAAAGTTGAAAATCTGTCATTATCAATATTACATTTACATTCGGCTTCGACCGCGACGTCATTTAGGAACTACACCCAGCATAATCAGGTAAGGACCGACCTATAAGCTTGTCTATCTTTACAAGGAGTTGCTCTAGAAGTTTGAGCAATATTTATTCGTAGGACCTGCCTGCCTAAACAGGGCCGTGTACTTAAATTATCATTTAAACCTTGGGGCGGACAAGGATTTCATCTTAATGTATTTTGTTTGCCAGGACAATAATACTTAATCGGCTTATGCTTGTTAACTGTTTGTAAATCTATACAAACTAACGTTTCGCAAGACATTGCAACTTGCATCTTCTGAGTGAATAGAAGACTGTGTTCATTACAAAAATAATGCGGTTTTTGAAAAATTTTCACAATAAAAAATAACTGTTTTGGAAGCTATTAAAACTGGAAATTTGAACTCTCATAGATCACTATTGCAATGAATTCACTCACAAATTCCAACTACAGAAGTGAGCGACTACTCACTATGGAAAGCCACTAAAAGGCTAAAACAACCACAAAAACCCGTTCCACCAATCCGAAAAAAAAACGGAACTTGGGCGAAAAGCGATGACGAAAAAGCTGATGTCTTTGCCGAACATCTTAGGAAAGTTTTCCAACCACTACCCGGAGCACCTGGAATCGCCGAAGAAGAAATAGACAAGTTCTTAGATGCCTCGCTACAACTATCACTGCCAATCCAAGTCATTAAAGTCAAAGAGGTAAAAGACACAATAAAAAAGCTGCCTACAAAAAAATCACCCGGATATGACTTAATAACAGGGCAAATTCTAAAAGAACTTCCACCCAAGGGATTCACTGTGCTGACATTTATAATTAATGCGATACTACGAACTGCTCACTTCCCAGCACAATGGAAAGTTGCTAAAATTGTCCTAATCCAAAATCCTGGCAAGCCACCCAACTCACCAGAGTTATACAGACCCATAAGTTTATTATCCATTATCTCAAAGTTATTTGAAAACCTATTAGGTACTTAAGAGGCTACTACCTATTCCAGAAGAACAACACCTCATACCAGATCATCAATTCGGTTTTAGAAGACAGCACTCTACAATTGAGCAAGTTCATAGAGTAGTAGAAATTATTAACGCCACCTTTGAAGCCAAAAAATACTGCAGTGCTGTCTTTCTAGATGTTAGTCAGGCATTTGATAAAGTCTGGCACAAGGCCTATTGTATAAGTTAAAAAAGTGGGTGCCTGACAACTTTTACCTCATATTACGATCTTACCTCCACGACAGACTCTTCCAAATTAAATACGAAGAAGAACTTACAAATCTGATCCCCATAGGCTCTGGAGTACCCCAGGGGAGTGTATTAGGACCGGCATTGTATCTACTATACACGGCAGACCTACCAACTTGTGAGGATGTTTCAACCGCAACCTTTGCAGATGACACTGCACTATTGGCTACTGAAGATGACCCAACATAGCCCTCCATAAAGTTACAAACTCACCTCAATGCCATCCAAGATTGGTTTAAAAAATGGCGAATTAAAATCAATGAATCAAAGTCAGTACACGTCACCTTTACAAAAAGAAGAGATACCTGTCCATCCATCACTATCATAGGACATTAGTACCACAATCTGACAATGCAAGTTACCTCGGTATCCACCTCGATCCAGGCCTAACCTGGAGGACCCATATATGGACCAAGCGCAAGCAACTTGACCTTAAGTTTAGTAAACATTATTGGCTGCTGGGTTGACATTCTCAGCTTTCCCTCCATAACAAGCTCTTGATCTATAAAGTAATTCTCAAACCTGTATGGCTTTATAGAATCCACCTCTGGGGGACTGCGTCATCCACTAATCTAGCCATAATAGAAAGATTTCAGACTAAAACGCTTCGAACCATTCTTAATGCACCATACTACATAAGCAATGCAGATATCTACAATGACCTCAAAGTGCGTACTGTGAAAGAAGAAATAGTGAAGTGTAGTGAAAGTTACATCGCCAAGTTAGAACTTCATCCCAATACTCTAGCACTAAATTTATTGGACAACAATGTTCATAACCGTAGACTCAGGAGACAGTATACTCTTGATTTGCCGTTAGACTAAATAATAAGTCCCATTTAGTATAGCGTTGTTACGCGCTAGTTGTAATTGAAGCGATGTTGATGAACGTCTGCTGCCATTATCATACATACCTTAGTCTAGTTAATTTACTTATTGCTCTATGAGCAGATTGTAAATAGTAAGAATCTGACAATTAAAAAAAAATTCCAAAAAAAACATGGCTTTCTTCTTACGAAAGTAATGATGAGAAATATTTTGGTTCTTTTCTGCCCAGATATTGAAGCATGTATTGCCGCAATGACTGGGCACTATTTCCTCCACTTCGAATGTACGATATGTTTCATACCTTTCACATGGTACTCGAAAACTAAAACTGGGAATTCTTTAACGTAAAATATCTCTGCTCGAAGTGAAAATAAAAAAAAAATTATAACAAAAAGTTGTATATCTATTGAAGCTGTATTAAGAACATTGTGTTTTGTTTTGTTTTCGAAATATAGCGCAAACCTGCATGTTTTTAATAGAAAACCTATTTTATTCAAAACGCGTTTTTTTCTCGTTTCGACGATGGACGGTTAAATACACATAACTTTAAGTTCAAATAAGTTATTCATCGTCGTAATTATTCCTTGATTTACCTTTCGGTGACGCTCTTTTTGAAGTGAAATTTCTTTGCCGGCGAGTGCAACACAGGATCGTGGGATCAAGCCGCATAACAGAAGTAATTCGGATGTAGCCCGCGTTCATTTTCCTGGGAACGAATGTGCGATGCCCTTGCTTGCGCCAAGCCAGTACTATTCAGACGCTCGTTGGAGTGTGTTGTGGTTTGCGCTTGAGCAAGATGCAGCACGAAGTTTAAGCGTGAGGTAGGATCGGCAGGAATAACAAGGGGCTAGACGCAAATGAAATAAATTGTAGTGGCTAGTAGCCTCACACGCGTCACTCGTATCTTTCTGAATACATGCGAGTCGATCCGAGCGCGGTCGTTTTGTCGTCAGCAACGAGTTCGACTGATCGAATACAAAGTTCCAGTTTATATTATGAATAATATTGTCGAAATATATGCCAAATCTACAAAATTTCACACACATTTAAGGTTATTTATAAAATTATCGAAAATTAGAACAAGATATTAAGGAGCATTGAAAAGGACTGACGCGTATTGACAAGTATTGACAGTATTGACAAGTATTGATAAGTACTGAGGGTATTGACGGGGATTGACAGATATTGTTGAATATTGACCAGTATTGACGATCAACTTGTACAGTTATTGACACTAGTGGTTGACCGCTCGTATTTTACCTTAAAAAATACAGTTTTCTGCTAGTATCTAGAAACATGAGTATTTTGGGAAAACAAAACCACAATTGAATGGCTTCCCCAATTAGGTAAGTTCATGTAACCACAGATTTCTAATAGTTTTACTAGATACACGACTGCTATACAAAAAATGTAACCAGGCGCCATTTTGTAGTTGGGCAAAGTCCGTTTTGACATTTCACAAATTCGAACATTTCAAGGTTAATATAAACATTTAAATCTAATTCTTAAAGTTGTAAAACCTAATTTTCGAAGCATGCCGCAAGCGTGTTGTGTGTTTTAAACATACGCAGTATACAGTTATTTGCAGCAATCATTTTATACCCACTAATTATTACTACGTCCTGGAACCAGTGTTCCGCGTCTCAGAAATGACACAATTTCATCTGTATTCTTATATTCCTCACACGAATTATACAGAAAGCAATACACGTTACCAGTTGAACTCCCTGAACTTATTCCATCTACCTCCACCGCACAACACGCTTGCGGCATGCCTCGAAGATTATGTTTTACAACTTTAAGAATAAAATTTAAATGTTTATATTAACGTTGAAATGTTCGAATTTGTGAAATGTCAAAACGGACTTTGCCCAACTACAAAATGGCCAACCGGCTTCATTTTTGTCATTGTTCAGAAGCTGGAGTCGTGTATCTAGTAGAACTATTAGAAATCTGTGCAGCTAACCCACGGTTCTTTACATATCTTTATAGTTACCCGGATCCCCAATTTCCCATGTTCTGGAAGTTAAATTGGGCAGCCATGTACATGATATCCAAAATATGTAGCTACATTTATTCTGTAATAAAGTAGTAAAATTTTGGTAATAAAACCGAATAATTGACCAGAACACCCTTCAGCTTTATCACAAAGCTGCACTTGTAGTAAACATTTCATATCATTTTACTTATGCCCTCCTTAAAAAACGCATTACAGAAGTTTGCAGAAATATCACTCCAGAAACTTATGAAAATGTAAGGCAGGAATGTCATAACCGACTTTTTATGTGCCAAGAAGTGAATGGTGAACATTTCGAACACTTAATTTCATTTGTTTTTGCTTTAATTCTTAGTTTTTTTTAATAGACTTCTTTACTTCAAACGTTTGTCATTTTGTTATGGCTAAATATTTTTCTTTGAAACTCTAGAATCAGACGCAGAACTAAAAGACCTTTCAAATGAGGTGCCACTC
Source organism: Ctenicera cuprea (assembly GCA_958336395.1). Taxonomy (NCBI): domain Eukaryota; kingdom Metazoa; phylum Arthropoda; class Insecta; order Coleoptera; family Elateridae; genus Ctenicera; species Ctenicera cuprea. The sequence continues at coordinate 57,389,964 of OY284490.1, forward strand.
GACCCCCCTTTCTATTTAAAAAAAAATTTCAAAATGGCGCCCAGCCGCCATTTTGAATGATACATTATTTAATTATGAGCTAAAAAATGGTTTTTAATTTCCCATTAAAGCACACCAAATTTTTTAGTAAAATATTAAGTCGTTCAAAAGTTAGTTGGGGGGGGGGGTTACTTTATGGACACAGTGTATATGTATAGCAAAACGCAATGACTTGAAATAAAACATAAAAAAGGAATGTGTTGATTTTTAAAGGTGCTAATTTCCTACACGTATTTGTAAAAAACTGCACTAAACTTTTTAAAGGTTCTATGCTTTAGATTCTGATAAGTTATTCAATGGTGCTTTACTTTATCATAATTATTTTGATTATCTAGATCATTATCTGTTTATTTATTATTTTTATATTAGTACGTCACAAATATCCACTATATTTTTCTTAACGAATAATATAGAATAAAACGTGAACATGATTGCAGTGCTACTTCTTAATTGATAACCTCTAACAAAAATTAAATCGTCTAATAAAACATTTTGAGTTTTTAGTTCATTTATGTTTGGTAGACGCCTACATCGATCAATAAATTATTGTGCTTCATGAAGTAAGCGAAATCTCGTTCAAAAGCAGGCTCTCCCCACGCATTTATGTTCTACCAAGTGCCTGTCAGAAACAAACCACTAAAAGACTGCAATATTAGAAATTTATTAACATCAGCGACATTTCCCTCTAGTCATTATGTCAAGAATGAATCACTAGTATAAAGTGCACATAGGAATATACTTATAAGGGTTGGCGGAAAAAAGTCCAACGAATAAAATGTACAGAAAAATCCAGGGAAGAAAAACCACGGAAGAAAGTTCAAAGTAAAAAGCTCAGAGAAAAAATCCATAGAAAAAATCAATTGTATTTAAATATATATTGTGTACTGTTTACAGTTTCGCTCTTATTTTATAAAACATAAATCAATAAATGTTATTTATAGCAATCAGCCTATTTGTTATTTTATTTTATACTCTTTTATGTTGAAACAAACAAATACTTACATATACTTAATTATAAAATGTTAATTTAAACGCCAGAAGCAAGTCTCATGAAATTCAAATTATTTTACAAAATTCTCACAAATCTCTCATCTAGATTCCCTTTTACGTTTCAGTTTTTGTTGTTAATATTTACAGATTTATTATTGCATGCGCTACTTAGCCAAATAACTTTCACCAAATCCTTAATATATTGAAAAGAAAGACAAGTACCTCAAAATATTACATAAGGTGATCGTTATTCACACTAGATATATGCTTTTTCAAGAAGGTAGGTAGGTTAATGACTGCTGATGATCTTCTAAAACAATGTCCCGTGTACTGTCCAGAATTCAACAATCCAAGTTTGACAGCAATTGCTTTTGGAATACGTCCAAATGTATTGATCCCAACTGTTTCAATTTTTCAAAATTCTTGTTTCTAAAAAAGTGCATGTGATTTGTGTTATCAAGTTATACATAAGCCCTAGAAATCATAAAATTAAACAAGACAAAAAAGCTTTCTTTGAACATCATTTGCGTTCACTGCCAAAGCCAAATTTGTTGGCGTTGTTTAAAAATGACAATTTTAAAATATAAAACGATTTTAAAAATCACTTTGGAAATGGAAAATTCTGTAGTAGCAGTATAATTATATCTCGCGGATAAGGATGGTGTTGAAGTACATGGCTGATATTGAAAAAAAAAAAGAAATGTATCTGCTAACACCAACTCTATACCCATCTATGCTGAAGAAATTTCTCGGTTAGAAAATTTGACGATAACACGCATCCTTGCTAAGGATTCTGCTAAGCGAGTACCGAGAATTCTAAAACCATAAACCTTAGGACCCTGAATCTTTGGAGGTGTTGAAGGTGTGTACTATAAATTATACTTGCTTAGACTAAGTGTGTATAAGCTTTGATTATATACCTAGAGAGTATAGAGTATAGTCACTGGTATAAGGCAGTTAGGTGCCCCTCTCTCCAAACAATAGCAATGAGGAGGGAACTTTTTTGACAACTAAAACAAAATTTAAACAAAATTTTACATTTCTAAAAAGTTTTTATTCCAGGAGATTGACTACAATTGGTGACCTAACTAACAACGTTTGCTCTTAAATGATAATGGTATGGTGTGAATGAAAAGCAACACATAGTAACTTTCACAACCCATAAGGGTATCCGCAATCTTTCTTCTGCCAGTACATGAACGGAAACTATTCGTTATTGTACTGGTACGTAGCGATTTTCTTGTATCAATACGTATCGACATATTGAAATATTGATATGCATCGATATATCGATATGTTGACATATCAATTATAAAATTTAGTTAAATAAATAACGCTAATTAAATTGAAGGTGTCTAATATCGCTATCATATAAGCAAAACACATGTACTGTACAACGAGTATCTAATGCTACTCCATCAATATCACTGCCCCAACGACTCCTGATAGAACACCCCTTCGGTACTAGGAGGAACTGCTTTAGCGCGTGCGTAATAGCTTAGTACCTTACATACGACCACCCTGCTTGCGGGATGTCCTCAGGCCGCCCTTGAATGTTCCTTTATCTTACAACTTTAACGTAGGCCACACTTCGGCGACCTCTACTGCATTTCTGCCGTTGAAGAGTACCCGAATTACCTTGTAAGACATTTTAAAATCGCTGTTACATAATCTACAACAAAAGCAATTTCTATATAGTTTAGCAATGCAATTTTAAACCTGCTTACAACCAAGGAAAGCTTCTTCTCTCCTCTCAAGTAAACCTTGCAACAAAGGAAATATACTTCTCTACCAAAAATAGCTACCTCCCTCCCTTAATTTACACTGGCCGTTCTTGGTTCAGCTGGTACAAAGCAAATTTTTACCAAACAAATTTTAATGCTGGGCTAGCTACTTCTAGCCCCACATGCAAACCTTAATCTCCAGGGAACTGCTGCTCTCTCTTTGCGATCTCTTCTAACAAGAAAAACTGCTTCTTTTCCTTCGCACAAAATATAACACGTGAGGAAAGCCGCTTCTCGCCCCTTACATAAACTTCACACCTTAGGAAACTTACTTCTCTCGTACTATACAAAATTCACTACTGGGAAAAGCTATTTCTCTCCCCTTATATAAAATTGACACCTGGGGAAAGCTACTTCTCACCCGCCACGCAACCTCACACAAACGAAAATCTACTTCTTTTTAACGGTAACCTTGATACTTATTTCTACACCCTCACTGCTAGGCCATTACAGAAGATCAGTGCTTTATTCTATCAACGGCCTCGATACCACGACAATCATCTCGTAAGTTCTCCGCTTCGTTGAATAAGGCGCAAACCACTCGGAAAAGTCCCTTAAACTTCGGCAACAGCTTCCTACTAGTACATAGGTTTTATGGAAGTAGTTACTCGCGTACATTTTCTCACCGGGCCGTTTACCTAAGCAACGCACGACTCTGTCGTGGTACGGTCAACAAACTTTCATTTCAGCAATGTTTCTTTCAGATCACCCCTGCGTTGACCTTAATCTTAGCTATGTCTTTCAGACCACACCTGCGGTTGAAACACAGAACCCGACACTCCAACCTGTTTTAATGTGATTTTGGGTTTCACCAGGCACCTCGTCACGACCGTCTCGCTCTTTTAGGTCTACGTTTTTGATGTTCAAAGAGGTAGCGACATCTTTTCCCTACCTGGCTGATACTCACTACAATCTGCTGGCCGTCGGCCGAGAATCACCGAATATCAATAGCAACTTTTAATTAGTAGACAAAATATAATTCGTTTAGTTTTGACTTGGTTCTTGATATTGACAACTAGAGCTGTGAGATACGACAATTTCAGTATCAACATCAGTACATGAGAAATATCGATACGTATCGACATAGCGATATATCGATACGAGTATCGATAGTGTATTGGCTTGTCGATACGAAGTTCCGTATTGATACGTATCGCTATATCGATACTCCCACCCAAACCTACTAAGGACTATCAACGATTGCAAAGCAAGAGATCACTACCTCTCTACAAGATCTTCAGAATGATAAAGATAGGTTTTATAGAACAGCTAAATTATCATCCGATGAAAATGATTGTAGAAATTTTAGAAACATAAGAAACCATTTCACTTATCTATATTAAGTAAAGGAAGATGCTTTCTATGAAGCTAAAATTTAAAAAAATCATGGAAACGATATGTCTCAACCACCAATTTAGATTTAATAGAAATCACTCGACAACTCTGCAATTATTGAGAATAGATGAAAAAATTTGAAGAAGGATACAAATAATACATGAACAAAAACTTCAAGTTCATACAAAATAAACACAGCAGCCTATGTTGACATAGAGAAAGCTTTTGAAAAGGTATGGATAGATTACTTAAAATATAAGAAAAAAATATAAGGCTTCATACCTCACCAAGATACTGACCGCATTTTTTGAAACCTTGGGGGTATGAATATACTCAATGCTATCTGAGGTAATAGAAATTAAAGCTGGAGTACCCCAAGAGAGCATACTGGAACCGTTGTGTTTTAGTATTTATGTACACAACATACCAGCATTTCAAAACACAATGCTGGCCATGTTCGCAGACGATGCTGCCTTACTAACACGAAGTAAAGAACTAAAAGCAACTGTAGAAAGACTCCAAGAAGCTGTAAATATAATATGTGGTTGGTTCAACACATGGAAAATTAGGGTGAATGCTACTAAAACAGAAACAAAGATATTCACCTTAAGGCATATTAGAAATAAGTATAAACAAAAGAGAAATTAAATGAAACGTCAATGGCGGAGGCGGTGGTTAACATAATATCTCGAAGTTTATCTATATACCCATTTGAGATGGAGTTGTCATATAAACAAAAAGCTAAACTAGTACCATGCTCGTTTAGAGCTATTATATTATATATGTATAATAATAAAAAACCCTGCATTGCGTAGTGATTTCACGCTCTTAATTATAAAACTATGTTTCAACCAACCATAACATACGCCGCCGCCTGAAACGTATGGAACAACAGGTTAGCAACAAACAAGACAACGTGTTGAAAATTGTAAAACAAAGTGCTCCAATAGTAGTGCTATAAAAGCAGTACAAATGACTTTCGAAACCTCAATTGCGCACAATCGTGATTAAAGCTCACTTAAGCCGGCTTAACCAAAATGTAAATGTAAAGGCTAATGTAAAATGTAAATGTAATTGTAAAACTGTAAATGTAAAAGTTAAAATGTAAATGTAAAAATGTAAATGTAAAACTGTAAATGTAAAAATGTAAATGTAGAAATGTAAATGTAAAAATTTAAATGTAAAAGTAAAAATGTAAATGTAAAAATGTAAATGCAAAACTGTAAATGTAAAAATGTAAATGTAGAAATGTAAATGTAAAAATGTAAATGTAAAAATGTAATTTTAAAAATGTAAATGTAAAAATGTAAATGTAAAAATGTAATTTTAAAAATGTAAATGTAAAAATGTTAATGTAAAAGTAAAAATGTAAATGTAAAAATGTAAATGTAAAAGTAAAAATGTAAATGTAAAAATGTAAATGTAAAAATGTGAATGCAAAAATATACTTGTAAAAATGTAAATGTAAAAACGTAAATGTAAATGTAAAAATGCAAATGTAGAAATGTATATGTAAAAATGTAAATATAAAAATGTAAATATAAAAATGTAAATGTAAAAATGTAAATGTAAAAATTTAATGTAAAAATGTAAATGTAAAAATGTAAATGTACAAATGTAAATGTAAAAATGTAAATGTAAATGTAAAAATGTGAAGGTAATAATGCAAATGTAAAAATGTAAGTGTGAAAATGTAAATGTAAAAATGTAAATATAAAAATGTAAATGTAAACATATAAATGTAAAAATGTAAATGTAAAAATGTAAATGTAAAAATGTAAATGTAAAAATGTAAATGTAAAAATGTAAATGTAAAAATGTAAATGTAAAAATGTAAATGTAAAAATGTAAATGTAAAAATGTAAATGTAAAAATGTAAATGTAAAAATGTAAATGTAAAAATGTAAATGTAAAAATGTAAATGTAAAAATGTAAATGTAAAAATGTAAATGTGAAAATATAAATGTAAAAATGTAAATGTAAAAATGTAAATGTAAAAATGTAAATGTAAAAATGTAAATGTAAAAATGTAAATGTAAAAATGTAAATGTAAAAATGTAAATGTAAAAATGTAAATGTAAAAATGTAAATGTAAAAATGTAAATGTAAAAATGTAAATGTAAAAATGTAAATGTAAAAATGTAAATGTAAAAATGTAAATGTAAAAATGTAAATAAAAATGTAAATGTAAAAATGTAAATGTAAAAATGTAAATGTAAAAATGTAAATGTAAAAATGTAAATGTAATAATGTAAATGTAAAAATGTAAATGTAAAAATTTAAATGTAAAAATGTAAATGTAAACATGTAAATGTAAAAATGTAAATGTAAAAATGTAAATGTAAAAATGTAAATGTAAAAATGTAAATGTAAAAATGTAAATGTAAAAATGTAAATGTAAAAATGTAAATGTAAAAATGTAAATGTAAAAGTGTAAATGTAAAAATGTAAATGTAAAAATGTAAATGTAAAAATGTAAATGTAAAAATTTAAATGTAAAAATGTAAATGTAAAAATGTAACTGTAAAAATGTAAATGTAAAAATGTAAATGTAAAAATGTAAATGTAAAAATGTAAATGTAAAAATGTAAATGTAAATGTAAAAATGTAAATGTAATTGTAAAAATGTAAATGTAAAAATGTAAATGTAAAAATGTAAATGTACAAATGTAAATGTACAAATGTAAATGTAAAAATTTAATGTAAAAATGTAAATGTAAAAATGTAAATGTACAAATGTAAATGTAAAAATGTAAATGTAAATGTAAAAATGCAAAGGTAATAATGCAAATGTAAAAATGTAAGTGTGAAAATGTAAATGTAGAAATGTAAATATAAAAATGTAAATGTAAACATGTAAATGTAAAAATGTAAATGTAAAAATGTAAATGAAAAAATGTAAATGTATAAATGTAAATGTAAAAATGTAAATGTTAAAATGTAAATGTAAAAACGTAAATGTAAAAATGTAAATGTAAAAATGTAAATGTAAAAATGTAAATGTAAAAATGTAAATGTAAAAATGTAAATGTAAAAATGTAAATGTAAAAATGTAAATGTAAAAATGTAAATGTAAATGTAAAAATGTAAATGTAAAAATGTAAATGTAAATGTAAAAATGTAAATGTAAAAATGTAAATGTAAATGTAAAAATGTAAATGTAAAAATGTAAATGTAAAAATGTACATGTAAAAATGTAAATGTAAAAATGTAAATGTAAAAATGTAAATGTAAAAATGTAAATGTAAAAATGTAAATGTAAAAATGTAAATGTAAAAATGTAAATTTAAAATGTAAATGTAAAAATGTAAATGTAAAAATGTAAATGTAAAAATGTAAATGTAAAAATGTAAATGTAAAAATGTAAATGTAAAAATGTAAATGTAAAAATGTCAATGTAGAAATGTAAATGTTAAAATGTAAATGTAAAAATGTAAATGTAAAAATGTAAATGTAAAAATGTAAATGTAAAAATGTAAATTTAAAAATGTAAATGTAAAAATGTAAATGTAAAAATGTAAATGTAAAAATGTAAACGTAAAAATGTAAACGTAAAAATGTAAACGTAAAAATGTAAATGTAAAAATGTAAATGCAAAAATGTAAATGTAAAAATGTAAATGTAAAAATGTAAATGTAAAAATGTAAATGTAAAAATGTAAATGTAAAAATGTAAATGTAAAAATATAAATGTAAAAATGTAAATGTAAAAATGTAAATGTAAAAATGTAAATGTAAAAATGTAAATGTAAATGTCAAAATGTAAGTGTAAAAATGTAAATGTAAAAATGTAAATGTAAAAATGTAAATGTAAAAATGTAAATGTAAATGTAAAAATGTAAATGTAAAAATGTAAATGTAAAAATGTAAATGTAAAAATGTAAATGTAAAAATGTAAATGAAAAATGTAAATGTAAAAATGTAAATGTAAAAATGTAAATGTAAAAATGTAAATGTAAATGTAAATGTAAATTTAAAAATGTAAATTTAAAAATGTAAATTTAAAAATGTAAATGTCAAAATGTAAATATAAAAATGCAAAAGTAAAAATGTATATGTAAAAATGTAAATGTACAAATGTAAATGTAAAAATGTAAATGTAAATGTAAAAATATAAAGCTAATAATGCAAATGTAAAAATGTAAGTGTGAAAATGTAAATGTAAAAATGTAAATTTTAAAATGTAAATGTAAAAATGTAAATGTAAAAATGTAAATGTAAAAATGTAAATGTATAAATGTAAATGTAAAAATGTAAATGTAAAAATGTAAATGTAAAAATGTAAACGTAAAAATGTAAATGTAAAAATGGAAATGTAAAAATGTAAATGTAAAAATGTAAATGTAAAAATGTAAATGTAAGAATGTAAAAGTAAAAATGTAAATGTAAAATTGTAAATGTAAAAATGTAAATGTAAAAATGTAAATGTAAAAATGTAAATGTAAAAATGTAAATGTAAGAATGTAAAAGTAAAAATGTAAATGTAAAATTGTAAATGTAAAAATGTAAATGTAAAAATGTAAATGTAAAAATGTAAATGTAAAAATGTAAATGTAAAAATGTAAATGTAAAAATGTAAATGTAAAAATGTAAATGTAAAAATGTAAATGTAAAAATGTAAATGTAAAAATGTAAATGTAAAAATGTAAATGTAAAAATGTAAATGTAAAAATGTAAATGTAAAAATGTAAATGTAAAAATGTAAATGTAAAAATGTAAATGTAAAAATGTAAATGTAAAAATGTAAATTTAAAAATGTAAATGTAAAAATTTAAATGTAAAAATGTAAATGTAAACATGTAAATGTGAAAATGTAACTGTAAAAATGTAAATGTAAAAATGTAAATGTAAAAATGTAAATGTAAAAATGTAAATGTAAAAATGTAAATGTAAAAATGTAAATGTAAAAATGTAAATGTAAAAATGTAAATGTAAATGTAAAAATGTAAATGTAAAAATGTAAATGTAAAAATGTAAATGTAAAAATGTAAAGGTAAAAATGTAAATGTAAAAATGTAAATGTAAAAATGTAAATGTAAAAATGTAAATGTAAAAATGTAAATGTAAAAATGTAAATGTAAAAATGTAAATGTAAAAATGTAAATGTAAAAATGTAAATGTAAAATGTAAATGTAAAAATGTAAATGTAAAAATGTAAATGTAAAAATGTAAATGTAAAAATGTAAATGTAAACATGTAAATGTAAAAATGTAAATGTAAAAATGTAAATGTAAAAATGTAAATGTAAAAAATGTAAATGTAAAAATGTAAATGTAAAAATGTAAATGTAAAAATGTAAATGTAAAAATGTAAATGTAAAAATGTAAATGTAAAAATGTAACTGTAAAAATGTAACTGTAAAAATGTAAATGTAAAAATGTAAATGTAAAAATGTAAATGTAAAAATGTGATTGTAAAAATGTAAATGTAAAAATGTAAATGTAAAAATGTAAATGTACAAATGTAAATGTAAAAATGTAAATGTAAAAATGTAACTGAAAAAATATAAATGTAAAAATGTAAAAGTAAAAATGTAAATGTAAAAATGTAATTGTAAAAATGTAAATGTAAAAATGTAAATGAAAAATGTAAATGTAAAAATGTAAATGTAAAAATGTAAATGTAAATGTAAAAATGTAAATGTAAAAATGTAAATGTAAAAATGTAAATGTAAAAATGTAAATGTAAAAATGTAAATGTAAAAATGTAAATTTAAAAATGTAAATGTAAAAATTTAAATGTAAAAATGTAAATGTAAACATGTAAATGTGAAAATGTAACTGTAAAAATGTAAATGTAAAAATGTAAATGTAAAAATGTAAATGTAAAAATGTAAATGTAAAAATGTAAATGTAAAAATGTAAATGTAAAAATGTAAATGTAAAAATGTAAATGTAAAAATGTAAATGTAAAAATGTAAATGTCAATGTAAAAATGTAAATGTAAAAATGTAAATGTAAAAATGTAAATGTAAAAATGTAAATGTAAAAATGTAAATGTAAAAATGTAAATGTAAAAATGTAAATGTAAAAATGTAAATGTAAAAATGTAAATGTAAAAATGTAAATGTAAAAATGTAAATGTAAAAATGTAAATGTAAAAATGTAAATGTAAAATGTAAATGTAAAAATGTAAATGTAAAAATGTAAATGTAAAAATGTAAATGTAAAAATGTAAATGTAAACATGTAAATGTAAAAATGTAAATGTAAAAATGTAAATGTAAAAATGTAAATGTAAAAATGTAAATGTAAAAATGTAAATGTAAAAATGTAAATGTAAAAATGTAAATGTAAAAATGTAAATGTAAAAATGTAAATGTAAAAATGTAACTGTAAAAATGTAACTGTAAAAATGTAAATGTAAAAATGTAAATGTAAAAATGTAAATGTAAAAATGTAATAGTAAAAATGTAAATGTAAAAATGTAATTGTAAAAATGTAAATGTACAAATGTAAATGTAAAAATGTAAATGTAAAAATGTAACTGTAAAAATATAAATGTAAAAATGTAAAAGTAAAAATGTTAATGTAAAAATGTAATTGTAAAAATGTAAATGTAAAAATGTAAATGTAAAAATGTAAATGTAAAAATGTAAATGTAAAAATGTAAATGTAGATGTAAAAATGTAAATGTAAAAATGTAAATGTAAAAATGTAAATGTACAAATGTAAATGTACAAATGTAAATGTACAAATGTAAATGTACAAATGTAAATGTAAATGTAAAAATTTAATGTAAAATTGTAAATGTAAAAATTTAAATGTACAAATGTAAATGTAAAAATGTAAATGTAAAGATGCAAAGGTAATAATGCAAATGTAAAAATGCAAGTGTGAAAATGTAAATGTAAAAATGTAAATATAAAAATGTAAATGTAAACATGTAAATGTAAAAATGTAAATGTAAAAATGTAAATAAAAAAATGTAAATGTAAAAATGTAAATGTAAAAATGTAAATGTAAAAATGTAAATGTAAAAATGTAAATGTAAAAATGTAAATGTAAAAATGTAAATGTAAATGTAAAAATGTAAATGTAAAAATGTAAATATAAAAATGTAAATGTAAAATGTAAATGTAAAAATGTAAATGTAAAAATGTAAATGTAAAAATGTAAATGTAAAAATGTAAATGTAAAAATTTAAATTTAAAAATGTAAATGTAAAAATGTAAATGTAAAAATGTAAATGTAAAAATGTAAATGTAAAAATGTAAATGTAAAAATGTAAATGTAAAAATGTAAATGTAAAAATGTAAATGTAAAAATGTAAATGTAAAAATGTAAATGTAAAAATGTAAATGTAAAAATGTAAATGTAAAAATGTAAATGTAAAAATGTAAATATAAAAATGTAAATGTAAAAATGTAAATGTAAAAATGTAAATGTAAAAATGTAAATGAAAAATGTAAATGTAAAAATGTAAATGTAAAAATGTAAATTTAAAAATGTAAATGTAAAAATGTAAATGTAAAAATGTAAATGTAAAAATGTAAATGTAAAAATGTAAATGTAAAAATGTAAATGTAAAAATGTAAATGTAAAAATGTAAATCTAAAAATGTAAATGTAAAAATGTAAATGTAAAAATGTAAATGTAAAAATGTAAATGTAAAAATGTAAATGTAAAAATGTAAATGTAAAAATGTAAATGTAAAAATGTAAATGTAGAAATGTAAATGTAAAAATGTAAATGTAAAAATGTAAATGTAAAAATGTAAATGTAAAAATGTAAATGTAAAAATGTAAATGTAAAAATGTAAATGTAAAAATGTAAATGTAAAAATGTAAATGTAAAAATGTAAATGTACATATGTAAATGTACAAATGTAAATGTAAAAATGTAAATGTAAAAATGTAAATGTAAAAATGTAAATGTAAAAATGTAAATGTAAAAATGTAAATGTAAAAATGTAAATGTAAAAATGTAAATGTAAAAATGTAAATGTAAAAATGTAAATGTAAAAATGTAAATGTAAAAATGTAAATGTAAAAATGTAAATGTAGAAATGTAAATGTAAAGATGTAAATGTAAAAATGTAAATGTAAAAATGTAAATGTAAATGTAAAAATGTAAATGTAAAAATGTAAATGTAAAAATGTAAATTTAAAAATGTAAATGTAAAAATGTAAATGTAAATGTAAAAATGTAAATGTAAAAATGTAAATATAAAAATGTAAATGTAAAAATGTAAATGTAAAAATGTAAATGTAAAAATGTAAATGTAAAAATGTAAATGTAAAAATGTAAATGTAAAAATGTAAATTTAAAAATGTAAATGTAAAAATGTAAATGTAAAAATGTAAATGTAAAAATGTAAATGTAAAAATGTAAATGTAAAAATGTAAATGTAAAAATGTAAATGTAAAAATGTAAATGTAAAAATGTAAATGTAAAAATGTAAATGTAAAAATGTAAATGTAAAAATGTAAATGTAAACATGTAAATGTAAAAATGTAAATGTAAAAATGTAAATGTAGAAATGTAAATGTAAAAATGTAAATGTAAAAATGTAAATGTAAAAATGTAAATGTAAAAATGTAAATGTAAAAATGTAAATGTAAAAATGTAAATGTAAAAATGTAAATGTAAAAATGTAAATGTAAAAATGTAAATGTAAAAATGTAAATGTAAAAATGTAAATGTAAAAATGTAAATGTACAAATGTAAATGTAAAAATGTAAATGTAAAAATGTAAATGTAAAAATGTAAATGTAAAAATGTAAATGTAAAAATGTAAATGTAAAAATGTAAATGTAAAAATGTAAATGTAAAAATGTAAATGTAAAAATGTAAATGTAAAAATGTAAATGTAAAAATGTAAATGTAGAAATGTAAATGTAAAGATGTAAATGTAAAAATGTAAATGTAAAAATGTAAATGTAAATGTAAAAATGTAAATGTAAAAATGTAAATGTAAAAATGTAAATGTAAAAATGTAATTGTAAATGTAAAAATGTAAATGTAAAAATGTAAATGTAAAAATGTAAATGTAAAAATGTAAATGTAAAAATGTAAATGTAAAAATGTAAATGTAAAAATGTAAATGTAAATGTAAATGTAAATGTAAAAATGTAAATGTAAAAATGTAAATGTAAAAATGTAAATGTAAAAATGTAAATGTAAATGTAAAAATGTAAATGTAAAAATGTAAATGTAAAAATGTAAATGTAAAAATGTAAATGTAAAAATGTAAATGTAAAAATGTAAATGTAAAAATGTAAATGTAAAAATGTAAATGTAAAAATGTAAATGTAAATGTAAATGTAAATGTAAATGTAAATGTAAATGTAAATGTAAATGTAAATGTAAATGTAAATGTAAAAATGTAAATGTAAAAATGTAAATGTAAAAATGTAAATGTCAAAATGTAAATATAAAAATGTAAAAGTAAAAATGTATATGTAAAAATGTAAATGTAAAAATATAAATGTAAAAATGTAAATGTAAAACTGTAAATGCAAATGTAGAAATGTATTTGTAAAAATGTAAATATAAAAATGTAAATGTAAAAATGTAAATGTAAATGTAAAAATTTAATGTAAAAATGAAAATGCAAAATGTAAATGCAAAATGTAAATGTACAAATGTAAATGTAAAAATGTAAATGTAAATGCAAAAATGTAAAGGTAATAATGCAAATGTAAAACTGTAAGTGTGAAAATGTAAATGTAAAAATGTAAATGTAAAAATGTAAATGTAAAAATGTAAATGTAAAAATGTAAATGTAAATGTAAAAATGTAAATGTAAAAATGTAAATGTATTAATGTTAATGTAAAAATGTAAATGTAAAAACGTAAATGTAAAAATGTAAATGTAAAAATGTAAATGAAAAAATGTAAATGTAAAAATGTAAATGTAAAAATGTAAATGTAAAAATGTAAATGAAAAATGTAAATGTAAAAATGTAAATGTAAAAATGTAAATTTAAAAATGTAAATGTAAAAATGTAAATGTAAAAATGTAAATGTAAAAATGTAAATGTAAAAATGTAAATGTAAATGTAAAAATGTAAATGTAAAAATGTAAATATAAAAATGTAAATGTAAAAATGTAAATGTAAAAATGTAAATGTAAAAATGTAAATGAAAAATGTAAATGTAAAAATGTAAATGTAAAAATGTAAATTTAAAAATGTAAATGTAAAAATGTAAATGTAAAAATGTAAATGTAAAAATGTAAATGTAAAAATGTAAATGTAAAAATGTAAATGTAAAAATGTAAATGTAAAAATGTAAATGTAAAAATGTAAATGTAAAAATGTAAATGTAAAAATGTAAATGTAAAAATGTAAATGTAAAAATGTAAATGTAAAAATGTAAATGTAAAAATGTAAATGTAAACATGTAAATGTAAAAATGTAAATGTAAAAATGTAAATGTAAAAATGTAAATGTAAAAATGTAAATGTAAAAATGTAAATGTAAAAATGTAAATGTAAAAATGTAAATGTAAAAATGTAAATGTACAAATGTAAATGTAAAAATGTAAATGTAAAAATGTAAATGTAAAAATGTAAATGTAAAAATGTAAATGTAAAAATGTAAATGTAAAAATGTAAATGTAAAAATGTAAATGTAAAAATGTAAATGTAAAAATGTAAATGTAAAAATGTAAATGTAAAAATGTAAATGTAAAAATGTAAATGTAGAAATGTAAATGTAAAGATGTAAATGTAAAAATGTAAATGTAAAAATGTAAATGTAAATGTAAAAATGTAAATGTAAAAATGTAAATGTAAAAATGTAAATGTAAAAATGTAAATGTAAATGTAAAAATGTAAATGTAAAAATGTAAATGTAAAAATGTAAATGTAAAAATGTAAATGTAAAAATGTAAATGTAAAAATGTAAATGTAAATGTAAATGTAAATGTAAATGTAAATGTAAATGTAAATGTAAATGTAAATGTAAATGTAAATGTAAAAATGTAAATGTAAAAATGTAAATGTAAAAATGTAAATGTCAAAATGTAAATATAAAAATGTAAAAGTAAAAATGTATATGTAAAAATGTAAATGTAAAAATATAAATGTAAAAATGTAAATGTAAAACTGTAAATGCAAATGTAGAAATGTATTTGTAAAAATGTAAATATAAAAATGTAAATGTAAAAATGTAAATGTAAATGTAAAAATTTAATGTAAAAATGAAAATGCAAAATGTAAATGCAAAATGTAAATGTACAAATGTAAATGTAAAAATGTAAATGTAAATGCAAAAATGTAAAGGTAATAATGCAAATGTAAAACTGTAAGTGTGAAAATGTAAATGTAAAAATGTAAATGTAAAAATGTAAATGTAAAAATGTAAATGTAAAAATGTAAATGTAAATGTAAAAATGTAAATGTAAAAATGTTAATGTAAAAATGTAAATGTAAAAACGTAAATGTAAAAATGTAAATGTAAAAATGTAAATGAAAAAATGTAAATGTAAAAATGTAAATGTAAAAATGTAAATGTAAAAATGTAAATGTAAAAATGTAAATGTAAAAATGTAAATGTAAAAATGTAAAAGTAAAAATGTAAATGTAAAAATGTAAATGTAAAAATGTAAATGTAAAAATGTAAATGTAAAAATGTAAATGTAAAAATGTAAATGTAAAAATGTAAATGTAAAAATGTAAATGTAAAAATGTAAATGTAAAAATGTAAATGTAAAAATGTAAATGTAAAAATGTAAATGTAAAAATGTAAATGTGAAATGTAAATGCAAAAATGTAAATGTAAAAATGTAAATGTATATATGTAAATGTAAAAATGTAAATGTAAAAATGTAAATGTAAAAATGTAAATGTAAAAATGTAAATGTAAAAATGTAAATGTAGAAATGTAAATGTAAAAATGTAAATGTAAAAATGTAAAAGTAAAAATGTAAATGTAAAAATGTAAATGTAAAAATGTAAATGTAAAAATGTAAATGTAAAAATGTAAATGTAAAAATGTAAATGTAAAAATGTAAATGTAAAAATGTAAATGTAAAAATGTAAATGTAAAAATGTAAATGTAAAAATGTAAATGTAAAAATGTAAATGTAAAAATGTAAATGTAAAAATGTAAATGTAAAAATGTAAATGTAAAAATGTAAATGTAAAAATGTAAATGTAAAAATATAAATGTAAAAATGTAAATGTAAAACTGTAAATGTAAAAATGTAAATGTAAAAATGTAAATGTAAAAATGTAAATGTAAAAATGTAAATGTAATAATGTAAATGTAAAAATGTAAATGTAAAAATGTAAATGTAAAAATGTAAATGTAAAAATGTAAATGTAAAAATATAAATGTAAAAATGTAAATGTAAAAATGTAAATGTAAAAATGTAAATGTAAAAATGTAAATGTAAATGTAAAAATTTAATGTAAAAATGAAAATGCAAAATGTAAATGCAAAATGTAAATGTACAAATGTAAATGTAAAAATGTAAATGTAAATGCAAAAATGTAAAGGTAATAATGCAAATGTAAAACTGTAAGTGTGAAAATGTAAATGTAAAAATGTAAATGTAAAAATGTAAATGTAAAAATGTAAATGTAAAAATGTAAATGTAAATGTAAAAATGTAAATGTAAAAATGTTAATGTAAAAATGTAAATGTAAAAACGTAAATGTAAAAATGTAAATGTAAAAATGTAAATGAAAAAATGTAAATGTAAAAATGTAAATGTAAAAATGTAAATGTAAAAATGTAAATGTAAAAATGTAAATGTAAAAATGTAAATGTAAAAATGTAAAAGTAAAAATGTAAATGTAAAAATGTAAATGTAAAAATGTAAATGTAAAAATGTAAATGTAAAAATGTAAATGTAAAAATGTAAATGTAAAAATGTAAATGTAAAAATGTAAATGTAAAAATGTAAATGTAAAAATGTAAATGTAAAAATGTAAATGTAAAAATGTAAATGTAAAAATGTAAATGTGAAATGTAAATGCAAAAATGTAAATGTAAAAATGTAAATGTATATATGTAAATGTAAAAATGTAAATGTAAATGCAAAAATGTAAAGGTAATAATGCAAATGTAAAACTGTAAGTGTGAAAATGTAAATGTAAAAATGTAAATGTAAAAATGTAAATGTAAAAATGTAAATGTAAAAATGTAAATGTAGAAATGTAAATGTAAAAATGTAAATGTAAAAATGTAAAAGTAAAAATGTAAATGTAAAAATGTAAATGTAAAAATGTAAATGTAAAAATGTAAATGTAAAAATGTAAATGTAAAAATGTAAATGTAAAAATGTAAATGTAAAAATGTAAATGTAAAAATGTAAATGTAAAAATGTAAATGTAAAAATGTAAATGTAAAAATGTAAATGTAAAAATGTAAATGTAAAAATGTAAATGTAAAAATGTAAATGTAAAAATGTAAATGTAAAAATGTAAATGTAAAAATATAAATGTAAAAATGTAAATGTAAAACTGTAAATGTAAAAATGTAAATGTAAAAATGTAAATGTAAAAATGTAAATGTAAAAATGTAAATGTAAAAATGTAAATGTAAAAATGTAAATGTAAAAATGTAAATGTAAAAATGTAAATGTAAAAATGTAAATGTGAAATGTAAATGCAAAAATGTAAATGTAAAAATGTAAATGTATATATGTAAATGTAAAAATGTAAATGTAAAAATGTAAATGTAAAAATGTAAATGTAAAAATGTAAATGTAAAAATGTAAATGTAGAAATGTAAATGTAAAAATGTAAATGTAAAAATGTAAAAGTAAAAATGTAAATGTAAAAATGTAAATGTAAAAATGTAAATGTAAAAATGTAAATGTAAAAATGTAAATGTAAAAATGTAAATGTAAAAATGTAAATGTAAAAATGTAAATGTAAAAATGTAAATGTAAAAATGTAAATGTAAAAATGTAAATGTAAAAATGTAAATGTAAAAATGTAAATGTAAAAATGTAAATGTAAAAATGTAAATGTAAAAATGTAAATGTAAAAATATAAATGTAAAAATGTAAATGTAAAACTGTAAATGTAAAAATGTAAATGTAAAAATGTAAATGTAAAAATGTAAATGTAAAAATGTAAATGTAATAATGTAAATGTAAAAATGTAAATGTAAAAATGTAAATGTAAAAATGTAAATGTAAAAATGTAAATGTAAAAATATAAATGTAAAAATGTAAATGTAAAAATGTAAATGTAAAAATGTAAATGTAAAAATGTAAATGTAAATGTAAAAATGTAAATGTAAAAATGTAAATGTAAAAATGTAAATGTAAAAATGTAAATGTAAAAATGTAAATGTAAAAATGTAAATGTAAAAATGTAAATGTAAAAATGTAAATGTAAAAATGTAAATGTAAAAATGTAAATGTAAAAATGTAAATGTAAAAATGTAAACGTAAAAATGTAAATGTAAAAATGTAAATGTAGAAATGTAAATGTAAGAAAGTAAATGCAAAAATGTAAACGTAAAAATGTAAATGTAAAAATGTAAATGTAAAAATGTAAATGTAAAAATGTAAATGTAAAAATGTAAATGTAAAAATGTAAATGTAAATGTAAATGTAAATGTAAATGTAAATGTAAATGTAAATGTAAAAATGTAAATGTAAAAATGTAAATGTAAAAAGGTAAATGTTAAAATGTAAATGTAAAAATGTAAATGTAAAAATGTAAATGTAAAAATGTAAATGTAAAAATGTAAATGTAAAAATGTAACTGTAAAAATGTAAATGTCAAAATGTAAATGTAAAAATGTAAATGTAAAAATGTAAATGTAAAAATGTAAATGTAAAAATGTAAATGTAAAAATGTAAATGTAAAAATGTAAATGTAAAAATGTAAATGTAAAAATGTAAATGTAAAAATGTAAATGTAAAAATGTAAATTTAAAAATGTAAATGTAAAAATGTAAATGTAAAAATGTAAATGTAAAAATGTAAATGTAAAAATGTAAATGTAAAAATGTAAATGTAAAAATGTAAATGTAAAAATGTAAATGTAAAAATGTAAATGTAAAAATGTAAATGTAAAAATGTAAATGTAAAAATGTAAATGTAAATGTGTAAATGTAAATGTAAATGTAAATGTAAAAATGTAAATGTAAAAATGTAAATGTAAAAATGTAAATGTAAAAATGTAAATGTAAAATGTAAATGCAAAAATGTAAATGTAAAAATGTAAATGTATATATGTAAATGTAAAAATGTAAATGTAAAAATGTAAATGTAAAAATGTAAATGTAAAAATGTAAATGTAAAAATGTAAATGTAAAAATGTAAATGTAAAAATGTAAATGTAAAAATGTAAAAGTAAAAATGTAAATGTAAAAATGTAAATGTAAAAATGTAAATGTAAAAATGTAAATGTAAAAATGTAAATGTAAAAATGTAAATGTAAAAATGTAAATGTAAAAATGTAAATGTAAAAATGTAAATGTAAAAATGTAAATGTAAAAATGTAAATGTAAAAATGTAAATGTAAAAATGTAAATGTAAAAATGTAAATGTAAAAATGTAAATGTAAAAATGTAAATGTAAAAATATAAATGTAAAAATGTAAATGTAAAACTGTAAATGTAAAAATGTAAATGTAAAAATGTAAATGTAAAAATGTAAATGTAAAAATGTAAATGTAATAATGTAAATGTAAAAATGTAAATGTAAAAATGTAAATGTAAAAATGTAAATGTAAAAATGTAAAGGTAAAAATATAAATGTAAAAATGAAAATGTAAAAATGTAAATGTAAAAATGTAAATGTAAAAATGTAAATGTAAATGTAAAAATGTAAATGTAAAAATGTAAATGTAAAAATGTAAATGTAAAAATGTAAATGTAAAAATGTAAATGTAAAAATGTAAATGTAAAAATGTAAATGTAAAAATGTAAATGTAAAAATGTAAATGTAAAAATGTAAATGTAAAAATGTAAATGTAAAAATGTAAATGTAAAAATGTAAATGTAAAAATGTAAACGTAAAAATGTAAATGTAAAAATGTAAATGTAGAAATGTAAATGTAAGAAAGTAAATGCAAAAATGTAAACGTAAAAATGTAAATGTAAAAATGTAAATGTAAAAATGTAAATGTAAAAATGTAAATGTAAAAATGTAAATGTAAATGTAAATGTAAATGTAAATGTAAATGTAAATGTAAATGTAAATGTAAATGTAAATGTAAATGTAAATGTAAAAATGTAAATGTAAAAATGTAAATGTAAAAAGGTAAATGTTAAAATGTAAATGTAAAAATGTAAATGTAAAAATGTAAATGTAAAAATGTAAATGTAAAAATGTAAATGTAAAAATGTAACTGTAAAAATGTAAATGTCAAAATGTAAATGTAAAAATGTAAATGTAAAAATGTAAATGTAAAAATGTAAATGTAAAAATGTAAATGTAAAAATGTAAATGTAAAAATGTAAATGTAAAAATGTAAATGTAAAAATGTAAATGTAAAAATGTAAATGTAAAAATGTAAATTTAAAAATGTAAATGTAAAAATGTAAATGTAAAAATGTAAATGTAAAAATGTAAATGTAAAAATGTAAATGTAAAAATGTAAATGTAAAAATGTAAATGTAAAAATGTAAATGTAAAAATGTAAATGTAAAAATGTAAATGTAAAAATGTAAATGTAAAAGTGTAAATGTAAATGTAAATGTAAATGTAAAAATGTAAATGTAAAAATGTAAATGTAAAAATGTAAATGTAAAAATGTAAATGTAAAAATGTAAATGTAAAAATGTATATCTAAAAATGTAAATGTAAAAATATAAATGTAAACATGTAAATGTAAAAATGTAAATGTAAAATTGTAAATATACATGTAAAAGTGAGCGAAACAAGTCGTTGGTACTGTCTCATACTTCTTACGTTTTAAATATTCATCTAGTCATCTCCAACCGCTACTAGCCGCCTGCAACAGACTTAATGCGTTGGTTAATACGGCGCGCGTGCCGGTACGTAAAGGCGCTAGGTAATGCGCATTCGACCTCGGATCAGAAATTGTTATAACTATTTATAGAGTTATCAAAAACATCCAATGAATGAAAAACATTTTTTTATCAGAGCTAATTGACAGGCGCTGTTAAAATCACGTAACTGCCGAAAAAAAGTGTTGTTGATATTAAAATATATCTTTTCTTCTCTTAATTTTTAATATGGTAAGACTTCAAATGGTGTATTAAACTGAATAAAATTTATAACGATAAGGGTTTGCGTTTTTGAATAAAAAATAAATCGATTTCAAATTCTTCATAAACTCATGGAGGACGCAAAGTACAATTTGGTAAATTAGTAAAAAAAATTTGTAATTTTCAGCATCACTATCGGCTCAGAACGTTTGAAAAAATGGCGTGGGCAGTGTTTTAGAAGTAACTTTTTGAAGATAGTAGAGTATTTACAATTTTCATATTTCCAAAAATATTTAGATTACTAAGAGCTATCAAATAATATGATAATTTGTATTGATTGAATGTGTTATTGAGTAATTGAGCAATAAAGTTAAAAAATTCAAAAATTCGTAGCGGCCTTTATTTTAAAGATACATTTGAAAGAAAGGCATTTGATTTGTCTTTAGATGCACTGCAACGCTATGCATTCAAAATTTCAAACGAGTGTTTAGATAATAATATATACCAAAGAAACAGGTTTAATTTACGTTTCCGTTGCCTTACAAAGAATTACCTGCAACTAAAAAACTTCGATATACAAAATCTTATAAAAATTAGGCAAGGGATTCCAGAGATATAAGAATAATAACACTTAGTAAAATAATTTAGGTTAGCCATAATGTTTTATTTGTTATATTTTCTTACTAAATATAACTCGTGTTATGATTAAGTATCCACTATTTGTTCTCGTTAAAACCGAGCGGCACATTGAACTCGTGCGTTCGCACTCGTTGAATCTGCAGTTCGGTTTTAAATCGAAAATGTCATCGATAATAATCGTATCAGTATGTTAGATTATGAGTGTTAATAGAACAACATAACCTTATAAAAGCAAAATGTCAAGGTGGAGTGTTGTGGGAACAGCGCTACGCCATACGTTTTGCTATTCACTACCTACTCTAATTTTTTTGATTGGATGTTATTAATTATTGTGTATTAATCCAAAAGGACAACAGCGCCTTTCAGACCTATCTCTGATAAGTATAGAATATCAATGTATAAAAAACTTAGATATAGACACTATAATTAATAACTGCGACAAAAACCTCTCGCGAACACGCCGCTTCTTATGATACTTTTTTACGTTCATATTTTGGGCCTGGGGGCCCATACTGGTTTGTTGCGGGGGGGGCCCTAACGCTTTTTGTTCCGCCACTGGCTAAACACACTCATATTATCGTACCGTAAGTCAGCGGTTCTCAAACTTTCGTATTTCACGCCCCCCTTTTTTACCTTGAATAATTCTGCGCCCCCCACATAATATAAGATAGATCAGAATAACCCAATACGCAGAAACTTATTTAAATCAATTTGGCAATATTGGCAACGCTGCCGATGTTTTAATAAATAAATTAATAAATCAGTATACAATACAATCAGCAAAATGTGTACGGTAATGAAATAATTGCGTAAGAGTTACAAATCAGTGATGACAGCGGAGTGACTTACGGCAGCGCTTCTCAAACTGTGGGGCGCGCCCCCCTGGGGGGGGCGCCAAAGCTGTACAGGGGGGGCGTATAACATTCCGGTAACTGCAGATCAGGTGATAATGCTGTACCACATCGGCAGCGTCGCCAATATTGCCAAATTGATTTAAATAAGTTTCTGCGTATTGGGTTATTCTGATCTATCTTATATTATGCGGGGGGCGCAGAATTATTCAAGGTAAAAAAGGGGGGCGCGAAATACGAAAGTTTGAGAACCGCTGACTTACGGTACGATAATATGAGTGTGTTTAGCCAGTGGCGGAACAAAAAGCGTTAGGGCCCCCCCCCGCAACAAACCAGTATGGGCCCCCAGGCCCAAAATATGAACGTAAAAAAGTATCATAAGAAGCGGCGTGTTCGCGAGAGGTTTTTGTCGCAGTTATTAATTATAGTGTCTATATCTAAGTTTTTTATACATTCATATTCTATACTTATCAGAGATAGGTCTGAAAGGCGCTGTTGTCCCATAGTATTGCATAAATAGGTTTACATTAGTTTAAGTTTTGAAAAAGAACGTTCGGCCGAAGATAGACTCACGGGTAAAGTTAAAAACAGTAACACTGCACTGCTTACATCCGGTAAATTGGACTCAAGACACCAATTTTCAATAAATAAATAATGTGCAAGGTTCAACATTGTCCCTAATTTTGATCTGCCGTCGGTTAAACCTCTTTTTTAAACTAATAATTTGATGGGGAAAATCATTTGACAAATCTTTGTCGTAAATGAATTGCAATTTTCTTGATCTATGGTATAATTCATCCTCATTTAAAGTAATCAAATTTTGTGGAAATAAAAAATTAAAATTTTCTAAAATTGAGTTTACATTTTTAAATCTGTCTTCTAATTGAGTAGTTAGAATGTCAACTGTGCAGTAAAGAATTTCTACTTTAAAAATTTCTTTCCCATTATTTAGTCTTTCATCTTCAGATAACTCATCAAAGATTTTCTTAATTTTCTCCTTTAGTCTATTTTAAAAAATAGGGATTATTTTGTCCGAGTTAGCTTTGTCCTCTGCCTTCTCTTTAATTTTTACGAAATATTTTCTCATGATTTTAACTCTTTGTAAAGTATTTTTTAATATTTCATTGGCCGAGTCTAAGCTAGCATCACTTTTTTGTAAACTTTTTGAACACAAGTGAATATTTTCCAAAATTTCACACTGAAATGTTAACATAAAAATAAATTCAAATTTGTCCATTTTTTTCAGATAGCTGTAGCTTCGTCTATTTCGTCTCTTTTTCTGCTCGTTAAAATAATATTATTGAGAACTTTGAGGATGGAAACAAAGTTATATCTTATTGCCGATGAAACCGAATGCCATCGCGATGACCACCTAGTTGTACATAACGACTTAAGTGTGTGTTTTATACCCTCGTTTTTTGTCACTTGTAAATCGCCCCCACCTTTTAATACTGTATTGTAGAAGAAACAAAATAGTGGCGCTGGCGCCACGCGCTAATTAACTTCTCATAAATAACTAACGAATTATGTAAACAACCAGGGGAAAACATTTGTAAATCTTGAGAAATGCAAAAAATGTAATGATAAAACTATTGTTAATTCTTCAGCTAATAAAGTTAGTTGAAGAATTAACATTGGTTCTATTATTAATTGTTAAATACGGACTGAAATTTACAAAAAAGCTTAAAATTATTTTTTATTTTTGTTATGGTTCCCTAGATGCGTGGGCCCCTAACTGTCTGGGCCCCTCCGCAATGCGGGGGTTGCAGGGGTGTTTGTTCCGCCACTGTGTTTAGCAGTAGTATATGTATACTAGCTACAGTATTTTACTGATTAAAATTAACGTGGGAAATATAATGCTTTCAATCTATTTAGTCCCTGAATATGGGCACTAAGTGTATTAATCTGTGATATTTTTGGCCAAACCATATTTACGGTACCAGAACCATTGTTCCACACTTTTGAAGTATAAAACTAATTAAAAAAATGGCACGTAAAATAGATATACTAGCTGATCGTAACACTTTGAAGTTAAATAAAATATGTAAAAAGTTCTTAACTCTATGTGTAACGAAACCACAGAAATGTTTTAGTAGCTATTCACTTTTTCTTCGAGGTCTAAGTGTATTCTGATTTATCTGACCATGACTTGCTGAAGGGTGTAATTAACTGTTAATTTGATATATATATATAATTGACACGTGACTTGTGCAGATGTGAACCGATGGGTGGTTGGCCACTATAATGCATCAATCATAAATGGCGTCGGCAGCTGACGCCAAACAACTCGCTGAAAATTGAAAGCTGATTGTGACATTTGCAAATATATAGCATGTGTAAATAACGCACGTAAAAATGTAGATTACTTCTGTTGGGGTATATTTATGATGTTTTGAAAGAATTTCGGCATTTCAAACAACGGTTAAAACAAAAACATAAAACAAAAACAGTATTAACATTAGGTAACTACATAATACAAAAAGTAGAACACATTGTGTTTACTAAACAGATAATAAAATTTAGTATCATTGGTAAACGATCACATAAAAAATGTTAGTCGAGTTAGGACAAGAACAGATTAAGTACGTAGGAAGCATTGTAACAATACAAAGTTATACCAGACTCTACCAACGAAAATAATACTTTATGTCGAGGAAGCTCGCATATAAATCAATAATTTAAAAAACCCTTTAGTAACTTTCCTCTATATGAATTTGGTTGTAATTATTAAAATCGGTAGGCAGATCAAATTAACAAACGTAACACATATCGTTTTTGAAACTACGTTAATCACAATACTCACAATTTATTGTAATTTGCATTAATTTGATACAACTTAATTGACTTCAGGTTATGCAAAAATCATTGCGTTTATTCATATTAAAAACTTAAAACGTATTATTTACCTTTACATGTTTCCAAAACCCCTACGTTAGTTCCGGGTTATGCTAACTGCCTCTGATTCGCGCTCTCTCCGAGACAGCTATATTGATTCTGGTGCATGGCCAGACAAATTAGGAAATTGTATACTAAGCCTGCGGGGGAAACTCGTTTCCACGTTTGCTCAGATTCTTGATTTGACCTTGTCAGTTTTGCTGAACTGTGAATATGCATCTAATTAGAATTTTCAGAAGTGTAAAAATATGGAATTAATAATGCTTGTTGTAGATATAAAATTATTTATTTGTTTTTAATTGAAAAAATACTAAGTTGGATAGTTAGAAGTATAAAGATTTTCACAATTTTGTTGGAAACAGAGGCAGCATATTAGTGGAATAATCTACGTACCCGTGAATACTTCTAAAAATTAGTTGCTTTTTATTTTAGAATAAGTAAATGTAATTATTATTTAGTTCAAAAACATGTTAATTACCTTACGGAATTTCGTTAGTCACTCTCACTATTAAACACCAGAAAAGGGTGTTTAAACCGGATATCCTTAAAAACATGCAGATCATGTTGTACAAAATATATACAAAAACGCACAGTACGTTAACGACGGTGCTTTAGATAAAACTACTAATCGCGTCACGACCACGCCGATCCGTTGTATCTATCACCACAAAAAACAACGGCCTCTTTATCTTTTGATGACCATGCTAGTACGACACTGGCTCGTTCTTTTTGTGGAACTTTTTTGCTCATCGTTGCCTTTATTCTTAGCCTAGCGCTCAAACCTTTGAAGAATATACTCATTTGGCGAACCCAAGATATGCCAACTCTTGCATGGAATTAGAAAAAAAAGTTATTGTTTTAATACTATCAGACTGGTAAACCCCATACATTAAATGGTTGGATGTCAGAAGCCTTCTATAGCCAGAGGTCAGATTATGGTCACTAAAATTTAATAACAACTAAAAGTCTCTTGCATATGAGCATATAAACTTTGCTAATCTAATAAATTTGAAAGCATTATGCAGATTTCATATCAGAAAAAACAATCAAATATTATTAAAAAGAAACCATAGTCAATGAAACCTAAAACAACTGATATTTGTTTATGCTATATGTAGCAGTTCTTAAGCATAAAATCATTATTGCGAATAAGAAGAAAGATGTTTAAAGTAAGATATGAATATTTGAGTAAATTACATTATCAAAAGATTGTTGGTAAATTATAATGAAACATATGAAAAGCTTTGCAAAAACCATGTCTTTAATACTTTGTTTTTTGATAAGACTACTACATATTCAGAAAATTAACTTAAAATAGCGGAACCCATGGACTACGCCCCACACTTTTAGGATTATTAGTTTTTTTCAATTGTAAATAAGCTAATCAAGCAAGTAGTGCAGGGGACCGCGGATTACAACCCTAGTTTTATTAAATATTTACCAATAATTTTAATTTTTGTAATCGTATTTCAAAATGGTGGTTAGTTTAAATGCAACGACCAGAATTGTTTGTTTTCAGCACGTTTGTTATTTTAACGCGAGATCCTAATATTTGGGTAAAGTTTGGTTTCTGATTACTTCTTTAGGAAGTAGAGCTATCTTTATAATTATTAATTATTAACTTATTTATTTTGCTGGCATGATTGCTTGTTTGTAATTCAATAGTTAAATATCTGTTTGACTGATTATTGTTTGTACTTCTACATATCTAAGGAAATTTCCAATTCTTCAGTAATATATGACATTATGCAACGAAGCGTCTGCCATGGACATTGGTTTGGTAATGAAGTAAAAACTATTAGCGCATTCAGCTCTCATCATACGCACTCTCACGCAAACATACAGTATAAATTCAATTGTTTTATTTGAATCAAAAACTGTAGTGGTTCGATACATAGCAGTACACGAGAATATGCGCCTTCTATAATGAACGTCCAAAGATGTGGTGGCTTCTAGTAGCAAGGGCCTGTCGTCAGTAAAAGGGGAGATCGGGTTTTAATATACAGAATAGCGGAAAACGTAGACCATGCCACACAGTTTTTAAATACTTCTATCAAGAAAATAACAAATAAGCTGTATCGAGATGTTAGACATATCTTAGTGCGTTCAGCAGTAGGTATTTTGTATTCTCAAATATGCAAATAGTGGCGATTATCAACATGCTTTCCGTAAATTAGTTTGTTTCTTGAAATCATAAGCGCTCATATAGTGTACCGGTTTTCTTCTTTTATCTATGCATGCATGGGGAGGTTTTGGGGACCTAAACCACCTTCGGAAATTAATCAAAATACATTATTGCTACCAAATTTCATAACAATACTGCATATATTAGTGATACTACCTTATCTACTACAGAGAACCAATGAGGTTTCTCCACAATTACGCCTGCCGCTTGAAAAATTACTTAAGCAGTTTATCGTTGGAGAGCAGTAAAAATGGTTTAACCCTCTTGTTTTTACAGAGAGTCATGACTCTAACGGTCACATATATTTTAGATAAAAATTGGCGAAAACCAAGAAAACTTAAACAAATACATAAATTAGTTGGATTTTCCTGCTAAAAATGTTTTTTTTTTTATTAAATGATTTACATGTAAACCATTATTCTGACCTTTGCTACTGTGTTTTATTTACCGGAAAAACATGTTTCAGTGCGCTTCTGTAATGTCATATTAGTTAAACATGTCCGTGATTTATTTTCCACCCCTATTGTGATGTTCCCGCCCGCGTTTATACGGCATCGTCCTAACCGATCAAAATAGCAAATAAACAAACACGATCGATTAATAATTTATGCAGCTTTTAATGTGATAACTATTATTAAGTGGAGGGGGCGACGCAGCACAAATTAAAAAAAGTCAACGTAAATTTGTAATGCAGTTGCATTGAAGGCCCAAGTTCAAAGATTTTTTAATAATAAAAACAAATGTAATTAAACAAGGTTACAGTGTTCAATAGAAGAAAAATATATGAAGCAGTGAACACCTTCATAGCCTCGGTGTGATGTTTCCTCTTCGGAGTTTGTTTTCGTAACGGCAGCTATCAGCAGATTTTGTTCCAATCATACAAACAAACAATATATACCCAAAAATTATGTATTTGAATTGAATACTGTAGCAGTCCGCTGTACAAACAAATATGCGACCTTTATAATGGACGCATAAATATGTTGGTTCTAGTCGCGGAGGTCCGCATCAGTAAAAGGTGAGACAGGTAAAGAGATTCGGATTTAGTATGTAGGTAGCAAGGCACGGGTGGTGATAAGGAAGCGCTATAGGAGCCATGACCCCTTCCCCAGAGCGGTCCCGGACAGTGCTAAATGTGCTCGCGCCGCAGAATAAAATAATGTCGGCATGTTTTGTAGAATGTTATTTTTAGTGTGCTTTTTTGTGTTTCTGTTTATCGAGAGTTTATTTTAGTTTTTAAACTTTGATTGATGATATCTTTAAATTCACCATTATTAGAAGTTTTGGAATAGAGATTAAGTCATTTGCAGATGTAGATAACCAAGATCAAATTATCAAGCCTTATTGTTCCTACAAAAACCCACCTGTTTACTTATAATTTGCCTTTAATAATGACAGCATTTTGTAGAAAAATATCAAGTCGTTCAAAAGTTAGTTGGGGGGGGGGGGTTACTTTATGGACACAGTGTAGTCTTACATTTACTACATCGCTTCAAATTATGCAAAAGTATTTTTATAAATTTCTTTTGTCGTGAGGTGTATTTGCACCCCAGCTTAATAACCTTCTCCAATATCTCAGGGTTAGTGTGCTGCCTTTGTAATAGCAAAAAAGATAAGAAAAGTACACAATATTGAATACACAATATTGTAAAACACAGCTTGTGAAAGATGGTCTGATTACGACAAAAACTTAGTAATCGGAAACTAAAGTTCAGTAAATATACGTTTTAAGGTAAATTGTTTATGCTTTTGTAATAAAATAATTTCAATAAAACACATACACGAAATGCTGACCGTTTACGCAATTATCAACACTATTACCAAAGTTTATAATTGGGGTACATTTGCACCCCAATTGATTGGGCACGTATGCAAGATTATGTTGGCCTTCTAAACTTCAACGTAGTTAAGCTGGAACCTATTGTATTTTATCTACTTTTTCATTTAAATTTTTTAGGCAACGTCTGTTAGCAAAAAAATTTTTAATTTTAATTTGTGTTATTCACACTTGTTAGCAAAACGCCACGCTACTTTTAATTTAAAAAATTGTGTGCGGTGCGTTTTTACAAAGTTTTTGAAACTTGACTCGCAGTCTGATACCCCCTATCCGCTCAGAAACAATGAATATGACTGCCCCTGTAGCAAGGTGCATAGCTGTTTTCTTAGATTTTGTTGGTTGGCACCAGTCAGATTTTAACAATTTATTTAGATTACGTTTGATCGTGCAGCTTGTTAATAACACGAATAACGCAGTAGGGTGAATGTGCCCTTCTTCGGCCACGTCCGGTAGTCGACCACTTTTACAAAAAGTTCAACATAATAAGAACTAACGATATTATTTTGTATTTTTTTTACTATACCAGAAGTCGGCCACGTTCCTCCCGCTCAATTAAAAAAAGTACAGAAAATAACCTTAAAATTGTGGCTAACATAAAGCAAGTTGCGGCAAGGCGTTGTGATGGTTGAGAATTGGTAGGTAAAACAAACGTTTTCTGTACTTTACATGCTTACACAAATTAGTCCATAACTTTGTTTAAAAGTTAAGTTTTTGAGTGTTGATGGTTTATAAGTGTTAATTAAAGAGTCAAAGTTAATATTTTATGACTAAAAAATGCTAAAATATTTAGAGAAACTATAATTTTCGCTATGGCCGAGTATTGGGTACTTGCGTTTTGCCACAATCTAGTACTCAGCCACAGGGCTGACTATTGGGTATTTGTCTAAACTAACCATTTTGAGCCTTAATTTTTATGTACATAGATATTAAATGTAGTATCGCAATTATTCAAATTATTCACTCAAACTACTAAAAAACCAATTGAAAACCAGTAGTCGGTCGTGTTCAAAGTTTGAAGGCTGACTATTGGTTGCAAACATCCCGATAGTCGGCCACTATTTTTAGGTATAAATAAGTAACGTTGTCATGGGAATTTATATTATTTTCGTCTTTGTCTTTAGACGTTTCATTTTCCCCATCGTTTTTGTAGCTTTGATCCCAGTGGGGTAGATTATTCAAGATGCATACAAAATACGTTAGAGAACCTACAGGAAACGTTAAAGCAAAGTCCAGTAATAACATGAGTTAGAATTAACAAAAAAAGTATTAACCTTGTTGGAAGATAAACTTAATAAAAAAGACTTTAGGAATGTAGAAGACATTTTAAAAAAAATTAGAGACATAAAACAGAATACTTACAACAAAGCAGTTAATACTTACGAAATTAACAATGACGGAGCACTGACGCTCATTGATGAAAATTTATATTTGAACAATGAAGTCGATCTCAGTGATGAGCAAGATATCTTAATTTTTGATTTTGATAACAACGGTGAACTATATGACATCGATGAATCAAAATTAGTAGATTTGGAAGAGATAGAAAGTGAGATAAAAGATGAGGAAAATGCAACGCAACAAAATAAAGATGGGAAGGAGAATAAATTAAAAGATTTAGAGGCAATACAACAAGAGAATCAATAATTGAGAAAAAAGATAGGAAAAATGAAATATCTGAAGACAAGAAGGAAAATAAATTAGTACATTCAGATGCAATACAAAGCTACCAAAACGATGGGGAAAATGAAACACCTAAAGACAAAGACGAAAATAAATTAATAGATTTAGAAATGATACAAAGGGAGACTAAAGACTATGACTATAGACATATCTTAACTGCTAGTCAACCAAATGAAGATGTTTGTAATCATTTATATAGTTCTCTAAACATTGATGAGAACGCGATATGTAATAATAAAAGTGAAGTTCCTAATTCTAATAACATAGACAAATCTAAAAAATTAATGTTTTACAAAAGATTGCCATTACGCCAAATGTTTCGAATAATTACTTTGCGAAACACCTGTTTTGGCGATCACCAATAAAAACAGCAAAAAAGAGAAACTTGGAAAACATTCCAGCGGTTATTTCGTCAGAAATCTTTAGAGAATATTTAAGAAAGAAACAAGAGAAAAAACAAGCAGAGGAAGAAGAAAACAATAAAAGAAAACAAGAAAGAGTAAAACGTGCTGCTGCTATAACAACTAAATCATCGAAAAAGGCACGTAAATACGATACAGCCCAAGGATCTGCCGAAAATGAACAAACGGTGAGCAAAATTAAAGAAAAATGCGAAAACTGCGTGCTTGAGTTGGACAGTGATGCAGAAGACGATCTTAAAAATGTCGGTTGTGATAACTGTCCAAGATGGTTTCATCTTAAATGCGCGGAGTTTTTACGCCTTGCCTATGAGGAAGTAATAAACAAGAAATGTTTTTGCAATTTTTGTAATGTACCTCTTTTAAGAAAGTTAACAGTTACCTGTATCAGATTTGTTTTGTTAATACTTAATTAAGCTACCCAATTATATATTTTATTTTGAATCGAGTTTTATTTTTGTTCTGTTTCAGATAAGATTTATTTTGTTAATATCTACTCAATTTTGTATTTGATTTAAAATACAGTAAAATACATAGTTGTACATTTAAATAAAGTTTTTTACGCAGTACGAGCTTACAATAATTTTTTTATAGTTTTTTGATAGTAGGTTGTCTACTGGACCTAATGTGGCTGAACATAGATTTTTAATGGCTGACTACTAGTAATTTGTGCAACAATTTAATATAATATTTTTATAAATTTTTAGGTTTTTTCAAACAGAAAAACGATGCTAAAATTAACAAAAATATTGTTATAAGCACAACATGCCTTGTATCCCACTAGATTATATGTTTTATTTATTTTTTTATATCACTATATTTAAATAGCTTGCGCTAACTGGCCGACTACCGGAACAATTACCCTACGAAGAAGAACAATGAAGTCTCAAGGCAACTCACCAACAGCTAGTGTTGGGAAACTTGCTATGCTACTTGATTAAAGGCGTTGCAAATGGGGATCATATATTTTTTCGTCCCAGGTGCAATTTAAGCCGTAAAAAAGTTCGTGCCGCTTGAAGGTTTTTACATTTAAACGTGCCTTGTCAGCTTTTAGTAAATTGAAGGTGGAGATTAAAACCGAGTTGTGTTTACACAGCTTCATTCGTTCGTTTAACATGTTCAAAATAGAAGCGATGCTGCTGTGCGATATAAATCATAGTTCGCGGGAAGCTTGAAAATAATTACTCCCCAGGGGTTTATGGAGGGTATACGGGCAAAGAACGGTCAGATGCATAATTAATAATGACTCCTAATAACGCCCAAGAAAATGCAGCAATAATTTTCCTATTATAAGTAGAAATAATTTTCCGTTACTAACTGTTACAATTATTAGTTATAAATTAAAACGTCATTTCCTGTGCAGTGTGTTTTAAAACAAGTGTTATGCCAGTACTTCGTGGTTTCTAGCAAATATTGAATTTGTCGAAGCTGAATATCGCTATTAGCGTAGGGGGCCCAAGAATTCCACAATAAATATTTTACATCTTGGTCACTCTTGAAGGTGGGGCTATTTTTTTAAAATGATACTTTGGTTATGTTAGAGGGCGTAAGAATAAAATTAACAAATTACACATTAGATTCGTTGCGTAAAGTGAAGGAAAACGGATTCTCAGGGTTGCTATTTTGGCCTCTGAGTTTTACCAATCCTGGACTAAACTAGGCAGGAATTTCCCGAAAGATTAGTTGCGATTGTTGTAAAACATTGGTTGACTTTTCCAAAGGCCGATGAAAGATAGGTTTTGGAATTTCTTAACAACTTATGGTTCAGGCAAAGTGCTTCTTCCACCACTTCATTGTTAAACATCCAGTTTGGTTTTTTCACGATATGCTCGAATTTTTGTTTCGCCACCCTATAGTTCGTCTCACGGTAACAATTCAGTATAGGGTGTTATCTAAGACAATGTTGCTAAACTAAACTAGTACAGACCGCTTATTCGTGATAACTAGTGTTATAACTTACCTGCTATCCTTTTGCAGCGGTGCTCAAACAGCCAAGTAACTTTTCTCAAATATCATGCACAACTACAAGAAACTTAATAAAAGTTTTTAAGAAGTTTCATTTATGTTACACATAAAATGTTATCAGATACTTAATCGCTGTTACGCTTTTCTAAATTTAAAGTATTTGGAACAAAAAGGAAAAACTTAATTGAAACGTAAATTATAGGTACACCTTCGTTAACTTAAAAAAAATGTAAGCAGTAAAAAACATATCTTCGACTTAATCTGCAAAACTCGTAAGTCGACTTTTGCTAAAAAATTCAATCATCAAATTATTATTACCGTTGTTATAAATAACAAACATTAAAGCTGAAAATTTGGTACATTTTAAAAATGCTTAGTAGTCAAAAATCGTTTTTTTTAATTAAGGAATTTAACATTCACACACTTCAATATTGTAGTAGGTACATAACAAGTATAGTATACCTAAAAATCCAGTTTTTTGTCTTTAAATCAAATTAAATACACAAATGTAAATAATTATCAAATTCATTTTTTTTTGAATTGTTGAAAAGGAGGAATTCTGACATTGAACCTTTTAGAACCAAGCCACAGAAACTATTGTACACATTAAATTATACAGTGTTACTAAAATACGTTATTAAATTGTTACTGTTTACTGAATCTACAAACGCTTGGTAGCAGGGTACGGATTTAAACACTAAATTCCGACATTTAAATTTAAAAACGATTATTGGATCTTGCTTCACCAAATTTCTAATTTCTTATCGTGAAACGGGCTATTTTTACATGTTGCTCAAGAGTGGCGTAGGAAGCAGGGAGCCAGGAGGGGCCAGCCCCTCCCCGCCCCCCGACATCTAAAGCAGGAGGCACAGCGGTCCTTTGAAAAAACCTTGATAAAAAAATCATTTAACACGTTTGTATTTTACACCAACTATATTAATAGCAAATGTTTTTATGCAGATACTAGCCCATTGTTTTAGGTTGTACATTCATTAGTGCAAAAAAGTACCTATCGGAAATCGGGCATGTGTTATTGGTTAGGTTAGATTAGGATTCCCCCCCCCCCCCCCCGCCCCGTAGAAAAAATTACGTCCTACGCCACTGTTGCTAAAACAATTAACTTCTTTCTTGGAATCATTAATACTAAAATTATTTCATAATTTAGCGATTTTCTTCATTAAGAGAATAAAGTAGCAATACACAAAATAAACATTTATTTAAAACAAAGACTACGTGTTGAATGTTTACCACCACTGCCACCATTCGCAAAGTAGGTAGGAGGAGACATTTGCTGACGTGCATTCCTGTTTTTTTGCAGCAGCTTTTGTGTATTCCCAGATTGTGTCTTATACGGGACACATTTTAAATGCCCATGAGAGAAAAACACTTTAAATAATTTACAGTGATCCCTGCATTATAAATAAGATTTAAATGTATGTTCTTGTATGTTCGGTGCTAAAAAATGTATAGACCTCCTAGTTGGTCGTGCTAAACCCAGCTAAAATGAAGGTAATTATAATGCACCCGTCTAAAAAAATAGATGCTTTTTAAGTAAACTTATTTAACTATTATCTAAATTTTTCATAATTTATTTCAATATGTAGCCACAAATTTAAATAACTCGTATCTGCATCTGAAGGTTTTAATTGAACTGTATTATTTTATTGAAATACTGGAGTAAAACATTAAGACTGAATAACAATTACATTGCTGTAATAAATGTTTATTTTCTTTATTGGTACTTTATTAAAATTTAAAAGTTTTCGTTTTTTCTCCAAAAACTGAAGAAGACATAACACTTCAAAACAGTTCTCAGTTTTCTGATTTCAGTCGAATATTAATAAAAGTTGTAAACTATTTATTCGAAATTATTAACATAAAATTACAGTTTTGGAATACATATCGCTTCTCTTAATTTATTCAAACCGGAGTGATTGTTTATTTTAAAGAGCACTGTACATAAAGTGGTAACACCACACGAGTTCTTTTGGTTTAGCTTTTTAAGATTTTTTAACGTTTTAAGGGTCTTTTGTATTTTCATATTTTTGCACCCTTTTCTTGATTATAATGTAACCAGGATCTTTGCGAGCTCAGTCATTAGTATTGATGAGCCGGAAGATAGGAAGTACACGGTATTTCCAGAATTTCATTGTACGGGGTGAAGACGAGGTCCTTACTTCAATATAGACGCTCCAGAAAAAGAACATTAGATTCGTATTCTACCCATGTCCGCACAAACGCGATTTTCCTACCACCCCCTAGCGCCCCCTCCCCCTGCAAATGACTTTAACATTTAAAAAATGTACGAGCTTTGGCTGTAAAATCAACTTTAAAATGAAAAACACGTTAAAATTCTGAAAATTTTAAATTTCCTATGTTCAGAATTGCTATGAATTTTCAAATTATCAAAACAATTTTGATAATTACTAAAAACTTTCAAAATGTTTAATTGTTTTTAAAATTATCAAAATTTTCAAACTTTTAAAGGTTTTTTGTATTTAAACGTTCCAAAAATTTTCAAAAATTTATAAAATTTGCAACTTGCAAAAATTTTGATAATTATTTAACATTTTCATAATTTAAGAAAATTCTAAAAATGTTCGAAAATGCCCAAGATTCTCCAAAATGTGCTCGTAATTTTGTTTATTCTTGTCTATGCTACATTGCACATATTTATTGTTGGCTGAAAATGTACATTCGGAGAGAATTTGACAGTAGATCAGTTCTATACCTATTGACCTTCTAATTCAGGTACCGAGTTTCAACCATTTTTGTACCAGTTTGTTATATTTTTTCTAAATATTTAAAAAAGTTTCAATCCTTTTAACAGGCTGAGCATGAGCAGTAGCTATACCATTTATTCTTCACTTTTCTCACAATCCATCGTTTAATAGTCAATTTCTTTGAGAGTTTTTTTGTTGTAACAAAGGGTTTAATTAGATAGTTGCCAAAATAGCAAACGAGAAGCAAATAAACATTGTCTGAAATTAGAAATTAGCTATCATAAAACGGGCTGGCTTTTACAAAAAATACGGGGAGTGCTCTGCATCAATATAAGCGCGCTTAAATAAAACATTTTTATATATTGGATTTTTGGCTTTAAACTCGGTATGAAAGCGTCAAAGAACGATACGACAACAACTCCTTATTGAGAAGAAACGTCTGTGAAGTTTCCGTTTGGTCGCTTACCTGAACAGTATATTTGAGTAATTGCCAAAAAAAACAACTTTGAGATTTTATTGGATAAACATTGTCTACGATTCGAAAATGAAAATTACGGCACTCCTCATCTTTATTAAGCAAAACCTCTAAACCAAGTCACTATGTAGCGAACCCCAACTTATTCTTGATATCACATTTATCGTGAAGCCGTGATCTAATGACAGGAATGTTTTCTTTAAGCTCGAAGAGGTTGCCCGATACGTCAGTCACAAGCTTTTTATTTGTTATATTTGAAAAACATCAATAGATCTTTTATACTGTTATGCACCGCACCGCACCGCACTGTATTTCTCTACTAATCGGAGTTAGTAACTTGGTTTTACATTTCTAGTCGCGTTACAAAGTTATCTTGACGTTTTAGAGTCTACTGTTATCTTGCGTAAGATGCAAACCTAACTCAAAACATTATGTGGTATTTATGAGCATCAATGTTAACGCTTTAACGCAATTCAGTGTGTAATGGCAACCATAAACGTTAAAGTGTTGGAAATTAAGTTTAAAACGAGCAGCGAAAGTATTATTTGTTCATTCATCTGTAGGTGAATGTTAGTGTTGATGAAAGTGAGGAAATTAATGTGAACCAGTAAACCCGTGGGTTATGCCCCTCCGCTTTTTTTATTTATTTTGTTTTAAAAATAAATAAGCAAATGGAGAAGGTAGCGTAGCAGGCTGCGTATTGAAGTCTTATAGTCTATATCTATATTATATCTATATCTATATATTTAATCAAGATTCCTGCCCCCTGTCACTACTTTTAGTGATTGCGCATTCGGTATAATATGCCTTACATCTCGACACAAGTTATTTATTATTATATATTAAATCTAGATCCATCCCCTGTCTCAACCTTTAGTGGCTGCGCTTTCAGTAACATGTCTTACATCTCACGCAAGCTATTTTTCTATATAGTAACTCCGGATCCCTTCCCCTTTCTCAACTTATAGTGACCGCGCATTTATCATTCATACATTTCGAGACAGGTTATTTATTATGTTTGCGGGTTCCGATACTTGCGAAATGTATTCATTATATCTCTTTCAAGACATTTTCTACAATTTTTCAAGAGAAAAGCGTAGTCATTTATGTATTGCTATGACAGGAGCTCATAACAATGTAGCTCCACAGCACTTACCTGAAGACAATTTTTGTATGCTTGTTTTTCAGTTACCAATTATTTTACTACGAATTTCTTTTTTTAACATCTCAGGGTCGTTATTATTTTATTTTTCACAAACACTGTTGTGGTCCTTGATTGCATAAACGTTGTTTGAAACATTTCTTCTTCTCTGGTTTGTTTATTTCCAACAATACACAAATCTCGGCTTAAAGTACCAATCTTATTACCAATTTCTTCAATATTGTTAATATAATTTCGCATCTTCCTCCAGTGTAGCCTCCAACACGTATTTAATTGCTTTTACACTACCACACTGTTTTTTTATCGACTTTATATTTTCGTTCAATAGGACTTGTTCTGCTTCTCTTTTCTTTCACAGGATTTGAACCTGAGACTTCCAGGTATCCAGATTAGTGCTCTGCCACTGAGGTATCGAGGACGGTGGTAGACTGCCGCATGTCTCAGGTTCAAATCCTGATCGAGGAAGATATTGTTACTAAAGATTTACTGTTGCAATTGACCGATATGGCTACGAAATTTATATTCCTATTAATTATTAAGGTCACGATTGATTTAATTATTGTAAAGTTAATGTGTGCGTTTGTTACTGTAACCTTATTTGGGTGAATAGAATGTTGAATTGCGAGCGTGTTTATTTTTTTATTTTATAAATTTATTAGCAAACATTGTTCTCGTGGCAGTTGTCCCACAGCTTTATAATAATAAGAGTGCTCAAAAATTCCAGCGCTAGTAATATGTCCGTAATACTGTTCTTATTATTGGTCTGTTATTGAAAAAAATTATATAAAATGTGTTGTGTGAGATTCTCATGTCAGCACGATAAGACACTGAACAGAAAATGTGTACTGTTTATTTTTTCCGACCCGCTAGAATTAAAGTAAACCATAAATAACCAAATTATAGCAGTAGTAGTGTAGTAACTGCAGTATAAACATTTGCCGAACACATTCCATAAACTGAGTGAAGATGTAAACAACCGTCGTCGTCGTTGTGCTATGGTTATAAATTACGTCGGGATGAAACAGCCCGTCGGTCGTCGTGTTATAGTAAGGGATGTAGTATAGTATACATGCGACAAAGGATTAATTATAATAGCAAATGTTTTTACTTTTTCTTCCGTGGTATAGCAGATAGCTGCCGGTAACAGAATTTTATATTGATAGGGGATTTTTGTCTACAAACAATACAAAAGTGATAAACAGTTACTTATAATGGTTTTATTTTAGTTTATTGATAGGAAGGTATTCTGATTTTGAAATTATAACGAATAAGCATTTTTTAGTAGGCTTTTCATTAGGGTGTTAGCTGTTACGGACTTAGTGAACAAATATGATTATAAAGACTTTTCAGAAAAATATAATTTGTGTTTATTCTCACAAGCAAATATAATTCAGTCTATCTCCACAAAATGTTACTGAGACACACTATTATTGTTTTGTCAATCTAATGTAAGAAATGCGATAAAAATTTACAAAGACAGAAATAGAGAGAGAATGTGTTTTTACACGTAAAGCAACTTTATTTTTTATTTTCCAGTAATAACAGATTATTTTGATCTCATTTTACGCTAGTAGGTGAGCAACTAATTATGAATATGGGCGCAACTGGATTTAATTATGTCCACCGTATCTAGTAAGTGAGTATAAAATAACTTTTATAAAGGCACAATTTCCCTAATATTAATGAACAACACGGTAACAACGGTTTTTATATTCCGCGCCACGTACCATTTGTCTTAAAATAAAGGTAGATATTGATACTTTAATAAATTTTGAGGTATAAGTTCATGTAGAATTTCCAGATTGGTGGACTTCGAATGTTTCTATTTTGGAGGCAAATATACGGAGATTTTAGAGGTTTCAGAATAATACTAAACTTTCAACTGAAAATTGCGAAATATTCGTCACCTCACAGTTTTACAGAAGTGAAAAGTTCTCTAAATTAGACTGAAGCATATCAAGTACCCTTAGATTTGGAATCTAGAAAATTGATCACTATATTGGCTCAAAAGGTTCTCTGTTCGTACACGAGATTACCATACGGCATTTCCAGCGATCCGGTTTTGTTTTAAAAAATTATGAAAAAGCCGAGAGATGAAATTTTTTTCAAAAGTCTGTAACATATTTTCGACCTGTGATAGATAAGTTAGGATTGCAGGTCTCCAAGGAAAGAATCTCAGCTGAAGTTCTTTCTATGATCAAAAGCCTCTCAGAAATGGCAAATTTATTTATAGCCAATTCATTCCAAGTTATGAAGCCTAAGTATGATTTATTAAAGAAAGGCTGCCCCGTATGGGGTGGGAGCGGTAATTATTCATGTGTATAGCAATAAAACCGAAAGACTAATTGCACTCGCATCTAGATATTTGATTCGACAAAAGCCAAATATTCTAAATATAAAAAAGAGGCGGCTAAGATAATTTTGGAATCAAGAAATTTTGTTCAGTAAGTTGATGGTCGGAAATTCGTAATAATTACCTATCACAAACCTTTGCTGAGAATTTTTGGCACAAAACCGGCATACTGGCCGTTAATAGTAGAGCACCCGTTTTGGCTGCTTTTGATTTTGGTATTGATTATGTCAGTTCTTCTAGGAACCAAGCCGACTATATTTGTTTTGTTTCCCTGTTGACAAATCATTCAGAAATATTGCCGATAAAAAGTAATATCTTAATTACGTAAGGGATTTGAATGTATCTACAAATTTTAGACCAGGTAGATTAGAGACTAGACGAGATTCGATTTTGAGCAAGGTGGTTTTGTACGTAAGAAATGGGCCCAAGGCTAAATTGGTAGGTAATTTGAAACCTATTTATGTTAGAAGAACTGATTGTCTCGCAGGGTTATTGAATCGTTTAACCGGAAAGTGTTAGAAGTAGACTTTTACAAGACATTCATTGATAGATAGCATATGTGTGTGGTAAGAATGAGAGCACTTGCTTAGTCCTGAATGTGGTGGCTGTTCATGAATACACAAATCTAACACATTAGAAGTAGCTATAAGGCATGTGTTGCATTTTGAAAGTCACTGGCAAAGGCTTTCTTAATTCCCTCGAGTTGGTACACAAAGGATGCTCACGTTTGCATATTGATTTCTTTGGATTGTTTTTTGTTTTTTTTATAATAATTAAGGATGACATATCAAAATAGTTGAAGTGTTTTGAAACGGCAAGCATTACTGCAGCTGCTACTATTAGTAAATTGTATAAAACGTTTTCTCGGTTAGCACTACCTCAAGAAATTGTAAGCAATAATGGAAAATAGTTTATGTCCGAAGTATTCAAAATGTTTTGGTTACAATGTTGAATTAAGCACATAGCCAAAATGATTTGCCATCCTACTACAAATAGTTGGGCAGAAAACAGAGTGAAAATTATTAAAAACGCTGCATTGAAAAAAATGAGTAGTTAAAACAGTATACACTATACAGGGTTATTTTAAAACAAGGAATAAAATTCCTATTTCACTAGCGCGTTGGTTTTTGGAAAACTGCTCGGACCCTTAAATTGATTTAAATATAACTGCATCTTTATGTGATATCTTTTGTTTCCCAACGTCAACTGCCGCACCCCCACCCACCTTAACTTATTTTTTCCAAGTAGTACATATACTTTGTGTGGGCTCGTTGGAAAGCTTGCAAAAAACTGCATTCAAATCTACCATCTTAAATAAACTGGCATGGTTTGGTGTTAAGTTACGGCGATTGAAAAAAAAACTGAATAATCCGTGTTTAAATTTATATACCTGCCAGCATCAGAATTATATTTCCATCTGTTATCTAGTAGTTTGTTTCAGCATTCTCTTAGACTTACGCATACATTTCGAGTTTTGTTAAATTTGTTCTTATGAGCAGTATAATCTGAATAGTAACAATTTTGTTTTCGAACGTTTAATTTATTATCAGTAGTTATACTAATTATACGTATTGTAGCGAACATTATACAGAGCTACTAATACAAACTCAACAATACTGTATCTTTGGATTTACTTTACTGTTTAGTATTGAATGCTATAACCTCATTGTTCTCTTTAAAACTACCGGTAAAGATAGCAAACCGCTGACAACACACTTTTTGTAGCAATCCCGTCCATTCCTAACAAGATACAATATGGCAAGCCGTTTTAGTTTTTAATGAGAACAGTGCAAATAGCATTAAAATTGTTTACTTTTTGTGATTTTCTTTAAAAGTATGTGAAACTAATTTCAGATATCTGAAATTGAGTTCAGATAACAGAAACTAGTTTTTGATATCAGCATCAGCAAAAATTTCAAATATACACTACAGAGTAACATTAAAATCTCAAACTGTATAAATAGTAGCAATTTAGAGTTTACCGTTTCGATTCTCTAACGTTAACATTGAAGAATATAATTTATCGTACAATTTCTTCCAAATAATAGGTCAGAGTGCCACTGAATTAAACATTTAAATATTTATTTTTTGTAATTCACTATATCACAATATTATTTTTTCTCAAATCAAAAAACATTACCAGAAACTACGTTTTACACTTTTATATTATGACTGTGTTGTTAAAATCGCACTAAAATGGCCAGTTGCTGATTTCTAATACAAATTTATAATTTTACAGTGATATTATAGAAAGTTAAAAATATCGCAGTGAAATAAAAAAATGTTTTATTTCAAAGTATGATCTTCTTTTTATTATGACTGTCATATCAAAAACATTAGTAACTTTT
This sequence comes from Ctenicera cuprea, assembly GCA_958336395.1. Taxonomy (NCBI): domain Eukaryota; kingdom Metazoa; phylum Arthropoda; class Insecta; order Coleoptera; family Elateridae; genus Ctenicera; species Ctenicera cuprea. Next base: position 57,432,731 of record OY284490.1, read on the forward strand.
AGAGAAGTTAAAGTATGTATTGGATATGTATGTTGCTAGGTCAAAAAACGCCATACTTTTAGGAGATTTCAATGTTGATTTTAGCAGTAACTCTGTACATTTCAGAGATCCTATGTGTTTCATAACTTTTTATGGTCTAAACTATATTATAACAAACTTTACTAAAATATGAGCCACTTGCTCATTCCGAATTGACAACATTTTAACAAACTTAAATGTTAACAATTTTTCATCGGGTGTTGTTGATCCCTGTTTTTCTGATCACGGTGGTCAGTTTATTAAAGTCATTGCGACCGCAGATGCTCCAAAACCGACATATAGAAGAAAGATAACTGCACGTGGCTTAGAGCAATTAAGGACGGCTTCTAATCGATTGGACCATTTTCTGTCATCCTGATTTAAATATTAGTATTAGAAGATACTTTTTTTAAATATAATAATTTCAAAAATGTAAATACTAATCAGAATGTTTTAACTTTTTATTTTTAGCTTTGGCGGTTACCTATGCAGAATAATTAGATTTGTTTTAACCTTGCTTTTTTAAATGTCTAAAAATATAGTGTTCTATTTACAAATACGTTTAAATACGTTTGTTGAATCGATCTCAAGTTAGATGTTGAAATGTTTTTTTTTAATATGGATTTTAAATTACCTTAAAAAGTACGATATAGGTACTTTGATAATTTAACCTGCAGTTTGTCACTTTTGTAATATCTAATATGATGAGAAAATTCATGAAAATAGAAAAAGCACTTTTTATATATTATTTTAAATAATTTTTAACCTATGTAATAGTTTTTTTGCATGTGCCTTACTTTATATGTTGCTTATCTGTAATTACCAGTTGAAATTAATAAAACTATGTAATCCATTAATTGCAACTTTATTCCCTATACAGCTGTGCAAAATTTAGTAAACTGTTTGTTCGAGTTAGCAGTATATACTGCTATTACTACAATGGGTTGTGTAACAGTTACAATACAACATATTAACAGCTACTCTATGCTACAGGAGTCGGTATGATGTGACGTGCTAGGCACAACAAACAAAATAGCGATAACAGCTAGTTGGGATATTTGAAAATACAAGTTAAACCAAGAAATTTATATTAACTACGAAGTAGGGTAGTGGGAGATATTAATACTTGCCGTATTTGCAAAAGTGTAAATTTTATAATTATAACGTTGTAGAGTTCACCGAGTGTTAAATTTCAAAAGAAAATCAGCTATCCTCCATTCCATCCATACTTCAACCTTTATTATAGTTCAGTCAGCCGTTTATCGTGACCTCAGCAAAGATGACGCCAGATTTTACTACTTATACCTGCTCGCATCCTAACTTGTCTAATTCCAACGAGCAGAGCCCTGATTCGTACACTAAGATGTTTACCTACATTCTTAGAATACTTAAAAGATTATTAAAAAATACGATTTAGTCCCCCAAAAAATATAACAAAATGCAGAAAAATGCCCAAATATGAAAACAAAAGTTTGTGTCGATCAACTGTAGTTAATCTAATTCGTGCACAACCGAAGTATTTTGATGCTAAATCACATTTTGATTAACAAAATGTTATCGTCGAGTTTATCGTATCTCATTTAATAAACAAAAGAATCCAAATACTAATTTTCAAAAATTCAATATGCGTCACAGTGAAATTTAAGAGTTGTGTAAAGTGTAAAAATCTCAAATTGTAGTCAGTCTTCAAACTTTAAAAAACACTAGTGTTACCTCAGCACACAATGCACTGACAGACAGCGTTGATAGAACCGGCGAATTATCAAGTCACGTGATGCATTAGTTCCAATAATGACACGCGACGTTATTATAGAGGCGCCCCAAGTGACGCGCGTCTAGCCGACCGTCAAATTAAAATTATTATTATTAAAAAATCGACGTAGAACCTTTCATTTAAAAAAAATGGTCCAAATTGGTGAAGCGGTAGCCGCTGGAGGAAGGGGAGAAAAAAACCCTTTGTGCTTTTATATATGTATGGATTGTGAGGCCAGTTTATTAAACACATTTTATAAAATTTTTCAAAATGTTGGAGAAGTGCCATTGCAATCGTTTTTAGATTTTCGAAATTAATTTCGTTTTATAAGCCGTCAAAGGGCTGTCAAACAAGTTGTAGTCGTTTTTCGTGAACTCAGTAAAAATGCTGCCGGCTTAGTAATCATACTTACTCGGATCATGACTTGTCCAAGTCCAAAAAGTTTTGTAAGTGAAAAATTTTTTTTAAATTACAAATTTTTGAAATTTGCATTTCACAGTAGCCAACCAAATCCTAAATTTGTCAGCCAAAACATTAAAAGGTGTCGCCAAATAAAAATTTTTCTAAAAACTAACATTAGATTTTGGTACTACTAGTGAAGATGAGTATTCTTCTTCATCAGAAGTTATTTATTCTGTATCCCATTTAATAAATCAAACGGTACCCATTTTTTACTTTTAAAAATTCATAGAAAGTACTACAGTGAAATTATAGTATCTCGCAAAAAAAAACAAATTGTAACGCACGTTAGACTCTATCCGACTACAAAGTTTTAAAAAAACGTTATGCGAGTTTTTGAGGAACATAGAGGACATTTCATTTGTATGTTTCCTGTAAAGCTCATAAATATTTAAGATGATTCTTTTTTCACCCAGCATACATAATATAGGTATCTAAACGAATGGTTTTGTATTGGTCCAACATTCTAGTGTTATGAAGTTAATAGCAGTCTAATAAGACTGCAGAGAAAACGAGGCGCAAACGAATCGAAAACTTAGTATATGTGAATAAATATTTCACCATCACTGTTTTTAGTTTTTTGAAAAATGAACTTTCAGTTTCAAATTTGGTTTGCTCAGTTTTTCTTCTTTTTTCGATGATTGTTTTGTTACTATAGGAATATTTTCATAGTTTGAAATTACAGAATACCTAGAAATCGAAACAAATTCCTGATATAACAAAAATAGCGCATCTAAAAAATGGTATAGCAGGTTGCACAGAGATTTTATAACGTGTGTTGGTGTATGTGTTGGTCTGCAAAAGTTTTTTTAAAGATATGTGGAATTGGAAACGAAAGTTATAAACGTTTGTGTAGTATCACTTTTTAAAACAGATTTTACTACAAAACCTAAAATCCAAAGAATGTTTCCTTTTGCTTCCAAAAGCGGCTGCTAGGAGTTGTAACGGGACAACCTGGCTGCAACAATTTTACAAATTTATAAATTTGTTGTGTTGCTTTAGTGTTAAGAAAATGCGCAGGTGGCGCTTGAAGTGGATTGTAACCCGCAGAACGACCGCGCCGGATCACGACTCTCATTTAACCTCCCTCCAGCCTTCAGCCAGTATAAAACCAGTCGACCGGCCCAAAATATTTAATTATTCTATAAGAATCAATTTTTCGGAATAATTATTCTTTCAGAATCATTTTCAAAATATTCATTCTTGAAATTCTGACCAGAATTTAAAACCTGAATAAACCGTATTTCTCTAAAAAATTCATAAACCGTATTTAACCAGAAAGTTTAATTTGTTTGAATAAAAGTTAAACCAAAAATAACTTAACATTAAACTTCCAGCGATCGTTGGCCGACTTGTGTAAAATTGAAGAAGTGATACTTTGATTTTACATAACCGTTAAACCAAAAAGTTTGATTTATTTCAATAAAATCGAAATAGAGATATTTTGATTTGATTTAAAACTTAAAAGGAGTCCGGGCTTGACACTGACCGCGAGCGGATGTGCTCAAAACCGCTGTGATAGTGAATTTATCCTGTGACCTTCTTGTAACGCAAGTATTATTAAAATTATATTGAACTCCGAAACCTCTATTTTAAAACTATACATTGAAACATCTCTTAACCTCGAGGCCGCTCGGAGGGCCCGGGAATAAAAAATGCCAACGAATAAACGAGATAACAGTGAACTTACACCACCAATTAGCGAATCCAATAAAAAATATCTATTCGATCCAGCTACCTTAATAACAGCGAATAAATATTATGTACCTGACAATATAAAGGAAAATGAGGTATCACCAGCAGATGCCACGACGGAAAACGCCAGCATAACAGCGACGCAAACACAAAGTAAACAACCATATGTACCACCAATCTATGTGCAAGATGCCACAAATTATCAGGAAGTGATAAAAGACCTGCAAACGACGATAACCGGCGAATATACAACAGTGTGTAGAGGTACAACTCTACGCATTAATCTCACCACCAGCGAAGATTTTAGAAAACTCACAAAATATTATAATGATAACCATATTAAATATCATACATTTAGAGATCCAACAGCTAATCTATTATCAGTTATCATACGTAATTTACCAATATCAATATCCGAAGAAGAAGTTAAAAATGAACTAATTACAGCAGGATTCGAAATTAAAAAAGTAGCAAGACTTTACAATAAAAAACGTTTTCCAATACCAATTTGTGCAGTTGACCTAGTAAAAGACAAAAATGCTATGACAATATTTAGTTTAAACAAATTCGATCACTGCATTATAACAGTAGAACCGAGGAAAAACACCACCGACATTCCCCAGTGTAGACGCTGTCAAAGATACGGCCACACTAAGAATTATTGTCAACTCGAGCCTCGATGCGTTAAATGCACCGGTAATCATTGGTACTCAGACTGCCCTAAAAAAACAGAACAGAAACCTCAATGTGTAAACTGCGGAGAAGAACACCCGGCAAACTACAAAGGTTGCTCATACTATACAAAAATTACGAATACGGTAAGACAGCCAAGAATATTTAATAGATCAACACCCAATACAACCTATGCTAAAGCAGCACAACCCAACATTCCTAGCACATCAAATCAGCCAGAATCAGATGATATTATAACAACAATAATCAAACTGATAATACAAGCAATCAAACCGCACCTCGATAAAATTATCCCACATCTTACAACAATATTACCAAACTTACTTCAACATGGACTTAAATAAGGCCCACACAATAAATAATATAACAATTGCAAATTGGAATGCAAATGGCATTAAAGCCCAAAGATCTGTATTCTTAAACTTCCTATCTAGACATAATGTTGACTTAGCGTGTGTTTCCGAAACCCACCTCATCGAAAATGAAAAATTCAATTTACCTGGTTACATTGTGCACAGGCATGATAGAGCTGGAACAATTGCTTCAGGAGGAGTTGCGATCATCATAAGAAGGAAAATTAAGCACGTGGCCCTTCCAAACAAAACCATGACGAGCTTAGAAACAACAATGATTGAACTTCACCTAAACAACGATGTCCAAATCAAAATAATAGCTGGGTATAAACAACCAAATCAACGGATAGCGGAGCAAGACATAATGAACTTATTTGACGGGAATAAAAGCACCTTATTAATAGGTGATATCAATTGTAAAAACACAATATGGGGCTGTAGAACGAATAACCCGGATGGCGTAAAACTACACACAATCAGTTCCTCACATGCAATACAAGTATTAGCGCCAGAAGAACACACATACTACCCATATCAACCAGATCGCAAATCAGATATCCTAGATATTATCTTACATAAAAACTTCTCAAAGCCGATTTACCAAAATGTATTAGTGGAGCTGGACTTGGAACAACCCCCCGGTTATAATTACATTTGAAAACCAACCACAGATCACCCCTCCAGTACCAAAACTTATCAACGGAATGATTGACTGGGAACTATTTCAAAACACACTTGAAGATAACATAAAAATACCAAAAATAACCAACACCGAAGAAATAGACATTAATATAGAAAAATTTACTAATAACGTAAAAGACACAATTCAACAAGCAACCCTCAAACGAAACAAACGAACACCTAACGCAAATATGGCACCACCAGTGGAAATTTTAAATCTAATAAAATATAAAAACCAAACGCGAAGATCATGGCAAAATACCAGGGATCCACAACAACGAACTTTACTAAATAGACTAAATCGCCAAGTTAAATGGGAATTAGATAACTACAGGATAAACAATTACCAAAAATATATACAGCAACTAGAACATAAAGACTCTTCCCTCTGGCAAGCTACCAAGAAAATACTAAAACAACCCACTATCATTCCCCCCCTCATAACGAACGTCACAACGCATGTGACTGATCAGGACAAATGCGACGTTATAGCAAACCAATTAGAAAGTAACTTTAACCCAAATATTCCAACTGATGGAAACCTAACTGAAGAGATAGAAAGGTATGTGGCAGAGAACTTAAAACAAACTCATGGATTAATAGAACCAACATCCCCCAACGAACTGGAATTGATTATAAAGAAGCTACAAACACGGAAATCTCCAGGACCCGACCAAATTCCAAATATCGTTTTGAAGAAACTTCCACTGAAAGCAATAGTCTTGCTAGTTACTATATTCAATGCATGTTTAAGAATGGGATATTTCCCAAATACGTGGAAACATGCCCACGTTCTGCCCTTTCATAAACCCGGGAAAAACAAAAGTAACCCAGAAAACTACAGACCAATCAGTCTCCTCTCTACAATATCCAAGCTTTTGGAAAAAATCATTAACCACCGCTTAAAAGCCGTGTACATACAAAATAATATACTTCCAGCGTTCCAATTCGGATTTAAGGAAAAGCATGGTACAGGACACCAACTACTACGACTAACAGAAATCATAGAAAAAGGCTTCCACCTCAAACAGTATACAACTATCGTACTCCTAGATTTGCAGCAGGCGTTCGATAAAATATGGACAAATGGGATCATTTACAAACTGTTTCAAGTCAACATTCCACTGTATCTTATAAAGACCATATCCTCGTTTCTTCAAAACAGAACCTTTACAGTAAGAATAAATTCCACATACTCCAAAAATAAAACTATTAAAGCAGGTGTTCCCCAGGGGAGCATTTTAGGACCAACCTTATTCAACTTATATACCTATGATATTCCAGAAACACCAAATTCAATAGTACTGATGTTTGCAGACGATACTGCAGTTATCACACAGCATACAGATTTACACACCGCAATTTCAGAACTGCAAGCAGCAGTGGATAATTTGACACAGTGGTACGGAAAATGGCGAGTTAAAATTAATCCAGTAAAATCCGAATGTAAAATATTCACTCTTTGTAGGATAAATAATCCAATGCCATTAAAAATTAATAACACAACCATAGAATGGAACCCAAGGGACTCGGCGGTTAAATACTTAGGAATGTACTTAGATACTCAACTTAAATGGAGCATACACTTAAATAAGAAATTAAGCGAATGCCACGCTCGTTTGGCATTATTATATCCCATATTAAATAGAAAATCTCCCCTAAAAGTGGAATGTGCACTCTTACTATACAAGTCTATCTTAAGACCAATACTTACATACTGCTGCCCAATATGGAGCAACACCAATAAAACAAACATCAAAAAAGCTCAGACATTTCAAAATAAAGTACTGCGAATAATACTAAACGCTCCGTGGTTTGTAAGAAACAACCAGCTACACGAAGAAGTCGGGATTCCTAAAATTAATGAATACATTAAGAACATCACAACTAAATTCATTAATACCTTAAACCAGTGCCCAGGAGCCGTATTTTATAACTTAGGTCAAAGAAATATCCATGTTAGATTAAAGAGACAACTGCCACAGGATTTATGTGGGTAGTGAACAGTGAGATAACAATCATTAATACTATAAACTATTTTAGTGACAAATGAAGGTTATGCCAAGATTATGTTGTTATGTTATGTTAACGATACTGTAACAAAACCATGTATGGCAATGAGATGCCGATCTGGTAATATATATAATACAAAAAAAAAACTTAAAAAAAACAAATTTAAATTTGTTTAAATTTATTTATACCGATCAAGGTCAAATATTTGACATTTCTATATTAATTAATTCACATCACTCTACAAATATATTTTATTAGCAATTTCTACGAATATTTAAAGCCAGTAAAAGTATATTTACCTGTAAAATTCACGAATAAACACATCACAAACTTATTTTCTTTCCCAGCTGATTCGATTTCCTGGAGAAAAGCAAGCCGAGGGTGTGGATAGCAACTCAAGCCGATTCACATTTAATGATACATTGTTTTTTTTATAGATTTTTAGTTCGAATAAATAATATAAAATTTTCTATGTGCAAAACTTCATTTTGATTATAGGAAGTGAGGTGACCAGGTGCGGCGGCGGCCCTTATAAACATTCTCCGCAGCTCCAATCAGTAAATTTAATCCGATAATCGACCGGGCCATACTGCTAACATCAGAAAACCAAAAGTACCACCTATTGTCAACCAACCAGCCAGTGGCGTTCCGTTCCAAGGGGCATTACGCTTTATTATTATTGTAAATCATATAACATTGTTAAATTACATAAAGAACATTCAGTTATCTAAGAATTGCATATAAGTAGGGGTAAAGACAATAAATTGTACATAATTTTTATTCATAATCTTCTATTTATTTTCGTCGGACCCTGGCTTCTAAACTACTCAGGGTAATTCAATCTTTTCGAGACCTTCAGCTAAGAAAAAGGTTGGTGTATTACATAGTTTTAAAACTATGAAAATAGTAAAGCGAAAAATTTTTCATATGTACAAGAAAATATTACTCAAAATATGGCATTATGACCTTTTTTAATTTCTGTACGCTCGTAGAGCTAAAGATGAGCTACAATCTGGTTGCTGATTCATTATTACGCTAGTTTCTCTATGGCTCCTTCTGTTAGTTTGCATATTAATGCCCTGTTATTGAATAAACGGAGAACTTTTTTTTTGATAAAAAATCATGGGGCCGTGCGTGAGCACAACTCCATGATTCCCATCCCACCCCCTTACCCGGGCTCAGCGCACTTACCGCTATTCACCGGTCTAATATGCCCCACCTCTAAAAGACATGCAAACCAACATACACACCACACACTGTCCATGGACACGCCGGGTTTAACTTATTCAGAAAAATTTCCGACGGGCAGAGGATTCGAACCTACTGCCGTTGGGAGTCTAGTTCTAGAGGTTGGGACTCTAACCACTAGACCAACCGCTGGCCCAAACAGAGAACGTTGAAACATTCCTCTCTAAGCTAAATTACTTATCTGTGATAGTAGAATAGCATTCTAAACTTAGTTTTAAAGTGCAGTAATTGGGGGGATAATCATTCCTTCACCCTAGTGGACTGACAAATATTTACCTTTTTCTACATAAGCTTCTCCCCCTTCTTCTCAAGTTTCCCCTTTATCCCCCTTTCTCATGCCGTTCTCTCCTCCTCTCCCTCTCCCGGTCCCTTCTTTCCTCCGACTGTCTCTCCCCCTCTTCTTGTCATCCTTTCTCTTACTCTCCCTCTCTTTCTGCATTTCTCCCCTGCTTCTTTCTGCCTTTTTAAATTCTTATGATTTACCGTTACGAATTACCCAAAATTTTACTTTTCCTATTACAAATCGGTATTTACGTTGAAACTCAGTTGAAAGTTGCAGATATTTTCATTCATTCTTGGATATCTTCTCCTAATGCCTGGGCACAACTAATTCAAATTTTAATCGGATCACAATAAATAACTGTTTAAAGCGGCTCTGCATGTTACTGTAAGTGATACTATAGACAATAATAAAAAGTTAGTGATAAATTTTAAATATTTGGTTGGTTAACATGGTGTAATATTAAAAATATAATTAATTGCCCCTATTACGTGCTAGTGTGTCCTACTCAAATGTATAGATATGCACATTCAGTTTATTATACTTCGAGACAAGCTTTAATTGTGCAATAAATTTTATAAAATTAGGCCATATTAATCCGTTTTAAGGTGTTATGTTTTCAATTCCTAAACATTGTGAAGGCAGTTTTGTTTCTAGTTACTTAATTAATTATGACACTGATAAATGAGAAGTGTTCCACAGTACCACCTCTTTTAATTAACAAAAGTATTACACAGTTATAAAATATTAGCGGGAAATGTACATTCTAAAGTAATGATGGGATTGGTTATATCTTCAATATATTTTATTAATTTTCTGATCGGCAGAACGATTCTGTGCGTTTTAGAGAGGTAAAATGAATTAATATGCATATATAATCTCTACTAATTTAATTATTAACTAACAATCTTTTCAGATATGAAAATAAAATCTGCTGTTCTGTGGAATGAATTTTAAAACATCGAGATAGGAAGAACCGAGTTTGGTGAGCAGTTCGTTCGCCAGTGACCCGTTAAAGATGAAATATCAAGTTGTCACGAACAGATAGGGAAAACTGGGTACGGTCGGGACGTCTTATTCGTTTTTTGTAGTTTAAGATGTTTCTGTGTTTTTTCGTGTTTCCGTGTCGTCGGCGATTCTTGGTGCACGCTGGTACGGTGGGATGGTTGTGACAGGCACAACCACAAAGCAATCCATCTACAAAAACAGTCCAAGCGAGAAAACTCGGCAGTGCGAAAAGAAAGAAACTAGTTTTTACACTGAACATTTGCGATTATCAGAATAGAAATCTGAAACAGATCTATACTAAATTCATATTTTAAAAACTTCTTGAAAGAGATTGTTCGTTACGAAAAATATGTACTATGAATTACGATATTACACATAAATAAATATACACTTATCAAAACATACGTTTTTATTATTTTGAACATTTACACATCTAGAGACTTGCATTAAGCAAAAAAGTAAAAAAATCTACTTTATTATTATAACTACTATTTGTCTATTTAGTTAAGTAGCACCAATTGTAAAACTGCGGCAAGTAAAACGCGCTGTCGCGTCGCCGACGCGAATTTTCAAGCAAAACGTTAGTAATTTCTTTGGTCGGTTATTTCTCTATTCACTTGTGGTGTGAACTGTTGAAGTTATTAACTACTCAGTTGTCAAGCCAATATTTGATTTTAAAAAGCTAGGAAATTTAGAAGAATTAGTTGAATTTCTGACAGGGGCGTAGCTATCAATAGGCTGAGGCAAGCAGTGCTTAAGGGCCCAACAAATTAAGGAGCCCTCGGCTTTCAGCAAAATTTCATGATTTCATGTGGAGAAGACTTTGGTTTTTTTTATTATTATTTAATCTATGAACTCCACTTTGTGAAAGATGGATGTCAACAACTTAACTTCATTACTTAACTTATAAAATTGCTTATTTTGCCTTTCTACTCCTTTTTACTTTCCTATACTTTCAGTATAGTGCAATGATATACGTGTGCATGTACTTACTAGAAAACAATTCCCTAAATGCCCGCAATTCACGCAATTACAAATTTTCTATGAGACTCTTATTAACTTTCTCAGGGTCGTCATTTAGCTTGTATGATAAGTTATTAATAAATAAATAAGAAATAGAATAAACACAAAACAATATCAACGTTACATAAAAAAGTTTTATTTAATAAATCAATTTTTGAATGAAGTTTTCCAAAAATCAAGTAAATTCTGCTAACTCCTATCGTTCTTTAAAAAGAGAACACTTATCTTAACGTCTCCTTATTGGGATATCTTTCACTCGAGCAAACGATGAATGTCCAACTTCTACTTCACTAGTTTGCTGGTTCCTCAAGTAACCACAAACACTCGCCTTTGGTTTGAATCTTGCTCTGGTGTGTTTTTATTATTTTAGACTTGGTTTTACCTCCATCACAACTGGAAAAACTTTCTGGATTGTTTTTTTACTTGTTAATCTTCTGGAACTTTTCACAATTCGTAGATAATTAGTTGTATTTTCTTCCTTTATATTCACAATCACTTTTACGTTACTTTTAAACTCGTTTTTCCTCTTTTCATCCAGAGGATATAAATTTTTCTGTCTTTTTTTACAAAGACGAGTCGTAACTAATTAAACAAATTTTTTATATCTTTTGTCTTCCTTCTTTGATTCCCAATTTTTGAAAAAACAAATAAATCTCATGACCATGAGTATTCTTTTATACGTTTGTGACATTGACACTGACATCCATAATGACATTTATCGTTGCACATAACAAATAAGTCTAAAACTTCTTACAAATTAGACCTTTTGAACAATTCTAAACTAAATTATAATTAAAACTAACATAAATAAAAATCGTATCAATCTGATTGTGTTTTTCTTTTCTTTCAATAAAAACAAACCTCACAAATATGAAAATATAAATTATTAGAATTGATAACAAGAAATTATAGCAAAAATACGCAACCCTGAGTTTAAAAGTTAGAAAATCAAAATCTTAAAGTTCTCACAAACCTCCAATCGCAAACATCCCAAAAATTGCCTTTCAGATACTACAACACCCCATTCAAAACATACACCTCCAAATATCATAGCAATAGGGAAGTATTGATTTCATGCAAATTTTCAAAATCGAGATTTTGACGGAAATACATGTTTTGGGCTTCCAGGATCTTAAAAAAGTGGTTTTTAAAAAATGTCTGTCTGTGGGTGTGTGGGTGGGTAACGCTCATATCTCCGGAAAGGCTGGACCGATTTTGATGTGCTTTGGAATGAGGAGGTATATCAAAAATTCACCGACAAAATAAGCTTTTAAAAAAAACCGAAACCGGAAGCGGAAGTTAGACATGTTTTTTTGGTAGCATTTTTTTCAGAAATTGAATTTTGGAAATTTTAATAGTGGAGATTAAAGAAAGCTTTAGGACAAACCAAACGATTTTTTACCGATTTCTCTAGCTTTAAAATGGCGGCCGCTACGAATTTTTGAACATTTCGACTTTAACGCCCATTTACTCAAAAACCAGTTATCTGATTGGAATCAGCTACATCTTGTTCGGTAGCCCTTCAAGGGTACTATACCATGAAATATAATTAATTTTGAAAATATAAAAACGATCGTAATGACAGCACTCCAAAATTTTGGAATTTTTCAAAAAAATTTTTCTCAAAAACTCCCCACACGTTTTTGTTTAAACTTTTTAAGCTGATAAAGATAGGCATTTGCTACAATTTTGTTTTCTGCTCATTGCTATAATTTCACTGTGACGCCCTCTGTGAATTTTTGAAAATTGAAAATTGGTACCCTTTTATTTATTTAACGGGGGGCAATAAAATATTTCTGTTAAAGAAATATAGCTCATCATTGATAGCAAAATCCGAATATCATAATATTTTTTCGATAATTTCATATTTAGGGGGGTTACTGTTCCCCCTCCCCCAAATTTTTTCGATAAAATATTAAAAATTTGGTTTTTTGTTTTGTTTGCTCTAGGAGAATCTTTTTACAAAAAATCAAAAAATCGAATTTTTTGTTCCTTAATAATCTTTTTGTCCTTAGAAGAATTTCACATACTTTCTACAGCAGTTGTATTCTTGTACTAGTCGTTTAATGTTCAGTGTAGGCTAACTTTTTTATTTTAATAGATAGACTCGCAAACCCAAGAGCAAAGTTGTAGGGCAAATTCTTCTCGATTGTATTTAAGAAACAAACTTGAGTTTCCAATTTTAATATGGCGGCCACGGTAAAAAATTACTTTTTTTTAAATGGAAACGTGGCATTTTGGCTTTAAAATCAGAAAGGTTTTGAAATTCTAAATACAAATTAATAAGAGTAATTTCTTGCTAAAAATAATACTTCTCGAGTTATTAATACATTTTCAAACATCAACACGCTTCCTTACTCGTGCCTCCGGTTCATTTCAGTTCGGTTGTTTCACATGTACTCAGTTGCAGGCGGAGCCAGCGTGGTAATGGTAGGTTTAAGTTACGCTCTTCAGGCTTGAAGTTTTTATAAACGCTGTTTACTTTTACTAGCCGGGTCTAGACAGGTGTACATCAAAAGTGTTGGAAAATATAAAACAATGTTAATTTATAAGTATAGGAAAGTCCAGCCGAAGTGTTTCGCTCATGTTTTTAAATGAGATGCTGCTTAGCTTCACGCGGCCCCAATAATATGTTTTTATCTTTTCTGGTTATGTGATGCACGTTAGCATCTCGGCATTTCTGGAGGTTTATGACAGGTTGCAACAAGTCTGCACATGTAGTATTTGAACTGATAAAATGAATTTTGTTATCCGTGGCTTTTAGCAGGTTGAGACTAATCGTAGCATGTTGAAACATGCAAAGTTATTGTATATTTAGTTCCGTGAGTGAAACTTCTCAGTTCATGTGCAACTGTTGAATCAAAGACTGCAATAAAAATGTCGCATTACGAGAAGGAACAGCGTTACATTCAAAGTTTATTAGAAGAGTTTTTATCGGATGAGGTAGATGAAGACACAGATGATTCAGTGCGTGATATAACATATATTCCAGTTGATAATGTGAGTTCAAGTGAAAAAAGTGATGAATCTTCGTGTGGTGAATCCAGTGCTAACGTAAAAAAATAAATTCAAGGGACACGGCAAATTTTAGCCCCGTTCCTTCTACTTCTAATGCCGTTCCGCCAACTGGTAACGAAGCTGGGGATTTAGTATCAGCAACAATTGAAGATGTTATCACCCAATTTCTTATAGAGGAGAGTACATCAGAAAATGAAGAAGAAGGAGATTTACAGTGGCAGGCTGTTCAGGGAGGATATTTGAAAGATATTCCGTTTAGTGTACATGACAAAGGAATAAAACCAGCAATTTTTGATATGTATGAGAAACATCCGTATGATTTTTTTTAATTATTTATAAGTGACGACGTAATAGCTCTAATAGTTACAGAAACTAATAGATATGCATCCCAAAAGATATCGGGAAGAAGACTTTTACCAAAATCGAGATTACATAAATGGGTTGATACAAATAGCGATGAAATAAAAATATTTCTAGGAATATTGATTTGGATGGGTTTATGTCGTCTACCAACACTGATTTCGTATTGGTCAAGAAATCGACTCTATAGGAATGAAATCAAGAATGGAATGTCCCGAAATCGTTTTCAGCTTTTGTTTCGAATGCTTCACTTTAGTAATAATGAGAGCCGAAATGAAGACGATCGTCTCTATAAATTGTCACCGTTGTTACAAAAATTGACTAAAAACTTCGAAGATATTGTAGTGCCGGGCGAAGAATTGTGTATTGATGAAACAATGGTGCCGTTTAGAGGACGCTTATCATTCCGACAATATATCAAAAACAAGCGACACAAATTTGGAGTCAAACTATATAAGCTTTGCCTTGTAGGCGGATATACATATGACTTTAAAATTTACAGTGAGAAAAATAAAATAGATAATAATCAGCTAGCCTCTTTAGGAGTTGTCCTGTCTTTGGTAAATAATTTGTTAGATGTAGGTCGCACTGTACATACTGATAACTACTATACCAGTGTATCACTGGCGCATGATTTGCTAGACCCCAATACACACTTAGTGGGTACACTAAGGTCCAACAGAAAATTGAATCCAGAAGACGTTGTCAAAGGAAAGCTACGAAAAGGCGATATAATTGGAAGAGAAAGCAACACTGGTGTCATTGTGAGTAAATGGAAGGATAAGCGCGACGTCCTTATGCTAAGTACAAAGCATGGAATCAACATGGAAAATGTAAACCAGCGCGGAGGCAATGTTGAAAATCCAGCTGTGATTTTGGACTACAACCGATGCAAGGGATATATAGATCTATCCGATCAAATAAAAGCCTACTCGTCAGCATTACGAAAAGGAATTAAATGGTACCGCAAAGTGGCTGTCGAACTTTTACTAGGATCTGCTCTCGTCAACGCCTACATAGTGCACCAATAAGTTACACAGAATTAAATGTCGATTACCACATTCAAAGAGGAATTAGTTCTACATTTACTTCAAAATGCTGCTGATGAAACGACGCCAAATGAAGGAACACCTCATTTTTTAGAAGAAGTAGAGAATTCCAGTAGAAGAAGATGTGTTGAGTGCTACTCAAAGCTGTCGAAAAAACATGGGAGGCTTCATGCACAGAGAAAAGCTACTTATTCCAAATATAAGTGTATTCAATGCGTGAAATTTTGTTGTATCACATGTTTCTGTGAAGTTCACAGTTGCATCAAATGGAAAAAAACGGAATTTTAATCTGTTATAATTTATAGAATGGTATCTTTATTACTGTTTTCTGAATTTCTTTAGAATAACATTTTTAATTTTGTTTGTAACCACTTGCACTATATTAGTATAACCTGATACAACTATTTGTATGTAACAAAACTGTATTACTAGACTGTTTGAATATAATAAAATTTTTATTTTGGATTGTGTTTATTTCCAATTCCTAATAAAGTTACTTTCCGTTTCCATAAACGCAAATTACGATTTAATTTGTGTTACTGGCCTTTACTAAGAAAATAAAATTTTTCATTCACCGTGAGCACATTTTCAGGTAAATGAATACACAAGTTATGAAAGAATTAAAAAATTAAAACACGTATAATATATGACCCCCTACAGATAGGCAACCCAATATGTTATCGCCGGGGTAAAAGCATTGCTGGGTATGCGAGGCCGCATATAACAACTTACCCATGCTAACATATGAATAGCGAGAAGTTACGAATTCTTACGCGGCATAGAAAACATTACGACGTGTGATGCAACTTAGAATCTCACGGCGCAGCTTACAAAAAAGTTGAGATGCACGTTAGCCTCACGTGGCGATTAACGTGCTAGGTTCCGCAATAAATTAACCCCCCCCCCTCCTGCTAACTTTTGAACCACTTGATATTTCGGCACAACATTTGGTGTGCTTTAATGGAAGGTTAATTACTACTTTTCTACTCATATTTTAATTTTGTTACTTTCAAAATGGCAAGGGGAGTCGAGTGACACCTCATTTAAAAGGTCCTTTAATTCTGCGTCTGATCCTAGAGCTTCAACAGGAAATAGTCCTCCAGAACAAAATGGCGGCTCTTAAACTAACGGAATATCTGAATTACAAAATCGTGTTGGCTTTTAATCTAGTAGGCTATTTTTTCATTTGCTTACTTTGTAACGAGGTAACTTGTTAACAACAAGTTTTAATAAATCATAAAAGATTTATATTGTTGTAATTCCAAAACGAGGCGTTCGTGTCGCTCCTAGTGGATATTTACAAGCGCTGTGTTCGCGATGTTAAGTGAGACGTGGGGGAAAGTTAACTCCCGTAGTTTTTCCTTTCCGGCATCCCTACTACATTCACCAGGTATAAGACCGATCAACCAGAGCAGAAGAGAAACTCTCATCCCAGATTCATTCTAAACCAGACCATTCTCTTGCATTCAGCAGAAACCAGAATTTTAAAACTTGCTTTAATTTGCATCCTCATTTAAATATTATTTACCGTTCAAGTATTCATTTCCTGACTTGTTTTTGAATTCATTTTTGAAACCTGGACTTGGGAAATAAAACACTTTGGAGGTTTGATTTAGATCTGAAGGAACACCTTCGGTTTAAGTTAAATTACTTCAAAGCAGAATTTGTGTATTCAATTCATAACGGGAAGGATAAACCTATCGTTAGGAAATGAATATTTAATAAATGTCTTTTGTTTCGACGTGGGAAATTATACCCATCGAAATTGAATGAATTTCATTTGATCCGCAATACCCGTTAATTTACATTATTTTGGAACACTCCACGAGTAATATTAATTTTGTTTTAGTTATAAAGACTCCTGTATATATTTGCAAGACAATCGAGAGTGAAATCGTACCACAACATAATAACAATACTTTTATTACAGATATTTGAGTGTTTGAATGTTGTATGTGTGAGAACAAACAATAATAACTTGTTGATGTGCTATATTACGGAGCATTCAAACTGAAGAATAACTTACCGAGTAACCAGATTGGGGAATAACTTACCGAGTAACCAGATTGAGGAATAACTTACCGAGTAACCAGATTGGTGAACAACTTAGCAGAGTTGGTCCGTAAAAGAAGGGGACCAAACTGTTGTTACAATTTTGTTTGATTTTGATACATGAAGTAGTAGCTGAAAATATTAGTTGTTAATTATTTGAAGTACCTTAGAATACATGAATACATATTTTATTTTATTTTGTAAATATAAAGATAATAAATTATATACATTATTTATATATATTTCCAGTCCAAAGTTTCATTTATCAGAACCTTGGCTTTGAGCTACCCAGGTTAGACTGGTACAACTTGCTGTTTGCTGTCATTGAGAAGCTATCATTAATTCAGGTAGCTGGAAACACTTTTGAAAACGTTCTGTTCCAAGAGGACGGGGCACCTCTTCATTTCTATAGGCCTGTTAGTAACTTCGTCAATGGTAGGAGGAGTCCCGTGGAATTACCGGCAAGCTCTTCAGATTTAACTCTAACTTTAGTCTACAGAATCCCCCAGAAGCAATTGAAGAACTGGAGCAGCGCATATAACACAAGTTTGCAGAAATATCACTCCAGAAACTTATGGAAAAGTAAGGGAGGACTCTCATAACAGACTTTCCATGTTCCAAGAAGTCAATGGTGAACATTTCGAACACTTGATTTGTTTTCGCTTTAATTCTTAGTTTTTTTTAATAGACTTCTTTACTTCAAACATTTGTCATTTTGTTATGGCTGAATTTTTTTCTTTGAAACTCTAGGATCAGACGCAGAACTAAAAGACCTTTCGACCCCCCTTTCCATATAAAAAAGAAATTCAAAATGGCTCCCAGCGCCATTTTGAATGATACGAAATTTAATTATGAGCTATAAAATAGTATTTAATTTCCCATTAAAGCACTCCAAATTTTGTAGTAAAATATTAAGTCGTTCAAAAGTTAGTTAGGGGGGGGGGGTTACTTTATGAACACAGCGTATATTATAAAATATTGATAATAGCAGTAAATTATTACAATGTAATGTTATGAAAATAAAAATCGAAAACATAATCCCCTTCATGGCCCTACATATGATAAGGTCTCTTCTAGCACGTAAAAGTCTTAAAATTATATAACAATAAACAAAGATTTCAGTTTTCAGATCTGTCAATGCGGGGCATTCTTCCGAGAATCTGTTATCTGAACCGGCAATTTTATTTTTGTTACAAGTTCATTTATATTTGTTCTGCCAGTCTCAACAACGATACTACAAAGAGGAGAGAAGGCATAAGTTTGTAAAACTAAAGTATAAATGCAAAATTGCAAACTTGATTTTATGTTAATCACAATAATTTATGCTACTAAAGACCTGCCGGCCACCGGCCACATTTCTTCCCCAGCCCTCCGGGAACTTCCCGATTTCCCGGTGGGCCAATTCGGCGCTGGTTACAGAATAAATACCACATAGGGAATACAATCTTGGGTTCAATTGAAAACTCGACAAATATTCTGTCTACTTCAAGGATACCACATTTGAAAAAACGGAGAATGTAACTATTGAAAAGCATTTCACAAATTCTCCAAAAATGATATTTAATAATTGCACCTTTAATATGGTTAATAAATAAAATAATTTTGAACCTTTAATAGAGTTAATAAATAAAATAATTCTTTCTGTATGTATAATAAAATAAAGCATAGTGTAAAACTCGCACGGAATGTCCATTTCCCACTCATACGAATTGCAGCAATCGCCTTGCAGGCTCGTGCTTCAAACTTCCATACTCGTGGGAAATGAGTACCATTCCGTGCTCATTGTACAATATACTATTGCCCAATAGTTATCGGGTACTTTATTTGGAGATGGAAAGACCGAGGCTTAGTTTTTTTTTAATAGACTTCTTTACTTCAAACACTTGTCATGTTGTTATCGCTGAATATTTCTATTTGAAACTCTAGGATCAGACGCAGAACTAAAAGACCTTTCGAATGAGTTGTCAATAGACTCCCCTTTTCATTTAAAACAGAAATTCAAAATGGCGCCCAGCCGCCATTTTCAATTATACAAAATTTAATTATGGGTATTTAATTTCCCATTAAAGCACACCAAATTTTGTAATAAACTGTCAGGAGTGTCAGGGGGGTACTTTATAGACACAGTGTATAATATATAATTAGCTTTGATTCGTGGGAGATTGGGTTTTGTAGAGAATTAAAAGAACACTTTATTATATGCCATGCTATGACTTACAGCTGTTTCCGTATATTTGCCTTCTTCAGAGTCTACAAAGTTTAAACAAAGATAAAAAGGTGATAATATATTTACATATGTATAACCTTATACCTATTCACAAAAATAATTATTGGTCATTGTTTTTTAAAAAGTGTTGATGTTTTGACGGTACCTATATTACAATAAAACAGTAATTATACATAATTCGTTAAAAATAACTTGAAGAAATTGAAATGTTTTAAAAAGATAAACAGATAAAATAAAATAAACATTGAATACATTCGATTTTTTTTAAACTTTCTTGGTTTGTCAGTTTGTGTATTAAACATAAATAATCTGCAGAAGAACAATAATTATATTAAACTTAAAAAGTAATATCACAGCTCTAAAGAAAATTCGTAAAAACTGGTCTTAAATACCGTAAAAATATATAAAAATAACGCAAGTATTTCAACACTTAAAAGTAAATTGAAAGAAGGAAGAACACAAATACACTAATTCACAAAATTTAATGTTACAGTCAATTGCACGAGACATGGCGTAAATGCCTCATGGTTTGATATGACAAAAATACAAATACCAATGTGATCTCTCAAAATTAAAAAAAAAATTAATATGAAATTCAGCAAATCGCAAATGCATTAATAATATGTTATATAAACACGACTTTCTTCAAAATTTTCTGAATATTTATGTTCTACTTCCTTAATAATATTACAATCAATTCCATTAACATTTTGAGTGTTTGTAGCGCTGTTGTCCATGATTTCTAATGAGGGACGTAGACGAAGTTCCCGGGTGGCCTGTTCTAAATATTTACACTCCCAGGCGTTTTTATTTAACCAAATTTTTGTTAAATAGGGATGAAAAAAGAGGAAGTAGCCGATATCAAAATTTCCGATGTTGTTATTATTTATGTGAATTTCTTTTAAATTCCCCGACAGTCGAAGGCAGTCTTTTGGAATAACAGTTAATTGATTGTGACTTAAATCGAGAAATTCCAAATTTATAATACCGTTAAACACTCCACACTCGAGGTTTATCAAAATGTTGCGTTCTATATTTAATAATGTCAATTGCTGCATATTTTGGAAAGAACCTTCTCGAAAATTACTTATAAAGTTGCGCTGTAGATGCAACTCTCGTAAGTTACTTAATGAATTTATGTCTTCTGGAAGTTTTCTGATTTTATTGCCGCCAAGCCACAATTTTCTAAGATTTCTCAACGAATTAAACACTCCTGCCTTTATCTCTTCTAAATTGTTGTTTTCGAAAGATAACTCTTCCAAGTCAGTTAATGACCTCATCGTCCCTGGCTTTATTTCTGAAATTTTATTATCTTGAAGATACAATTCTTTTAGTTTAGTTAAAGAATTAATGTCTTCTGGAATTTCCGTTAATTCAGTATTGTAAAGCAGCAATCTCTTAAGATTTCTCAGAGAGTTAAAAGTCCCTACAGGTATTTTTTCTAATTTGTTATAGTCTAAAAATAACTCTTCCAGATTTACTAACGAACTTAATGCACCTGGCTTTATCGAAATTTTATTACTTCCAAGGGACAATAGTTTTAGGTTAGTTAAAGAATTAACATCTTCAGGAATTTCCGTTAGTTCAGTTTGCCAAAGCCTCAATTCTCTAAGATTTCTCAAAGAATTAAAAGTCCCTACAGGTATTTTTGCTATCATGTTATTGTTTAAATTTAAGCTTTCCAGATCTACTAATGAACTTAATGCACCTGGCTTTATTTCTGAAATTTTATTATCTTGAAGATACAATTCTTTTAATTTAGTTAAAGAATTTATGTCTTCTGGAATTTCCGTTATTTCAGTATTGTAAAGCAGCAATCTCCTAAGGTTTCTCAGCGAGTTGAAAGTCCCTGCAGATATTTTTTCTAATTTGTTATAGTCTAAAAATAACTCTTCCAGATTTACTAACGAACTTAATGCACCTGGCTTTATCGAAATTTTATTACTTCCAAGGGACAATAGTCTTAGGTTAGTTAAAGAATTAACATCTTCAGGAATTTCCGTTAGTTCATTTTGCCAAAGCCTCAATTCTCTAACATTTCTCAAAGAGTTAAAAGTCCCTGCAGGTATTTTTGCTATCTTGTTATTGTTTAAATTTAAGTCTTCCAGATCTGTTAATGAACTTATTGCACCTGGCTTTATCTCCGAAATACTGTTGTCATGAAGGCCTAATTTTTTCAAGGTATTCAAACCACTGAATGCTTCTGGTTCTATAGTATGTACTTTATTGTTGTCTAACCAAAGGGTTTTTAAATTTTTAAAACCAATGAAATTGCCACTATAGATTGTAGACAATTCGCAATTATTAAAATCAAGTGTTGCTATTTTCTCTTTGTCACCACTAATTTGAAGAAGTTCCCCACGTTGTAGAACAATGTTAGTGTAGGTTTGGTCGTCTCCTTGTACTTCACATCTTTGATTATGTATTTTGTCGATGAGAATGATGAGTAGTGATACTGTTAGAATCCACTTCATTGTTGTTGGCGAATTCACTTAACCTGCCTGCAAAAAATTCAAAATCAAAAATTCATACACATCACTCCTTCCTATTGTTTGGTTTGAAACATTATGTTATCTGATTTTTGGCGTGTTAAACTGCCACAAAATTAAAAATACATGATCTGTGAAGAGGGTGTTGAGTTTATTCAAGATGTATTTAAGAATAGAATCGCATTTTATAGGATTAGTAACAACCGCCCCAAGACACTAACCGTCAAAGAGTTTATGCAATCTATAAAAGAAAACTGTTTTAAACAGTTGACCGTTGCATTAGATAAACATGGTGCCGTCAAGGTTAATTTGGAGTTATTTGCTATATTTCGTCTACCGAGTAAAAATATTGAAGAAGTCGAGTCTTTCGATACCCGTCATAGGCAAATCGATCAGTCATCAGATTTGGAAGATATATATCGTGGATTTGTTGATGAGATTGATAATCGGGTGTCGAGTTTTTAAGAACGTGATAGCGGATGCACTCTAAAGCATATTCTACATTTAGAATTGAATTAAATTTTAATAAATACAATCCACTGCGTGCCTCCTGCCACATAGAGCTACCTATGAAGATTACGAAGAAGATGGCTGTAGTCAACGTTCAAAATTCAGATCCTAAGTGCTTTATGTGGTCTATTTTAGCAGCACTTCATCCTATTGATATACATCCCGAACGTGTTACAAAATATAAACAATTTGAAAACGAATTAAATTTTGATGGAATAGACTTACCGGTTAAGTTGAAAGACATTTCTAAATTCGAAAACAGTAACAACATTTCGGTGAATGTGTATGGTTTAGAATCAATATGTAATGCCGGTAAGACCTTCATAGAGGTAGTAGGTCCCCTGCATTTTACCAAAGAGCTGAAATCTATACATGTTAACTTGTTAGTTATCGATGATGATGCAGGAAATTCTCGCTATTGCTACATAAAAAAAATTGAATAAATTAGTGGGGGCGCAGTTATCAAAACATCATGGTCAGAAATTTTTATGTTATGGCTGTTTAATTTATTTTTCTAGCAAAGATAAGTAGTGCGAACATCAGGAACGTGATTGTGGTCATGTCCGGGTGAATTTACCTTCAACCAAGTTGAAAATTGATAAATTTGGAAAAGAATGTCCTGAAAATAATGTAAAATTTAAACATTTTGAGAAAAAATTAAAAGCACCTTTTGTAGTTTATGCCGATTTTGAATGTTTACTAAAACCCATTCAGAGGTGTGAACCCATTAGAGAGAAATCTTTCACACAAAAAACCCATCAACATATTCCTTATAGTTTCCCATATTATATAAAGTGTTCTTGTGACGACTCGTTATCAAAACTTGAAACATATCGCGGACCTGATTGTGCTAAAAATTTTTTGAACGACGAATCGGATACGAAAAGAATCTATTACAATCATCTGAAGCCTATTATACCAATGAAACCTTTTACTCCACAGCAAGAGTTAGCTCATGAACTCTCATTAAATTGCCATATTTGAGAGAAGCCGTTCGCTGAGGGTGAGGTTAGAATACACGAACCCAACCATCAAACTGGTTTGTATCGAGGTCCCGCACACATTGTCTGCAACCTAAATTATAAAATTTCAAAATTTATACCAGTGTTTTTTCATAATTTAAGTGGATATGACACCCACTTATTTATACGTACTTTAGGCAATGATAAAGGGTGGATTGATGTAATCGCGGAAAATAAAGAAAAATACATTTCCTTTTCCAAACACGTTGTGGTTGATGTCATAACAAATAGCAGGGGGATGAAAGAGAGTGCTTATAAAAATTAGATTTTTGGATTCGTATAAGTTCATGACTGCAAAATTAGAGAATTTAGCCAAAAATTTGAAGGATTGTCAGTATTTAGAGGTTAAGAAACATTTTTCGAATGAAACTCGATTTAATTTAATTAAACAGAAGGGTGTATTTCCATATTCTTATGTGGATAATATACACCGATTAGATGAGGTAAAATTACCATCCCGATTACAATTTTACAACAATTTAACAAAGGAAGAGATATCCGGTTCTGATTATGGTCGAGCAGAAAGTGTGTGGGAAACTTTAGAATGTCTATAGGTGACTACTCTGGTATTTATTTAAAGTCGGACGTGCTGCTATTGAATGATATTTTCGAGGCTTTCCGAGACGTTTGCATGAAGTCATATTCACTCGATGCGTGTCAATCTTTTACGGCGCCGAGCTTGAGTTGGACTGCCATGTTAATATATACGAAAGTAGAATTGGAATTACTAACTGATGTTGATATGCTACATTTTATTAAAAAAGGGATAAGGGGTGGAATATCTCAATGTTCCAAGAGAAAAGCTCTCGCTAATAACAAATACATCCCCCATTATGATCCAACAACTCCCACCTCCTTTATTAATTATTTAGATACCACAAATTTATATGGGGCTGCCATGTCGCAAGCGCTTCCAACTGGTGGGTTTCAGTGGCTCTCTTACAAGCATAAAGCAATTCAGAATTTAGATGTTGAAAATATATCAGATAATTGCGATGACGGTTTCATATTAGAGGTTGATTTGGAATATCTTGAGGAGTTGAACGATGTGCATAATTTTTTGCCATTTTGTGCCGAAAATATAATCCCCCCTGGATCACAATTACCGAAATTAATATTAAACTTAAATAATTAAGAACGATATGTTATTCATTATAGGAATTTGCAACAGTGTTTGAATGCCGGATTAAAATTAACAAAAATTTGTCGCGTCTTAAAATTTAAACAGTGGTCATTGTTAAAAGAATATATTCATTTAAACATGCAAACGAGGAATCGTGCTGAGAATAAATTTGAAAAAGATTTCTATAAACTAATCAATAATTGTATATATGGCAAGACAATGAAAAATGTTGATCATAGGGTTGATATTAGGTTGGTGATCCACTGGGAAAATAAGGGGAGAAGGGTTGGAGCCGAGACTTTAATAGCAAAACCACAATGTAAAACTTGTTCAATATTTTCTGATAGCCTAGTAGCAATTTATATGGAGAGAACGCAAATAACATATGATAAGCCTATATACGTGGGTTTTGCTGTGTTAGAAATTTCAAAATTGATTATAGGTATTCGATTTTATTACAATACTATTAGAACCGTGTTTGGTGATAGAGTCCATCTTTCTTATTCGGACACAGACTCTCTCATATAGTCATTAATTATAGGTAGAAGATGGGTGGATGTGGCGGAACAGAGAAACAGAAGAAGAAGAATTAATTGTAAAAAGTGGTTGTTTTAAAATAAACTTTGTATATACTAAAATGTTAGATTTAAATACACTTTGCATATAATACACTGTGTATATAATAAAAATAAAATTTGTATATTAAATCATAACGTTAAGTTTAATTAAGGTGAAATAAATTGAGATAAAAAGATAATGATGCATCTTTAGTATTAGATGTTATAATAACCATCATTTTTGGTGTATGTGTAATACTATACTATAAAACATATTTGATGTAATAAATATTGTTATCGAATGTAATAAAAACATTCTAATATTTTTATTTTACTCTTATTTATTATCACATCGGTCAATGATCGATGTAAAAGGTTACGACTAAAAGTGGTGGGGGTGGGTCAATGATCTTATATTGGTGGGGATAAGGTCAATGGTCTGAGAGTGGTGGGGTAGAGGTCAATAACCTTTGAGTGGTGGGGGTGGAAGTCAAGGATCAATGACCTATTTTAATGACCTTTGAGTGGTGGGGGGTGGAGGTCAAGGTCAAAAGGTCAACAACCTAGGTCAATAACCTTTGAGTGGTGGGGGGTGAAGGTCAAGTGGTGGGAGGTGGATCCAGAACTCTCATTTTTACCCTACTTTTATATTTTGTTGCATTTTTACGGCAATAAATATTTTTAAAAACATTAAAAGGTATTTAATTAATTTTTAGAAAATATGGAAAAGTACAGGCGAAGTATTTCGTTTATACCAGCTGTCAACGAATCTATTAGACAAGTCATAACTTCTACAATATTAGGTGTATCAAAATGAGATTTGGTATAGGTAAATGGTTTGTGAAGAGGAGAGTTTTCGCATATTTTTCACTTTCCGATCACTTCCGGTTTCACCGGAAATGGCTCCGGTTTTGAATTTTTAAATGGAACACCCTGCATATTGTAACATTTTTGGATTTCTGGGACAATTCTGGATCAGAATGTGACGTTTTAAAAAGTTTTTACGCCTACTTCATTTTTTTAGAGTCACTTTTAATCTTGCATCTAGGTGGCCGTGATCGGACGTAAACTAATCTGAGGACCTCAGGTGATGTCAGAAAATTACAATCGCAAAGTTTTAGTGACTAGTATGATAGATAGGAATAAGACAAGTTGGCAAAATTACATTTTCGTGTCTAACTATTATTTTTCAAATGGCGACCATTTTTTGACAAACACTTTCCGAAAAAAGGATTTTTTGACGAATCTAACGATACTAATTTATTTGCGATTGGATTAAAAATAAGAACATAAATTAAATATTACTAAGGAAAATACTGGATAATAATTTATTTACTTTTGTCAAGTGTGCCATGGATAGCCATGATGCATAATATTCTGCAGTTATTTTTATCAAGTCTTCTTTGGAAAACAAAACACTCACTTAGGATCCCACCCCCTCATAATACCAGAGAAGTTCTTAATTAGTTAATAGAGCATTTTAATAATCAAGTTATTGCAACCAATGGTCCAGTACGGTGGCCTGCCCGCTCACCGGATCTCACTGTGCTCGATTTCTTTATTTGGAAATATGTTAAAGAAAGGGTCTACTATGCAACAGCCCCAGCCACTCTTGAATAGAAGAAAGAATTCTACGGGCATTTAGAAGTATAATGCCTCAAATGTTACGAAACGTGTTGAGAGAAACAATTGAACGAGCTGAAATGTGTCTTGAACAAGGAGGAATGCACTTTGAAAATTTACTACAGTGAAAGTTAATAAATTATTATCCATGGCACACTTGACAAAAGTAAATAAATTATTATCCAGTATTTTCCTTAGTAATATTTAATTTATGTTCTTATTTTTAATCCAATCGCAAATAAATTAGTATCGTTAGATTCGTCAAAAAATCCTTTTTTCGGAAAGTGCTTGTCAAAAAATGGTCGCCATTTGAAAAATAATAGTTAGACACGAAAATGTAATTTTGCCAACTTGTCTTATTCCTATCTATCATACTAGTCACTAAAACTTTGCGATTGTAATTTTCTGACATCACCTGAGGTCCTCAGATTAGTTTACGTCCGATCACGGCCACCTAGATGCAATATTAAAAGTGACTCTAAAAAATGAAGTAGGCGTCAAAAATTTTTAAAATGTCACATTCTGATCCAGAATTGTCTCAGAAATCAAAAAATGTTACAATATACAGGGTGTTCCATTTAAAAATTCAAAACCGGAGCCATTTCCGGTGAAACCGGAAGTGACCGGAAAGTGAAAAATATGCGAAAACTCTCCTCTTCACATACCATTTACCTGTACCAAATCTGATTTTGATACACCTAATATTCTAGAAGTTATGACTTGTCTAATAGATTCGTTGACACCTGGTATACAGGGTGTCTGTAAACCTCCTACCATAAATTTACCAGCCGATTCCTGACGCAAAAATAAGTCGAAAATGTCTTTACAACTTTTGTCCTAAATCGCTTCCTGAGGAAGCTACACGTCTTTGAAAATCGTGTTAAAAAAACGGAAAACAATTGCATTTTAAAAACCGTATGAGTAAAAAAATCTAAATTTTTAGTACGTATTATGAAAAACAAAAAAAACTTACCAGATTAATCAATTGTAGAGAGTATATAAAAAATCACTTTACTATCAAACGGTTATTAAATATTATTCGACACACAAAACTGACAGCGGTGTTGGTAACATACTTCGCGATCTGTATACGTTAACAATTATTCGATAATTATCATCACCACTGCATAGAAACTTGTTTAAATATATTCTAACAACGCAATAACAAACAAGTTCAGAGGGGAGCTGAGGGGGGAGTATAGTTCAAATCTCACTCACCGCAATTTTTTCTGGATGTCTGTGACCTTAGCACTTGGAATCAAGTCGCGTAAACAAGTTTCTGAACAAAAAATTCTTTGAATTCATAAATTATCTATTATTGTGAACGTTGATGTTATTCGCATGTACCGGCAATCTATGTCAATTTTCCTTACCATTTGGAATTTCCCGAAACTGTAATAATATACAAGTTGTACGAAATTATCGGGCACCATTGCTAACTTCGTTTTTATTAGAGCTACGAAGTCGGTTAAATTACTAAAATATTGCACTTTTTTGCGCTAATTACGATGCTGCATCCAAAAAAACAATTGAACGTCTCATTTTTGCGATATTTCATAAAACAGTTTTGCTTAAATTTAACATCCTGTATATTTTTTCATATTCTGAAAGAAAATTTAATTCTAAATAAAGAAGTTCTAATGCAATGGCAACCTAAAGTGGATAATAAAAAACTTATTGTTAAAATTCTTTTATCGTCAGCAACAAATTGCCTCATACATAGAAATAATTTTTTGATGAACGCCATAAATAATTGTCAATAACTTTTTATTATCCACCTTAGGTTACTACTGCATAGAAACTATTATATTCATAATTCTTTCAGGATATTCAAAAGATACGCGGTGTTCCTTAAAAAAAATGTGGTTTCTATGAATAACTCGTAAAAGCGACGTTCAATTGCTTTTTATTTTCCTATACCTTCGGTATCGGGAAGTATTGATTTCATGAAAATTTTCGAAATCTAGATTTTAACGGAAATAACCGTTTTGGGGCTCAAGAAACCCAAAAAAGTGGTTTATAAAAATGTCTGTCTGTGGGTGTGTGTAAAACAAGTAAAACAAATTGAATAAGGAAACAATAGTTGTTAGTAATATTTCTTAATTAAAACTGAGCAACACTGATCGATGTCTTCAAATGTTTGTAACAAAGTTATTATTATAGCACAAGAAATGTACTATGTTTTTGAAAAAACGCAGTTGTATAAATAATAAAATAAAACTTTTAGTAAGTTACAAAATGTTTTAACCTGTTTGCGTGTACTTTAAGGATACTGTGTCGTCGTTTTATTGAATACTTGACAGCGTTGTGCTTTTTTACAATCTTAAACGGCCCTATCCAGGACGGTGTTAATTTTCGGGATCGACCGCGTCGAACTGTGGTATCGTGCAATAAAACTAGATCACCTGGGTTGAAAATTTTGTTTATAGTTCTCTTATCATGATGTAATTTTGATGTGTGTTTTGATTTTAATATAAAATTTCGAGCAACATCATGTGCAATGCATAATCTACTTTTTAAATCTTGAACATAATCGTCGTATGAATAAGTTAATTGCGGAGGTTTTAAAATATTGGATGGTAGTATTGGTTTCCTACCAAACATTAACTCGAATGGAGTGTAATTTGTTGATGAATGAGGCGTTGTGTTATAACAAAAAGTAGCATATTCTAACCAAGAATCCCAATCGGTTTGATCGGCATTAATAAAATGTTTTAAATATTCAATTAACGTACGATGTGAACTTCTAACTGGCCATTACTATCTGGATGATAAGCAGTTCTTTGTAATTTGCTTATGTTTAATAGTTTGCAAATGTTCTTTATAAGATCACTTACGAAATTTGCACCTTGATCGGAAATTAAAGATTCGGGGATGCCAAATTTGCATATAAGTTTTGAAACAAATGCTTTAGCGATTGTTAAGGCTTCTTGATCTGCTAACGAAATAGCTTCAGAAAATTTTGTTAAGTTGTCCTGAAAAGTGAGGACATACTTATTTTCATTTTCAGTACATCGTAATGGACCTACATTATCAATGTAACACTTTTGCAACGGTCTAATTGCGGTGTCTGTAATTATAAGAGGACTTTTCTTTGTTTTCTGAAATTTGTTCTTTTGACAAGAAAGACACCTTTTTATGTAATGTTCTACATCACTTTTCATACTGGGCCAATTGTGATATTGTTTAATGCGATTATAGGTACGTCTTACACCCTGATGACCACCTAACGGGGTGTCATGATTTTCGTATAGAATTTGTTTGATTAATTCATCGGTGTATTCTAGACTGTCGCTATATATAGAAACTTCTATGCAAGTATTTTTGAAAATAAATCTTAACATCATGCGAATGTTTTCCCAAGATAAATTGCTTGCAGAAAATATTTCTTTAGGTATGGCTATAATTGTTATGTATTTGTCAACACAAAAATCTTTTAATTGATTTAGAAGATTCCATGCGGTTTCATTACTAATTATATCATTTTCAGTTTCGATCGCAATGATACTAACAAAACTCTTTGCGTCGTTTGATGTGAGTATTATGTCACCTAAAGATTTGGAATGAACTTCAAAGGAACTTAAATCGTAATTGTACTTATAGACTAATTTTTGAGTAATGTTATTAAATGGTTTTAGATTTTTAGAGATAAAGTTTACTAAATACGGTTCTTTACAATCTAATATTTTTCCAGTAATTTCTATAACTCTATTATTTACAATGAGGTGTGATTAAGCATATTCTAAAAATTCAGGGTAATTAATTTGAAGATCAATTGGAAGAATATAAAGAATGCTACTAAGCGCATCTGCATTAGAATTTGACTTTCCGGATCGGTGAATAATTTCAAATTGATATTCCTCTAATTTTAATGGAAATTTTGTCAATCTGCTGTTAGGATCTGACACATTATATAAATACTTTAATGCTTGGTGATCAGTGACTCCTTGAAATTTTTTTCCGTACAGATAAGGACGAAAATGCTGAATTGCCCATACTACCGCTAACATTTCCTTCTGTGGGTTACTGTATTCAATTTCAGCTTTATTTACTTTTCTACTGCAATAAGCTACTAGAAGGTCACTATTTAACTTTCCCTGTGATAATACGCCGCCAATGGCATATTTACTAGCATCGGTAGCTAATATAAATTCTTCTTTAAAATTTGGATACTGTAGTAAAGGAGGATTTGTTAAAATATGTTTTAATTGTTCAAATGATTCGGAACATTGGTCCGACCAAATATAAGGTATGTCTTTTTTTAGTAACTTAAAAAGAGGAATTGTTATTTTGCCAAAATCTTTAATAAATCGGCGGTAATACCCGCATAAGCCTAGAAAAGATTTTAATTCCTTTTGGTTTTTGGGAATTGGAAAATTTTTTACTGCTACCGTTTTATTCGGATCTGGTAAGATTCCATGTTCTTTAATTAAATGTCCTAAATATGAGACTTCTTTTCGCAACAAGTTACATTTTTCCGGTTGCAATTTTAAATTATACTCGTCTAGTCTTTGAAATATTTCGCATAATTTCTTGTTGTGCCCTTGAAGAGAAGCTGCATACACAACTATATCATCTAAATAGATAAAGCACTTAATACCTTGAAGACCTGATAAAACAGTGTTTATTAACCGCTGAAATGGGGGCACCCTTTAATCCCATAGGCATACGATCAAATTCGAAATGTCCTAATCCTGTGCTGAATGCGGTTTTTGATTTATCTTTTTCCGACATTAAAATTTGGTGATAACCGCTGGCGAGATCTAAAGTACTGAAATAAATTCTTTTACCTAATTGGTCTAGAATTTCGGTTATGTTGGGAAGTGGAAATGCATCTCCTATAGTTACATTATTTAATTTTCGAAAATCAACTACTAAACGCCATTTAATTTTGCCTGAACTATCCGATTTTTTCGGAACTAAAAGAATTGGAAAATTCCAAGGCGATTTTGAAGGCTGAATTACGTTGTCGTAGAGCATTTTATTCACCTGATCATTAATTTCAAGTTTTTGAGCTTCGGGAATTCGATAAGGTTTGAACTGAATAGGAACTATCTCTGATTTTGTTGGTATTTCCTGAGTTGTTGCAATTGTGTAGCTTAAAGTATCACCTGGCAAATAAAATGTTTTGCTAAAATTTTCGCAAATTTCCATAATGGAAGATTTTTCTTCCTGATTCAAATGATCGGTTTTTATTGAATTACGAAGATTTTGTAATCGACATGACTGATTTGAAAGTTTAACCGAATTAGAGGTGATAAATATTTGATGTTCCGGATCGCATGATTGAATAGAATTACAAGGAGTGAGCTTTACTCTAGGTGTTGGAATCTTTACTGAACCTTCATTATTATTTAAAATACTTGCAACACATTTTCCGTTTATAGGCTTAGTTAGACATGCGCTAATAAAAATTCCGGGATGAGGTTCAAAATTTTCAAGACTTCCTTCTATTTGCGAATCAGTGGGTAATTTTACAAATGAGTATCTGTATATAAAATACTTAATTACTTTAACAATATCTATTTATTTTAACCTTATACGTATTTCGGCATGTTTACATGCCATTGTCAAAGGTTATATAACCTGTCCGTTATTCAAAAAACGACAGTTTACTGTAGTATGATTAGTCCTCCTACAGTATTCGCAAAACTTAGGTTTAAAAGGACGAGTATTAGTAACATTCGGACCAGCAGAGTCATAGTGAAATTTAGAATTTTGTTTAAGAATTTCTTTTTCTGACAATAGCTCCTTTTCCTTTTGAACTGCACCTTCTACTGCGTCTTTTAGAGTTTTATAATTACGTGCTTCAATTAATAATTTTTAAGACGCTGTAATTGACGGGTTAATAATGCTTTCTAATCTTTCACTATACTGAGTAATATTTTCGTTAGCTTTTTGACGAATTGCTGATAGTTGTGCCTCTAAATGAGGTATTGTACGATTTTCGGAAAAATTTGTTTTCATAACATCAATTAACTCGTTTATATTTTTAATTTAACGAATGGCATTAAATGCAGGACCCGTTAACTTGTTTTGATTACATCTAATATAAGTGGTACCTCAACGGGATTACCACGAGATTTTATTATTTCAATGCAATTTAAAAATTCTGGAAATTTCGATTTCGTTCCGTCAAATTGCGGAATCAACTTTACACAAATTTCAAAGGATATATGTGACATGGTTTTTGGAGTTTTGCCAATTTTCATTAACGATAATAGGAAATAGTAAAAGGATACAGTGAAAATAAAATTGCAAACTTACAGTTATTCCTTGCGTTATGGAATCTTCTCGTTCCAACACTAAATTCTCTGGATGGATGTAGATTTGGACCGGCTCGAATTCCGGATGAATTTTTGATAAATGACCAGATGAATTTCTCTGGATGGACGTAGACCGGAATGTTCCGGATGAATTTTCGATAATAGACCAGATGAACTTCAATGGATGGACGCAGACCGGGTTGTTCCGGATGAATTTTTAATAAAACCAGATGCATTTGACACAAGATCCCAACGCGCTGCCATCAAATTTATTATAATTTATTTTATCTTTCGTTTGCTATTTACAATTCTTAAGTACAGAAGTTGAACCGATCAGGTCGGTGTCGGAAACCCAAGTGTTTTTTCTGTTCACCTGCAGAACTTTGCATCATCCTGCATTTCAGAGGGATGGTCAGTCTTTTATGACCTGACCCTGTATTATATTACTCTGTGCCGCTAACACAGGTGTCTTTACATTTGCATTTTAGGACAGTTTCTTAGAAATAAGGGCGTGAGAAAATGACTATTAAGCACACATATTTGACATCTGCATTTTAATTATAAATATAATACCGACGTGATAGGCTAATTTAGTTATCTCGTTACTACTTTGATCATAGTAGTCGGCGAAGCTATAAGAATGGAAAGTGGCATAAGTACAGGGCGTGTGAAGTGTTCAAAGAACACGGACCTACAGCAACTGCACACAAAATATAAAAAAATTAATTATTAAACTTATATTATACTAAAGTGGATGACAACTGTAACTCTAGCTATTTCGTATTTAGTATTTATAATTAATTACGGGGATATAGAATTTTTATTTATTGCTGTATTTTCTGAGAGTTTGTTTTCTTTATTAAATATTTTAATGGTTATTGGATTAAAATGATAAATAATTTTGTCGGCATATTCAAAACTCATCATTTCGCTGTTTAAAGAAGAGTTTTACTTTTTATTTTTGTAAAAATCAAATTTTATTGTTTTTTTGTAAATTGCACCTATCCTAAAATAAAAAATAAATATTGAAAGTGCAACTTATCAAAAATTTCGTGAATTTTTAGTAGAATTCGTAAAAATACGTCACATACCTACAAAAACAATTTAGGTGAGGAAATGATGTTTGAAACAGTTATGGGCACTTGAAAATCGCGAAAAACGACCCAAATGTTCGTGTTGTGACGTCACCGGACAGCTGAAATGTTAGGAAGCTGTACTGTTTTCCCATTTGTGGTGTACATGAATATAATTATTTTTTTATTGGAAAATCTTTTATCATATCTTTATTTCAATCTATTTTGCTTGAAAAATTAATTAACTAGTGCTGTATTTATTTGAAATAAAACATTTCACTGCTTTAACTAAAAATAATTAATTCTGAAATAAACAAACTAACACGTTATTATATTATACATTCTGGGCGAGTTCTTTAACGTTTACACCGCCCATTTGCTTTTCAAATTACATTAGACTACCTGCACTACCTTATCTTTCCACGTGTAAGTGTAATCGACCTCGTAATTCAGTTGACGATTTGTCGTGAAGAAAGTTTGTAAATATCTGCTAAATTTTATAAACGATGTTATGATTAATAACAAACACTTAATTATTACCTTATATACCTAGACAAGTTTTAACTTACTAACTATTCTCTTGCACGAACTAAATTTTTTTCCGGGAATCTCGTAAAACCATACGATCTTCTTGGAATGGATACCACGAAGTTTCCTAAATTAATGGTGATGGATTTGTATTTGAAAATGTCGTGTGCCTCCATATTATTATTTTTTATTAACTTTATAAATACCTGTCAGAATCAATTTTCTTTTGTACTGCTTTCAATTAATTAAGTTAATTAGTGTAGTTCAGAAAAAAAGGGATCAAAATGAGTTGAAATTCTTCAACGCCAAAATTAACTCTTATTTGCTGGTTCGGTATGAGAGTGCGTTGAAATCCTTCAACCGCACCTTCCAGAATATTGGGTAATTAATTTGAAACAGAGACACAAATTTGTTGAACTCTTCAACGCCGAAATTAATCCTTTATTTAGAAGAAGAAGAAGCGCGCGAAACCCTTCACTTCAGACTTCAGGTGCTTAGGCTATGGAATAGTAAATTCGGAATAGCATTGACGCTGACTGATTTTCTTTTACGGTTGAAGAGTCTAGGTGCTATAGAGAAACTGTTTTCGTTGGCCTGACACAACAACTTAATAAATTTAAATCTGCTGAGTTACATTTGGGGGAATTGCGGCGACTATGAATATTTCTTGAATCTTATACAAACACATTTGTTTTTGATATATTACTAATATTGCTCTAACATTTAAGACATATGTTAGAAGCAGCCCAGTTAAAAACATAAAGCAGAGATATTCTTTATTGGTTGGTAACAAATGTTTATTATATTTAGTTTTGTAATATCTACATAATATTAGAGAACTCTCAGAAAAATGTAAACACTTTTAAATGTCCTAGCGATGTTGTTACACTATATTTTTCTAAATATTGCTTATATCTTATTTTAAATATCACGAAAATAATCGTTATAGTAATTCACATTATTTAAATGGCATATGATATACTAACATTCCATAAATAGAACATGTATATTTGCTACTACTACGGATACCTTCATTAGTCAAACGAAGAATTATTAAACTTCAAAAGGACGGTGCCATAGAAGATAACACTACCAAATAACATAAAATTACAAACAGTGTAAGCCCGAAATTGTGTGAGTTACTTAAGTACATAATGTTGGATCACCTCTACGTCTAAATTCTATTGTCTGTTAATACACCGACATATAACATTTCTGTATTTGTTTTAGAAATTCTGAGTTAGCCATTTGATAATAGGAATACTAGTATCTACAAAACAAAAGATTCTCTCGCTCTCTTCTATTTAAGAAATTAGGAATTTTCAATTACCTTAAAATTTATTTTTGATATTTCTGGATGTGGTCTTTATTCACCAATATTTCGGTGCAATTTAGTCTTAGATATAATAAATAACTGTCAGAACCCCCAGACTACGACTACAGATTTTTTTGGTAACTTCATACCCGGAGCTCGCCTCTTCTGTGTTTCCTCCGCTGGGTCGGTCTCGGAAATGAGAGGTGCTACCGGAAAGAACATTGCGTAAAAAACAGAAAAAAACTCAAAACGGCAACAAAGAGACTTTAAAAAAATTGTAAGAAACATAAATCGTAGTAAAATCTTCAGGAAAAACATCCTTCAACAAATTGCTGCCATAGCCCTGGCAACAATGTCTAAAAAAGCGGAAAAAAAGATTAAATGTTAAACCTAGCACTTTTTCTCATTTACAGCGGAATCCCTTAACGGATATTTTCAAACTGTTTTAGGAACTAATGAATACGCACTAAAGAAATCTTGTTCGACATTTATATATATTTCGCAAATCACATTCGCCCTTATTTATATAAATCGATTAACAAGAAAAATAACTTGCATCTTTTTCAGGAAAAGCTCTTTCCTAATTACGCAGTGATCTACCAGAACAAAATTTTCTTTGTTATTGTATTCTCCCTAAAATTATTCTTCCCATCTTAGATTTTTGATGGTAATGTTTTACTGGAGCATGTTTTTAGCGGACCATTTTGCAAAGGATATTTGTCGGCACGTGTGTGTCCATCAACGTTCTTTCCAGAAAACTTGTTCTCGGACATTTTGAGGAATGTTTTCACCGTAAATCATAAATGGCATCATAAGTAAAAGCATGATATTAGTGTGACCGCACTTCGGATAAGATAATCTTTCATCTAACTCAGGCCGCCCACGACGTGGCATCTCAGACTGCCACAGCACATAGTGCTGACGTAGAGCATTTAGTGTTCTTCTGTGTTACGAAATATAGTGTAATGCAATAAATCTCCAATAATGAGGTTAATGTTTTTGGTATTAGTGAAATATGATTGATATATTAAAATCAGAAAATTGTAGACGGTATTATTTGCGCTGCCCCTGTATGCGAAATAAAAACCACTAATCAGGTTTGGAACAGATAACAATAATCAAATTTTATTTACTATCGAAAAAGAAAATAATAATAACCTTCCCTTTCTCGATACAATTTTTTTTAGAAATAATAACAATATATTGATTCTTGACGAAAACCCGACCTGTACTGGTAGGTATGTAAATTTTCATCCAATCATTCCTCTTAAACTAAAACTAAAAAAATTATACTTGAATTAAGAAACAGAAGCACAATTCTGGTTTATCCCACATTAGTTAAAATAAATTTCAATTGTATGTTATTGAGTGGCGGGATAGCCAAGGACCCTCACTTAGGTGAGAAGCGTGAACAAAGATACCTTTTGCGAGGTCGGCGTTGTAACGGTCACTTTGGTGATTTCAACTTGGTAGTCCACTTCTCTTCGGAGAGGTTCAAGGTTTACTTTAATTGGACCATGGAGAACTGGGTGAGTGAGTTCACAAGGGGAGGTGTTACTAGCCCTTAGTATGGGTACCTAACACCTTAGAGGCAGCGCGTCCTCTGTAACGGCATCTCCGCTCCATGGCCGTGGCTATAAATTTCCCTGCGTCTCAGTCTCTACATCGAAGTTACTTCTGGGAGATATAAATTTGTCTAGGCAATATACTGGGTCGTTGGAGGCCGACTGATTTAGGCAGGAGGAAGATAAGCTCCAGGAAAAAGTGGCGCGACTGCTGGCATTAGGGACTTGGGCCCTAAGGGCGAGGTACACTTTGCCTGCTTGCGCCCGCTGTCAAATTTTCGACACAGGGGTTCGTACACCCAACGCTGTTAAGATACCGGTTACATCAGACCGGTTACTGACTAATCTGAGCAATGCGTAGTCGACCAGTACTAAAGATTGCTAGTAGTCTAAACTGATAGGGGTAGCAATGCTTTCAGCAGGTGCTTGCTCCAAAAAGTCCAACCAGTGACTTCGTTGACCACGGGGACCAAGTCCGAGCCCGCGGCGGAATAGCAGCCCCCGTCTTGGTCACGGCGTAAGACTCGTGGTGGCAGTGGTAAGTCTATGCAGGCTAGGACCGTTTTGGTGTGGTTTGAAGGTTGAGCTGCTTTTTCAGCTCGGGTGCTGATCTGCAGAATCACTAGAAATTTAGATACTTTCCATCAACTAGTGGGGACTTAGCTCTCGCAGCCTGATGTCTAGACTGGTGGCCTTGCATTGGCTTGTCCGGTACTGAGTCTGTCACAATATTTTTATTAAAACAATATTGTTTAGTATACCAGGACCACCGGTGGATCAAAGAGAACCAACCCATTGATGATATCCAAGAATTTTACAAAAACTGCAATACATTAATGATCTCACCCCTAAATTAATTAACATCCTCAGAAAAAATGAAATTAAAATTTCTGCTTGAGTGGCAGAAACAAATAAATATCCTTCATTCAACTTTGAATTAATACCGAATGTCAAACAATTAAATACAATTTATTCATATTGCTATGATATTTAGAGGTGTTTGATTTGTCTGGAATATTGTGATTCCTGGAAAGCAATTTTTGGAATGCTTGCTACAGTTCAATTTACATTTGGAGATTTATGAAGACTGTAAGATTTTGATTTTCTAACTTTTAAACTCAGGGTTGCGTATTTTTGCTATAATTCTTGTTATAAATTCTAATAATTGTTATTTTTTCATATGGTTTGTTTTTACTGAAAGAAAAGAAAAACACAACAGATTGATACGATTTTTAATTATGTTAATTTTAATTATAATTTAGTTCAGAATTGTTCAAAAGGTTTAATTTATAAGAAGTTTTAGAGTTACTTGATTTGTGCGTCGATAAATGTCAGTTTGGATCTCAGTGTCAAATGTCACAAACGTATTAAAGAATACTCATGGTCATGAGATTTACTTGTTTGTTATAAAAATGAAAATCAAAGAAGGAAGACAAAAGAGAGAGAGATTTTGTTTTAATTAGTTACGGCTCGTCTTTGAAAATAAAGACAGAGGATTTTGATCCTCTGGAGAAATAAAGAGAAAGGACGGTTTAAAACGTAATGTAAAGTGATTTTGAACATAAAAGAAGAAAATTAAGTAATTATCAACGAATTGTGGAAGGTCCAGAAGAGTAAGAAGCATAAAATAATCCGAAAGTTTTTCCAATTGTGATGGTGGTAAAATCAAGTTTAATATAACATAAAACAATCCAGAGGAAGACTCAAACTAAAGGCGAGTGTTGGTGGTTACTTGAGAAACCTGCAGGCAAATGAAATAGAAGTTGGACATTTATTGTTTGTTGGAGTGAAGGATATTCCAACAAGGAAATTTTAAGATAAGTGTTCTCTTTTTAAAAGGACGATAGCACTTAGTAAAATTTATTTGACTTTCGAAAACTTCAGTTAGAAATCGATTTAATAAAACCTTTTCTTTTTTTTGTAACGTTGATTTTTGTTTTTGTGTTTTATTCTATTTCTTATTTATTAATAAAGCTAAATAGCTAAATAACGACCCTGAGAGAGTTAATAAGAGTTTCATACAAAATATAATTGCAGTTGCGTGAATTACGGGCATTTAGGGATTGTTTCCTGGTAAGTACAAGACCACGCATATCATTGCAATATATTTCGAAATGTAATAACTTCAACGTAATAATTAAAAATAGAGTCATTATAAATAGGTAGTTAAGAATGTATGCTGTGAACATACCTAATATTTGAAGCAATTTTAATTTTTGAAGTAAAACTGCTTTTCCGGCAGGAGTAACCACACGAATGCCAATGTCAATATAAATAAAATATTTTTCATTCTTTGCATATTTTTAATAACTCCTCAAATAAAGCTATTGTAGCAATTTTTGTCTGACATTCTAAGCGGAATTTGTAATTAGCTGTAGGGCGCGGTAATTACCTTGCTTTCGGTCAGTTAAATCGCTGCTACTATGGGTAGGGGGGTACTGATACGATACGGAAACCAATTGCACAGGCTATCACAAGTTCAATCTTTCGCTGCTTGTTTTCTTAGGAATCTAATAGTCAGTGAACTGTACAACCTTATAATTATAAAGAATTACACTTTTGTAAATACGGCAAGTATTAATAATACTAATATCTAGTATGGGAAAGTCCACTCGGAGTTAACACTTTGGCTTATTTGCATCCGGGCTTACTCGTGTCTTGTCAAAACCTCTCGTAGCAGTTGTTAAACAAAATATTACTCAGAAGTAATACAACTAGTGATTTTTTGATAAACTTGGGTTGATTGTTAATGAGTGCTAATTAAAACTATAATAGCACAAGCGCAACGCGCTCATAAAATTGTCGACAATTAACTAGCACGAGTTAACAATCAAGCAAATTTTATAACGCAAAAAACAGGGCTACCTGTTGTATTTGTAATGAGTATATCACACACAATTGGATAGGGTTAACGGACAAAGAACCAAGCGCCAATTATTAAAAAATGAGATTTGTGCAACTAACGTTTAATAGATGGCGCCTACAACTTATGATAAGATTTTAATGCAGTATACTAGAGTTTGCGCACTCTAGCGAGCAAATTAAAAACCTATTGACAGTTATTTAGCATTTTCAGTAGTGTAGAAGGAACCAAGGCAGAGGAAGTTACGTAGTGATAAAATAGGTTTTTTAAAGCTACATTAAAGTCACAATGAATAGCCGAACTAAACTCATTATGCAAATGGTTGATAATCAACACAGAGCAGTTTTGGGAAAGGTAATTAATTTATTTTCGCTTTTGTCATTATAAATAATTTTTCCTGGTTCTTTTTAAGTAAACGTTTTTTTAACATAAACGGTCGTTTGGTTCCAAATTTAGTCGCTTGGATCTTTTTTCTGTAACACAAATATTCCATTTTTCAAAAGAATGTATTTTTATGGATATTACAAGATTTATTAATTTATTTTGTTTTTTTGTTTATTCATCAATAATTTATTATTAGATTTTGAATCGATTCTTCTTTCTCAGGAACAAAACATCTCGTCGCCAAGTATTAATACCGAAAATTTATCCATTTGCCATAAGCAAGTTTCAGATGTGGACCAGTTCGAGAAAATACTTTTTTCTTCTGAAACTAACAATTTCATTGAAAATTTTACCGAAAGTTCATACAATAAAAACCTTGAAAAACAAATCAATCATAATGGTGAACAAAGTAATAAAGAGAATGACGAAAACAAAGAAGAGATTATATGCAACGATCGTATAGAAACTGTAGAAACATTTGGCATTTTGAATTCATTTGATAAAGAAAGAGAAATTAGCGACATTCCGGAAGTTGACCAAATAGATCAGGAAAATCAGCAAGA
Organism: Ctenicera cuprea; assembly: GCA_958336395.1. Classification (NCBI taxonomy): domain Eukaryota; kingdom Metazoa; phylum Arthropoda; class Insecta; order Coleoptera; family Elateridae; genus Ctenicera; species Ctenicera cuprea. The sequence continues at coordinate 57,474,542 of OY284490.1, forward strand.
CGAAGACGACGTTGAAAGTGATAAGCAAAGCGAGGAAATATGGACAGAGGGCACAGGAGCTTCTTCAGAAAGCGATCCAGAAGATGAAGAACTTGAAGAAGATACTGAATTTTATAAAGGTCGTCCTAAAAGAGGTAGAAAAAGAAAATATCCTGAACAAACCGACAAGACGAGGAAGTCATTGAAAAATTCCAATAAGCAATATGTAGCCAAAAGAGGAAACTTAGTCCAAGCCAAAGAATTTATTGATTATCAGTGTTCATGTTCCGGACACTGTTATGAAAAAGTTCCCGTTGATGTTCGCAAGACCGTATTTGATACGTTTTGGGCTGCTGGTGCATATGAACGTCAAAATGCAATTATTTGTTCTCTTGTTAAGGAACAGAAGGTTAAGCGTAAACGGATTGCTTTATCTACTACCAGAAATTTTACAAGAATTTATTTTATAAATAACACAGTCGTCTGTAGGAACACTTTTACAAATACCTTAAACATTTCAACAAAACGAGTAAATACAGCAGTGAAAAAATCCCGGAACTTAACTATTGCAGATAAACGAGGAAAGCATAACCAAAGAAAAAAGATCTCCCAGGAACGTTACGAAGAGATTATTACGCAGATTTCTAGAACTCCCACGTACGTATCACATTATAGGAGAAATCAGACAGATAAAAAGTTTTTCACACCAGACATGACCATGGAAAAAATGTACACGCAATATAAAAGTGAAGTGGACAATCCTGTAAGCATTTCTACATACAAACATATTTTTTATACCAAATTTAATATAACCCGAAAACTTTTGAAGAAAGACACATGTTATACCTGTGACTCGTTAACCGTTAAAATTTCAAATGCAAAAAGTGAAGAAGAAAAAATTAAATATGTGCAAATAAGATCTGAACATCAAAAGGCAGCTGAAGATGCACGAAATCAGCTCAAAAAGGACTTTGGAGATGCAAAAACACAAGACCACATTGAATCACTTACATTCGACCTCGAGAAAACATTACCTCTTCCTAGATTGCCAACTGGTATAGTTTTTTACAAACGCCAGTTATGGCTATACAACATGGGGATACATTCAGGAAAATCGAACAAAGGGCACTGTTTTACTTGGGCGGAAGGTATAGCTAGTCGAGGATCTCAAGAGGTTGCATCATGCTTGATGAAATATGTAGACAACTACGTCGGAAAAGACATAAAAGAATTAAACCTTTGGTCAGATTCCTGTGGTGGCCAAAACAGGAATATAAAAGTTACACTTCTTATGAAGAGACTGTTACATAATCACCCATCTCTTGAAAAAATTCGCTTACGATTTTTAGTGTCCGGTCATAGCTACTTGCCCAATGATAAAGATTTTGGCGACATTGAAAAGGCTTTGAAATACCATCAAAAAATTTTGGGTCCGGAAGAATATCGGGAAGTGATGAAAATAGCAAGGAAAAAGAATCCCCTTGTCGTGCATGAAATGCAGATAGAAACTTTTTTTAGTTCTGCACTATTAGAGGAAATGATTGTAAACAGAAAAGTAGACGTAGAAGGCATAAAAGTGAGTTGGTTGGCTACTAGAGAGCTTGCGTTAGAGAAAAGTTTACCGTATAGTATTTTTTTCAAGAAATCGTTTTCCCCTGAAGAAGTACGCGTTGAAGTTAACACAAAGGGCAAAAAGAAAGGGAAAAGACCACTAAACTTTGCTGAACCATTACCATTATTGTGGCCAAATGGTAAAAAAATTTCAAACGCAAAACTACAAAACATAAAAGAATTAATGGGATTAGTAGAAGATCTTAATCAAGATTACTACAAAACATTAATAGGAGATGAAAATATCGTCGATGATATTGATGGGTACGACGTTGGTGAACTGGATTTCGAAATCGAACCAGAGGATGATTAGCTTCTTTTCTGTATTTATTACATTACCTATTCATTTAATTTTTTTATCTAACTTGTTAAACAAAAAAGTGTTAATTTTGTTAACAAAGAAAGAACCAAACGCCAAATTACGTTTTCCTTTTTAAAACTCAAGATGGGTTAGATTCGTCAGCTGGTTCTTTATTAGTTATTTTCTATAAGTACTTAAAAAGATATGTAAGTAGGAACCAGGCATTTGGTTCTTTCTAAATTAACAAAATATTAGAATTCGTTTATTTTTTATGTAGAACCAAGCGCCATTTACTAAAATAAAAACATATTTTGCATACATAATAGATTTTTCTTTTAACAATAATAGAATAGAGGACCTTTGAATTTATAAAAAGTGAATTTTAGCACTTTAATACCCTTTAATCCTGCTTGTTTTGTCTAAAACCAACTTTGCCTTGTTATCTCAAAATCACTATTTGGTGTTTGGTTCCTTGTCCGTTAACCCTATCCAATTAATTACGACGTATTTTTAAATTAACGGATCGTATCGGAAATGTTCGTCATTTACTGCGTGCTGTGCAGTTACGATCTGAACTTATGGCTTTTGTCAAGGTCTTTGTCGCTAACAAATGCAACCATAGCAACCAGTGCTTTTATCGTATTTTTTTCACTTATGAAAATCCGCTACTGATTTTTTCACTTGCAATTTAATTTTGTTGGTTATTGTCACGGTAATCGAGCACTGTGATTAGCTAAATAAAATGTGTGCGTACTACTTCCGAAAATACCATTTCTTTTCTTAGAACTTTCAATGTTTATACTAGTATAGAATACAATATACCTTTTCTTGAGACTAATCGCAAAATAACTCTTTCATTCAAAAACCGGAGAAAATTTTACGGTATTTTCCTATTAAGAAATATTTCTAGGTGGATAGATTAAAAATAAATTAGTAAAGTAGAAAGTAAATCTAATGCATTAGCGACAGTCTAAGACTTGTGTTGGTTACAGCTTTAAGTATTTCAGGTAATTAATGCCTCGATTCGGATCAGTAGTTACAGGGTATCCGGTGAGAGTAGCAAGAAAAACGCCAAACTAGTAGGTACTCATTCAATTGTAACTATGCATTAAATTATAAATTGCACTATTGCACACTTAAAGCATAAATTATGTCTTTGTAGATATAGGCAGCTAATAGCATCCACATGGCAGTTTTAATATTAACTTATACGCAGATAAATGAAAATAGTCCGAGATATCCAGCGCACTGGTAATAAGAACGAAGTAAGAACGCAGTGGCGTACCTATCATAACGACAGACAAGGTAATTGCTTCGGGATCCATGTCTTTTTGCTGGTTCCGCGGCAGCACGAATACAAGTATATCTAATAAATTAAACAACCAACACGAAACAAGAGAGAAAGAATAAGGAGAATAAAAAACAAGTAATACCAATGCCGTGTGCAAAAAAACCGCACGAAGAAATTGAACCAAATTTTAAAATCGTATGATTTAGGGATACCTGGCAAGAACATTCACAATTTACAGTTCTTGTACACTAACACGAAAACCAAAAGACCGAAAAACTAAGAAACTCACACGGTTTACAGCACACCTTGTAAAGATTGTAAGGAAGTGAATATACGACAGTCTAAACAATACATAGAAAATCGATTGCGCGCTCACAGAAGTAGCGAACAGGGTAAAAACAGATTTCAGACAGTGCTAAAAAGACATTTCGAGGAGTTTTAACACAATTTTGATTATGACAACTACAAAATTTTTGAAAAAGAAATAAGTGACAAAAAATAACTTTTAAGGAAATGATCCAAATTGAGAACGATTAATGACAGAACAGATATCCCAAACCTAATCAACTTCTATACTATCTTATTCTAGGTAAAAAATAATCAAAAAATTGTAGGGATCTACAAAATACATCAGTTGGTACTGGTCAAATATAATTTCTAAATTTGTTTAAGAGTATAGGTATAAACTAGAGAAAAATGTGTAATTGTTGCACGTTTATCATTTTAAAATGTTTTTAATTCTAATAACCACTTTTATAGTTTTATCTGAAGAAGAACATGAGTTCGAAACGTTATAAATAAAAACAAATTAAATTTGTTTGTGATTTATTCCCAAAACCCACAAAACAAGATAAACCAAATAATTAGAAAAGAATACAAATTCAAGTAACATACACGAAAACATAATACATTATCAGTCAATAACGACTTAGTGATCTTCATTATTTGGACATAAGAGAGCAAAAAAACAAAATTAACAATTTTAGCATTAAATAATAATTTTTTTCTAAAATCGTAATAGAAAGAAGGCTTTTCGCTTTTATTTGTCAACGCAATGTTGACGTTTTCCAAGGAATAAGCGACAATTGCCACTTTACCGCTCAGCGAGCGTCAATAGCTATTTATGTAACAAGTAAGGAAACGGAGGTGATTGTTTCACGAATATGAAAATTGCAACACGAGCCGCTAGGCGAGTGTTGTAATCAAATGTGTGAAATAATTACCCGTTCCCGTTAAGCGTTACATACAATATTTTTTCTGCTTCTGTTCGAATAAATACAAAAGTGCATTTAAAATGATGATTTGTGACATTTTCGTGACACATGAATTAATTCGAAAAATCAAGATTGCCTTTAACTTTTTTTTAAATAACTATGTAAGAACGCTAAGTAGATGTTTTTTTAACACTGATATAATACGTGGAAAATTTATTGTCTATTTATGTAGCTCTTTTAATAAAAAACAGTAGTGTATTCCTCACCAAACTATACACTGAAACGAACAGAAACGAAAGATAAAATTAATTTTTCTGTGTAACAAATAGGTGTATTTCATGCTTGTTGTGAGCTAGATGTTCATACATTTTACAGTCTTTATTTTACACCTGTTTATACATCAAATGACAGAATGTGACAAACATTCTGGAAAATAACAATAACGTTACTATAAATAGTGTTCTATTTTTGTTTGAAGATACAGTATTATGGGTCTAGAAATAAAATTAAAATTGTAGAACAAGCGTTGGTAAGTTTTGCGTAATTTCCAATTAGCAACACTGGTGGCTTGAAAATGTCCGGCTCTTGCGGAGTCTCGGGAAAGTGCTACAAACGGGCGTGGGGCGTTAAGAAAAGCAATTTCGGCAGCGAGACGTGGTTATACACAGACTTGGTTCCATCGGCTCAGAGGTGTGGCTCAAAATGCTTAGAAACCTTGTGTGGCTGTGGAGGGGCGCTGCTGGGTTCTAGAAGTACTCGCTGCGCTGGTTCATCTACTTCGGACCTAGGCGAGACTAAGTTCTAAGGTGTTGAATATTCTGAACAAAACGCTAAGTTTGCATGATCTGGAAATCAACAACGTGTTTCCTATCCAAATACGCAGTTTATCTACGTTTCTTCATATCGCCTACATAGCACACACAAAGATATGCAATTGTTTATTTAGAAATGGCAATGGCAATCAACAATACATTCTGACGTAATTCCTTTAAATATGTAGCTGGTGTATATTTTCAATTTTAAACGAATTATTTACAGGCTTAAAATAACAACACCCCCACATGTTTGACCGTTTGTTTGTTTGTTTATTATCTCGAGCTATTTTATAACGGTGTTGAAAGCGTAGAATATAAATGGTCGGGGTTTTAAAAGTAATACACCATTTTATATAACTAAAAAAAATATTCATAAGTGCAGAACCTTTGGCTTAGCTCAGCATTAAAGTAACACTGAACGAAACGATGTATGTCAAATACTGCAGTTGTAGTTATGAAAACCTTACAAAATTGTGCAAGATGTTTCACGTGTAACACAATGAATTTGAGTACGACTATTCCTTTTGTTTACTAATTGAATTTTAACGAAATTTTGTACTGTTCTGAAAGTAAAAGTCTGGTCTTACACTTCATTCAATACAATTAAATGCGTTTAGATTACCTATTTTGGCGACAAATTGGAAAAAATTGCAAAAATTATAAACTCAACAAGAAAAAGTAAAGTAATTTTTAAGATTAATAATAACATGTTAAACACGTTGTTTAATGCAAAATCAAAAACAGACGATTTGTTAAAATCAGGCCTTTACAGATTATATTGCTACAATTGTAATTCGGTTTATATAGGACAAACAATTAGAAATTTTGATATTAGATACAAGGAACACACACGTTGTTACAAATATAAACACCCACATAAATCCAATTACGCTAAACACTTATTAAAACACAATCATTTAATGACATCTAATAACACCATAAAATGTTTACACTTTTGTGATGATAAACGTATATAAGATATATTCGAGGCAGTGAAATTTGCAAATATTTAAAAACTCTATCTTTAATAAATGAACAAATTGATCTCTTAAATTCACCCTTCTTGGATGTTTTAAAATAAGAAATCAAATCATCTGCAAACACTGATAACCAAGATCAATTCACTACGTTTTATTGTTCCTATATCAACACCAACTGTTCACCTTTTCATATTAATTTTGATAATGACATGTAATTTTGTCGAAATAAGCATAAGGTTAACATGAATAATTATTATTGAAGTTATCAAAGTTTTTTATTTAATATCAATATGAACTTCAACTAAGTAACGCTAGAACTTATTATTATTTCTAATTATATTTTTCAGTAGCTTTTAATGTTCCTTATAAGTTTTTTAATGTTGGTTACACATTTGTGACTTATTTCTGAACTTATTTCGCTTAAAATATAACTTTTGGTTCCTAAATTGTAATTTTTTCTACCTTTTTGCGTTTCTATTTTTAATAATAAAAGTGCCAAATAAACCTCAGCTCTAGTTATTAATGCGTAAAAAAATGATTCAGAGCAGGCCATGACCGAAGTGTTAAAGTTGGCAATACTTAATATAAGCCAATTGTCAAAGGTTGACAGCTGTAAAAATTTTTGGTTAGATGCATTAAGTTAATTGTATCTAACCAAAAATTTTTACAGCTGTCGACATTTGACAATTGGCTTATATTAAGTATTGCCAACCTTAACACTTCGGTCATGGCCTGCTTTGAATAATTTTTTTACGATCACCCGGTATTATATTAATTTTCTGTTATAGAAAAAAATTATATTAAATGTAATATTTTATACTCGCTTCATGAGTACCGTGAGAGAAAAATTATTAATTAAATGAAAGAAAGGGAGAGACCTTTATATTGTGCTTCTCTGAAGCTACGCTACTGTGTGTTATTTTAATACACAAGATATCAGGGATAATTATTGAACCTAATATTTTTAGTAATTATATTGTCGCGTCGCGTGACTTTGAGGTTACTTAAGATGGAAAGAAACCCAATTGCATAAGCAAATTGTACCAACATATTTCAAGAATAATTTTAAGCGAAGCTTATTACACAGCATATATATATTTATTTAATACGAGTACAGATTTAGTTACTATCATATATAGTGTTGTGGTGCAGTCTGTTCGCATGTCTACTATGTAGGATTCTAGATTTCAATTAAATCAAGTAGGCTGCTTATTGGATGCGCGCATGCAGCACTAAGTTTGGATTGCAAATTATTCTGAATACTGTCGGTTCGCGGCCAGTCGTCCGACCGCAACGCGTGAATACATATTTTTAATAGCGGCGGAAAGTTCACTGACGATATATGCGAATATCTACCTTATATTATAGACGCGTGCAGACCTGACTCTTAGCAACGAAGGTCCGGCGGCAGTCAATGCTGAGACAGGTGGAAGAGATCCGAATTTAATATATAGCTAGATAGGCCTCATTTGAACGTTGTGTCAACTAATATAAAACAAATAATTATTTTCCTCGCGTCTTTGAAGAGCGCACTTTTTAAAATAGGTAAATTAGGTTATAATTCAAAACACCCTGTATATTAGTTAAACCACGAAATGTATGCTTTCACTAATATTGTTGGTTTTAAATACAGCGTTAAATATTTCTTGCAAGAGTAAGCATTACAACAGTTTCCTTGATAGACTTGATTAATTATTTGCGCTTCCTGTTAGATAGAGTATTTTAACAATCCTAGTGGAGAAATTAATTAGATTCCTTAGTTCATTCGCTGCAATAATGACATTGTCATTTTACTACGTATTTAATAAAATCTTTCCTTTTTCCCAATGATTGATTGCTACATCACGAGTTATCTTAAATTTTAATGTAAATATGTTTTGTAGTTGATTCTCTTCTAAAATTAATGTGTTTGAAACATGACATGGCTGAATAATATTTTCCATTCATAATTGGAAGTATTTATTTTACAGATGATTTAAGTATCCGAAAAATGTGCAGGACCATTCTGTATAAACAAGAGCGAATCAATAAACAAACAATAAACTAATATAAGTTCTCGCAAGTCCTTTGCTGAATATAACTGATCATCAAATAAACCGATTGGGATCGGTTTATGTTTATTAAAGTAACACTTCGAAACCACTTTCAACTGCACTCAAACTCCTAACAATTAAAATTTTACAAAAATGACTAGAATCATTTCCTTTATTAAAACAAAACGTTATTTAAATTACTATAAGAATAAAAATAGCGCAGCTCTTATAGCAACAGCACCCTGATAAAAATTAACTGGCCCTAGAAATTACCAAATATTTCCCTCAATCTGTTGCATTGATTTCCATTGTAGAAGAGATGTTAACCTGTTTACGGAAGCAACCAAAATCAAACCTTCCAGACGTTTTAGACATACCTATTAATATCATTATACCACAGCTTAGTTGCTGCCGTGAAATTTTTTTAAATACTATTTTGCACGCGTTTAGTATTATATTTCATTTACAACGTAATGTTAAAATGCCGCTAGTAAAATATTTCCATATCTAAATTTAATGCAGAAGTGAAGAGATTGCCAATTTTTACTTTCTCATATTTCTACTGAAGTAAGAAAAGTTATGATTTCATGCACATTTTCGAATTTCAGATTTTAACGAAAATATGCGTTTTTGGGGTCTACGCAACTCAAAAAATGGTTTTTAAAAAATGTCTATCTGTGGGTGGGTTGATGCGTGTGTGGGTGCGTGCGTGGGTGCGTTTTTTTCCCTATATTTCCGGAACCTCTTGACTGATTTTTATAAAATTCGGTGTGTGGAAGGTTTTTAGTTGCAGGTAGTTCTTTGTAAGATTGTTAATCGTATTCTAAACCGGAAACGTAAATTAGACGTTTTTTGGTATAGATTTTTTAAACATTTTTTTTTGGTATAGATTTTTTTAAACATTTTTTTGAAATTTTCATTGTAATAATATTTTTAGAAATATGAAAATTTAAATATACTAGAAGCTCAAAATTTTAGACAATTAATCGTCAAAAACTGCCCACGGCATTTCTTTAAAACTTCCTGAGCCGATAGAAAAGGCAATGAACTACAAATTTATTTTTTACCAATCTCTCAAATTTTACTTTGACGCCCTCCAGGAATTTTTGAAAATTTTCCAATTTATTAATTATTTATTCAAAAACTCAAATCCGAATTGTTATAAACTTTAAACAGTTTGACCGCCTATTTGAAGTAGTTTATTAGAGTTGGCAAGAATTCCAACCGCATTAAAAAATAGGGAAAAAACGATATTTGTTAATTTAACAACGCATTTTCGAGAAGTTAAGTGATTTTAACTACGGCTATCAACTAGCTCTATTTAAAAAACATATTTTTCATTTTTTGCAGTCGGTTACCGTGCTCCTGTCCTATGCGGCTAGCCGAAGTTATAATAGCACTAGTCTTATACGGTACACGATATCATATTGCACAAGTTGTCGCAAGTTCAAAGCATCGCTGTGCTGGGGCGTTATTATTATATTTTTTTTTCTTTATTTTTTGTAAAAACAATGTTTTTTACTCAGTTATTGGGGCGCAAACACAAAAACGTAAAAAGTATGGGAAAGTACCAGCGACCTGTTTTGCTCATTTTTGTTACTTGGCATGCAGCAAGTTGCAAGTACCATAATGAGGACAGACAAATACCATATTATACATTTTAGACTTTGCACTAATGGTCATCTTTAACCACTAAGTTGTGGAGATGTCCTCTAGTTGGCGAAGCGGTCGCCTATTTTCTTGAACTTATCACAGCATTGTGATCTTCAATATGGACGACAGTGGGCTCGTGGCAGTGACGGAACTTCTATAGCTGCAGCCGGGTGTTACACCGGGGCCCAGGCCTGCTGGAGGCCCGAGGGGCCCCTTAAAATTGAAGTGTATATTATTACTTTACATTTCTGATGTCTGTTTTTTTTAATAAGCTGATAAAATATATTTGGTGTTCTAGGAATATTATTAGGATCATTCAATCTGTTTGAGCTAAACAGAATAGGCCCATGGTTATACTTCAAGCACGTCGTCCGACGCCGGAGCAGTGGTAGCGCGTGCTTTAGATAAAGGTTTGCTGTCTAAAAGACTTCAAGTTCGCTTCAAAGTTATCGAAATGTTTATATTTACAAAAACCCTAATAAAAGAGTATGTAATACATAATCAAAGCGTTGACTCAATTGATTTTCATTTCAGTCTTGCTTTTAATTTTGTAAGAAGTATTTGTACGTCAGCGAGCTGGCCTCTGGACGTTGTATTTTAAGAAATTTTGCACTTTTTTACTATAATTAGTTTTAAGGGTTTCTGTTTGGAAAACCACTTTGTTAATTTTTTTAGAGGCATCGACAGTATAATCAAATAAATGGTTTAGTTAAATTAAAAACACTTTCACACAAGCAGAAAGCACTCGCATATAAATAACAGGGAGAAGCCAAAACACAAGCCAACATTGTAACCTATATTCTTGGAGTGTTGGCGTCACGTACTCTGTTGATTGTTTTTCAATTTTATGGTGTTATGAATCAATAAAATAGACAGAAGTTTCAAATTAGTTGTAATTTATTGCAGTTAATAGTGATAAGCGATTTTTAAAAGACACAGTTTTTCTAGTTATCTACATACCTTTACTTTTTCTAAGTTACTACGTGTCTGCATACTACGATTCCTGTACTTGTAAACTTATTTGAATTTATTATAAAACATCATAAAAAATTAACTGCGAATTAAATAAAATGTTTACTGCATACTCTTTGATTATTAATTTTTGTTTTTGGTAAATCCGTTCTGTTTATGATTTTCAGCGACTTATGCGAGGCTGCTTTGATGGTTCATTTAATTTTACTGCAAATTTGTGATTTACAGCAGCGGGCACGCAATAAAAAGATACCCCATCTCTCTGCCATCACAATTTAGTATTATACAATGCAGGTCATCAGCATTTTGGTAAACAACTTTGTTTATTACCATCTAAAAAGTCATTATTAAACAAGAATTTATCCTATATATTACCTAGTATAAACAACCATGCCTAATAAAACAAAAACACAATTTAACCGTTTATAAAACTGCAATGGTATTCAGAAGTTACAATTTAACCATGGCGTCTGTCGACTCTATTTCTAACGGGGGGGGGGGGGGTCATTTTCTAAGTTTAATAGCAACACAAGAATTTACTTTAAAATAAGTTTATTATTGTTGGGTCAGCCTCGATGTATCGCTTCTTTATAGTCATAACAGTTTATAAGTTAATATAATTATTGAATGTTTTGAGGTTGTGTTTCTTACAAGTCAGAAGTGGGATAAAGGACACTGCCTGTGCAAAATTAAATCCTGTGGTGTTGTTTTTTTGTGTATATTACGTTAATAAAGATAAGGCGTTCAAGGCGAAAAGGTGAAAAAAAAAGCGCAACGGCGACAATCTTCGAGTAGAGACAGTAGTACGTCGAGTGAAGACAACACAAAGCAAGAGTTGAAACGATTAAAGGAGGAAATCGATAATCCATACACCTTTAGTTGTTAGTTATTAAAACTCGGTTCCCACGAGAAACGTTCAAAAAATAATTTATCACTACGTAGTCCTTACCACCTCGACCATTGAGAAAAAAGTGAAGATCTGCGCTCGGTAGTAAAGCAGTTAGTTAAAGCTAATACCTAAAAATGACGTAAACAATGAAGCTAAAGCGGTCGGGACGCCATTACTGGGCTCGTTCAAGTCATCCTAGAGTTCGAGTTTGCCAGTTATTTAAGTGAAAACGAAAGCTTGATAATTTGTGTGGTTCAATTTAATGCATGTTGTGCAATTTTATGCAAGATGGGAAATCGCAAAGCGCGATTAGCAGCATCATCGGGACTGTCGTACGTCTTTGTCTGGTCAAACGTAGAATAAGATTACGGAAGTTCCAAAAACCGCAGCAAAAGTAGATGCCTGCCTGTATTGGAAAATAATCAATGAATTATTAAATTTGGTGACGCAATCATAGTGCAATTTGCTAGATCAGCAGAATGGGATAAGTGCCCACAATATCAACATTGCCGATGCATAGGTCTCTAGGAATTGTTAATAATTTTGAGGTCGACGGCCTTGAATCATGATTTATTACGAATTTGTTAGAAAAACATTCTAAACCAATTACCACGAAAATTTAAGCATCAGAATATTGGAACCGCGATGTTTCTACAACAAATGTTATGTGATGAACGGATTTTATATAGACCTAGCAGAGAATAAAAGGTAATCAAAAGTGTTCTAATAGAAAAATACGTGAACATACCGTTTATGATTTCTTAAGAATAAAACAAATATGATGTCAGAATGAGTTCGATCTTGTTTAGTAATTTGATACTATTATGCCATCAAAATGTGGCTCAACAGGAAAGAATGTTTTTAAAAGCATGAATTCAATGTTTATGAACAAGCTGTTTGTGTAACTATTCCGTGTGTCTGCTAAAAATTTAAAACTTGGAGCGGTCTTTGCCTATACGTTGAAGGACGGTTTACGTTTGGCAGTTAGGACACTTAAAGAAAATAAAACAATCCGCGAATTAGAGATTCTGTTATTACGGGAAGTTGATGGAATTTAAATAGTATCATACTTGGCGAAATTTTAAGTGCAGCTACAATAAAGTGGAAAGAATTTGTTAAACAACCGTAGGTAGTTATAATCTGTAATTACGAGACACCGTGGCTTTTGTGCGGACGACTTCAAAGGTACGTGTGTTGAATTAACGGGCACTAAATATGCCCAGATTGATGACTTATAGCCGGTGGTGAATCAGAACTAAATGTCTTAGAAAATGTGATGAGCAAGCTGGTAGTAAGGTGTGTCATAGGGGAACTTGCAGCATATTGCCTATATCGACTACCGGAAGTTGTAAAGATGCCGAGTACTAAAATTAAGAAACTAATTGCTAACCATTTATGAGAGTCGAGGCGTCGAGCTCTCCATATACCAGCATGACAGACGATACGACTAACGCGCTGGATACCCAGTGGATGTGGATTGCCGAGCAGAAACGCGTTATAGACGACGTTTTACGAAAAAGATAGTACCCAAAAGCGGCAAGTTGTGGAGAAGTCCAAGAGTAGTGCGGTATCATCGGGGTGCACTGCCGAGATGAAGGTATGCTAGTCGGACCACATGACAGGGTCGAGCGTTGTCTAGGTAAACGGTCAGATAAGAAAATATACGCGGTAAGTTACTTTATTGTAAGAAAGTAGCGGATGAACCGTGCTAGAGTTAAAAATATTTGGAAACTTGAATGCATTGGTCATGCTCATGAAATGCTAAACAGGTATGGTTGAGATCTAATAAAATGACGATAAAGTTGTAGTTTTTAATAATTTGTTTATTGAGTTTCTAGAGTAACTGCTTCCATAGAGTTGTGCATGGAACCCATGTATTAGTAAGAAGCTGCTGCCAAAGTTTAAGAGACTTTTCAGGATAGTCCGAGCACTTTCCAATGACAGATACGGTGTTCAAGACTTACGAGAGGGACATCACAGTACACGAATGGTTATAGCTGCAGAAAAAAATGAATAAACGGAGCCCCTAAAAGAAACTCAACGGAGTTTACGAATGTAATCACAAAGCTGCATATTCTAACGGGCGAACGTCGCCATACAACAAAGCTGCATATTCTAACGAACGAACGTCGCCACTTCCACAGCAAACGTTGCTAAGTTAATAAACTAAAGAAAGACGACAAAACGAAAACGAAATCCCCGACCACTTACGTTATTCCTCGTATTGTTTTGTTTTTCCTGTTACAGGTCCCTATAAGGACAGGCTGGTCTAAGGACAGACCGTTTGGTCAGGATGGCCGAGTGTTGGGTCAGCCTCGATGTATCGTCGCTTTATAGTCATAACAATAATATTCTACGAAGGAATGAGATCACCGGCCGGGCTGTAAAATATCCCGGCACACTAGAGATGAGCGATATAGTGAAATTTCACTAGGGGCGCGATCGGTGACTGCTACTTTTTAATATCGGTGATTTTAAGTAGCGACTGCGATCGCAGTTTTGAGTAATAGTGATTTAGGTTTAGATCGCTATGTGGCGAAGCGATCGCGGATAGTGAAATCACCTTGGTGACCCTGGCGCGTTATACGTTTTTTCGCAATACACATATGCTTACGGTAGGGTTTATTACAATACAACCTTTACTTATCAAAAATCATTAATTATAATTAATAATAGCAAAGTATAAAAAGGAAAAACAGGGTGAATTAATTTTATTATTTTTTATTTTCAAAACATTAAAAAAGAACTATATTAAACTTACTACAATAACCACTAGTACCGTACAACTAAACATTTTAAAATTAGAATTGAAGATTTAAATTTACAGATCGGTGAAATAATAAAATTGTAACAGAAATCGCTAAATCACTATTCACCGTGATTTTGATACTTCAGTCACGGTCACTGTCGGTGATTTTTTGATCGCAGTGAAAAAATCACCGGCAGTGAAATATCGCTCATCTCTACGGCACACTAGAAGTCAGTTATGCTAAAGCTGCTTTCTTTGTAACACGTATATGTGAATGAATCCTTGAAGTTTATAAGTTAATATAATTATTGAATGTTTTGGGGTTGTTTTTCTTACATTATCAGAAATATTCAGTAACTTATACAATTAGGTATCTATATACAATTTTGTAACTTATACACTTACTTATTTTTATTAAGTTAAATTTATATTACACCGGTTTTCAGTTTTATTACAATGCAGTAATACATTATAAGGCACTGTCTTGTTCTGAAAATAAAAATTGTAGTCGTCTGGGATTTTGACCAAAACGATCTATAACTTTACGAATAAAATTGTTTTTATCGCTAGTTATATCTCTGTGCACGCTCATTAAGCAGAGACCATTCAATCTATGGTCAGTCATTGTAACCCGCAACCACTTTTTAACCCTTCGCAACGTACTAAATGACCTTTCAATGGTGCACGTCGTAGAATGCATTTAATAAATTCAAAATACCTTCATATACAGCCGGGTAAAACACTTTAGATTTCGTCAAAAGATACTGCAGTGACAATTCTGAAATATCTTTCAAGGACATTTTCCAAATATCAAACCCCAAAATTCCCCAACTTTAAAATTGTCTATGTTATAAAATTTGCATATATTGATAACAACTGATTTTGTATATTCTCCTTTTCGACAGAATTTTAATATGGCAAGTATGTAAAGTAGCTAAATCAAAAACTTTTACTACTTTAGAAGACAATCTGCTTTTTATTGAAACTATTCAAGAAGCAACATAGGGTATATATATATGCTCTGACGATAATAACTTTTTGCTGATTCGCCACTATAATTCGCTCGTTTAGTTTGATTAGACATCGCCGTGGTATTTTAATTTCAATATGTAGTTTATTTGCAAATTGCAAAATACTTTGCCGTTCATGAAATGATTCATTACAATGATTTCTTTCGTTTGAAAATATACTTAATAAGGTATTAATATGTTCTCTAACTTCTATTATATTAACTTCAACACCCTGTAAAGTGTTCGTTACCGGTTCTAGTCTAACATTTGCCAGTTGCAGGAAAAAAACGGAAAACCCGAAAGAAAAACGCAAACCTGAAACCATTTCTTAATTTTAATTAAATGGAATTATTGTGATAATGTGCTATTTTACTTATGGTACAGAAAGTTATTATATTAATAGTGATTTGCAAATTACGTCTATACATAAGAGCAGCGAATTGGAAATTGCAGAGTACATTTAGTAAATTAGCAAATTAGGTATTTAACACAATCCTACTAATCATAAGCCCTAAGCGCATTTAAAGATATGCACATCATTATATTGATGGTGATTGGCAGATTATGTCTAGAGATACGGGCAACTAAGCTAAATAATTAAAGAAGGCAATTAGGTTAGGTTAGGTTAGATAGATTGCTGTACACTGTTGTCTCTGTTTTTACAAGTGAATTTTAAAAGGGGTTTTTTGTTTTTTTTTTCTGGGTTTTTTTCGGGTTTTTTATTCCTGTTTTTTTTTCCGGGAGTATTTTTTCCGGGATTCTATTTACCGATGATACATAAAGATACAATAAATGCGGGGGTTGGCACAATGCAATTGAAACGCCTTCTGTTTTGTTTTGCTATTGTTACCATTATTACTTAATTCGTACAAGGAGTTTACTATCGTAACAAAATTTTCAATAAATTTTCGTATAATATTGAATCTGTGTCAATTAACTACTACCTATTTAGGCCCTTACCTCCATTCTGTGGAATGTACTCGACAAGCAGTTTCGAAAAACCAAATGCTAATACGGCTTGTTTTAGCTCCAATCTTCTAAGCTTAAGACTTAAGTGTTTATTATAAAACCGTATAGACAATAATATAATAATAAATTTCCAATATTACTACTTTCTGTTTTTTCTTAATATTTCATGCATCATATTTTCTTAAACGTAAAAATAATAAAGTTACTTGAAAGGCAGGGGGGCCAAAAACACCTCTTTGACCATAGAAGTCGACGCCCAGGGTGGCGGAAAAAATTGCCGCGGAAAAAAGTACCTGGAAACAAGTGCCAACGGAAAAAAGTCTCTCGGAAAAAAGTGCCGCCGGAAAACAGTGCCACGGAAAAAAGTGCTGTGTAGGTGTAAATTTGACATTTGCACTTGCTAAATAAAATAATATAAACAATATAGATACCGTTATTCTTAATAATTTATTACAACAGTTAGAAAAAACGGATACTAAATACTAACAAAAGAATCATCACTACATGATTTGATCCAGTGTTTTGACAACCATAAATGAGAAAGATCGCACGAATAACCAGGCGAAAGGCTGGAATAACAGTGGACTTAGGTTAAGCACCTTGACGGCACTTTTTCCGTAGCAGTTTTTTCCACGGCACTTTTTTCTGTCGGCTCTTTTTTCCACGGCTTTTTTTTCCGGGATTCCGACGCCCATGTATTTAAACTTAAACAAAATTAGATGCGCACGCACCCATTTGCCCACTACCCGCCATTATCAAGACGTAATTCTGGTTTGCCTTATTCGTACCTGAGTGAAATAACATTAGGCAAGTTCTGCCTTTTCCCATACGCGAAGGTCTAAACTTATCTTCCCCGACTAATAAACGTCCCCTGTACAAATGACATTAAGCAGTGTACTTTTACAGTAAACTACAAGTAATTGAAAATTGAAGTTAGATAACAATTTAAACTTTGCGTTTAGCAGCACATACAAAACAAAAGTCTGCGCTCTTTTTGGCGGCGCGTTTGGATGTAAAATAAATGGGGCGAAATTTTTGGGCCCTCGAGCTACTGATTATAATATAAATATAATTATAATTGGGGTAGTATGATATAAAACATTTTTCGGCAGATGTGCGGCGGTGTGACGCCAAATACAAATATTAAATAAAGTAACAAACAATTTTTCAATGCTTAAGAAGAAAATAAATACCGTTTAATAATCCTATCAGTTATTAGTGATTTTATATATACTAATAAAAGGGTTTCGTAGAAAATTATTTCTCAAACAATTTTTTTTGACGTCTGAAAAGTGTTTTTATAACGTAGGAATTTTAAAAAGGATTATATAATTAATAATAACTAAAACGAATTTTGACTTCAATAAAAATTTTTTTGAAGCCCAAATTAGATTTGCTTTACAATAATATAGTCTATTCACAACCAGTTTGCTTCTTTGTTCTTAATATTGAGTATAGCCAGCGACGAAAGGTTTCTTGACGTCATAAGCACATTTATTGGCGTCAAAAATGTTTTTTGGCGTTAAAAACTGAAAAAATATATTGTGACGTTAATAAATAATATTTGACGTCTAAAATTAATACTTTAAAGTCAACATTAAATTTTTCGGCTTGTAGTTTATTAAAAAACTATTTAATTATCAATAATTGAAACTAATTTTTTGACCGCAGTTTAAAGTATTGCACACAAAATATATTTTTTAACGTTATAAAATAACGTTTTATTGACTTCTGGAGATCCTTTACGCAATGTAGCATTAAATAATAAGGCGACATAAATGGCCTTTTTTATTAACTATAGTGAATTATTTTCAAAGATCAATAAATGAT
Organism: Ctenicera cuprea; assembly: GCA_958336395.1. Taxonomy (NCBI): domain Eukaryota; kingdom Metazoa; phylum Arthropoda; class Insecta; order Coleoptera; family Elateridae; genus Ctenicera; species Ctenicera cuprea. Next base: position 57,492,838 of record OY284490.1, read on the forward strand.
TTTTTCCACTATTAGCATTAAACGATATCATTATTTATACTTTGTTTTAGAGCCAAGAAGATGAATTTCTTTCCTAGTGGTTAATAATATTTCCTTTTTAACTACTGGTTAATAATTAAAACAATTGCTATCTAGTACTCACATGCCTATTTAAAATTATAAACTTTCATGTAAAAACCTTTTGATTTTACTGGTAATAACTGTTCACCAACACTTTCTGCACCTTGCCTAATTTCAGGAGGAGTGCAGTTTTCACTCAAACCATCAAAATTGGACATTTTCTAACCACTATTATAAAATATATATTTTACATAAATGTCAATTGAAATTAACTATTCTCTTGTTTTCAAGCAAGGCTACTTTATTTTTGTGCATATTTGCATTTGTAATTTTATTTTTTATTAATGTAAAATCAATTAATTATAAAAGGAATAAAGGTGCTAGTAGTGGAAAAAATAATATACTATAAACCACGGTAGAGAAGACTTGCAACTTATTTATAACAATTCTGCTCGGCTGAGAAAAACGTCTTCTCTACCTTGGTCTATAATATACTATTATGATTTCAAAAACATTTTTATTGACATCAAAATATATAAATGAATGATTTTTAGATGTCAAAAACATATTTAGTCACGTCAAAAATCATTTATTGTTATCTGAAAATAATTTATTTATAGCTTACGCATAATTTTTCCGTAATTTATTTATTTTTTTATATTGCCTGTACGAATTTTAAGAATTAATAACAATACTAAAGTCATCTTTATTGAACGACTCTTAATACGTTAATTCAAAACACAGAAGAAAAAATATTTTTTATACAACTGACATTAAAAACGACACTTTTAATTCAAGTTGCCCGGGTTAGAAATTCAATTTTATAAGGTAGCATGTTAAAAATATTTTTTTATTATACCTGCATCATAATCCTTGTAAAACAAACCAAAAAGCGTGCGTAAACCCAACATTAAAACACCCCGGTGTTTTAAAGTTGCTAAGCAACAATGACGTCATCAATTTTGAAGCAACAATTACACACACGCGAAAAAAAAATAATTCGAATTCACATAGCAACATAAACAACAAAAAATGCTAACCAATCTCCAGGTAAATGATATGACGTCACATCATAGACTACTATGCAAGATGAATCAAAATCAAAATGCTGCTTCCTAGCTATATTCTTCTTATTTTCTAGATTATGATGCAGGTATAATAAAAAATAGCGTATAATATACGTGTATAAGAGCCTTTAAAGCACTGCTCCCTTAAAAGGCCCTCGGCTTCGCCTCGTGCTTTTAAACCCGTCGCGTGCTTAAAAAAGCTTGCTTATACACTTATTATAATATACTATTAACACTAGTAAAAAAATATTTTTAACACTAGTGGTAATTAGTTTATAATTTATTTATAAATAGTAACATACACATTGGAACAAAACGTTTTATGAAGTTTCTAATAATTAATTTTCAATTGACACTGCATTAATGTGACTACATCACGACATAGCTGATTTTTGTGAAACAATTTAAAATAAAAATTATTAATTCGTTTTTAAATTAAATATCAACAGTTATATAAAAAATATTGTATAATATACATGTTAAAAGTGATTTTATTTTGTTCGTGGGGGTTGATCAACTCGCTATCGCTCGTTTCGCAAAATTCTCACTTTTAACACTTATATCGTAAATAACTATTTTGACGTCAGAAATTATTTACCGACTTATAGAACGTGTAATTTTGTTTTCCATAATTTAGGATAAATAGTAAAACAGCATTTCATACATTGCAGTGCCTAAAACGTTTGACAACTTTCATAGTTCACACCAAATATCGTGTATGTTGATTTTGAAATAGATCTCATTTATTGAAACAATAGCAAATGTTGATGCTTACTACTGCTTGGAATTTTTTGACGGCGCTCGCCGGAATTTTACCGGTGTTCGAGCGCCTGCAAATAGGATACTGGCTACGCCACTGGTTTATTCCAATTAATTACGACGTGGTTAAAGTTGTACCATGGTTTAACAACGAGTTATGAAGTCCAATATTTATTAACTAGGCGCCTAACTTCTAACACTTTAAATATTGCTGCACCTAAATAGTATATTAAGTATAGAGAACGGCAAGGAAGTTTTACCGTTCGAAGACAATTGTTTGGAGCAGGAGCGAAGCGACGCGACGACTCCAATTATTGTCCGAGAACGGTAACCCTTAATGTTCGACGTGCTTATAACGTTTTTTGCAGGATGGGAATTAGAATTATACAAAAAAATTTAAATTTTCTACTGAGAAATTAAAACGAGGGAAATACATTGAAATGATCGAAGTGGTATGGCACACATCACTAGGTAACCAATTTGTTATTTGTCAAAAGTGAAAAAATTTTCACAAAATTGTGCATGTGGCTCTGTCGACTTTCGCTTGGAATGTGTTAAGAAAAACGAAAGTGCATCTTCAAACACATCGGTCTCTATTGCTTCAGGTACAAATGAAAAACGTGTACTTTCTATAGGAAACAACAGCACAAATTGTACGTTTAATGTGACAATATTAAAAAATAAAGATTAAATTTAATGTAAGACTAATTTTATTTGAATTTTTAAAAAGGCGTCGGTAAGTTTTTTTGCTGTTCAGTTTTTAGATCAGTAAGTAGTTTTGTTGTCGTCGTAGTTATAGCAACTGGTAAATTCCACTTACTGTCATGGAAACATCCATGGTAAATAGTCAGAAATGACCGATCGTGCAAAAACTTACGTTGTGAACCTTATTCTACAATCACTTATGCGCTATGTAGCTTAAACGAATAAATCGATCATCCCCCGTTGATTAAGCAAAAATGCATAAATAGCAATATTGTTTTGAAAAAGCCAAAAATTCACGTTTTTCCCTTCACAGTTTCAGTAGTCCCAAAAGTTTTCCTAACTGGTAACATTGTGTACCCCAAGTAAATGGAACAACGCGATAACAGTCCTCATCTACAAAAAAGGAGATATCACTGATCTCGAAAATTATAGGCCAATAAGCTTGCTCTCTCATCTCTACAAATGGTTCACAAAAATCATAACTAAACAACTTGAAAGAAAGCTACACTTTTACCAGCCACGAGAACAGGCTGGTTTTAGAAGAAACTATGGTACAAAGGATCATTTACAGACAATAAAAAACCCGTATCGAAAGGTCCATAGAATATAATAGACCACTGGTAAAATTGTTTGTCGACTTTCGGAAAGCCTTTGACACTGTGGAACTGCCAGCAATAGTGTCGGCCTTACACCAAAGTAGTATAGATTATCGATACACTCAGTTGATACAACATATATATAACAACGCAACAGCAAGTGTTAAACTGCACGAATACACAAATAAATATCGAATAGAAAGAGGGGTAAGGTAAGAGGATACGATCTTACCTAAGCGTTTTACAGCGGTGTTGGAATATAGCTTCAAGAAACTTAACTGGGATGGTAAAGGGATAAATATCGATGGCGAATACCTGAATCACTTGCGATTTGCTGATGACATCGTCATAGCAGCTGACAATATAGGTGATTAGGTGATGCTCGACAAATGATCTCAGAACTGACAGCAGCATCGGCACAGGTTGGACTACACATAAATTTCCAGAAAACCAAATTCATGACTAATTTACTTACAAGTAGCAGAATTGAACTTGATGGAAATAAAATAGAACAAGTGCATGAATATAAATACCTGGGCCACGAAATAAGAATTAATAAAGACAACCAAACCTATGAAATACACCGCCGTATAGGTTTAGGATGGGCAGCTTTTGGGAAACTTCGAGATTACCCTTAGAGGAGACTTACCGGTATGCCTCAAAAGGAAAGTGTACGAGCAGTGTGTCTTGCCGGTAATTACTTACGGGTCGGAGACACTAACTCTAACGAGAAAATCGGCAAACAAATTAAGAGTTACACAGAGATCGATAGAGAGGGCAATGCTGGGTATCTCAAGGCGGGACAAGATACCAAATAGAACAATTAGACAAAAAACCAAAGTCACTGACATTATTGAACGCATCGCACAGGCTAAATGGAGATGGGCAGGCCACGTAGCCCGAATGACTGACAAGCGATGGACTAAAAGATTGTTAGAATGGCGACCCAGAGAAGACAAAAGAAGTAAAGGCCGGCCGCCAACCAGATGGAGCGACGACATTAAAAGAATTGCAGGGAATTGGATGAACATCGCTCGGAACAGAAACCAATAGAGAAAATTAGAAGAGGCCTATATCCAGCAGTGGATGGTAACGGCTGGTTGAAGAAGAAGTACCCCTAGGGCATTTCCAATATCAAATGTTTGGGTTTTCTCGTTTTTGAGTAAAAGGGCGTTAAAACCCAAATTTTCAAAAATGCATAGAAGCCTCCACATAAAAATTAAACGGTTGGTGGAGGAGCCAAATTGTAGCTGACTTCCAGATCTACCAAATTGAAAAAAAAATTTTGCCAGTTTTTGAGCAATAATTTTTTGAAGATTCCCAAAACTTATTTTTCACTTCTTAGCTTTTATCTTTTCGAAAATTTTTGCGCACAGTAAAATTGTATGTCTTGCGAGCTATTTCAATACCACATTTCATCCGGATCTGTCAAGTCAACTCGGTTTTGAGTGATAAGACGTTAAATTCAAAATGTATAAAAAAAATCGTACTCAAAGCTGATAAAAATCAAAGCATATCCGTTTGGAAGTTATGATTCACGACACACCCACATGCATACACACATACAGACATTTTTGTAGCTTTTTTGGGTTCTTGGAATAGGAATGTAAAAACGGGAATGAATCTCGTCATTTTTAGAACCCAAATTTTCAAAAATTCATAGAAGCCTCCACATAAAAATTAAACGGTTGGTGGAGGAGCCAAATTGTAGATGACTTCCAGTTCTACCAAATTGAAAAAAAATTTTTGCCAGTTTTTGAGCAATAATTTCTTGAAGATTCCCAAAACTTATTTTTCACTTCTTAGCTTTTATCTTGTCGAAAATTTTTGCGCACAGTAAAATTGTATGTCTTGAGAGCTATTTCAATACCACATTTCATCCGGATCTGTCAAGTCAACTCGGTTTGAGTGATAAGACGTTAAATTCAAAATGTATAAAAAAATCGTACTCAAAGCTGATAAAAATCAAAGCATATCCGTTTGGAAGTTATGATTCACGACACACCCACATGCATACACACATACAGACATTTTTGTAGCTTTTTTGGGTTCTTGGAATAGGAATGTAAAAACGGGAATGAATCTCGTCATATTCTCGTTGTAGTAAATCGCTATACACATTCGAACATTTTCCCAAAGGAAAATTAGAAACAAAGTTGACTTTTATGTAACACTTCCAACTTTTGCGTAGTTTTGATTTACTGTGTACTATTAGTAGTTTCTCACAGTTTTTAAAACGCTCTATGATTAACAATAATGCGCACAGTTACGTTTTCAACCTTTCTTTGTTCAAACCATAGCTTATTAAATAAAGGAGGAAATGTAAATAGGTAATTTTTTTTAAGTTAAATATCTAATAATAATGAAATTTGGCAAGAAGCTGTATCTACTATAATAAACACGATCTAAATAGTAAAATCTAATTGAATCGCTCTGTATAATACGAAGACGACATGTCTGATTTATATCTAATGAGTATCTGTATATAAAATACTTAATCACTTTAACAATATCTATTTATTTTAACCTTATACGTATTTCGGCATGTTTACATGCCATTGTCAAAGGTTATATGAAAGTAAACAGTTAGTGTTGTAGTGTTGTAGTGTTATAGCAATAGAACTTTTTTACTTATCTTGGTAATCGTCTGCAGATGACTTGATTTCTTATTCCAAAATGTCCAGTAGAGGAGAATTTAACAGATCAATTTGCTCATTCATTAACGGTACAGTTTTTAAATGTTTGTGAATTTCAAAAGCTTCTAGTATATCTAATTTACGTTTATCATCACAAAAGTGTAAACATTTTATGGTGTTATTAGATGTCATTGAATGATTTTGTTCTAGTAAGTGTTTAGCGTAATTGGATTTATGTGGGTGTTTGTATTTGTAACAACGTACGTGTTCTTTATACCTAATATCAAAATTACTAATTGTCTACTTTTAGAATTCATTGCTCGGTTTTACTCTGTATTTTGGTATGTGTGATGCAATAACAATGAACAAATTACAGTTCATATCTTTTAAAACGTGTAGGCTGTCAAGTGTTCGTTAATAATAAAAACATAAAGGCGTGGGTAATTATAGTGATTGATGGCTAAAATTTTAGAGTAGCAGGAACAATTTAAGCTGCTTTAATGCGTGGTAATAAGCCAACGCGTAATATATCATTAATATGATATGCAAATTTTTTACAAATTCTTGCACTTTTATGCTTTTTTCCCTAAGTTAATACATTTCAGTAAATGTGAAGGTGTGCGTACAAGTGTTTACATAAAATAAAATGCTGTGGTGACAGTTAAAAATATTGCAACGTTTATCAATCAATTATAGAAGTCACATGTCTGAATGAATACAACGAATATTTTAAATAACAATTATTCTTCTTTTGCTGGGAAACAATTAATTTCAAATAGAAGACACATAATGAAATTTGAGTTAATTGCCGATAGAGTAGTGATTTCAAGATTTATTTGAGAAAAGCCGTCACTTTTGTGAATCAGTGTAGCAATCCATTATTGCACACAATAAATCGTAGTTCGAAAAGGAAAATTGTTACCACTATTCTTCGCGCACATATGACAGACTGCCCCAATACAAACACATGTCTGTATATTCAATTGTTTTTAAAACCAAAGAATCTCATTTAAGAATAATACTAATATTTAATTTAACAAAACAGCAGTGAATTTACAGCAACATAGCTGTAATTATACACAAGTTTTAAAAATTGTATGTATTTCATCTCCATCAGGTACAACAGCGTAGCCACTCTAAGAAATGTGCATATGGTGAAAATACAAGAACTTTTATGTATTTTTTTATTACCGTTAAGAATATATAAACAGAATTATCAACAGTCGTTCCTATAATATTATAAAACTAAAAAATTATATTTATTTAAATACGCTATTACGTTCTACCAGAGAATAGAGTTAGCAAGAAGTGGTGAAAAGAAGGAAATAGAAAGAAGAGTAAGAAGTAGATGGGTCGTCTTTGGAAAATTATCCTTAATTCTTCAAAAAAGCCCAACATCTTAAAACTAAAGTGTTCGGCCAATGTGTTTTTCCAGTAATGACATATGGGGCAGAAAATTAGGGAAATGCAAAAAGTAACGTAAAAGTTATTAGGATAGCTCAACGCAGGATGGAAAAAGCAATGTTAAACATAATAAGAAAGAATAAAATCTATAACGAAAAGATAAGATCAATCACCAATGTAACAGATGTTGGTGTTAAAATCGTCCAGCTGAAATGGAGTTATGCGGGACATGTTGCCATATGTAACATGAATAGATGGAACCGCAAAATAATCGAATGGAGACCGTACGAGCATATAAGAGGAAGAGGAAGGCCGCCCATGCGCTGGTACGACGATTTCAAGAAGGCGGCCGGATTAGGCTGGCTCCAAATCGCACATGATCTTAATAGATGGAAAACATTAGAAAAGACCTACATCTAAAAATGGATACGAAGAAAAGCACTAGGATGATGAAGAATAAAAAATAACGTTCTAGCTGTTTGGGATTTATTTATAAAGGTTGGTATGTACAAGACCCCTCGGGGGTTGGGATACCTACCGAGCGCGTCTTTAGGTGGCGGATAGGAGAACGGCCGAAGTCTTCGGACCTAGGTTAGTGGTTAGTTAGTAGGGACATCCCGGGTCTAAACCCCCGTGTGATGAAACGAAAGCTGCCGCCGCGGACCATCCCCCCTCTCCATTGAGTTGTGACCGCTCAATAGATTTCACAGGGTTTAGGTCACCCTCGTGTTTGTGCCGTGCGAGGCGACCCGTGTCGGTTGGATGAAGGGATCCTGGTGATTGAGCTACCTCTGCGACAGGTATGGTTTCCTGGAGTGCGGCAACACATCTTTTTGGCCCTGATTTCACCTAGACGGGAGGACGAGCTCCTTGGCGGTGGAGAGGCGCGCAGTGGGTCCCTAGGATCCCTAGGGGTTCTGATTTCTGATTTCCTAGGGTTTTTCTGGTGGTGCCTACTCGTGTGCAACTCATCTCTGGGAACTATGTCTTCCTAGTAGCCTTGGCGTCGAAGTTCAACGTCCCCTTGTTGGGCTCCGCAGTGGATGAGGAGCTAGGGAGATGAACATATATTTCAGCATGGAATCAAAACTAAATAAAGAAATCGTACAGGGTGCGTCTTCGGATACCCCTGTAACAAGCCAGCAGCAGCAGCAGCAACAACAAAAACAACAAAAGAAGGAGGAACAGACTCTTCCAAAGAGGAAGAGGATTTCTGGCTCTGAACAGAAACGAAGGAGGAAGGCTCGCTTAGCAGCAGAGAACTCCGACACTACTGCCTCTACCTCCACCCAAGGGCTGGCTCCTGCAGCTAACCCTAGGGCGGTAGGCTCAGGTAAAATAAACAGCAGAAGTGGGAGGGGAAGTGGGGTCTCCTCAACCGCTACCAAGGGACTGGCTCACAGAGCAAGCCCCAAGGCGGCCGGTTCCGGTGGTCCTACACCAGGCATGGGCAACCTTTTGCGTAGCTGGGGCCAACTGAAAATCCATTTATGTATCGCAGGCCGTAAATAAGATAAAAAAGCTTCACTCTTTTGGAAAAATATTTTTAATAAACGTAGTCAACAAAAACAAATTCGAAAAAATCAATACATTTTTTAAAATATTAAAATTATAAAAGTATACAGAAACATAATCAATAAAAACAGAAATTTTTACAAATGTGAAAATTCAAAAAAATATACAGAATATTTCACTTTCGCATAAAGCCGACGTAGTCCGCATTTTTCTCTCAAACAAAAAAAAAATAATTTGTAACTGTCGTTTATTTTTATCGGTTTAAAATAATAATCGGTCCCGCGGGCTGGATTGGTGGTTAAATGAAATATGTCCGGCGGGCCGGAAAAGAGTTGTACGCGGGCCGCATACGGCCCGCGGGCCGTAGGTTGCCCATGCCTCTTCCACACGGCCGAAAAGAAGGAGCCACTTGGTAGGCTCCTAATTTTTGGCCTAAGCAAAGAGGCCGAGACGGCCGTAAAAAGCAAAGGAGGTAAACTGCACTATCAGTTTACCACCCTAACCATAAAAATTCAGAAGCCTGGGGATGCACCTCCAGCCTCTGAAAATCAACCTATAGGGCAGGGTGCGTCTACGGACACCCCTCAACCCTTTTTAATTTCAGATCAGGGGGCGTCTGCTGACATCCCTCCACCACCACCCGGAGTGCCGCTATCAGAGCAGCCATCCGAAGAGGAATCCCCACCCCCATGGATACAATCTGTGATGAGGAGAGGATGCTGATGGAGATACTGTTGGAGTCCGGGTCAGACACCGGGGCCTACTAACTCTTTTTTGTTGACACCATGTCCACTCAGCCTGGACTAAATATTATACAAATCAACCTGCAACACTGTCGAGTGGCTGCTGTCACTTTACGCAGACATCTCGACAGTCAGCAGGACACTGTTGCATTAATACAAGAGCCTTTGATTGTAAAATCTAAGATCTGTGGATTAAATAATAATAATGGCACTGTCTTTACAGATAATGCCCAAAAGAAACCAAGGACGTGCATCTACTGTCCCAAACATTTACAAGCCTTCGCTTTGCCACACCTCTGTACGCGCGATATTACGGCGGTACAGGTGAGCTGTAGCATTAACGAAGGAAAAGAAGATGTAATACTAGCATCGGTATACCTTCCCGGTGACTCAATCGACCCTCCGCCCAGCGCGGAGTTGATCGAACTGGTGGATTACTGCGAGAGGGAAAATAAACACCTAATTATTGGCTGTGATGCGAACGCGCACCACGTTTCATGGGGCAGCAGTACCATTAACACCAGAGGTAAATCTTTACTTAAGTACCTAGCAAGTACAAATCTAGAAATACTGAACCGTGGATGTGAACCTACCTTTGTCACAACGCGCAGCCAGACGGTGATTGATGTCACCCTGGCATCGTTAGGTATTTCGAATAATATTGTGGGCTGGCATGTATCACCTATTGTATCCATGTCAGACCACAGATGGCTCTGTTTCAGATTATCTGGAACTACGGCCATACCAAAACAGTATCGGAACCCTAGGCAGACCGACAGACTATCCTATAAAGTAGATCTGGAAGCCCACCTGGCGGAGTCGATTTTCCCGGATACGATTGCTCGAGTAGAGGACCTGCAGACCAGTGTGGACATTCTACAAAACCCGCTCTTACAATCCTATGAATCATCATGCCCCCTGAAGACACCCAAGGCGAGTCGCACAACCTCTTGGTGGTGCAAGAAACTCGACAGGATGAGATCAGTACTGGGTAAACTCTTTAATAAAGCAAAGAGAACTAGAACTACTAGTGACTGGGAGGCCTACAAAGACCAAAAACGAATATATAAAAAGAAAGCCGCCGGAGGCAGAGGGACTCTTGGAAAACTTTTTGCAGTTCCATGGAGACTACTACCTCACCGGCAAGACTAAAAAGGATCCTTTCCAAAGACCCCAATCAACAACCTGGCTCTCAGGCAAGGGGATGGTTCTCTGACAACCAAACTCGAAAAGACAGCACAAGTGTTAATTCAAACACATCTCCCAGGCTGCATCCCATCGAGGAGGATTGGGAAGTGGCGGACCGGGTCGTAAGGGGCGACAAAGTAACCTGGGCTATAAACTCCTTTCTCCCCTTCAAGTCGCCAGGAGTGGACGGTATCTTCCCAGCCCTATTACAATGGGGTCTGGTCCTGATACTTGCCCACCTGGTGCGCATCTACCGGGCATGTATCGCCTTCCGATATATACCGGAGAGCTGGAGAGAAGTGAAGGTAGTTTTTATACCCAAGCCAGGGCGTGTTGACTACACCCTGGCCAAATCTTATCATCCCATTAGTCTTACATCTTTCTTATTAAAGACTCTTGAGAGACATTGTGACAGAGAAATAAGGGAGAAGGTGCTTGTTTCACACCCACTGCACCTAAACCAACACGCTTACATCCCAGGGAGATCTACCGAATCGGCGCTACATGCCGTAGCGAATCGGATCGAGAGATCACTAGACAACAAAATGTCTACCCTGGGAGTTTTCATTGATATTGAAGGAGTCTTTGACAAGGCCACCTTTGAAAGTATAAATTCTGCCTTACGCAGACTTGGAGTGGATAAAGCACACGCTTGCAATGAGAGCAGTGCAATTCATCTTAGGAGACAGCTCAATTAGAGGTGTTGTGATGAAAAGCTGCCCACAGGGCGGAGTTCTGTCTCCACTGTTATGGAATACAGTGGTGGACAGTCTTCTGAACTCACTCAATGATGCTGGATTCTATACCATTGGATATGCGGATGACATCACCATCCTCATCACGGGAAAGTTTGAGGGCATGCTCTGCACCTTAATGCAGACGGCTCTTCAAATAACAGAAAAATGGTGTAATGAACAGTCCCTATCTGTCAACCCCTTGAAGACAGAAATGGTACTCTTCGCAAAGAAAAAGAAGGTTGGAACCCTTACGTACACCTCTCCTATTCAACGCTTCTCCCAGATTCTCAGATAATGTCAAATACCTGGGAGTTATTTTTGACAAACAGCTAAACTGGCAGTGTCGCCGCCCTCTGGGTAAATCTTGGGGACTTTTTCCTAGAATTATCTTGTGGCTGTATACTGCCGTGATTAGGCCATTGCTATGCTACGGAGCACTTGTCTGGTGGCCTAGGGTCAGACAGGCTACGGCAGCAACCAAACTGGGACACGTGTAACGTCTCTCTTATCTCAGTTCTACAGGTGCTATACGCTCAACCCCCACGGCCACCTTAGAAGTGATCTTATGCCTTCCTCCACTTGATCTCTTTGTGAAGGAAGTAGCGGTGAGGACTGCTTTGAGGCTGCGCCACAAGGGGCTGCGGCAAACAGCAGGAAAGGGAGGCAGACACACCCGCATCCTGGATGAGGCAATCGTCAAGATTCCTCTTCTGGATGCTATGGTGGACTGCCTTCCTTTACAATTTGCCTTCAATAGACACTTTAGTGTTTATGCGACCAACCCAGCATATGGACATATCCATCTTCACCGATGGATCTAAAACAAAGCATGGAACGGGTGCCGGAATTTTCTCCGATGACCTAAACCTACGCCAGAGTATACCACTAGGCAAAATTGCCACTGTCTTCCAAGCGGAGGTAGTGGGAATAATGCATGGTGCAAATGCAATTCTTGAACGACAAATCAAGAACCAACGTATTGGTATCTACAGCGATAGCAGAGCCGCTTTACTAGCCTTAGGCAGTTGCAAAATCACCTCAGGAGTGGTACTGCGGTGTCGTGAAGCTCTCGACGATATCTCAAAAGATAATGCCGTCTCCCTTGTATGGGTGAAAGGACATGACGGAACCTACGGCAACGAAAAGGCTGATGAGATTGCGAGACTGGCCTCCGGACAACCTCTCTGGGGGCCAGAACCCGAAGATGGGTTAACACTCAAAGCTGTCGTCAAGCAAGGGCTGCTATTACGGCACCCTCGCCAAAAACAGCCAAATACTCAGCAACACTCCAATTGCGGATGTCCTCAAGTACATCCAAAAGGTTGGATGGCTTGGGCGACGTCCAATGTGGAGAGCTGCTGGGGAGGTAGTACAATGGGCCCACCTATTGTGGCCTAAGTGCGCGTGAGGTAACTCACACTCCCAATTCTAAATCCAGAATCCAAACCCTGTATAAACTGGGATATAATAGGACTCTGCGAGGTTAGAAAACGTGGAGAGCAGCTCCTTACCCTAAAATCAGGTCACATGTTATATTATAATGGTAACCCCGAAAATTCAATTGGTGGAACAGGTTTTCTTATACACAAAAAACACGTACAAAATATTATGACCATCAAAAGAATATCAGATCGTGTAGCGTACGTGATACTAACTCTAACGAATCGATACTAAATGAAAATTATACAAGCTTATGCCCCTACAACAACTCATGAAGACGAAGAAGTTGAGGACTTCTATGAAGACGTAAGAGGTATTTACCGAAACCAACTGTTACTACACCTTTCTTATGGGCGATTTCAATGCCACAGTTGGAACCCAGATGGACGAATCAGAAACAACAATAGGAAAATATGGTTTGGAAGGAAGAAATGAAAGGGGTCAAATGCTTCTCAATTTTCTACATCAACATCAACTACATTTAATGAATAGTTTCTTCAAAAAGAAACCAAACAGACGATGGACTTGGGCGAGTCCTGATGGTGTAACCAAAAATGAAATAGACTTCTTCATAACAATACAGAAACGAAACGTCACAGATGTTACTGTACTAAATCAATTTAGCATTGGAAGTGACCATCGAGCAATACGAGCTACAATTAAAATAAATCTGAAAAATGAAAGAACGAAAATGGTTAGAAAAAGGAAAACAGTAAAGTGGAATCTACCAGAAAATATAACAAAATATATGGAATCTATAACCCTAGCTCTAAACCATCCCCACCCAAAAAATGTCGAAGCCCTAAATAACAAAATTACAGAAACATTAATAACATCACAACAACAGTACTGCAATAAGCCACTTCCAAAAGAAGAAAAATTTAGCGATAACACCAAAAAACTGACCAAAGAAAGAAAACTAAAAAGAGAAAAACAAAAAGGAGACTCGGAAGAGTTAAGAAATCTAAATAAGGAAATTTCAAAAGAGATACGTAAAGACCAGAGAAGATATAATACAGAGAAAATTAAAGAGACAATTGAGGAAAATAAAAATATGCAAGTGCTTAGGAGAAAGTTAACAGATAGTAAAAAGGAATTATTTAAACTTAAGGATGAGGGAGGATACGAAACAACAAACAGAGAAATAACAGAAACATTTTATAGAGAACTGTATAGAAGCAGAAGAGTAGAGACTAATGACGACGCACCACAAATAAAAAAACACAAAATAGTAAATCAGGACTCTGAACATCTACCTGAAATAACGATTGAGGAAGCAAGACATGCTCTCAAGGACATGAAAAATAATAAAGCCCCTGGAGAGGACCAAATCACAATATAGTCTATTAAATTAGGTGGTGAAGAATTATTGAAAGTAATAGTTACCCTTTTCAACCTCTGTTTGGAGAACAGTATAATCCCGACAAAATGGAATAACGCGGTGACCATTCTTCTACAAAAGAAAGGAAATATATCGGATCTCGAGAATTATCGACCGATCAGTTTGCTGTCCCACATCTACAAATGGTTTACTAAAATCATAACGAAGCGCTTAGAAAGAAAGCTAGACTTCTACCAACCCAGAGAACAGGCTGGTTTTAGGAGTGGATATGGAACAAACGACCACTTGCAAACAATTAAAACTCTTGTTGAGAAATCAATAGAATACAATAAATCGCTAGTGTTGGTGTTTGTCGACTTTAAAAAAGCGTTCGACACGGTAGAACTATCGGCAATCTTATCAGCGTTGGAGCAAAGCAGAATAGATTACAGATATGCCCAGTTGATAAAACATATATACAACAACGCCACAGCATGTGTCAAACTTCAAGTATCTACAAACAAATATAGAATAGAACGAGGAATCAGACAGGGGAACACAATTTCTCCTAAACTTTTCACGACGGTGTTAGAGTATGCTTTCAAAGAACTAAATTGGGATAGAAAGGGTATAAACATCGATGGCGAATACCTGAGTCACCTACGCTTTGCCGATGACATTGTAATAACAACTGATAGTTTTAGTGAAGCTCAACAAATGCTTGCAGAAATAAAACTAGCATCGGAAAAAATTGGCTTAAATATCAACTTTGAAAAGACCAAGTTCATGACAAATTTAGTTTCCAATAATACCATGGAAATTGATGGAAACAATGTAGAACAGGTTCATGAATACAAATACCTAGGCCATGAAATAAGAATTGGCAGGGACAATCAAACATGCGAAATTCACCGTCGAATAAGTTTGGGATGGGCTGCTTTTGGTAAGATGCGTGACAACCTCTAAGAAGACTTGCCTATCTGTCTGAAAAAAAAAGTCTATGAACAATGTATCATGCCCGTGGTTATGTACGGTGCAGAAACACTCACTCTAACAAAACAATCAGCAATTAAACTGAGAGTGCCTCAAAGAGCAATGGAGAGTGCCATGCTTGGAATAACGAAAAGAGATAGGATACCTAATCCTATAATAAAACAGAGAACGAAAGTAATCGATATTATCCAACATATCACGCAAGCTAAATGGAGATGGACAGGCCACATAGCTCGAATGACCGATAATAGGTGGACCAAAAGACTTATAGAATGGAGAGCTAGGGAAAACAAAAGAAGCAGAGGCAGACCACCAACTAGATGGAGCGATGATGTACGAAGAATAGCAGGCAACTGAATAAACAAAGCACAAGACAGAAGAAAGTGAAAGGATCTAGAGGAGGTCTATATCCTACAGTGGATGCAAGTGGCTGAGGGATGATGATGATGATGATGACGGGACATAGCTTACACTGACTTGTGAATGAATGTCTAACGCAGTTTGACTTTTGATTCTTGTAACCAAAAGTGAAGTTTTCCATTTGGCGGTTATTGGAATACTTCTTGAGGGAAGGAAAGGGATAAATGTTGGATCCGCTCTAACTCTCGACGCGAACGTCGTAGAAAGTTGATTGTTTTTTAAATTTATTGTTTTGGTTAGTTCTATAGTTTTCATTCTTATAAAAATAGTCGGTATCTCCAACCGAGTTTGTTATAGCAAAAAATGAGTAATATGTTGCCGGAAACTATTATTAATAACAAAATCAGTTAATATCATTGAATTCATGCAGGTTAATATAATTCTGAACCTAAATGTATTCAATAATGTAGTTAAACATTGAGCACATTATTAAAATACTTATATACAGATCTTATACAAATGAAAAAAATATAAAAATCCATAAAAATCAACTGCAAGTAGCTGATAGATTCAAGAATGATTGAGAAGCTGTTACATCTCAAAATAAGATAAAGTTGAAATGGCTTATTTTTTGTAAAAATGATACAAATTCTAAATTATTTAGAATTTTTGAAGAAGAATCCGCTAAAAGTCTATTAAAAACAAGATAATGTATTTGTTCGGTGAAGTACTTACACAGTAAACAAAGTTATTGTGTGAAGTTAAAATTGGCGTGAGTTAAAATGAGTTAAAATTCACTCAAATTTGAATTTTTCGACAAAGTTTGGTATTATGACTAAATAATGAGTATATTTGATAACCAATAGATATAATTTTTACTTTTTTTGTTAAAAGTGTCAACTTTTGTGTGAATAGACTCACTTTTGTGTGTTAGAACAAACCGTCGTGCATGTGTAGTATATCAGTTAGCGGCATTCACATTATGCGTCAGGATATTAGTAGGATTTAGCATAACAGTTAGCGTTGGTTATTGTGTGGAAGTACAGTTTGCATTTAACATAATTATAACATCAGTTTTTATCTTTGGAATTGTAAAAATGTAGGTGAAGTGAATAGTTATGAAGATGTGGTGGACTTAGGAAAGTAACGAGATGCTTCTAATTATATTATTATGTACTTCAATCGTGCTCTAGTCTGCCAATTGTCTCCGGGGATTCCCCTGAAGCATACGCCTAAATGTTAATCAGTTAATAATAGAAATACAATAAAAATATTAACAAATCTGTTAGAATGATGAAATATACCCTTAACTAATATTTCAGCCAAAATTCACATAATTTTTTGGGCGTTCTAAATTGTAAGTTATCATGGCGTTATATTTCAATCATAATTCCGTAAATTTAATCAAGTTCTGAGTGACTTTAACAAAGCGTGCGAGTTATTTTACACAACATTTAGTCAAAAATTGAAATTGCGGAGATGATATGCTGCAGATGAGATAGGTAATTTTCTGGACTAACTTGAAAATATACGCATGAGATAATTCTATAAACATAAATTATGTGTGTTCTATGAATTCTGCCTAGGTTCCCTAAATGAGCAAAATAGTCCATCAATAATTAAAATATGTGGCGTGGCTTTGATATTCTAGTTTATAAAAGGATCATGTTCGATAGCGCTGAATTGGAAGTATAAAAAATAAACAAATCAATTTTTCTACAATAGATAAAAATTATTATAAGCAACTGTTTTTATTTTATCTTTGTGTTTACTTAGTTGTATACTTAAGTACTTATATTCTTATTTGTTGCATGTTGGCGTTTACATTTCTCATACAAATATTTTAAAAATAGCTACATACACGTATTTATATAATTATTGGTTTCATGCTTAGTTTTATTTTTCCATTAGATATTAAGCAGCTAGTTAATTATACCGCAGTATAGGTATAAGTATGGTAATTAATACTGGTATGGAACTCATTTGGAATTATCAGTTTAATTGACATTTTTTAACCCACACAATAATTGAGTAAAAGTACAGAACATCTACAGAAAATTAACTCATTTTTCAGAATATTTGTCAATCTTTATTAAATCAAAATACAATATTTGTGAGTGAGTTAAATATCAAATACCTGTTGTGTAAAAGTACTCAACTTTGATATAATTTACTCATGTGTTTTGAGTTATTTAAGTTATTCAATAAAGTGCTAAAATCACATTCAAAACTGTGTTAAATTACTCTCCAAACTGTGTTAAATTAACTCAAATATTTTTAAACAGAGTACTACGCCTTTGCTCAAAAATCGTGAGTGCAATATTTATTCAAAACTGTGTGGACCTGGGTTGACACGATATTGCGTTTTTTTAGGGAGTTTTACTCCAAATTCTTTACTGTGTACGAAACATATCTGGACATCACCGAAGTTGATATTGTATAGCATAAATTATGTTCTTTAAAGTACTTTCCAAAATCTTCTTCTAACCATAATAAGGAAGGAATTCTAAACACTTCAAAAAACGTTGACATTGTCCAGTTTGCCTTTCAAAATCTAACTGAAGAAATTAATGATCAATGGCAATTTCAAAGTTTTTAATTAGGTTATTTAACAACGAAACTTGAAGAGTTGTGTGATAATCCTGACGTTGGTGTTGACAATAGATCCACTAAAGGTGTGGCTTCTATGGACAATATGCCAGCGTTTTGATGCCGCGTAATTGTAAAGCATAATATGCAGCAGAAGCGCGCAGTTATAATTATTCCGTTAAGTTCGCCCTCTGGTTTCTATAAAAACGATTTCTAACGAGAACCAGCTATTTTATTTTCAGTATAATTAAGAATGATTGGTAGCTGGAGCTGCGTAGAGACATTTATGGATTGCTATTTTTCATTGTTAACATTTTTGAAATCTTATTGTCGGCAACGAATTGTTCCAAATTTTAATGTTTAGTAAGTAGCTAACTTATGTGCAAAAAAAGGAATGCAACAAAAGAACGCAACTTCTAAGTGAAACTCCTTAACGTGTTTTCACTGACAGTGTTTTTTGAATTTCTATGATTTAACTGAAAACAAATACGGTTTTAGTTACAAATCTGGTGTTTATGTCATCTTCTAAATATTAATTAAGAGATGGATGGACCTTCGCATTAAAGAGGGACTGAAGTGCTGCAGTGAATGCAATTGTAAAGATTGCAACAATAGTTTAGTAAGGTTACTCGAAGATCCTGATTCAGAAACAGGAGAAACTTATTAAGAAAATTTTACTCGTTTATTTACACAGCATTAGTTGTATATTACGTCACATATATGTATTATTTCTTTGTGTGTCATATTAATAACTAACTAAAATTATTTGAATATGGATACAGCTTCAAACACTGTCAAGGTTTATGCCTACGATGCGGCACGCGGTGTTTTGATAAAAAAATTCATACCATCAAAATCAATAGCATCCAAATATTTCTCAAAGTGTTTTCTTAATTTTGTTCGCTGTATGTATGTGTTAAAATCTACAAATAGAAAAGTTTGTCACTTAGTATAAAGTTCACTACATCGAAAGCAAAAAGTCATATTCGTAATTTTTTTGGGCAAAAAATAAATTTTATTCGGAAATTCAAATGAGGTCATAGATTGATGCTGGTGCATCAGCTTTTAAACAAAGAAAAATCGAATCGATACGCCAAGTACTTCTCAAGATCTACGTTATATGTGCTAAAAATGCTTAATTCGAAAATTGGCGATCTGGGCATTTTTATTAATAAAAAATTTCGGTACCGGTCAAACAGGTCGTAAATGACCATTTTGTGTAACAAATGACGTACTTTATAAAAATATGTCGGTTCGATCTATTTTACGCAGACAATTTTTTTTATAAAAGAAGCGACTGTTACCGTTTACTAAATTTACATGGAAATTTTATCTATTTCTAATTTATTTTCTTATACAAATGTTATAAATGTCAATATATAAATTGACTAAACTAAATTGATGATTTTTTTTAAAATTATGTAGAAAAGAAATATTGTTTAATTCAATCTTCAATCAAATATATTATAAATCATATCTCTTACTACACACTGCGTAACAAAATGGTGGGTTGGCTATACATAGCCGTATTGTACTCACTGAAATAATCATTTAATATCTCGGACACCCTTTTATATAAAACAATGCAATTTGGCCTACGGTTTAGTACTACTAGAAGTGCTACTATCTAAATAAAATTATTTAAACCAGACGCGTCCCAAATTGAAGGAAAGGCTGAGTGGGTAATTTTTATTTATTATTTTTGTAATCTTCGATTTTTTTACCAATTTGAGCCAGTAATATGATTCTACCCTGCAAAATGGGGGTCTAGGACATTTCGCCGAATGCCCAAAACGCCGACTGCTTATTTTGTACGTCCAAAACGCCGAACAGGTCCAAAACGCCGACTGCTACTAGAGGACCATTTCGCCGAATACGCCCAAAACGCCGACTAACGTACATTGGACATTTCGCCGAACGTGCCCAAAACGCCGACACTTGTTAAACGACGCCACAGAGATCGATATATTAGCGTCGGAGCCGAATAACTGCCGAACCTTGCGTGTCCATTACGCCGATTATTTCGCAAAGGACACTTTGCCGACCCTGACCAAAACGCCGAAACAAGACTATGACCAAAACGCCGACCATGTCCAAAGCGCCGAACGCTTGTAAGAGCCATTTTGCCGACCGCGGCCAAACCGCCGAAATCAGACTATGACCAAAACGCCGACCGTGTCCAAAATGCCGAACGGCTCGTAAGGGACACTTTGCCGACCGCGACCAAAACGCCGAAATCAGACTATGACCAAAACGCCGAACATGCCCAAAATGCCGAACACTCGTAAGGGACACTTTGCCGACCCTGACCAAAACGCCGACAGAACCATAAATGAACATAGCGGAGATAAGTATGTACTTGTAATAGTTCATTCATAGGTGGCAGTAAACGCCGATAAAGAAGATAGCTTAATAAGGTTTAATGTACTGATTTTATGTAAGTAATTTTCTTCAATAGATTGCGCAACCGTCGATTGTTACAGTTTTTACAAATTTTGAATCTTGTTTTTACATTTGTGCGTGGCGTCCTGAGTTCAGATATTTTACTTTTAAACATACTTTGTAAATTGCTTATTAATTTTATTCGATTTTCTCGAAAAAGAAAGGTTGGTCGTATTTTTAGCAAGCGTAGCATTTTTGAGCATTTTTCTCATAAATTCAATTATATAATATACTTTCTAAAATAAGGAATGATAAAAAAGTTATGAACAAAGATTCAATAAGATATCGACGTTAAGGGTGAAAAAAAAATAAAATCTCACAAAAAAGAGGTTCCACCAAACAATGACATACTCAAAATTTCAAATTTTTATCTTTCACGGCTCTCAATTTCTTTAAAATGCACTGCCATGAAATATTTGTTATTTAACCCTATTTGCGAAAAGAAATTAGGTACTTAAATTGTAATTTGTAGTGATCTTACTCAGAAAAACCATGACAATTCATTTGAATAAAAACAATCAATTAAAAGTAAAATTATCTATTTTAAATAAATAAAAAAATTGATTGTTCTAAATTAGATCGGTGTTTTTCAAAATAACATTTTGTACGCCGCCGTATATAAAGTCTTTATGCAAGTTTTCTATTTTGTATGTTTGTAATTAATTAAAAAGCAGGTATTAAAAGTCAGTAGTTGCTTTTCCTAAAAGAATTCGTCATTCTAATTATGACGACTATTACATTTACAGCATATTTGCCCAAGTCTAGTAATAATATTAATGAAATAAACAACTATATTTTATAATTTTACTTTTTCTTGTGAATTTTTTTCCTTTGGATTTTTTCCCTTGAATTTTTTTCCTTGGATTTTTTTATATATGTTTTTCTTGAATTTTTTCTTTAGACCTCTACCTTTTACTAATTTAAAGGTGCCGCAGCTGCGTTCTCTTTAAAGGGTTGCATCTCGCAAAAGGTGAGTTTTGAGACATAGTTTGTATAGACTTTTTTCCTTCTTTTTGATAAATGAGTTCACCCTCCCATTTATGAAAGATATTTCAGAATCACCCTTTAAGTTTCGATTAAAATTTCGGATTATTTATATCGACCCGGATTTTTTTCTATGCAGATGCTATAAATTTGATTTTTGCAATATTCGCATATCGGTTGGAAGCTATGACCTTTTACAATTTCAATTTTATTGTAATTTATAATAACATCTCTAAACAGTATTGAGAATCGACGACAGCTATATCGTGTTGATTTTATATAATAGGAATAATTCTTATAACTTTAGCCTCTCAAAAAATACTACAAACATCCATACATATATAAAAGCACAAACGGTTTTTTTCTCCCCTTCCTCCAGCGGTTACCGCTTCAGCAATTTGGAACATTTTTTTTTAAATGAAAGGTCTCTATCCACAGATGGAACATGAAACATTTTTATATTTTTATTCTACGTCGATTTTTTAATAATAATTATTTTAATTTATAATATATATGACGGTCGGCTAGACGCGCGTCACTTGGGGCGCCCTCTATAATAACGTCGCGTGTCATTATTGGAACTAATGCATCACGTGACTTGACATTTCGCCGGTTCTGTCAACGCTGTCTGTCAGTGCATTGTGTGCTGGGGTAACACTAGTATTCATTTATGTGTCATTAGTGCATACTTTAATAGCTAAAATTCTTACCAATCGTTATTACGTTGTACAATTTTACTATTACTTAAATTTAATTAAAGTAAAGATTAATGTTAATACTTAATGTTACCAACAAATAATAAAAGTGGTTCAAAGTTTGTAACTTATTTTTCGAGCAGATATTTGGCCATTTGATATATTTATGTTGGGTAATATGAAAGGAATGCAGGACGTCCATTTTATGGATTATACCTAAACAATCATTTCTTATATTTTAAGACAACTTTGCATTTTAAAACCACTTCTACAGAGTGGCATTCTGATTCTGAGGGCTAGAAACCATTGCTACCTGCCGGATTGCTCCTCCAACCCTATTACAAAGTCGGCATACTTACAACTAGGAACTGTTGCTAATTTTACTGGGAAAAAAATATTTTTTCAAAAAGCTTTTACTTCTAATATGTAGAATTGTAGACAGGGTAGATTTTTAATCTGCCAGACGAAGGATTAGAGCGGTTATCGGGCCATTACCAGCTACTTACTTATTAAACCGCCAGGTACAGGGTTTGGGTGAACAAATTGTAAGCCAGAGGTAATAAAGATTTGGATTTTACGGATCTGTGAATCGTTAAGCTACCTGGTACCCAGCAGCCTAAGTCAAAACATATTTTTAAATTCCGGTAATAATAACTCGGCAAAATTTGCATTTCATTTATTGATGCAAAGGACTGAAACCTAAAAGATTACAGTCGCCGCTCCTAGTTTATGCATGTTAACAATGGCCCAAAGCTACCGACAGGTTCACCCATTACCAAATAAACGAATTAAATAATATTTTCTTCAATAAAACCAAATTTGTAGGTATGTATTGCAGCTACCTATGCTGTACGAAATGTAAATATTGAATTTATCCGAATAGCAGATATCTAACGGATATATTGGTGTTGTTTAAAATTTGAATAATATAAATGTGTATTACTAACAATTTGGTCTTAATCATTTATTTTACTGGAATTCGCGTATACAATTCACCCTGCGATTTTCATCTGAATTAACTATAAGTACATATTTGAACGTCACATTTTAACAGATAAATACGCATAATGAATGTTTCGGACGAATCTGATTTTTTTAATAAATCCGGAATGACGTTTTATCAGATATTGGTTTCGTATATTTTATCCAGATAGTAAAAGCTTAACGAATTATCCAGATAACTGCTAATTTAAAATCGTATTTAGTAAAATATTAATCTAAAAATAAAAATCGTAAAAAAATGTGATGCGCTTCATTGGTTGAGTAAAGTTACTCACAAGATTTTTTTTCGATTTTCAACGATATGGACTCGTTATGTTTTTAATTTGTAAACAAACTTTGGTTTTATTGGAAAATACTTCACCGAATCAAGGAAAATATCGATTATCGGTTTCATAATAATCGAAAAAAATGCTCTTTTTAAAAACATAACGATAACAAGCCGATATCGTTCTATTTGAAAAAATCGCTTTTTGAAAAACTGTTTTCGGTAAATTTAACTTCTCGCAGAGTGAAACGCATAACGTTTCAACTGCAATTTTTCTTTTAGATTAGGATATTACTCCGATTTTTTTCCTCGGCTTTTTTCTTATGGTTTTTTTCGTCGGTTTCATGTTATGTATGTATTTTTCCTTGGATTTTTTCCGTCGGCTTTTCCTCGGATTTTTTTCCGGCGTTTTTTCCCTAGAATCGAAAATCCTATACCAAATTTTTGCCGTTCAATCAAAATTGAGATATGAGCAGATTCCAGATTTTTGTCTATATTCAAATTCAAAGTACATGGATTCAATACAAATCAGTAAACAGCTGAAACACGTAAATATACATATTTATTTTCCTAAAGCTGTGAAGAAATTGAAAGCTATTAGTAATATACACGGTGTTAATTAAGTACGTAGACAAACTTTGCAGGGTGATTTCCTGATTAATTCTAAGACACAAATTTATATAAGCAAAGAACCTAATCGGCTTCGTTTTCAAGAAACAGGATGTAAGTTTTAAAAATTTTTTTTTTTTAAATCTGGAAAATGCCTACAGGTATTCTATTAAAATTTGGTGTAAGTTAGTATTGCATAAAGTGGCATTTTTTGGTCAAAATAAATTTAATTTATTTAACCAGTGGCGCGCATCGGGGCCGCCTCAGCTACGTCATTGTAGAAAAATCTAGTACGCCACTGTTGTAACAAGTTTTTTTAGCTTTATCCATTGAAACGACACCTAAGTTGTTTCTTTTTTTGGTAGAATGGGCCGTTTTCGAAAAGGAAAAATCTGTAACTCTGTAATTTTGATCATTATAACATAATTTCCATAAAAATAACAAACTGGTTAGTGTAAATATTACTTATTTATATAAGAAAGGTTTCCATAGCTACAAAACTGGAAAATTATGTAATCTACAAATTATTTACACATACGCTGCTGCTATATAATAAATCAACTAAAGAGCATCTCAGAGATTTTTCTGTTTTTCTCGAAAGCGGTTCCTTTTAACAAATAACAAAAATGAGCGAAACACTTCGCCTGGACTTTCCTATACTTATAAATTAACATTGTTTTATATTTTCCAACAATTTCGATATGCACCTGTCTAGACCCGGCTAGTAAAAGTAAATAGTTCTTATAAGTTGTAACATCTTGAAGCGGTTGAAGAAAGACCGACCGCTGCGCTCTGCAAGCAGAAGGTTGGGTAAAATATTCGGACTGAATCAACGGAAGGGCGGAAATTGATATTTGAAAATGAATTAATAACTCGAGAAGTATTATTTTTAGCAAGAAATTACTCTTATTAATTTGTATTTAGAATTTCAAAACCTTTCTGATTTTAAATATGCCACGTTTCCATTTAAAAAAAAATTATTTTTTACCGTCCGCCATATTAAAATTGGAAACTCAAGTTTTTTTCTTAAATACAATCGAGAAGAATTTGCCCTACAACTTTGCTCTTGGGTTTGCGAGACTATCTATTAAAATAAAAAAGTTAGCCTACACTGAACATTAAACGACTAGTACAAGAATACAACTGCTGTAGAAAGTATGTGAAATTCTTCTAAGGACAAAAAGATTATTAAGGGGCAAAAAATTCGATTTTTTGATTTTTTGTAAAAAGATTCTCCTAGAGCAAACAAAACAAAAAACTAGATTTTTAATTTTTTGTCGAAAAAATTTGGGGGGAGGGGAAACAGTAGCCCCCCTAAATATGAAATTATCGAAAACATATTATAATATTCGGATTTTGCTATCAATGATGAGCTATTTTGCTTTAACAGAAATATTATATTGCCCCCCGTTAAATAAATAAAAGGGTACCAATTTTCAATTTTCAAAAAATCACAGAGGGCGTCACAGTGAAATTATAGCAATGAGCAAAAAACAAAATTGTAGCAGATGCCTATCTCTATCAGCTTAAAAAGTTTAAACAAAAACGTGTGGGCAGTTTTTGAGAAATTTTTTTTTGAAAAATTCCAAAATTTTGGAGTGATGTCATTGCGATCGTTTTTATATTTTCAAAATTAATGATATTTCATGGTATAGTACCCTTGAAGGGCTACCAAACAAGATGTAGTTGATTCCAATCAGATAACTGGTTTTTGAGTAAATGGGCGTTAAAGTCGAAATTTTCAAAAATTCGTAACGGCCGCCATGTTGAAGCTAGAGAGTTCGGTAAAAAAACGTTTGATTTGTTCTAAGGCCTTCTATAATTTCCACTATTCCAATTTCCAAAATTCAGTTTCTGAAAACAATGCTACCAAAAAAACATGTCTAACTTCCGCTTCCGGTTTCGGATTCTTTTTAAAAGCTTATTTTGTCGGTGAATTTTTGATATACCCCCTCATTCCAAAGCACATCAAAATCGGTCCAGCCGTTCCGGAGATATGGAGCGTAACCCACCCACCCACCCACCCACAGACAGACATTTTTTAAAACCCACTTTTTTAGGATCCTGGAAGCCCAAAACATGTATTTCCGTCAAAATCTCGATTTTGAAAATTTGCATGAAATCAATACTTCCCTATACTGAAAGTATAGGAAAGTAAAAAAACGTAGCGTGCCAGATTTTTCTAAAATCATGTAACTGAGGTGGCCCTGAGGCACGCCACTGATAAAAATAAATTAAATTTATTTTCACCAAAAAATGTCACTTTATTCAATACTAACTTACACCAAGTTTCAATAGAATACCTTTAGGCGTTTCCAGATTTAAAAAAAATTATTTAAAAAAAATTCAACATCGCGTATTTTGAAAACGAAGCCGTTTAGGTCCCATGCTTATATAAACTTTTTGTCTTAAAATTAATCAAGGAATTACGCTGTAAAGTTTGTCTACGTACTTAATTAACACCCTGTATAGCAAAACTAAGACATTACAAGGTGTCAAAAACGTTTGAAATAATAAGCATCTCTGAACATTACTTATTTCTAGTAACTTTAATTTTGCTTGGACAAATGTTCATAACTTTTTTATCATTCCTTATTTTAGAAAGTATATTATATAATTGAATTTATGAGAAAAATGCTCAAAAATGCTACGCTTGCTAAAAATACGACCAACCTTTCTTTTTCGAGAAAATCGAATAAAATTAACAAGCAATTTACAAAGTATGTTTAAAAGTAAAATATCTGAACTCAGGACGCCACGCACAAATGTAAAAACAAGATTCAAAATTTGTAAAAACTGTAACAATCGACGGTTGCGCAACCTATTGAAGAAAATTACTTACATAAAATCAGTACATTAAACCTTATTAAGCTATCTTCTTTATCGGCGTTTACTGCCACCTATGAATGAACTATTACAAGTACATACTTATCTCCGCTATGTTCATTTATGGTTCTGTCGGCGTTTTGGTCAGGGTCGGCAAAGTGTCCCTTACGAGTGTTCGGCATTTTGGGCATGTTCGGCGTTTTGGTCATAGTCTGATTTCGGCGTTTTGGTCGCGGTCGGCAAAGTGTCCCTTACGAGCCGTTCGGCATTTTGGACACGGTCGGCGTTTTGGTCATAGTCTGATTTCGGCGGTTTGGCCGCGGTCGGCAAAATGGCTCTTACAAGCGTTCGGCGTTTTGGACATGGTCGGCGTTTTGGTCATAGTCTTGTTTCGGCGTTTTGGTCAGGGTCGGCAAAGTGTCCTTTGCGAAATAATCGGCGTAATGGACATGCAAGGTTCGGCAGTTATTCGGCTCCGACGCTAATATATCGATCTCTGTGGCGTCGTTTAACAAGTGTCGGCGTTTTGGGCACGTTCGGCGAAATGGTCCTCTAGTAGTAGTCGGCGTTTTGGACCTGGTCGGCGTTTTGGACATCCAAAACATAGAGTCGGCGTTTTGGGCATTCGGCGAAATGTCCAGGCCCCTTTTGTTTGTATGACCAGCCATTTTTCAGAAAAAATCGTGTTTTTCTTCATCAGAACAAGATAAAACTTTTTCTTATTTCGTACCTATTTATTAACTTCTGATACAGAAAACTTAAAGTGACCATACGTCCCGTTTTCAACGGGACAGTACCGTTTTTAAGCCATCGTCCCGTTGTCCCCGAGAAATCACTCGGGACGCAAAAATGTCCCGTTATGCAAAATGAAGCTATACTGTCCGTATTCATTTGTTTGCAAATTGAAATGAAGGCCAATAATGTTTTCATGCAGATAACCAAACTATTCCAAGTAGCACAAAATATTGCTATTATATGAATCAAATATCATTATAATATTTCTTCAAATATTATTATAATATAACATATATCAAACTAATATTTAAAGTTGCTGTATAGCAAATATTTGTAAGTAATATTAAGTCATCGTTAATAGAATATTTTTCCACAATATTATCAACCAAAGTTGTAGAAAATATTACCTAAATATTACGCGCTGCTGCATGACAAATATTAGTTTCAAATATCAGAAAAATATTACTTGCATCTTTTTTCAAAATATTGCTACGATAAGATATACCAAATATTGTTTAAATATTAATAACCAATATGAAATTAATATTAAAAGGTAATATTGAAGCAATATCACTTAGACATTTTTGGATAATATTACTCAGCTCAGATTTACAAAATGTTATTTAAATATTATTACATAATATTTAACCAACATTTGGTAATATATATGATTGCCAGTTCGGTAGTAAGCGTAAGTCTATGGGGCGCCAAGTGTAAAGTGAAAATTTGCTGTGCATTTCACGGTATTTAAGGCAATTTGTCCCAATATTTATTATATGTATATACACACATTTAGCTAAATGCTTTTTATTTTAATAAATCGTTGTAGATTTAAATCAATTCTTAAACATTTGGTTTAAAGATTCCAATATTTAATAAAGCACTAGAGATTTAATTAAATCTTAAAACATTTACTTTAAATTTTCAATTATTTAGTAAATCTTTATGTATTTATATAAATCTGCACATATTTGTTTTAAATCTTTCTATATTCAATAAATATTCGCAGATTTAAATAAATTTTTACCGATATAAATAAATCTTTACAAATTTAAATAAATGTTTCAACATTTAATTTTAAGCTGTCACATTTAATGTTAACCTGTCATATTTATTTGACCTTGGTGAGCCCAGCAGACAGGCAGGGTCATGGTGGGAGCGTTCAACGTTTAAACAAAACAGACTCAAACTACATTCTCAAGGGAATGTTGAGGAAATTTTATTGTATAAATAATAAATTATGCAATGTTTATGTTGTTAAATATGTTGTTATGATGTTAATGATTGAACCAACATTAATTGTATAAATTCTTGAAATACGAAAAACTTGTTCATAATTGTTGAACGTTACCACCAGTTTAAACGGTCTTGGTCTTCTATGTAGGTTGGGTCTACCAAGGTCAAATAAATATGACAAGTTAACATTAAATATGAGAGCTTAAAATTAAATGTTGAAATATTTATTTAAATCTGCAAGGATGTATTTATGTATTTAAAAATATTGAAAAATTTAAAACAAATATGTGCAGATGTATCTAAATACATAAAGATTTACTAAATAGTTGAAAATTTAAAGTAAATGTTTTAAGATTTATTTAAATCTCTAATGCTTTTTTAAATATTGGAATATTTAAACCAAATGTTTAAGGATTTACTTAAATCTACAAGGATTTATTAAAATAAAAAGCATTTAGTTAAATGTGTGTATATATAATAAATATTGAGACAAATTCCCTCAAATACCGTGAAATGCACAGCAAATTTTCACTTTGCACTTGGCGCCCCATATAAGTCTACGCTGGAATCTGCTAAGATTGCATTTGGAATTTCGCAGTAGCACAACTCATCTAAAAGCAATGTTAATAACTAAAGGCAATATAAATCAGTCTTGTTAAGAGTTTTATACTTATTTGAAGTCGTCACCTGCACTATTAAAACAAATTTGTTCTTCAGAGAATTATAAATGAGTTTGAAATATTGATAGTTATTTTATATTTGTTTTTCTTTTTTTCTTTATTTGAATGTATAAGGATAACATCAATAAACCAATAAACTTAACATGT
Organism: Ctenicera cuprea; assembly: GCA_958336395.1. Lineage (NCBI taxonomy): Eukaryota > Metazoa > Arthropoda > Insecta > Coleoptera > Elateridae > Ctenicera > Ctenicera cuprea. The sequence goes on from OY284490.1 coordinate 57,522,572, forward strand.
TCTTTAAAATTTTATTGACAATAAAACCAATAAAGTGTGTTTCGTACAATATTTTGTGGTTTTATCGATTTTTATTTAATTTTTATTAATTTTTAAAACACGTCCCGTTTTTGAAAGAAAAATAAATGGTCACTTTAAGAAAACTTAAAGATAATGGATAACAACTAACTACTAACAATTCACAAAACGTAATTCTTACAGTTGGTAAATTTTAAACGACCTCCAAACTGGGAGAGGTTTTTTGAAAAAATCGTCGGTGGTGGTCAAAAACATCTTGTTACGTTGGTTAGTAAATTAGGGCACTGCAATAGTTATTTGCAGTTGCTTATCAAATGGCTGCTGTAATTTAAAAAAAAGGTAAAGATACTAAAGTCCCTGACCCATGTACCAGTCAACATAATTAATGATCCTTCTTTATTTGTTCATGGAACAATAGACAATGACAATTTTACAGAAGAAACTTTGGATGGAAAAGAGTCCACTCACATTACCGGCCACATCGTTACATAGTCTTGTACCAACCTGCGCAAAAAAATTAAAAGATGTTTGTACCCCACCTGGTAGCAAATTAGATGTCCCAAGAGAAAGAGATTCCATCAGTTCTTACAATGTGACTTCTCCAATGTTTTATAGGTCTTATGTGGGGCAGAATGTTCAAACGATGATATAAACGTAAATGCCAATGTGTTTGTAGTTCTATATATGTTTGAAAATTTTGATTTTAACGCCTATTTACTCAAAATGAACTTCCAAATTGGAATCAAATTTGGTATTGTTAATGCTTCGGCGGTATACAACTTTACGAATTAGCAAAATTTGTGGAATTATTAAAATTGTGAAGTGAATTTTCAATACCTTAACATTTTAAAAATACATATTGCTCCAGAACTAACCACATGATTTTTACTTTTCCATACCTTGGGTAGAGGGAAGTATTGATTTCATGAAAATTTTCGAAATCTAGATTTTAACGGAATCACGCGCTTTGGGGCTCAAGCAACCCGTGGTTTTTTAAAGATGTCTGTCTGTGGGTGGGTGTGTGGGTGACGCGACGCCTCTACAGGCGAAAGTACTGGACCGATTTTGATGAAATTTTAAATCAAGAGGTATATTGAAAATTGTAGTTCTAGTTAGGCTTTTCATAAAAACCCAAAACCGAAAACGGAAGTTAGGCATGTTTGTTTTGTAGCGTTTTTTGCAAACCAAAATTTTAAGCTTTTTGAAAATCTCGACTTTAACGCCCATTTACTCAAAAAGTAGTTGTCTGATCGGGAACAGCTACCACTTGTTTGAGATCCCTTCCCAGCAGCCTAGCAAGGGTAGTGCCAACAGTGCACAAGCACCAGACGCCGTCGTGAAAGGGGGCGCCGCGGCTGCGCCGCGGCTGCGCTGTGCCACGCTAGACGACAAGTTTCACGTTTCGACATGCAAATGCAGCTAGTTTACGCGCTACCATACATAAAAAATAAAACAGAATGAGAAACAGAGAAAATTGCGCAAAGAAAGAGATAAAAAATTATCAGGACAATTAATGCATTGGATAAATCCTGATCAATCGGATAGACGTCCTGCGAATGAAGGAGTTTCAACCTCAAAACAAGATAATCATTCACCAGAACTGGACGCAGATACTGTACATTGCGAAAATACTGTAAATAGTTCTAAATCAATGGACATAGATCAGTTACCTGCAGCCAATCTGCCATCTAATGAAGACAATATTATTGATACAAATATGTATTTTAAAGGAAGGTCTTAATGATATTCCTATTATTATACCTCCTACCACACATAAAGAACCAATAGGAATAGCTAATCTACTTTCTTTTGATGATCCAGCTAAATGGCCACCTATTAACAACAACGTCAGGTGTTGTTTGATCGAACATGGACCTGAACAACTTCGAGAGGTGACACAATTTCCTACATCCAGTGATGGCAGACATTTCAGTTCAGAATGGTTTGACAAAAAACTAGCGAATGGTGAAACAGTAAACAGGAAATGGCTTCTTTACAGCACATCAAAAGATGCAATCTATTGTTTTCCATGTACACTTTTTTCTCAAAATATATCTGTGTTCTCCGATCCTAATAAAGGATTTTGTGATTGGAGACATCTGAGCCCAAGGATACCGGATCACGAAACCAGTCCCAACCACAGAAAATGCTATTTGTTGTGGAAAGATATGGAGAAACGATTGTCACATGGAAAATGTATTGACGACCATCTTCAAAAGGCTATTTCAGAAGAGGCGGAAAAGTGGTATCAAATCCTAAAGATAGTCGTAGATGCTATCATGTTCTGCGCTAAAAATAATCTGGCATTAAGAGGACAATCGGACATTATTGGAAACCCAAACTGTGGTATATTTCTAAATACAATGGAGCTTATAAGTCATTATCAACCTGTTCTTGCCGAGCATATTAGATGCATCAAAACAAAAAAATCGTCTATATCGTATTTTTCGCCGCAGATACAGAATGAAATCATTTCAATCATAGGAGGACAAATACGACGTAAAATTATAAAAAGAATAAAATCTGCCAAATATTATTCTATAATGTTTGATTGTACACCAGATATATCGCATAAAGAGCAGATGTCGCAAGTAATTAGGTACGTAAGAATAGAAAATGGAAAATTGTCAATTGAAGAAAGTTTTATTGACTTTATCGAATCTCATAAAAAAACAGGCGAAGGACTTGGTTTGGAAATTGTAGACAAATTAGTTAAAGATGAGTTAAAATTATCAGATTGCCGTGGACAAGGTTACGACAATGGTGCAAATACGGCGGGCCAGTACCGAGGAGTGCAAGCATATATTAGCAGTATGAATTCACTAGCAGAATTTGTCCCTTGCGCCGCTCATACACTGAATCTTGTAGGTGTCCATGCCGCTGAAGTATCTCCACTAATGATAACATTCTTTGGAATTACTCAAAATATTTTTAAATACTTTTCGGAATCTACATCAAGATGGGAAAAATTGCTTTTATCTATTAAAATTACTTTAAAGGGGCATTGTGAAATTCGTTGGTCTTCCAAAAAGAGAGCAATAACTTCACTTCATTTACAAATTGTTCCAATCTTCAATATATTGAAAGAAATGTGTAAGAATACAACTTTAAATGCAGAGACGTTATCAGGTGCCAAAAATTTGATAAAACAAATAGACTTTAAATTTATTTGCCTCCTACATTTGTGGTATAATATTTTAACACACATTGACAAAGTAAATTTGTGCGTACAAGCTCAAAACCTTTCACTAAATAATGCGGCAAAATTAATAAAAGGTCTTATTGCATCAACATCAGAAATGCGTGACAATGGTGTTGATAATATTATAGAAAATTCAAGAAAAACTGTAGAGTTACTCGAAATCGAGCCAAGTTTCCCCGACAAAAGGAAAAGGAAAGTTAAGAGAATGGTATCAGAACTAGCTGAAGATGAAGGTAATCTTCTAACAGCAGAAGAAGAATTTAGTATGGAATGCAACTTAGTATTTGACAGCATACTAAGTCAACTTGAATGGCGTTTTTCAAAACTCTCGTGAGTGTCATCTGATTTCGAATTCTTGGCAGGCAATTCACTATCCACCATGCCGTCGGACCATTTGAAAAAATGTGCAGCGGATCTTTCTCTAAAGTATGCAATCGATTTGGATGTAGTTGAATTTTGTTCTGAAATAGAAACTTTTAAATATCATGCAGATTCTTTGTGTCTAAATTTAGCTACCGCTTCTCCACTGGATTTACTTCAATTAATTCATACAAATTCCCTTCTGGACGCTTCCCAAATATTGATATAGCCCTACGCATTTTTTTAACTTTGCCAGTGACTGTTGCGTCCTGTGAACGTAGTTTTAGCAAACTTAAAATTATAAAAAAACTATCTACGATCAACAATGGGACAAGAAAGGCTAACAAATCTTGGAATAATTTGTATTGAGATTGAAATTGCCAATTCATTAAACTACAACAATGTTATTCGCGAATTTTCAACACAAAAAACTCGCAAAGTTGCCTTACTTTAATTACTTTAATTTCAATATTTTTATATGTATATGTATATCCATTTAGGACACCTATTATTTTTTCTATTCTTTTTGTGTAATTATTAGTTTTCTGTAATCTATAATTATACAGTGCTGATTTTGAAAAACTTTTTTTATTGTATTCAACATAAAAACATAAAATCTATCAGATGAGGTATCAGAAGGGGTACTTAGATATTTTACTTTTTAAAATTGGGGTTGCTAGCGCTTAGGGGTTGAGAGGTGGGTGGGTTACATCTCTAAATGATAATTTAAAAATAAAAATCGTCATTCCTCGAGCATTTTTCTGAAATATTTTTCTCAACGATTTTATAGAATATATCCGTTACTTTCGGGAAGCACTATAATAAAAATCATATTACAAAAACCAGGTGTTTAACGTAACATTTCATTAAAAATGTACTTACAAAAAAAATTGAACATTAAGCTTGCTACGGCACTGTCCCTTCCTAGTTAGTATACGATGAAATAAAATTAATTTCGAAAATCCCCACAATATCGCAAAGGCGCTGCTTCAAAATTTTGAAAATTTTCAAAAAACAATTCCTCAAAACCTGTCCACACGATTTTTTTAAACTTTCTGAGCCGAGCGCTTGCATTGAACTACAAATGCAGTTTTTACTTATCTTCCAAATTTTACTCTGACGCCTTCCAGGAATTTTTGAAAAATTTGAAGTTGATTAATTATTTATTCAAAAACACAAACGCCGATCGTTATAATAAACTATTATCAGTTCGGTAAACTATTTAAAGTACTTTATCAGGGTTTGCTAGAATTTTCAACTATTTTAAAAATTAAGACAAAAAAAACGATATTTTTAATATCAACAACGCGTTTTCCGGCAGTTACGTGATTTTAACTAATCAGTTAGCTCTAGTTAAAAAATATATTTTTTATTCTTTGCATATTTTTGATAACTTCCCAAATAAAGCTAATATAGCCATCTTCGTCCGACATTCGAAGCGGAATTTGTAATCCGCCGATAGGCGCGGCGGCGGTCGCTTACCTTGCTTTCGTGCAGGTAGTCGCTGCTTCTATGGGTAAAGTTACGGTACAGAAGCGAATTGAACAGGCTATCGCAAATTCAAATTCCCGTTGCTTGTTTTCGTAGAAATCCAATACTCGCTGAACTGTACAAGGTTATAATTATTAAAAGTTACACTTTTGCAAATTCTGCAACAGCAAGTATTAGTATCTAGGGTTGACTAAAATTTTTTTTTTTTAAGCGATAATTTCGATGTGGCGCTTTCTATGAATTTGGATAGATGGAATGGAAGGTTATAATTATAAAATTTACACTTTTTCAAATACGATAAGTTTTAGTATGGAAAAGTCCACTCGAAGTCCACACTATAGCTTTTTTATAATCTTTAGGCTAATAGAGCTAAAAATTACCTACGATTTGCTTTGTGTCTCAGCCGGTTAAATTATCTGTGACACATTGTATGAATTTTTAAATTCGAAAATTAATGTCCCTTTATTTACTAACCAGGAAACGATAAAGTACACTACAGCTAACTGCTACAGGTAGTGGTGAGACTGGTTTCGGTTTCTAAATAGTACGATATGCTAGTGCACTTTTTCGTAGTTTCTGGCTGCAATGTCCAACGCGTGCGAGAATCATATTAACATTCTAAATGTTGTTGCTCTAAACGATAATACAAACGTGTTGCATTTGTGCTTTGCAGAGTAATATCAATATCCGTTAATTTTGTACTGCCACTGTTGTAGGGCTATACTGTTGTGTATAAAACTTTTGAACATAGGCAAGGTACAAGTTTCTTAAGTATAGGAAAGCCGAGGTGAAGTGCGAAGCGCCCATTTTTATATTTATTTTTTTCATTCAATATAAAAAAATGGTGAAATACTTCGCCTATACTTTTCCGAGCTTCAAAAATATTTACATGATCATAGTTTCGTCATGGTCATAACAATACAAGTGTTACATTACAAACGGAAAACTTTCCAGTTCATTCTTTAATCGAAAGTAAGGCAAAAATTCGAGTTTTTATAGACGGCGTTTATAAGTAGAGCTGCTTCTGCATGACGCCATGCTACTCCAGTGTTGTCTTTGGTATTTTCTTATAACGAAGAATGAGTAAAGGTTGAGTTTTATATGTATAGTTATCAAGTCTGCTTGTGTAAACTGTGGTGAACTTAATACACTACATTCATTATATTAACCAAACTAACCAGATGCTTTCTGCCAGATGAAACCATTAAACCAACAAATTACCCGTGCAAGTTTCTATTTTTATCGTATGTTTAATAAACTTTTAAGTGTAAGAAGTAGCTTTTCAAGTAGCAAACTAAAAATGAAGAATTTTGGAGCCAAGCTTTTCACTATTAATGGGTTTAATCATATCTGTTTTTAAATAAATATTTTTCAAAAATAAATCGTACAGAGAATTTAGTTTTTTCAATTTCTCCGTGATGCCATCTATATATTTAAAATTGGCTGCGTCTACGTCACGAAAAGGAGGGTGAAATGCATTAAAACTACAAAAAAAATTTTTCTTCAACTTTATTAAACTATTTTCTTGCTGTCTATTATCATATTGTTTTGATAAAGATTAGGTATACGTCACAATGGTGTAAAACTAGTTTTAGTTATCATATAGAAGTACACGAGTACAGTTTTAAATACAACTTCCCGTTCCTGACAATATTACATTACAATTTGAATTAAAATGATACCACTTGTTCACAGCAGTAAAGGACCAGTTATTTTTCAAATAAGTTTTTCAGGTTGGTTGTACTTCAAAATACGATTTTCGTTTCGTGAAATATCACAAAAACTAAATCGGATAATAGCTTATTTTTCTGGTTGTAACCAAATTACCGGTGTGCCGACTCAATGAGGAAAGCGTCCACAGAGCAACCAAGCGATTCCGGCTTCGAATCCCAGTATTGTAGTGGGTGTTTGTGTCTGTTTTACTTTAAGTGTGAGATGTCTGTAAAAAACTGCTTTTTTATTAACCTTTAGTGGAACTTTTTTTTGTAGCAGCGCTGTTTCGCAGAATAAGTAACTGCGTCATTTTTAAGATTATAATCAGTTTTGCTGTGACTTTTGTTTTGCTTCTAAGAGAATTTACTATAACGCTATTTTATATAAAGCCGCTCTTTTAAATCGTATTTGTACGAGCTGAATTCAATTATCCGACTGCTTTTAGAGCCTATGTTGCCGACAATAATTTACTGTGGTAATGTATACAATTCGTTTCTCCTAAAAGTTGACTTAATGAAACATTACACATACAACGTTAGTAATAAGGTGCAAGTGCAAATGTAATCAAGACATTTTACTAGCATAACGTTATCAAATCACAAATTTAACCAATTCGTAATTTATTCCCAACTTTTTTAATATCAATGATGACAAAAAATTGTTAAAAAGTAAAGATTTTTGTTAAATTGTCATATTTCACAAAAGTTTAAATTTTAATACATTTCACGACATCAAGCGTCATTTTTATTTTGAGATGAATACTGTTTTTATTACCTTCCTCGCTATACGGAGCATAGCTAGTGGTAGATGTAGTATATCCGTCAAAATATGCATAAGCATGTTTTAGGGTCTTAGAATACCGCAAAACCGAGTCACGTCGTGGTCTGTATGTCATCAAATTGAATAATCTGTTTTGAGGTTTAACGGAAGAACAATGTTTGCAATTACAAAATGACAGACATAAAACCAGATGACTCTTTCAAAAACTAAAGGGGTTGGGAAAGATGTTTTACTTAAATATAGACGCACTAGAAGAAAAAGCTCAGTTGCAAGTTTCTAGTTCTAATCAGTATAAACATGGAAAATGATCTTAGAAACCAGTTTCCTAAAAAAAAGAACTGTGGGGAGTTTGCTTTTGGTGCTTTACCTGAACAGTTTAACAGTTGAACATTGCTTGCAAGTCAAAAATGCCAAAAATCATAAGACCAGACTACTCGTTTTTTATTATTATTAATTAAAAAATGCTAGAATAGCATAAACAGAATACTGCTAAAAAATAAGCAGCACAAGCACACCCCACCTTCCTACTCACCCCCACATCTATTTTAAGTTTTTTTAGAACATTGGCTTCAAATGGAATCTCATTAAGAAGAAACCTTTGTGAGCTTTCTATTTCATCGGTGAGTTATCTAAGCAGTACATACGGAACACACAGCGAGGAAATATACGCCCATTCAGCTAAAGTTAACCTTGATGGTTCAGAACGCGATTATTTTTTGACTCGCAAAGAGACTTGTTCGTGGTATCGTATAGTTGGTTTTTATACCTCTGTAACAGTTATTCTCAATGGTTAACTTTATCGTAACGGAAAAGGTTAATTTTTTAGTAGCGTTAAAGTATAGGATTTGGCCGCGCATCTTTTAAGTTACCTCATCATCATCATCATAAGTCAGCGCAGATTGTTCCATTTTTGGACAAACGCCTCCCCTAGCTGTTTCCATTTTTTCTGTCAAATGTAGCTCCCATCCACTGTTTCCCTGCTGTTCGCTCGATATCGTCCCTCCACCTTGCACGTGGTCTACCTCGGGATCTTCTACCAGTCCTCGGTCTCCATTCGGTGACTTTCCTACTCCACCTATTGTCTTCCCTCCTCATTAGGTGTCCGGCCCACTTCCACTTTAATTTGGCGATGCGAGTCACCACGTCCTCTAATTTAGTTTTATTTCTAAGCCAGACAATCGATTTTCTGTCTCTCAGCCTAATCCCTAGCATCGATCTTTCCATGTGCCTTTGTGTTATTTTTAGCTTTTCTAAGTTAGTTTCAGTGAAACTCCAGGTTTCGGATGCGTACATAAGTATGGGGAGTACACATTGATTAAATACCCTTGTTTTCAAATGCTGAGGGTATGCCGACATGAATACGTCTTTTAGTTTTCCATACGCTGCCCATGCAAGTCGTATTCTTCTATTTATCTCTGTTATTTGAGGGGCATCGTTTGTAGTTACCGCTTGGCCTAGATATGTATATTCGGTCACTACTTCTATTACCTTGTTTGATACTTGTACAGGCACTGCATCATCCCGATTTGACATTATCTTAATGAGTATCTGTATATAAAATACTTAATCACTTTAACAATATCTATTTATTTAAACCTTATACGTATTTCGGCATGTTTACATGCCATTGTCAAAGGTTATATATATAACCTTTGACAATGGCATGTAAACATGCCGAAATACGTATAAGGTTTAAATATATAGATATGGTTAAAGTGATTAAGTATTTTATATACAGATACTCATTAAATATGGACTTTAACGAAGTAAAGCTGGAATTGATAAATAAAGTGACATTATCTTGGTTTTGTCTATATTCATTTTGAGTCCTACTTTCGTCGCAGCTTGGTGTAAATCTGTGACTAAATCTTGTAACTCGGCCATATTGTTTGACATTAATATTATGTCGTCGGCAAATCTCAAATGTGATAAATACTCTCCGTTTATGTTTAAACCTTTTGTTCCCCACTCTAGTATTTTGAAGACGTCCTCCAACAAGTTTGTGAACAATTTTGGGGAGATGGTGTCCCCTTGTCTAATTCCTCTTTTAACGTTAATTGGGTTGGTTTTGTCAAATGTGTGTATTGTAATGGTAGAGTTTTCATACAGTTCTTTAATTAGTTGTATGTATCTATGATCAATTCTACATCGCTTCAATGCTTGTACCAGAGCCCATATTTCTATTGTGTCGAACGCCTTCTCAAAATCTACGAAGGCCATGTAAAGGGGGGTATTATATTCGTATGATTTTTCCATCACCTGTTTTATAGTATGGATATGGTCTATGGTGCTGTATCCCTGTCTGAATCCGGCTTTTTCCGGTGGCTGAAAAGCATCCAGTTTGTTTGTAACTCTGTTCGTTATGATTCTAGACAGTAGCTTGTATAGGTGTGACAACAACGAGATAGGGCGATATTTTTTTAAATCATGCTTGTTCCCTTTTTTATATATTAGGAATACCTTAGTTACCTACAGTGATCAATTTCTAGACAAATGCTCAATAAACATCTTCAAAAGTTGCCTAAATGTTGTCCGAAATAGTTAACTTTATTGCAACCAAAATGGTTGACTTTTGATTAGCATTCACGTCTAGAACATGACTTCGCATCTTTTAAGCAAAATATGGTGGTTAACTTTTAAACAGATGCTTAATACACAACTTTAAAAATCACTTAAAGGTTATCCGAAAAAGGCTGTTTCAAATAATTATTATAGTAGTATACATAATAAAAACAACTATATTAAAGCCGAGTTTAAAAATCCTTGAGTCTAACAAAACGAAAACCTTGTTTTTAGATTTCTAGTATACACAAGAATGTTCTTCCAAAACGCTTTATTAATGTTAGTTATGTGGATAGTCAATGTTCTACCAACCTACCTTGTTACAAGTTACATATTAGGCAGATTGTGGGCAATGACGTCACGCGGTATTGTGCGGAAGCACACATAAGCCCCAGCGTTTTCTATTCAACCGATGACACATAAAAAAGAATTATTGTTAAAATGCATAAGCTACTTGCTGGATTTATTTTGTTTAAAGTTTTGAACCTGTTTACTTTTGTGTCTCATAGACTTCTGCATAAAGCAAGTGACGTGACGTCATTGCAATTTGAATGAAAAAAGTGTTAGAAATTGCAATTACGCAAATTGCAAGTACGGCGCTAGTACATAGCAGTGGCGTAGTTATTACAGTATAACACTCTAAAGTTATATAAATTGGTAGTGAATCTATATGGATTCATAAACCATTTTTAAATAAATTTGTTTGCTAAAACGTTGGTTCTTCTTCACATTTACAATTTTCTTGTATATATTAAAAATTTGTTCATGTCGGTTACATAATGTAATTGTTGATAATTTGTATACATTTCAGGTAATTCTGTTATGCCTGTTATAGCAAACACAAAAATTATTTTAGATTAGGTTTTTGTTATTTAATAAGTTTCTTAACATGTAAATATGTAATTTATGGCGTTTGAAATTAAAGTCTACTAATATCTTATTTTAGATAATAAATAATTTCAAGTAAAATTTGCTATTTTTTTAGGGTATAACTTATTCCTATTTTCCGGTCATCTATTTACCACGCCACGCCAATATTATTAATTTAGAAGCATCTTTTAAATCTCAACCTTGGGTATTATTTACACGGTGCATAATAAATACTTTAAATGGTCGAACGTTTGCCAACAATCAAGGTCGACTAATTCGCTTATTATCTAGTTAACTATTGGCTACGAAGAAATGTTATCTTTAGAGCATTTTGTATAACTCAACTATTAAGTAACTCTTTTGGATAAATGTAGACTACCCTAAGCGGTTGACTATTGAGCATAAACGTGCGGTAACTTTAAAGCTATCGTATGGAGGGATGCTCTATTATCACACTTACAAATCCGTTGCGATAATTTTTTTTCAGCTTTTGGTTCTTTTTGGCTGTGTGGGCGAGATGCGAGACGGCCAAGAACCCTCATTTAAGTGAGAGGCGTGAACAAAGATGTCTTCTGTAGGGTCGTCGTTGTAACGGTCACTTCGGTGATTTCAACTTGGTACGTCTACCTCTTTTAGGAGAGGTTCAAGGTTTATCTTAATTAGGACCACATAGAACTGGATGAGTGATTTCACGAGGGGAGGTGTTGCTAGTTCTTAGTATTAGTACCTAACACCTTAGCGACAGTGTGTCCTCTGTAACGGGATCCCCGCTCCCTGGCTGTGGCTATAAATTTGCCTGTGTCCCACGTCGAGGTGAGCCCTAGGGGTTATAAATTTGCATAGGCGATATACTGGGTGGTTGGAAGCTGACGATTTAGGCAGGTGAAGGTAAGCCCCAGGATAGAGTGGCGCGACTGCTGGCATTAGGGACTTGGAACCTAGGGGTGAGATGCACTTTGGCTGCTCATGTCCACTATCAAAGTGTCGACCCAGGAGGTTAGTGCTTATGTACAGCCGACGCTGTTAAGGTACCGATCATATCAGACCGGTTACCGATTAACCTGGGCGGTGGGTAGTGGGATAGCGAGTAGCCTAAGCTGGTAGGGGTGGCACTGCTTTCGGCACGTGCTTGCTCAAGAAAATCCAACCAGTGACTTCTTAAATTGGTACCACGGGAACCAAGTCCAAACCCGCGGGGAAATAGCAGCCCTCGTCTTGGTCACGGTGTAGGACTCGTGGTGGCAGTGGTAAGCCTATGCAGGCTAGGGCCGTCTTGATGCGGTTCGACGGGTGAGCTTCGTTTTCAGCTCGGGCACTGATCTGCAGAATCAATAGAGATTTAGTTATTTTCCTTGACCAGTCGGGACTTAAAGCTCGCAGTCTGATGTCAAGAGTGGTCGTTTGTTCTTGTTGAACCGTTCTTAACTTGAACACTGAGCAGGCGCGCTGATTGAGCGTATCTCAATCCGGCCCGGAGAAGGACGTGGCGGATAAGGTTTACGCTAAGTGCCGCCATGTCAAACTAAAGAGGTAGGCCGTAATGGCCGTCTCACATTAGATTGTGTAGCCGGGGAAGGTCTCGTGGCGTTTATTCGACCGCTTTTTTATAATTGCATGTGTTTTCGCCTTGCATTAATACATTTTATTTGATTATTATTTGAACTTACAGTCAGAACTCTACTTCTTATCATTTCCTATGTCTCTGATTTTGAACGTAAAAACTAGCAAACTTACATAGCGTATTCAGCACAATCGCGAATACGATTAAACGGAATATGGAAGAGGACTCATCTGGTTAACATGCGGGTTCAAAGCGGGAAAAAGCATATATGACAATTTAATTAATTTACTACTATTTTGGTAAAACTTTGGCTTATACAGGTAGATGATTGGTTTCTTATAGTAAACGTGAGTATGTGCGTAGTTTAGGGGTATAAAAGGCACTAACGAATCCTCCATGAAGACGGACGAGATCGATGATGAGACCTACCTGGGAAAAAAGTATGCACACAATCAGTAACAGTCTTCGAATACTATCTACAAGTTTAATTTTCTTGTTTAGTCTTAGCAGTTTTGTATACGGTTTCAGTTTTGTTGCTGTTAATAGTGCATGGTCAAATAAAAACTACATAAGAGTTGGCCACGAAAAATAAAATTTCTGTCTTTGCATGCTTTAGAATTTAACTGTCATACTCTGTCAGTGTCACTACAAATAACAAATTACAAGCTTAACCTAAAAATTTTAAGTGGCATTATGTTTTATTTGTTTAAATTCTAAAGAATGCAAAGACAAAAATTTCATTTTCCGTGGCCAACCGTTATGTATTTTTTATTTGAACATACGGTATTTGTTAATGTAGTATTAAAATAAACTGTTATCAACAGTTTGTTTTTGTACTAACCGTTGAAACTAGAACCGTCTTACAAGCGAGACTGAGCTTCAGACCGACTGGCGGCGTGCCTGAACACGTGTACTTAGGCAGTAGCTTACTCGTAGGCTACATCTTAGACTTGGTGTAGAGAACTGGCGTCTAGCCCCTGAACATATCACTTGTCATTCTGTCCCGGCCGTTGTTATAGGTACCTAACATACCGGCTTTTATTATACAGAAAAAGCGGCAAAATAATTTAAATACTTTGGTTATGTTATCTGTGCGTAACGAAATTGTAATAGAATATTGAGTGCTAGTATTTCAGAGTCATCAGACGTTGAACCAACATAGTAATTAAAGTTTCACAATGAATAAAGTAAATAATTTTTGTAAAATTTGCAAGAAAGAATACTCAAACTATGATAATTTAAAGAAACATGTAAAAAAATTTCATGTGGACAAAATTGGTGAATTATTATTTCCTGCTTCTGATATTCACTATAAATTTCGTTGCGATGTATGCTCTAAAAATTTTAATCACTTACATCACTTAACTTTTCATTAAAAAAAACACATGGGATAATATCAAAAAAAGCTCCAACTTCAACAACAGAAGGGTGTGTACGGCTTGCATCGGTTAATGCTAAGCAATGCCCTTTATGCGCCTACAAAGACTCTTTTAAGAAGAACTTGTATGAACACTTCCAGGAGATGCATGACATTACCATTAAAAGTAAATCGATTGAGTTTGATTGTTTAGACGAATATAATGAGTGGAAATTGAAAATGGAGTCTGAAGCCAAATCAAAATTTGTAAAAGAATATGGATCTAGGACAGGCAAGTCTAGAACTTTCACATCTTTCGTTTGCCACAGATCTGGTAAATTGATATCAGAGAGTAAAGACCTTAGACATTTAAAATTACTCGGTTCCAACAAAATTAACGATTTTTGCCCTGCTGCTATGACTATTTCGATTGATAATAAGCATGGTAAAGTTAAGGTAAAACTTATTGAAACTCACGTTGGTCATCAACTAGGAGATAGGCCATGTATTTTTAACACCTTTCGAACGTGACTCTATAGCTGTTAAAATAGCTGCACACATTCCATTCTCATCTATATTAGATGATGTCCGTGATAGTGTATCGCATTCAGAATTAAAGAAGCTTCATATTTTGTCCAAAAAGGACTTGTACAACATTGAAAGATGTTACAATTTAAACTCTGATGCTGTTAGACATAAAGACGATGCCATAAGTGTTGATGTTTGGGTTAAAGACTTGCAAGAAGTTGGTGCTGTATTATTTTACAAGCCACAAGGTGAAATTATGCCAGAATATCTACAACTAAAGAGTGAAAACTTTTTATTAATTATTATGACGGACGCACAAAAGGAGATATGTTTGAAATATTGTTTAGACTGCATTTGTATCGATGGGACTCATGGCCTTAACGGGTATGGGTTTAGTTTTGGATAATTTAAGACAAAGATTTCCCTGTGCATTTTTAGTTTCAAATCGAAGTGATAAACAAGTTCTTTCTATTTTTATTCATGCATAAAAGAAAACATTCAAACAAGTATTGCTGCACGTTATTCCCATTCTTTCCCATATTACTTCATTGCGAACTCTGTCTTCTCGCGTAAGTTGTAGGCTTCTTCTCATGAAATCGAGTTCTACTGTTCGAATTTTATTTCTTACTTTTTCAGTTATTGGCCATGTTTCTGCGCCATACAGTAGTATATTTTCTACTATACTGTGGAATATTCTCTTTTTTGTTTCTTGTGTTATGTTTTTATTCCATATTATTCCATGTAGTGATCTAGTAGCGTTTTTCCTCATAGCTATTCTGGTCTCGATATCTTTGTCACATGTTCCCGTTGAGGTTATAATTGAACCCAAATATTTGAAGGAGTAACACTTTTTTTAATTTTTTGTCCTCTATTTCTAAATCTTGTACCTCATTTCCTATACACATGTACTATATTTTGTTGAAGTTGATCTGTAATCCCCAGATAAAAATGTATTATTTTGTTAATTTATTTTCCAAAAGTAAAAGCTGTACCTTTTGTTACTGACTATATTGGCGCTTTCACGGTTGAATAAAAGCCACCGTTGAATAAACGCCGGTATGTTAGGCACGGAAAAGAATGGCCGCGCCGGGATGACAAGTGATATGTTCAGGGGCTAGACGCCAGTGTGTAGAGATAGTATTCATTCCCCCAAACAACATACCAAAAGTCCATAAGATTCCCATGTCTGCGTCATGGTTTTTTCGAAGCGAATAGGGCCTAAATCACATAACACTGCTTTTCTTCTTTTCCGGGATAACTGTGCAGCTGTAAATCACCTGTGATTGGTTAATTCTTCAACTCCTGTTGATGTTTGTTTTTTTTTTGTTCAACCCCACTATACATGGTGATAACGCACCCAGCTACTCCACCAATTATTTCTACAATTTTCACAACAATGTAATAAAACTCGGGCTTTTGAAATTATTGAAATATGCGAACTTTATGAAATACTTTTATCTATTTGGCCACTTTCTGTTATAGTTGAAATGACATCTACTTTTTTTTCTTAAACAAAATATTATATTTTTGTAATATATTTTGATAGAGCATTAAATTCTATATTTGCCAACGTTTAAACGTTACTCAAAAAGTTAAACGGTGAGCTAGTAGAGGGCGAAAAATTAAAAATGTAAGTAGACCACGAATTTCATATTTAGGTCTGTTAAAGCTTTTTTGAAACACTCAGTGTCATTATTAAATTGAATATTAAATACAAAACTGTACAAAATTGTCTTTACTTAAACTATTCAGATAGTTTAAGTGATAATTTTGTCAGAAAAACATTTAGAAGCCATTTTAGGAGGTTTACTTAGTTATACTTTCTAGAACCACTTGCTTTTTATTTCTTACTGCTTTTTTTATTTATGTGTTTTATATCTTCTGTTTCTTTGGGTTAGAATTACAAGAGCTTCAATAGAAACGTTTTCTATTATTGTGCTAATACTTGTATATTTCTTCTATATCGTTACTACCTGTTTCTCATATCCTGTTATTCTTCTCTGGCAAAATGGGCCTAAATCACACGCTTTTCGGGAGAACTATTCGACTAAGAATCACTTGGGAGAGGTTGTAGAACGTAGATAGTTCATTTGAAAGCTGAGGGTCGGGGCTGCAATTTTCGTGCTGTGCATATTCCGAAAACGATAAGAAACCAAAATTCTCAAAAATCAATGGTAAATGTTTTAATATAGGTAAACAGTTTTAACATAGATCATATTGTTATTTTGCAATGTTTGTCAATCATTTAATGAATGAAAGAATACAATACTACAAATGGATGTCTGAAGGCCTAGTCGCCGCAAGATTAAAAATAGAAAAAGAAAAAATTTATGGGTCATATGTGTATTGTGTATATTCACCTGAAAGAGGTAGAAAAACTGAAACGGATTAATGGCGAAAACATTGAATCATAACAACAACATGCGATTAACAAAGATATGAAAAGGAAATTTAATAGCAGCAGTGTGAAATAAGAACCAAATGGTTCGGATAAGTAGACCTAAGTGCTAATACCCAAAATGACAAATTGTGACTGACAAAAATAGTACATAAACAATCTAAATATTAATTTTTTATTATACCTGAATGATAAACTCTGTTTTTGAAACTTAAAAGCGTGCAAAATCGGACCTTTAAAGCACTAGTGCTTTAAAGTTTGCCTAGGTAACAACAATTCACCTACAAATTTTGAACAACGATAAATACACAACGTCGAAACAAACTTCACAAATCAACAAATTTATAATAAATATACATAGCAACGAAACAGCAACAATTGCTAACCGTTTCTATATCAACGATATCAACGAAGGGATTTCAATTTCCTTTTTTTTGTTATAATTTTCAGATTGTAGTGCAGGTATAATAAAAAATAGCGTATAATACACGTGTATCAGAGCCTTTAAAGCACTGCTCCGTTAAAAGGCACTCGGCTTTGCCTCGTGCTTTTAAACCCGTCGCGCGTGCTTTAAAGGCTTGCTTATACACTTGTATTATATTATACTATTTTAATGACATTGACCGTTTCGAAAAAGTTAAAGCAAACTTAAATGTGAAATTCATAACCTACTTGAAATTGTACTTTAACGTCCTCTACCAGTACCTAGAAAAAATTGATGGTGTATCTGGTTTCGTTATCTCCCTGTATAGTGGGAGTGAACAAGTAAAACAAGCATCAGCAGGAGTTGCAAAATTAATCAATCACAAGCCGGACAGTTGTCTCGAAAATGAAAACGACAACGCGACGTAGACATGGAATGAATACTAACTATCTCTACACCAATTTTTAGTTTTATAGTATTTTTTGCAAGGTCAAAACCTGAAATGCCTGTACTAATACCTGAACCGTAAACCAGTGATATCTAATACAGCCTATTATGTCTGAGGTATGTATCCTGCTGCTCCAGTTCGATCATGATGGCAGATATTATTTAATCCGGACCAGTTAGTTCGACCACCATCTAACGCTAAAGGAATTAAAAGATTAAAATGTCACTGATATTAATTAGAAGTACTTATCTGTACTTAATAATAAACAAACCAGAACTGCAGTTTAAAATATCTTTATTTTTTAAATTATAGACTCTGGTTAAATAATAAAAAAATATCACGGCACATAGAATATAATCAACGTCCCTAAATAGACTACATATTTACAGGCTTTAAATATAATAAGTAAATCAGATTATTGCCTATAAACCGCCAAAAACTAAAGCGACCACGCAGCTACATACATCGCACTCGATAGTAGCTACCTATGGCACACAGTACCTATCCACTTGGTGTTTTCTTTTTTTTTTCAACATTCCTACCAGCTACGCTGCACTGAAGAGGGGAATAACTTCGAAAAATCACTATTCGTAGCTCGTAGCTGTTTTGTCGTTTTTATTCGTCGCAGTTTATAAGCGTTAATCTGTTTCCTGTATAATTAAACAAATAATTTTTAAATTTCTAGTTGAAAACTTGAGTTCAAATAAAAGGCCAGGTGGGTTTTGGATGCCACTATTTTACTCACGATGTGTTAAGTCAACTTACAAAATACAATCAGTAATTTAGTTCTGGTCTCTAACCACCAATGGCGCTGATTGCAGAATATGTTTTGGTTGCTAAGATACGGTAAGTGAATTACTTGTTGACAGTTTGGTGTTTTGGTATTCTCTGGCAGTTCTTTTGAAATTTGAAAATAATTTACACACTATTTAGATTACAGATATTTGACGTTTAAGTGAGACTGTTTTATAATCATGGTGTTTAAATGTTGCGTTTTAAATTGTAAATTTACAAATAATGAGAAGAAAATGCATAATTTTATTACAAAGTAATCCTGTTTCATGTGGTTTTCATAAACTTTTGTTAAAATAATTATTGTAAATTAAAAGTTTTACAAGAAGTTGATTGAACCTGTAGGACGAAATTGAGAAGCGTTTTTGAGAAGAAACGGAATTTTAGAGTCTGGGATATACATTTTAGCGAAGATATGAAATTTTAGGAACATCATAACAAGACCAGTCTAAAATTTAATAGTTTTCCTACTTTACATTTACCAGAACATTTTCAGTTACCTGCGACATCTTCAGATAATTTGGATGCTTTCCAAATTTTACCCGAGCTGGAAATACCAAAAATTCTAAAAACGAATAACTCCCCAAAAGCATCCTGTAATAACACCAGTAACTGTATTGTACGAATTTAACTTATTTCGTAGGTCCTCATTTATGAATTTTCTTATATTGTATTAAAACGCTTTATTTCCGATATATTTGTAGTTTTACTAATACCGGGAGATCGAGAAAGGTTGTCCAAAAAAAACTACCTTCTAAGTAGTTATCAATGTTTCTTTCTAGTGTGATATTAGCCATACTGCGCAATACGTTTGTTCCGTCGTTTGTTTATGCTTGTTCCGTGTGTTTACGTTTCTTAATTTCACTTTATATTCTTGGACGCTGTTATTATTATACAAATAGTATTTTTCAATACTAATTAGGGATTGTTAAACGAAGTTTACAGTAAGTACAGTGTTTCCAATTAATTGAAAACAGTAATAATTGTTTGTAAATTTAAGGTTATGTATTCCGTTGAACACAACAAGTTTATTATTGAATCTTATTTCCGCAATGAAAATGATGGTGAATGGAAATATTCAGTAAATTTGTGTGTAGATGAATTCGTTAATCGTTTCCCCGACGTCGACTTTGATTACGATAATCTAAGCAGGCATGTAAAGCGCATCGTACATCGTTTCCAAACAACGGGTAGTGTAGATACACAAAAATCTCCTGGAAGACCAACCCTTTTAACTCAGGACACATTAGAGGATATACAGACGCGTATCGAACGCAGCCCTA
This sequence comes from Ctenicera cuprea, assembly GCA_958336395.1. Classification (NCBI taxonomy): domain Eukaryota; kingdom Metazoa; phylum Arthropoda; class Insecta; order Coleoptera; family Elateridae; genus Ctenicera; species Ctenicera cuprea. Next base: position 57,542,359 of record OY284490.1, read on the forward strand.
AAAAACCATTACGACAGTTAGCGCAACAAACAGGTGTGTATTTTGTAAACTATAAATTTTTGCATATAAAATTTATTATAATTTGTAATTGCAGGGTTAAGCTATGGAACGTGTCAAAAGGCAGTAAGACGAAAACTGCATTTACACCCATATAAAATATCAGTAATGCAAGAATTACTTCGTCCCGATTATGAAAAACGTGTGCAGTTCTGCAATTGGTTTAACCAAAATTTAAATAACGATGAAATGCTGGATTCAAGTTTCTTTTCAGACGAAGCCTGGTTCCATCTCACCGGTTACGTAAATAAACAAAATTACAGGATGTGGTCTGCAGAGGCCCCTGGTGAATTTTTACAAACTCCACTGCATCCGATAAAGATTAGCGTGTGGATTGCCATCTCCAGAAGACGCATAATTGGTCCCATTTTTTTTTGAAGATACCGTAACAGCTGACCGCTACATCGGATTTCTAAACACATTTATAAATCAGCTTCACGATGATGAATTACGTCAGGGATATTTTCAGCAGGATAATGCACCTGCACATACAGCCCTTCGAACAAATCAATATATACAACAATTTTATGACGATCGTATCATTGCATTTCCCCCACGGTCACCCGATTTGACACCCCTGGATTATTTTCTTTTTGGGCATTTAAAGAACACGATATATCAGACCCCCATGCACACACTTGAGCAACTGAAGGATGCTATTACTGCCGCTACTGCAAATATAACTGTGCAACAGCTACAAAATGTTTTTAACAGCATGAAAAGAAGAGTAGGGTGCTGTATCAACAATAATGGGGCTCATTTCGAACATGAACTGTAATTACTAATTACTAATTTTGTTAATTTATTTTTGTAAAATTTAATATTCTAATTAGTTAATAAAACAAATAATGTTCTAATTAATTCCATTATTAACCGTAATTAAAACTGATTGCAAATAACTTCTTATTTACATAATTATTTTCCTCTTTTGAATCTACCAGAAATTGCTAACTTCATTTCATACATGACAGCACCATGACAGGTGGAGGATGTAAAGATTGATATACTCTCTGTAGAAACTAGTTTTTTTCGGACAACCTTTCTCGATCTCCCGGTACATTTAAATGTATAATTTTACCTACAATTTGAATTTCCCGCTGTACAATGTTTAGCGCCATTTGCGATTATAGTTAGTACTATTTCATGTATTGTAGTATATTTATAGAGTTTCCTATGTATATGACTCTTTTTTAAACAAATGTTACAAAATTTACTTGTAAAATATTCATAAACATGCTACGAAATCATATCTAGATATGTAGTTATTCTTAAATAGTAACTGTTGAGGCTTAAAAGTTTATTTCGAATTTCTTTGAAAACATAAAACGTAATTGTTTTTGAGGTAGGAGATTATCCAGGCCGTCGCCTGCGTTGATTTGTAAACGTAAACGTCAGTTTTCACAAATCAAGGCAGAGTGCTTCTCCCATTTATTATAGTTGTTCAAGCAGTCGTAGATAAACAAAAGACTAACATTCAAACAGTCGATGTTTTAACTTAAGTAAGCGTCATTTAGTGTTTGTTGTGAAATTGAATTTCAGATAAATTGTGCTACATTCATACATTGCACGGTGAGTGCTGTAGTCAACGCTACATAGAAAGTTTGTAGGTGGTCAAGAAAACAGTAGGTGTATTTTCGTTTTCATTTTACTGCAATTAATAATTTTTTGTTTTGTTGTTACAGGAATTTTCTAAGCTAAACTATCATTATGCCGAAGAGATCTTATTCGTAAGTGATTTTATAAAATTAATTACACCTGTTTATACATGCTACAATACGTACTGCTTCATAGTAAATTAGATGTTATAAAAAAATCGAAAACGCTTACTAGCTATAATTTTTGAACCTAAAAATGTGAGTTTTAGTTTCCTACTAAGTGATGTCGATTGTTAAAACATATTCTCTAAAAATAGTGAAATTTATGCGATTACTTTATAGTGTTAAAATAAAACGAAAATCAGTCCCATCCTAACTATTGGGCATATAGCCCTAAGGCGCCGGATGTGCTTTATGAGATGGGTATATCGTTCTCTCTTTCACTAATTTAGTGTTTCTCACTAGATATTTCTCAATGTCAAGTTTGTAGGTTATAGCAAAGAACATCAAAACGCCCAGAAGCGTCACTTCGATATTTTTTTGCACTTTAGTCGGCCATATTGTAAATGGTTTAACTGTCAAGTTCTGACAGATGTGGTTCGCGACTTGACGTACCCTTTTCTGACGCTGATTTAAATTTTGGTTGACTTAGCAGTAAATTGTGTTCTGTGAATTTTACTTAAAGTAATCAGTTTTAGTCAAACGTTGGTAAATACTCGTACCATTTGGACATAACAATACGCGGTAGGTATATCTACTACAAAATATTGAACAATGTAATTTTATTTGCATTTCACGTACCTAATAAAAATCCTACTCGATCTACAGAATTATTTTTACTTATTACTTTATTTAATGCATGCTTCGGTTTCCTGCGAATTACCTTTAGCAATATTATTTAGTTCTTTGTGTTGTATGTCTACAAGTTATATTTAAAATTGGCGCCATTTAATTTTGACGTTAACCATTTTCAATATGGCGAAGGTCACCCAAATTGTGCTCAAAACATCAAAGGAACCGACACAAGTGACGCTTCTGGGGTATTTTGATATTCTTTGGTTATGGTATTAGTCATGTGTGTGCATTTTAGGAAGAAAATTGATTGTCTTATATTAAAATATGGATTTGAACTTTGCACATGCAATGTGACGCCTCTAAAGGCGAAAGTACTGGACTGATTTTGATGAAATTTTAAATCAAGAGGTATATCGAAAATTTTAGTTCTAGTATTTATAAAATATTAAATTCATGACACGCCACCGATCTTTCAGTTTTAAATTTGTTTGAAATTATCAGCTGCTTACAGTATAGAAAACTATGTAAAATAAAATCACTATGAACAAAAAGAAGATAGGAAGTTAATGTCCTAATCCTCTCATATAACAAATCTGTCATTAACAATGGCGTCTAAGATCCCTAATATTTTTTTTTTCAATTTTTTGCAATCATTTGCTTAGTGGATCATAAATATGTTGGTGCGACCACTAGTGGAAGCTAGGCATAAACCGCTAGTATCGCTATCAATTTATCAAATCGGTAGACAAAACACATCTAGTCTGAATATAAGACAGTGAGTGCGCCTGCGCAGAGTGCGCGTTTGCGTCGACCTATAAACATATTTCCAAAATTGTTTTCCTTAAGAGTTGCAGGCGGTTGAAGAATACCTGTAAGATGCAACTTTTCGTAAATAACTGTTCATCGCTTTGAGCTAGGTACTTCAACTTTGATATGGAGTCATCCTTAACAACAAAGGAGGTTCAAATGAGCAACAACCTTTTGACTGTCAATTGGTTTTCATTTTTTGATAAATATTTTAGAAGAGTTTTAAATTACCCACAATTAGACGCCCTCACCCGTTCTGATACCTCTTTAAATAAAATAAAAAAGGAACGTGTGTCGAGCACGCAAGTTCTAAGTGAAACTTCTTAACGTGTTCTTACTGAAAGTGTTTTTTGAATTCTATGATTTAACAGAAAACGGATACGGTTTCAGTTACAAATATTGTTATTTTTTATTAAAGTTGCCTTATTAACTCAAACTCATTTTTATTGGTTTATTAAACAATCATTTATTGTTCTAATACTTTTATTTTAAAATGTTGTTCGTATGTAATGTTAATATTATGTTGTTCTTTTGGTTAACTAGGAGTACGTATTATTATTGCGCCATGTTTGAATAATGAGTAACACTTTATTTTCTTGGATAATAAAAATATTAATAAAATAATAGAATGCGTTTCAGTTAATAAAGCATAAACTTTAATATAAATAAATATTTGGGATTCGATTGTTTCAGATTTAAAAAGTATAAAACACAAACATTCTAAACTCGTACAAAATTTAATGCCAAAACTTATTATTTCTGAATAAAAATAAATATTAATTTAAAAAAAAAGATTATTTTTCTTTTATAACAGATAGATAGATAAGCAGCTATAGTACCTACCCAAGCAATCCTGTTTTTGTTATACGCAGTCCTTTCTTAGTGCCACCGAATACATAGAGCGAACGTGCGAATCATGCTCAGGCATGCAAGGCCATAGCATAGGAACCGTACATCTGTCTTTACGAACTAAAGTTAGCAGTGTCTCTAAAGCAGTTTCACTTTAAAAATTCATACCATCGACAGCATAGCCATATAATATTTTTATATGCTTTAAAATATTTCTCGAAATGCATTCTTAATTTTGTTCGCTGCATGTATATCTTAAAATCTACAAATAAAAAAGTATGTCGCGTAGTAAAAACCAAACTGGGACACGTGCAACGTCTCGCTTGTCTCAGTGCTACAGGTGCTATACGCTCAACCCCCACGGCCGCCTTAGAGGTGATCTTATGCCTTCCTCCACTTGATCTTTTTATGAAGGAAGTACCGGTGAGGACTGCTTTGAGGCTGCGCCACAAGGGGCTGTGGCAAACAGCAGGAAAGGGAGGCAGGCACACCCGCATCCTGGATGAGGCAATCGTCAAGATTCCTCTTCTGGATGCTATGGTGGACTACCTTCCTTTACAATTTGCCTTCAATAGACACTTTAGTGTTTATGCGACCAACCCAGCATATGGACATATCCATCTTCACCGATGGATCAAAAACAAAGCATGGAACGGGTGCCGGAATTTTCTCCGATGACCTAAACCTACGCCAGAGTATACCACTAGGCAAAATTGCCACTGTCTACCAAGCGGAGGTAGTGGGAATAATGCATGGTGCAAATGCAATTCTTGAACGACAAATCAAGAACCAACGTATTGGTATCTATAGCGATATCAGAGCCGCTTTACTAGCCTTAGGCAGTTGCAAAATCACCTCAGGAGTGGTACCGCGGTATCGTGAAGCTCTCGACGATATCTCAAAAGATAATGCCGTCTCTCTTGTATGGGTGAAAGGACATGACGGAACCTACGGCAACGAAAAGGCTGATGAGATTGCGAGACTGGCCTCCGGACAACCTCTCTGGGGGCCAGAACCCGTAATTCCCATATCCCTGAAGACATTAAGCTTTATGCTATGCCAAGAAACCTTAAAAAGCTTCACACGAAGATGGATTAACACTCAAAGCTGTCGTCAAGCAAGGGCTGCTATTACGGCACCCTCGCCAAAAACAGCCAAATACTGTGTGCAACTGTCCCGAAAGAACTTATGACTAGTTGTGGGCATCTTATCTGGACACTGCACCTTGAAGAAATACATGCACAGGATGGGACTGGCGGACAGCCCAAACTGTCGTGCATGCAACGAGGACGACGAGTTGGCAGAACATGTCCTATGTCACTGCCCAGCTCTCGCAACAACCAGAAGATCCATGCTGGGGGACTTCTGGCTTAACATGGCCGAAATCAGCAACACTCCAATTGCGGATGTCCTCAAGTACATCCAAAAGGTTGGATGGCTTGGGTGACGTCCAATGTGGAGAGCTGCTGGGGAGGTAGTACAAGGGGCCCACCTATTGTGGCCTAAGTGCACGTGAGGTAACTCACACTCCCAATTCCAAATCCAGAATCCAGTAGTAAAAAGTTCACTACATCGAAAGCAAAATATCATATTCCTGATTTCTTTAGGCAAATAAATGAATTCTTTTCGGAAATTATCTGCATTTAAACAAAAACAAACCAAGTCTATATGCCAAGTACTTGTCGAAATATTACGTTGTATGTGATAAAAAAACACTTAATTGAAAAACTGTCGATTTTTTATTAATAAAACAGTAAATACAGTCGTAAATAGCCATTTTGCATAGCAAGTAATGTGTTGGGATGGATCTAGGGTACGGAGAAAAAAAATTTGCATGAATGATGAGACTTTAACAATTTTACACAATTTAATTCTTTAAATGTCAAATGTTAAATTGAAAATGGTTATATTTTTGTTTCTGTAAGAGGAAAGTTTTAAAAAACTTAAAAAACCAAAAGTGATGTGGAAGGCCATGGAATCTAAACTTGCCTAGAATAAAACAGTTGCTTATAATTAAGTCACCTATGGTAACTTGCATGATATTATTAGTTACCACATAGTTACTTGATTGTCAGAAATTGTATCGTTTTATTCTAGACAAGTTTAGATTCCTCATCACCTTTGGTTGTTCGCATTTTTTTTAATGTTTATTGTGCAACCATATTAAATGTTTAGATAGATAAAACGCAATTCGCTACGGGATTCTTTGAAAAAAATTATGACACGCAATTTTTAAAAAACGTTATTGACGTCTTCACAAAAAATGATGGCACTAAGGAAAATTTAGTTTTCGTCAAATTGTAAAAAATATTTATGATTTGCTATGAGAAGCGGACCTCCGTTAAGCGTGGAAGTGGTTCCCGGCTCAGCATATCGGCGTTATTTTTTTAAATGATTTTAATCAAATAGGATATTTTTCGTGCACATGGCAGAATGCTGATGTTTCAACTCTTTAAGATCTTCTTACCGATAAAGCTAGTTTTGTAGGCGCAGCAAAATGTAGACGCAGCACGGTCTAGTGCAAACGCATTACAAGTCCCTTGCGTTACGTAAGAATTTAGTATCCCGAGCAGTGCGACTTTTGTTCACCTAGGACAGAGAATTGTTGCTAAATTATCTAGTAACACCTGCATATGCCTCGAATACTATTGACTTCGTATTCACACCCAAATTAATACGTACCCTACGACCTAAACCGTTTTGCTGTTATTTATTGTTTTGGTGAGGAAGCTTGTTGTTAATTAAATAGTGTTATGTATTATCTGATTGCCGAGAGTAAAAGAATCAATTATATACTAAGTTGTCTCTCTTTGGTAAAGTGAAGCAAAACACATGTCTGGCTTTGTACAAGTTGGGACATTCTGGTATACTGTAGCGTGACAACTACATTACACGATTGCAAGACTCAGGTGCATTCGAACCGACGCACGTCGACGCGGTGCTCTCTTGTGATCTGTAAGTTGTTCGTTAAATCATTTTCGTCTACAATAGAGCATGCAGTGTTATGCAACATTATCTGATGTTTGTTAAGCAACCGACAAGAGTAAGGCTCAAGGGCGTCGCGTTGCGAACAGGCACGAATGATACAGTAACACCAAGCACACTTGATTTTTTGTGTTACATTACGCTGCTACTACAGCAGCATAAATGTGCGCAAGGCCTTTTATTCATAAACGTTTAAAAGACCAGCAGGCAGACCGCTGGAAATATTTACTTCTACACTGAAAACTACCCTACATGGAGGTCATGCACTGCACCGCAGCCGAAAAGTAAACCTCGTTTTATATAATCTGGTGCTCTCAGAGTTTGTCAGTAGTTGCACTGTAGCTTGTTTTATTCTGAATACTTTCGCAAAAATGTCCTGTCGCCTTGTGTAATTCACATTCATGCGCAAAAGCTTGATTACGATTTAAATTTTAAATAGATAAATCCTGATGTGCTCAGTTTATCATGCTAATTACATTAACCAACCCACCTCCCCGTTTTTACATCCCTTTTCGCATCATACTGCGTAGGTAATACCAAGTTTCAGTCCATTGCACTTCTGTTGTAGAATATAGTATGGCTGGAACGTCGCCCGTTCAAGTTTCAGTACATATAACATAAGGCATTTCCACGTGACGTCACACAGCTGCTTGGGGTCAACAATTGTACGCAATTCAGTTACTTGTTACAGTGTTTAACGTGTTTTTGCAGTTGATAGTTTTGAAAAGTGAATTAATATATAATAAATCGTAAGTCTAACTTATTGTTGTGTGATCACATGTGAAATAGTGACAATTTGTAATATAATTATGGGCTTATATAGGTGTTGAAAAAATGACGAGATCTTGTGCTGCTTTCGGATGTTCTAATAGGAGTAACAGAGAAAAAGAAAAGAAATATTTTGTTTTCCCGCAACCCGGATTTCCTTTTAGGTAGAAAGGCTAACCCTAAATATAAAAAAGTCCATAATTACAGCTGAAGTTAGTTTTGGTAAATCATCCAAAGACAAATTGAATTCTTTATTGTCGATAGCATAAGGGCCTTGACCAAGTAATTGTAATTTCTCTATACACTGTGTCCATAAAGTAACCCCCCCCCCCCTAACTAACTTTTGAACGACTTAATATTTTACTAAAAAATTTGGTGTGTTTTAATGGGAAATTAAATAAAATTTGGTGTGTTTTAATGGGAAATTAAATACCATTTTTTAGCTCATAATTAAATAATGTATCATTCAAAATGGCGGCTTGGCGCCATTTTGAAATTTTTTTTAAATAGAAAGGGGGGTCGAGTGGCACCTTATTTGAAAGGTCTTTTAGTTCTGCGTCTGATCCTAAAGTTTCAAAGAAAAATATTTAGCCATAACAAAATGACAAACGTTTGAAGTAAAGAAGTCGATTAAAAAAAACTAAGAATAAAAGCAAAAACAAATGAAATTAAGTGTTCGAAATGTTCACCATTCACTTCTTGGCACATAAAACGTCGGTTATGACATTCCTGCCTTACATTTTCATAAGATTCTGGAGTGATATTTCTGCAAACTTCTGTAATGCGTTTTTTACAGAAATGTCACTCCAGAAACTTATGAAAATGTAAGGCAGGAATGTCATAACCGACTTTTTATGTGCCAAGAAGTGAATGGTGAACATTTCGAACACTTAATTTCATTTGTTTTTGCTTTAATTCTTAGTTTTTTTTAATAGACTTCTTTACTTCAAACGTTTGTCATTTTGTTATGGCTAAATATTTTTCTCTGAAACTCTAGGATCAGACGCAGAACTAAAAGACCTTTCAAATGAGGTGTCACTCGACCCCTCTTTCTATTTAAAAAAAAATTCAAAATGGCGCCAAGCCGCCATTTTGAATGATACATTATTTAATTATTGGCTAAAAACTAGTATTTAATTTCCCATTAAAGCTCACCAAATTTTGTAGTAAAATATTAAGTCGTTCAAAAGTTAGTTAGGGGGGGGGGGTGTTACTTTATGGACACAGTGTATATCTTTTCTTATTTTCTTTAAAAAGGCCCCTAGCATAATCACTAAGTTTGATAGTGGACGACATATCTAGTGAATTCTAAAACAATAAAATATTATTGCAATAAACAGGAAAAAACGTGGGTAACGCTTATAACCTGAAATTGTTGTTTACCGTCTCAAATATTATAGTTTTTGCACTCTGTCTTCAATTTAACCACTACACACTAAACAGTCACTAAACTACCTTATATTTGAATAAAATGGGTATTAAGGCAAGTATTTAGCGATAAAAACTTGGTAAACCTTGTACACGCCATATAAACGCTAACATAAATTGACCCCAAGCAGCTGACTGGGCGGAGCTTGTGACGTCAGTGTGACGTACTTGGAAAAGCCTTCATAAGGCATTTCCACGTGACGTCACACAGCTGCTTGGGGTCAACAATTGTACGCAATTCAGTTACTTGTTACAGTGTTTAACGTGTTTTTGCAGTTGATAGTTTTGAAAAGTGAATTAATATATAATAAATCGTAAGTCTAACTTATTGTTGTGTGATCACATGTGAAATAGTGACAATTTGTAATATAATTATGGGCTTATATAGGTGTTGAAAAAATGACGAGATCTTGTGCTGCTTTCGGATGTTCTAATAGGAGTAACAGAGAAAAAGAAAAGAAATATTTTGTTTTCCCGCAACCCGGATTTCCTTTTAGGTAGAAAGGCTAACCCTAAATATAAAAAAGTCCATAATTACAGCTGAAGTTAGTTTTGGTAAATCATCCAAAGACAAATTGAATTCTTTATTGTCGATAGCATAAGGGCCTTGACCAAGTAATTGTAATTTCTCTATACACTGTGTCCATAAAGTAACCCCCCCCCCCTAACTAACTTTTGAACGACTTAATATTTTACTAAAAAATTTGGTGTGTTTTAATGGGAAATTAAATAAAATTTGGTGTGTTTTAATGGGAAATTAAATACCATTTTTTAGCTCATAATTAAATAATGTATCATTCAAAATGGCGGCTTGGCGCCATTTTGAAATTTTTTTTAAATAGAAAGGGGGGTCGAGTGGCACCTTATTTGAAAGGTCTTTTAGTTCTGCGTCTGATCCTAAAGTTTCAAAGAAAAATATTTAGCCATAACAAAATGACAAACGTTTGAAGTAAAGAAGTCGATTAAAAAAAACTAAGAATAAAAGCAAAAACAAATGAAATTAAGTGTTCGAAATGTTCACCATTCACTTCTTGGCACATAAAACGTCGGTTATGACATTCCTGCCTTACATTTTCATAAGATTCTGGAGTGATATTTCTGCAAACTTCTGTAATGCGTTTTTTACAGAAATGTCACTCCAGAAACTTATGAAAATGTAAGGCAGGAATGTCATAACCGACTTTTTATGTGCCAAGAAGTGAATGGTGAACATTTCGAACACTTAATTTCATTTGTTTTTGCTTTAATTCTTAGTTTTTTTTAATAGACTTCTTTACTTCAAACGTTTGTCATTTTGTTATGGCTAAATATTTTTCTCTGAAACTCTAGGATCAGACGCAGAACTAAAAGACCTTTCAAATGAGGTGTCACTCGACCCCTCTTTCTATTTAAAAAAAAATTCAAAATGGCGCCAAGCCGCCATTTTGAATGATACATTATTTAATTATTGGCTAAAAACTAGTATTTAATTTCCCATTAAAGCTCACCAAATTTTGTAGTAAAATATTAAGTCGTTCAAAAGTTAGTTAGGGGGGGGGGTGTTACTTTATGGACACAGTGTATATCTTTTCTTATTTTCTTTAAAAAGGCCCCTAGCATAATCACTAAGTTTGATAGTGGACGACATATCTAGTGAATTCTAAAACAATAAAATATTATTGCAATAAACAGGAAAAAACGTGGGTAACGCTTATAACCTGAAATTGTTGTTTACCGTCTCAAATATTATAGTTTTTGCACTCTGTCTTCAATTTAACCACTACACACTAAACAGTCACTAAACTACCTTATATTTGAATAAAATGGGTATTAAGGCAAGTATTTAGCGATAAAAACTTGGTAAACCTTGTACACGCCATATAAACGCTAACATAAATTGACCCCAAGCAGCTGACTGGGCGGAGCTTGTGACGTCAGTGTGACGTACTTGGAAAAGCCTTATTGCTATTTATATCAGGACGTCACTGCTTTTTTTATCTTTCATTATCGACAAGTTCTATTTGAAGGCAAGCGTTGTAGGACAATTTACGTTGTTCTCAAACTGTACAGCATAGAAAATCAATACTTGAATGTCGACAATCTGTTCTGTTTTACTTGCTTATTAGAATAAGATTACAAGTTACGATTGAAGAAATATCGCTAACAGCATTAACATTATAAGTTGTGTTTAAAAAAAAAGCTTTTTCTGTGCCAGTGTTTTCCAACAACTGAATATTTAGATATTTGTTTTTCGAGTTAATAGATAATAAATAACGCAAACGATTCCTTATATATTTTCTGCAAATCGTAATTGACCCCACTAGTGACATCCTTCAAAACGGGTTAATGATCGGTATAATTTCATTACAAGTATGCGAATGTCCGAATTTAGAGCAAAACTCAAACTGTCTGGATGTAGCACCTAAGTAATGCAGTATTTCACTATCTTTGTTTGTGGCACATTATTTATTTTTGTTTGTAGTACCTACAAAGAAGTTAATGCATCAAAATCCTCTTAAACTACCGCTTCAATCTACAAACGCGTTGTTTGTTAAATTGTAGACATTTAACTTATTTTATTTATCAATTCCAGCTTTACTTCGTTAAAGTCCATATTTAATGAGTATCTGTATATAAAATACTTAATCTCTTTAACAATTTCTATTTATTTAAACCTTATACGTATTTCAGCATGTTAACATGCCATTGTCAAAGGTTATATGAAGGTAAACAGTTAGCGTTGTTATAGCAATAGAACTTTTTTACTTATCTTGGTAATCGTCTGCAGATGACTTGATTTCTTATTCCAAAATGTCTAGTAGAGGAGAATTTAAGAGATCAATTTGCTCATTCATTAACGGTACAGTTTTTAAATGTTTGTGAATTTCAAAAGCTTCTAGTATATCTAATTTACGTTTATCATCACAAAAGTGTAAACATTTTATGGTGTTATTAGATGTCATTGAATGATTTTGTTCTAGTAAGTGTTTAGCGTAGTTGGATTTATGTGGGTGTTTGTATTTGTAACAACGTACGTGTTCTTTATACCTAATATCAAAATTTCTAATAGTCTGGCCTATATAAACCGAATTACAATGCGAGCAATTTAATTTGTAAATGCCTGATTTTAACAAATCGTCTGTTTTTGATTTTGCATTAAACAAAGTATTTAAGATGTTCCTAGTTGTTTTAAAGCTTACTTTATATTTATTTGTTTTGTTTATAATTCAACCACCAAAACTATACGGCTTATTAAAAATACACAAACCCAACATGCCCATTAGACCAGTAGTATCATACATAAATGCACCCAACCATATGCTAGCAAAAATACTAAATAATATAGTTACCAGTTTTGATTATAAACCAAAATATTCAGTTAAAAATTCTTCCGAATTAATCAAAAAGTTGTCTAACTTACATTTACCACCACAAAGCAAGCTAGTTAGTTTTGATGTTACTAATATGTTTTCCCAAATACCTCCTCAAGAGTGTATTCCTTTGTTAAATAATATTCCTATTAATAAATAAGTTGAGTTAATAAAACGGACTGAGTTTATTCAATTATTTGAACTTTGCACCAATCAAAATTATTTTACTTTTAATAATAAAATTTATTTCCAAAAAGATGGTTTACCCATGGGAAGTCCAATTTCACCTCTTTTAGCTAACATATTTATGGAAAATCTAGAACATCAAATATTCGAATCAAATCAATCTGAGAAAGTTATATTTTGGTTTCGTTATGTTGATGACATTTTAGCATGTTTTAATAGTTCATTTGATTTAATTAATGAATTTTTAATTTTTATTAACAGCTTGCACCCAAACATAAAATTTACACTAGAAACTGAACAAAATAAGTCCATTAACTTTTTAGATTTAAACATAAAAATTAATTCAACTAATAAATTTGAGTACTCAGTTTATAGAAAACCTACACAAACAGACATTACAATACCACACGATTCTTGTCACCATAAAACACATAAATTAGCAGCATACAGGTCCCTGATACATAATAGGGCTTTGACGGTCCCTTAGATGAAATTAATTATAATAGAGAAATTTCAATTATTAAACAAATTGCATACAGTAATGGTTATAATACTAAACTTATTGATACATTAATTAAAGAAAAAGATTATAAATTAGCCATTCAAAAAATTTATCCGAATATCCTAACTTCGTTCGATACAATTAAATATGCTTCGATCCCATATTTTGGTGAGAAATCAGAACAAATTGCTAAAATTATAAACAAAACAAATAAATATAAAGTAAGCTTTAAAACAACTAGGAACATCTTAAATACTTTGTTTAATGCAAAATCAAAAACAGACGATTTGTTAAAATCAGACATTTACAAATTAAATTGCTCGCATTGTAATTCGGTTTATATAGGCCAGACTATTAGAAATTTTGATATTAGGTATAAAGAACACGTACGTTGTTACAAATACAAACACCCACATAAATCCAACTACGCTAAACACTTACTAGAACAAAATCATTCAATGACATCTAATAACACCATAAAATGTTTACACTTTTGTGATGATAAACGTAAATTAGATATACTAGAAGCTTTTGAAATTCACAAACATTTTAAAACTGTACCGTTAATAAATGAGCAAATTGATCTGTTAAATTCTCCTCTACTAGACATTTTGGAATAAGAAATCAAGTCATCTGCAGACGATTACCAAGATAAGTAAAAAAGTTCTATTGCTATAACAACGCTAACTGTTTACCTTCATATAACCTTTGACAATGGCATGTTAACATGCTGAAATACGTATAAGGTTTAAATAAATAGAAATTGTTAAAGTGATTAAGTATTTTATATACAGATACTCATTTAACTTATTATCTGCTTAAATCTATCTGGTTTATTATTACGAGTAAAATAAAACTGAAAGACAATTCTAAGAGACTGTAATGGTACGTCCATACTGTTTTTATTTTTGTTCCCTATATGCGACTAATAGCCAAGGTTTGGATTCACATGAAAAAGATACTGTCAAAATATGCTCATAATATACTCAAAATTCATAAAATATGCACCAATTGCTGTAAAATATGCAGCATTATATGCAAAATAAGCAAGGTTTATATGCAAAACATGCAAGCGAAATAACTAAACAATAGAATTTTTTGCAGTTTTTTTATTACAATGCGTATGTACTATACTGTGTACAAAATCTTAAAATGCGTAATACTGAACTAAACGCTTGAAACTGCAGTCAATCAACTTAAATTTAGTATTAGTGAAACTGTATCGCAGAAACTAAACGAGGTATTAAATAAAAATAAAGGTTTCAAAGTTCTTGTGAAAATGAGTAAAGTCCTGAAAGGTGACTTTAACGATAATGGGTTACAACTCAACCCGGGCATTATTATCAATTTATAAAACGCTCCAACCACTTCAGTTGACGTTGAAAGGAGATTTTTGGTTTACAAAAATATATTGTCCGCTAGGAGGCAGTCCATTGATGTTAATAATCCAGCAAATTTATATTATAATTAATTGTTACAATTTTATAAAATATAAAGATTAAATATAGGTAGATAAGTTATAATTGTAATAATCAGAGCGCGGATTATTAGCATTTATTTTTGAAAATAAGCGCTTATAATAAGCTCGATAAATCAGAAAGAAAGGCATGAACAATCACAAAACAAACAAAATGAAAAAAATTGTAGTTGGTTTGCATAAGAATGAAGTATTTCAATACAAAATAAAAACTAGAAAATGTTATTAACAATAAATAAAACATATTTTGATATAAATTACCTAGCCCTACAAACCATGTTTATATAAAAAAATTTAACTGAAGCATATTATCAGAAAAGGACAAATTTTTTAAATCTGTTTTTAAAAATACGTATATAATATTAGAAAGGCGGTATTCGTGCAGCTTCTGCAAAATATTTTGTTATTTTCATAACCAATTCAGGAAAATCTTTACGCCAAGTTGCACTTTAAGCATTTTATAATTTGAAATTTAAGTTATTCACAAAACATTACAACACAATGGAATGCTCCGGATTACTGACGTTAACAAAAGAGAAAACAGTGTTTTTAGCTTTTTTACAAATAAACGCGATGTGTGGGTAGGTGGGTGACGCCTCTACAGGCGAAAGTACTGGATCGATTTTGATAAAATTTTAAATCAAGGGGTATATCAAAAATTGTAGTTCTAGTTACGCTTTTCAAAAAAATCCAATCCCGGAAACGGAAGTTATACATGTTTTTTTGTAGCGATTTTTTCAAAAACAAAATGTTCAAACTTTAAACACGGAATCTTAGAGAAAAACTTAAGGCAAATAGATCCCTTTTTACCGAACTCTCTAGCTTCAAAATGGCGGACGCTACAGCTTATTGAAAATTTCGACTTTAACGCCCATTTACTCAAAAAGTGGTTGTCTGCTCGGGATCAGCTACCACTTGTTTGAGAGCCCTTCCTAGGTAGTATACGATGATATAAAATTAATTTCGAAAATCCGAAAAATATCGCAACGGCGCGGGCGCTACTTCAAAATTTTAAAAACTTTCTCAAAAAATGTCCACACGATTTTTTACACTTTCTGAGCCGATAAAGCTTGCATTGAACTACAAATTTGTTTTTGACTTATCTCTCAATTTTTATTCTCACGTCTTCTAGGAATTTTTAAAAAATTTGAAATTGATTAATTATTTGTTCAAAAACGCAAACGCCGATCGTTATAAACTTTTATAAGTTCGATAGACTATTTAAAGTACTTTATTAAAATTTGCAACAATTTTCAACTTTTTAAAAATTAAGGGAAAAACGATACTTTTTAATATCAACAACGCGTTTTCCGGCATTTGCTAATTGAACAGGCTATCGCAAAGTCAAATTCCCGCTGCTTATTTTCTTAGAAAGCTAATACTCGGTGAACCGTACAACGTTATAATTATTAAATGTTACACTTTTGCAAACACGGCAACGGCAAGTATTAGTATCTACTATTGGCTACAATTTGTTTTTTTTTTGAAAGCTATAATTTCACTGTAGCGCTTTCTTTGAATTTGGATAGATGAAATGGAAGGTTATAATTATAAAATTTACACTTGTGCAGAAGGTTACACTTCAGCTTTTTTACTTTCCCATACTCTACTGATGTAAAGAAAGTTATGATTTCGCGCAAATTTTCGAATTTCAGATTTTAACGGAAATACGTGTTTTAGGGTCCAAGGAACCCAAAAAAGTGGTTATTAGAAAATGTCTGCCTGTGGGTGGGCGGGTGGGTGGGTACGTTCGGTTTCCTATATTTCCGGAACCCCTTTACCGATTTTAATAATATTCAGCGTGTGGAAGTTTTTTAGTTGCAGGTAGTTCTTTGTGGGGTCGTTTATCGGAACCGGAAACGGAAATTAGACCAGTTTTTTTAGTATAGATTTTTTTCCTAACACTGTTTAGAAATTTTGAATACATAGCATTGCAGTTCATCTAAAGACAAATCAAATCGTTTTTTACAAATGCTGTATCTTTAAAATGAAGGCCGCTACGAATTCTTAAAAATTGTAACTTTAATGCCCAATTACTCAAAAAAAATATTCAATCAATACAAATTATCATATTATTTAATAGTCCTTAATAAGTACAATCAAGTGATGAAAAAATATTTTTGGAAAAATGAAAATTGTAAATATACTAGGAGTTCAAAATTTTAAACATTTTCAAAACAATTTCCTTCAAAACTGACCACATCATTTTTTTTAAATTTTCTGAGCCGATAGAGCCTGCAATGACCACAAAAATTTGTTCTTTATTAATTTACCAAATTTCACTTTGACGCCCTCTTGAATTTTTAAAAATTTTGAAATTGATTAATTATTTATTCAAAAACGCAAACGCCGATCGTTATAAATTTTTATCAGTTCGATAGACTATTTGAAGTACTTTATTAGGATCAGCTTATATTAGAAGGAAAAATAAACGGTAAAAGAGGTCAAGGAAGAAGGAAAAAGTCATGGTTTAAAAACATAAAAGAATGGACAGAGCAGAACACGGCCACTTTATTTCATGCTACATACAATAGAACAAGATATAAAATGATGATTGCCAACCTCGTTTGAGACGGCACCGAAGAGAGAGAGAGATTAGGATCAGTGAGAATTTTCAACAATTTAAAAAAAAAAGGAAAAGACGATACTTTTTAATATCAACAACGTGTTTCTCGGCAGCTACATAATTTTAACTACGCCTATCAATTAACTCTAATAAAAAAATAGTTTTCACTCTTTCCATATTTTTGATAACTGTATAAATAAAGCTGTTATAACTATTTTCGTGAGCGCATTAAATATCTTAGCGGCGTCGCGGCGTAGTAGCGCGTGCAGCCCGTAAGTAACCAAAGTCTTGAGTCTGCAGCGGGATTGTACCGGCTGGAGATGTAAATTCCCACAACTTCTTGACGCGAGAATATTTAAAACGTAAAAAGTATGGGAAAGTACCAGACCTGTTTCGCCTATTGTTCTAATAACTTTTTATTATTATCACTCCGAGCAGCGGAGATGAAGATACTAAGAAACATAGCGGGAAATACAATAAAAGACATTGTAAGATGGACTAGCCAGCGAGGAAGAGCGTGGAATAAACATGTGAAAAGAATGAATAATGACAGCTTAGTTAAAATCGCAAGAGATCAAAGACTAACAAAGTCAAGATCACCGGAAAGACCACCTAAAAGGTGAAGAGAACATTGGTATAAGCAGGTCACTTGAATGAATAAAAGAAAAAAAATCCTTAGGATGTGTGGCACTATGCGTTACAGAATACACCAATGATAAAACAAAGAACGAAAAGTAACAGTTAAATTTATTGAAATCGGTATTCGATGGAGAAAGTATTTCTCAAAAGCGCTTGCAATTTACGTCAACTACTAAATCTCCAAAACGAGGTGCCAAATTTAAAGTTCTCCATTCATTATACCAATTAAATTATACCACTGTCCCATATTTTGCGTTTAAAGAGGAGTTTGCCATTTTGGTGCTGTCCTCGCAAATTCAAGTTCTAACAAAAATTCATGCAAAATTTATAAGGTCTTTAATGCCCAAGCCATCATTAACGTATTTTACAAAATCAGCTCTCACAATTTCCGCTGGTAGTCAAAATGAAAATGTTTCAGCAGCATTATTTAGCTTTTGATTATGAACACTGTCTATTTTAAGTTTTTTATTACTCTCTGCATCCACTCTTGTATAGTTGCTGTGTTGGTATAAAAATGATTTCCTTGCGTTATGCACAAAATTATATGTATTATTGTTTTATATTTACTAACAACTTACCATCAGTCAAAAACGAA
The DNA here is from genome assembly GCA_958336395.1 of Ctenicera cuprea. Taxonomy (NCBI): domain Eukaryota; kingdom Metazoa; phylum Arthropoda; class Insecta; order Coleoptera; family Elateridae; genus Ctenicera; species Ctenicera cuprea. Next base: position 57,560,958 of record OY284490.1, read on the forward strand.
ACTTAATTCACTCGCCCACTTCTTCTTTTACGCAATTTCACAATCCGGTTGGTACATGTTAATGTACTATATTCTTTTAACACGTTGACTGCCATGAAGTCCCATGGGATCAGCAAGTGATGTCCGCAATGGGCCGCGTTGATCCATGGGACCAGTAGACATTTTTCTACTGCGCCGCCAACGATAGATAACTGGCACTTCTTGGGACCAGTGCGGCCTAGCTGAAACCTACGGTATCCGGCTTCGTATTTTTTTCGATTACATGTCTCTGAGATTTGAGGTATGGTTTTAGATTAGTAGCGTTGGCCTGAGAAGCGGAATGATACAATTTTATCGGCAGTCAACGTATTTTAACCAGGTGGTTATATCATTTACATTCATTAAGTTGGCATAATACGTACACTTACTAATTTTTACATGCCTAAATGCCAGTGGGAAGTTCATCTCTGCATTAACATGGTTTAGCACTTTAAAATAAAATCGGCGTTATGAACGAATGTGTACAACCAATAGTCATTAAACGCGCTTAAATGCAATATACTAGCATTAATCGCTGATTCTGCGTCTGTGCCTGTGATTCATACAATATTCGTATTCAACACCTACATATCGGAAGCAAATATTCTGTTTGATTTACTTCCTATCAAGCACGTGCGTAATAATAACGTAATAAAAAATCGAAAACCGGAAAAAACGAAAAACTTTCCGAACCGTAACCGAAACGAAAACCGAAATTACAAATTTCTTGAACCGTAACCGAAAACCGTAACCGGTATTTTTTCGTTACGGCAAATGTAGAACTGACAGTTCTTTATTGTAGCAATAACGATAAGTATTTACTATTCAATCTTCGGATTTGTTTATCTCTGTTTATAACAACATTTTTACGTTATACAATGCTTTCAACATTCTGCTCTTATGATCGGCACTGCTACAACAATCTGACTACGACGCCGCCGACGGCATCGGCACTCCACTCGATCTACCAACCAATGGCTCCAGTGGCTCCATTTGCCACAGAGTGCAAAGACCAATACAAAAATGTTCAAATGCTTTCGGGTTGGATCTGTGTCATCTGTGCTACTAATGCCAACGTTTCGTTCACGGTTACACGAGACATCTTCAGACCTATACACTCTGCTGCTGCCGAGAAAGAAAAAGGGAAAATTGGTGTTAATTCATTCTCCCTAAGTCCTAAGCCTAAGCCCCTCTTAAGCCATGAAAGGATGGTAAGGATGGGTTAGAATAAGGAATTTGGACAAAGAAGGTTGCTCCGCAGGTAAGTACTGTCCCAGTTAACGAGAAAAATGCAGGGGCTGTGTTAATAAGGGTGGCGTAATTAGCGGTGCGTAACAGATCCACCTGTGATTGGCGAGAAGGTTGCGGTCAGGTGAACAGTGATTTAAGACATTGTAAAGAAGAAAGCTGTTATTATTAGAATTGGCAAATTATACGGGCACGATAGCTGAAAGGACTAGCAAGGATTTTACTGACATGAAATTGAGTATTGTCGCTTGTTCCAAGTATATATACTCGGCACGAGCAAGGGACTGTATACACTCCGGAAGATTGTAAAATGGGTAACTTATCTTTGCTAGGAGGCAGTCAACTAGTTTTTAAACTTAATGCACCGAGCAATTACTATTACCGAACCCCCTTCTCTCAAAAACGAACGTGACCACATAACGACTGCTCTCACACTCACACAAAACAGCTACAACAAGCGTCACTTTTAACGCTACATCACCCTAACAATACAATCCATTTCTTTGCAAAAAAAAAACACCTACTTTTACAGCATACTTACCTTACATTTACAAAATCACTGACTGCATGAGCAGACTTCTTGAACGACAAAACGTAAAAACTTTTCCACACCCCATTAATAACGGAGCGTTTTTGGATTGGATGGCGCACTACGAGGAGTCTATTACGGCTTCAGTCCGGTTTGAATTAAGGTCAACCAACGCACTTTCCCTTGTTAACGACGATTCAAATAGAAATAGAACAAACTAGACACCAGGCGGCAAACCCTAAATCCCCTCTGTTAGGGGTAAATTTCCTAAATCTCTGCTGGTTCTGCAGATCAGTGCCCGGCTGAAACGGAGCTCATTCGACGAGGCCCACCACAACAACCCTAGCCTGCACAGGATTACCACTACCACCACGAGTACGTGGCCAGACGAGAGCTGCCGTTTCCCGCGGGCTCAGTTTTGGTTCACCAGGTACCAGACAATAAAGGCACTGGTTACGGTTAAACTACTAGTTGGAATTACTACCCAGTACTGGTAAACTTCGCATTGCCTAGATAGGGTGGAAGCCGGTCTGATCATAGTGACCGGTACCTTCACAGCGTCGGGTATGCAAACGCACAAGCCTCCTGGATTAACACTTTGATAGTGAACGTGAGCAGGTATAGTGCACTCTACACCTAGGACCCAGATCCCGAATATCATTAGCCGCGCTACTCTTTTCTGGGGCTCACCTAACCTGCCTAAATCGTCGGCCTAAAACCAACCAATTTATCGTTTATGCAAATTTATAACCGTAGGGTCATCCAGACGTGGTATATTTATAGCTACGGCCAAAAACCGGCAAATTTGTTAAGGAGGACGCTCAGTTGTTAGGCACTGATACTGGCAGCTAGTAAAAGTTTACCTCGTGATTACTAACTCAGGTCTTCACGATCTCAATTAAGGTAAACCTTAAACCTCTCCAATATATTTGAACCAGCACTCAGGTTTTAGGTGTGAGGTTTCTAAAGGTTCCTGTTCGAACACATTTATAAAAATGTTATCGACTATAGGGAAAAGTAGAGAACGCATAAAAGTTCCCCAATTAAACCTATCTGCATTGAAAAATGTAGCTCCGCTGTACAAACGAATATGCGCTTTATATAACTGACGTGTAAATGTAAGTGTTCTAGTAGCCTTAGGTGGGCTCTCACTCCTAAAAGTTAAGACAGGTAAAAGGAATCAAGATTTACCATACCTGTTTTTCTATATTACTAAAAAAATTAAATTGTATCTTATCACACAATATATTATATTGGTATACCGAAAATCTTTCAACCTCAACTAAAGTGATTGCAGCATTTTTTAAATAGTAATGCACAGGTTGAACTGTAGTAACCCATTATCGTTAGTCGCCTTTCGGGACTTGCACAAAAGTTTTGGAACATTTTTATTCAATGCCTCGTTTAGTTTCTAAGATACAGTTTTACCAATACTATATGTAACTTGGTTGACTGCATTTTCAAACGTTTTAGTCAGTTCAACTCAATCTGCTAGGGACACTTCTTTTGTTGTAATCGATTAAGTGTTGTACTTTCAAAAGTGTAAGTGTCTTTAATAAATGTTAATTATTTTGAAGTTGAGATTTGTTTAACATATTTTTTGATTGTATAATATAACCTGAAAAATCTTCAAAATCTAAAATAAATTGTAATTCGCTTTATATAAGCCAGACAACTAGAAATTTTGATATTAGATACAAGGAACACGTACGTTGTCACAAATATAAACACCTACATAAATCAAATTGCGCTAAACACTTATTAGAACACAATCATTTAATGACATCTGATAAGTAATAACACTATAACATGTTCACACTTTTGCGATGATAAACGTAAATTATATGTACTAGAAACATTTAGAATTCACAAGCATTTAAAAACTGTATACGTTAATGAATGAGCAAATTGATCTCTTAAATTCACCCCTATTGGACATTTTAGAATAAGAAATCAAATCATCTGCAGACATAGATTACCAAGATCAAGTCACTAAGTTCTGTTGTTCCTGTAGCAACACTAACTATTTTTAATATAACCTTTTATAATGGCATGTAAACATGTCGAAATCCGTATAAGGTTAAAATAAATAAATATTGTGAAATAAGTAATAAAGTATTTTTAATCATACTAACTTAGATACAAGTTGCCTAATTGCAGGAGCAGTGGCAGGGTAACTTTCTTTTTCTTGAAATATCCATGGTTTACTAGATACGAGCAAAAAACTGAAAAAATGTAATCTCTATAAATTTCCTAGTAAAAATAAAAAACATTATAAAGGAAAAAGTTGTAAATTTATTAAAGCAGTTTAAGAAAGTATATTTTCATGATTGTCTTTTATTTCGTTTTCGTAAAATAACACAAACACATTTTTCAAAATGCTGGAAGCTCCTTTTCTTCTGTATCTGTAAACGTAAAAGCATTCTAAGGTTGCTCTAAAGACATGTTTGAAAAAACGTAAATAGAGATTTCCATCGCATCATCGAATTGGATTGTTAAAAATGTTCAGAGGTATTGAAGTATTTTTGAGGAAAATACTTAAGCGAATATTTTTTGAAAACTGACCATAGAAAACAATTTATAAAATATTGAAAAATAAATCAATTTAATTTTGTTGTATTGGTATACGAATTGCTAACTGCAGAAACACAATTTACGGTCGTACAATTAATTACCTTCATTTTACTGGCTTAAACAGATTGTTTAAGGTATATGTATAAATTATAAAACTGTTACTTAATACAAGCTCCTAGATATAGTATGATCAAAAAGTCATTGGATAGCGGTTGCTGTGAAATTTCAAAGCTATCTATAGAATTACTTACTTCTAAACCTCGCTCGATTATAGCGAAGTTGGGAAATCTTTCACGGAATTCATTTAAACGTAAATTAGGTGAATAAACCCAGTTACCGTTTTCACCACGATTTCCATCCACGGTAATATGGTCTAATCATAAAAATTTTATGTTCTGTTTGAAACATTTTTAATTATAATCCGCTGACTTTTGAGAGTAAATGTCAAAACTAATAGAAATAAATAATTTCATAGATGACTTGTCAATTCCACAGCAACCGCCATCCAAAGACTTTTTGATCTTACTATATCTACTCATGCCGAACGTAGGTATTTTACTGAACAGATGCTAGACAATGTTCGCAACTTCCTGAAATTGATATGGGATAATTGATACTATAATCAAGGATAAATCTAATTTATTTAAAAGTATACAATTTGTAAATTAAGTAACATAATGTTATATTAATTTGCCTCTTGTGGCTTTAAAATAACTTTATCTTTTAAATTCCCAACCCAATGATTGCATGTTGGAGCCGCTACAATCGGTGTTGGGTATTTTACAATGTTTCTAAATTTGGTAGCAAATGGATCTACAATCAAGGATAACAAGAACTACTTGCCTATCTTTAGTTTAAGCCCCTATTTTTTACATCTGTTTTAAATAATCCATTTAAAACGATTTTAAGATGATTGTTTTCAAAGTACATCTTAAATTCCAATATCAACAAATTTAATACTTAACTTCGATTGCAGAGCCATCTGCTATCGAACCCAAGCAACAATATAAAATACCCAACATCGATTGCAGCGCCTCCTACATACAATAGTCTCATTAATGATGTAACAAATAAAATAAAAAAGAGTTTTTATTAAGGAAATTTTACAAAAAACAATAAGAAAACTCTGGAGACCACTACATCTTTGCACTCCCGCTGTTGGCGCCCATGCTTATGGCAATTTCCGATCTTATTTGGTTGCTATAAAGTAGCTGTTTAACTGCTACCTCTAACTTTACAAAAACTATTGATAAATGTCAAAATAGGACCGAGTTGTTGAGCTTTCGGAGAAGGCCATCTAGAACGAGGTGCCACATTATAGGTCAGAGTAGCCCACTATTGTATTATACTATTACGGGATGTTTTCATTGAGAGTGACTATCTCGCTGCGGTTTTCTAGCATGAATCTTGTCTACCGGATGGTGGTGAAGTTATACGCTCGGTAGCGACATCACAAATGAATACAAAGGTTGTATTGTGATCTAGGGCAAGCCCTCTGTAGGCTAGCATCTTCTTCGTCTTAATAACGATGTTGTAAAGGTCCGTTTCCACTGACTTGCCCATTTCATACTGTAAGGACAGTGTTACATTTTGGTGACCGCGACGTGATTTGCACACGCAACTTTCTAAAGAAGATAAGTTTATTAGTTGGAGGTATAAAAATACGTGCGAACTTGTTGATAAAGATAAGTGAATTATTAATCTTGAAACACAATCTGTCTAGTTGTAACAAAACTAAACCTACCTAGATCCATCAGTACGCATATTGATGGGAGTGTAATGCCGCAGTCTTCAGTATATCATCATTTTTATACCTATTAACCAGCCTCTCTGTGTTTCTAGACGAGAGGAGGTTAGGCTTAATAGTTTGAAAGATATCAAATGTGGATATAGCCTAGCTGATATTTTCGCGGGTCGCTACTTTCAAGACGATCTCCCAGTCCATTGGAAATATACAATGCGAGGAGCCCATGTCGCTCCTGTGTGGTCACCGGATCGGAACCACAAAATCTCTAGCCTGGCTGTAGGTTTTTTTTTAAATGTTTTGTGCAGTCTACTTGCTTTTGCTAAGCTTTCAATGCCTTGACAGAAACCTTCCAAGCCTCCCGTTTCAATCTATGGAAAACTGCATTGTGATTATTTGTAATTGTTCCAGTTGTCTGGAGAGTTGACCTGTTCAAGAACCTACGTGTTCTTTTACGCTGTTTTTGAAGCTTGTGGAAATAACTTTTTATAAACTGTTTTTCTATCTGAGAACAATTAGTTATTTTTTATTATTATATTTCAATATAGGAACATTAGGATAATTTGAAAATTCGTCATTACATGAGTAGGTACGTAGTTTGTATGGTTTTCTTACGTAAAATCATCGCTATTTTTAAATGAAACCAAAAGAAATATATCACTCCTAATGATTTCAATGAGAAGTCGTACCAAAGTACTATGCTTCTCCTGCACAACGGAGCGGATAACTGTTCTTATATGTATGAGGTAGTGATTGCGGTGTTAATAATAGTAAGATTTTGTTCTACCTCCCCTGTATTGCGAGCGTTGTTAAGTAGCTTCTTTAGTCTGCCTAAAAGGTCTTCTCTAAGAAAAGCCCAATCTTTTTATTAGCAAGGGAAGTGGTTTGTCCCTGCATTAGTTGACCATGTTTTCCAATTCTTTGTAGGTTGTAGATTTTATAGGGGGTCGTTTAGACAGAATTTGCCTTACTTCATTTCCACCAGGTCTTTTATGAAACCTTTCTAGTTTAATCAAATCTTTTAAGTTCTAAACTTCCTACGAATTTTAGAACTTTCCTAGGAACTACTTTGCTGATTTCTTTAGGTGTCCAATTCTTGGTATGATGGTGGGTTGGGGGAATCCCATGAGATGTAGGCCAAGGAAATGATAAGCTTCCTTGCGAGGCATCCGGTAATGCTACCAAGTACCTGCATTTAGAATTTTTGAAATGTAAATTTATACACTTGAATTAGTGTTGGGACAGTAATAGACTGACCCTACGTTGTTTAGCTCTTTTACATAACCTTTGTGAATCCAAGGTTCCTATATCAGAGCTAACTGTGCTTGCCCGACAGACAGCTAATGGTTAACCAAACTACTCGCAGCGATGCTGTGTTGTAGGTAAATCTAGAGGACATGTAGGTCTGCCATCTAGATAAGAGGAACAAGTGTTCGCGTTCTTCCTCCGCACTGACCTCCCTAGGGGCCGTGGTCTAGAAATTCCTCTATTTTAACTCTCGGGGTCGCGAATGCGTTAAAGACCCGTGAAGAACACTCTTATCATTTCTGTACCAGCTTCATAGCTCCGCGTCTCCACAACTCTTGCGGAAGCCTCGTCGACGCTAAGCACAAAGCGTACTGAAAGGAACTGCTCGTGCCGGTTATACGTCTTTCACAATTTTTGTTCGTAGGCCAGAATTGTAAAGCTCAAAGCGTTTGAGGAGCTTTTTGTTGGAGTTCCGCATATCGAGCACACAAGCGATGATCTTTATTATTTTTGGAAAATTTCCTTCTTCAAAAACATCACAATTTTTAACATTACATGCAATTTAGGAATTACGCTGTACGAGTAGGCGTATGTAAAATAAACCAGTGTCAATAACGGTCCTTTGTGTTATTTCTACTCAAGTACATTGCATTATTTGGCAACAACAATGGATTTGAACCCACGCGGTTAGAAGATTGTAAAAGACAATTGTATGATGTTTTCAGAAGACTTAATTAAGTATCAAGTGTAGATTTTAGAAAAAATACAGTAGAATACCTAGGGCATAAAAGTGATGAAAACGGTATACATTCAACGAATGAGAAGTTGAAAGCGATTAAAGAATGCTAAATTCCACACCTATTAATGTGACAGAATTGAAATCATACAAGGGCAGAGTGAGAAGTCTGGTAAAAATGAAACGAGGAATAATTTTTTCGGCCAAAAAACAATTAATTTTTTAACGTAGTCGCCTTTTGGGTCGATACGCTTAGTCCAACGCTTTCCCAATTTTTCGATCCCTTCCGAATAATACGATTTTTCCAACGCTTCAAAATAGGCGTTTGTTGCATCGATGATCTCCTCATTAGAGTCGAATCTTTTTCCGCTGAACCATTTCTTCAAGTTCGGAAACAGGAAATAGTCGCAGGGGGCTAAGTCTGGAGAATATGGTGGATGTGGAAACAATTCCAAGCGTAATTCATGGGTTCTGGCCATGGCAAGTACACATGTGTGCATCCGTGCATTGTCTTGATTTCTTTGCCAAATGCGGTCGTTTTTTAACGTTCTTGAAACGGTCCAATAAGTTGCAATAATATTCGCCGTTAATTGTCTTTCTTTTTTCAAGATAATGGATGTAGATTGCGCCGCGTGCATCCCAAACAACTGTGGCCACGATCTTGTTGGCCGATAAAACCTTCTTAGCCTTCTTCAACACAGGTTCGTCAGTAGAAATTCGCTGTTTAGACTGTCCCTTGGTCTCCAGTGTATAGTGATGGATCCATGTTTCGTCCACAGTTATGAAACTCCGCAAAAAAATTTTTTTATTGCGCTTGAACATCGCCAAACCTGCCTCTGAAGTTGTCACACCTGTGCGATTTTGGTCGATGGTGAGCAAACGCGGCACCCATCGCGCGGATAGCTTTTTCATATTCAAATGTTTGTGTAATATATTGCGCACACGTTTAGCTAAGTTGCGTACTGTCTCGCGCACCTTCACTCTGCGGTTTTGCAGTACAATATCATGGTTTTTGTCATTCATTTCTGGTGTTCCAGCCTCATTTCCACACCAGTTCCAGTTCCACACCTCATTTAGGCGTCGACATCAGTTGTGCTTGTACGACCACAACGAAAATCAGTAAACCTCTTGTGAATCATTTTAATCGATGGTGAAGAGTCCCCATAATATTTATCAGGCTTTGTTTTGGTTTGCGTAATGGTTTTTCCGCGCAAAAAATAATGTTTAATTAACACACGAAATTCACTTTCTTCCATGCTTGCAAAAATACGAGAGGTTGTCTGCTTTCAATGGCTGTCAAAACTGAACTAAACGACAGATATGTCTGAAATTTTTAATGTGGCCTAGTGACAGATGCTATTGACAAACGTCATCTGGGATTTGCGATTGTGATGCACTCTGTTGCAATTTTACAAAATTTCTCACTCCGCCCTCGTAGTATACTGCCTAAATAATTTTATTTTTATAACTATCAAACAAAACACAAGATTAGTTTGCTCAAATGTTCTCACGATAAGCCTTTGTACGTCAAAAAAATAAAGCTGCCGGAATTCGCTATGCAGGAAGTTAGAGTAATTTATTTACAACGCTCGAGTGTCCACGAGTGGTATATGAGTGGATTAAGTGTTAAAATATGGAATTGTGAAATTAATTCTATTTTGCTTAAATTTTACAGGCAGATGCACCATATATAAATGTTTATAATTTTGTCGCATAATTGATTATATTTTGTCAAATCGTTGAGTACGTTGCTTCAAAGTAAAATTTTGCAAAGCAATGTTTACGAAATGTAAGTTGAAGAACATATAATCCCAAAATTTGTAATGGTATTTGGATAGAATATTGTACGATTAAGAAGCGACGCCACAATTGTTGCTTGCTTAATTATTTGGTGTCGTTGCTATAATCAAGAAAGTACGTTTTGTCTGCACAGTCTCGGACCTAGCTTCGAATGTACTCTGCTGAAGAAACACCAAGGTTCTGTATTCTCCGTTGAAACGGCAGGTTGCTGTTTCGTCAAAAATTAAAGAATGTGGACTGTGGTTGATAAATATGTTATTAATTATGGATTGTGTTGATTGGCACCCAACCGTAAAGCTGCGGTTTATGTGTTTGAAGTGCTCGGTGAATTATTTTTACTCTTCCTTGTTGTCAATAACAAACGAACATAAAAAATATAAACCAGCGCAGCCAACGCTCGGAGCGCACCGAACCCTTAAGTCTAACGCAGTAAATGAATGTAGAAATCGCGATACCGTTTTGTACGTTAGATATAATCGGGTTAAACTTTGCTATTGGTTGCTGAAACAGCAAATGCGACGTACAGATTGATTGATATATTATCACTCACAATTTAACAAGTGATATGATTATTCTATCTATGATATTTTTGAGTTGAAACCGAGCTGCTTCGGCTTTAACGACAATAAATCATCAATAATTAACCATAACACGAGTTACATTTAGTAAGAGATTGTAATACATAAAACATGGCTAGCCAAAATTATTTTACTAAGTGTCATTTTATTGTAGTTGCTATGATCGTAAGGTGGTTACCAACGCAACATACGTAAATAAGGCCACAGGATTTTTTGTTATTATCACCGCTGTGGTAAAATGTAACTAGACCATTTTTATGCATCTGGTTGGTTTAAATAGCAGCACGTGACATATGAATTATATTCTCAGTGGTATAATAATTTCTGTAGTGTTTTCCCTTTTGTATAAAAACACCTAGTTAAATTAGACAAAAAAATTTTGAATACTTACACGACGCGAAGTTTCATAAGGTATATTTTAATTTAAATTAAGTTGTATTTGTTCTTTTCATAGCTGCATACGAGGTGTAGCATATCTTCTCAGATCCTCTCCTCTGTGGCGCTTCAGTACTACAGGATAGTGCAGACGTAGGTTCCAAATCATGGAAGTGCACGTACTTCATCTCCAGAGAAGATTTTATATTAAGACAATCTCAGATGTGAGAAGTGAAGCTAATCCGCTAATCCTCAAAGAGGGTTCTACTAGCTATAGGCAACACAATTCGCAGCAGAGTACGTTGGTGGTTGTCCACTGCCTTTCTAAAGGTGCATGCCGATTTATAAAAATTCGGTGTTGTTTCGCCCGGGAATCGAACCCTAGACGGCTGAGTAAGAGGCCAGCACCTAGACCGTTACATTAATCGGCGGCCCAAGTTATATTTACATGAACATAGTTTAGACTCTTCTACAAAAAAATATTAAGCGGTTGTGAAAATGTATTAGAAACTGCAAACCTTCAAAACACAAGAAAGAGGACTAGAAAAATGCGTGTTGAATGTAAAATGATTCTTGTCATTGATTAAATTACATAATTTAAATCGTGCCATCCCTGAGTAAAACTGTTACTGACTTCGCTTGTGGGTCTAGAAGATGCCTTAGCATGCGTTGCTTCCGTTGTCATGTTTAAGAGACGGCCCACCAGTGGCGTTCCGTGGTATCCAAACTTGGTGAGGCCAAAATGGTTTTATCGATGTATCAATGAGGTATCAATAATTAATACAAAAAAAATGTAACTCTAGTGCATGTCAAGTAGTAACTAATTGTACAAATACGTAGATACAACAAAAGGAAAATAAACGGGATATTCTAAATTTTATAAAGCAAATCTATTCGTCTATATTGCAACGAGAATGCTTCTATTGCAGAGTCGTACAACGTTGAAGTGTTATTTAGCAAATTCTTTTCTATTGAAATTAAGGCTAATCCATTTAAACCCACCCAACCGAATTTTTGAAATAGGTTTTCATTCTTTTTGATGCTAAAAAAATACTTTCGGCTGAAACTTAAGTAACAAGAAGTGGCAACAATTTTTTCAATGTAAAATGTGCACGAAGCAGAGTTTCTGACAACGAAACAATTAAGTCGTAGCGCGGCTCCACCGCAGAACAAGGCTCCAAACTTAAGGGAGTAGTGACTAAGCGTAGCTAGACGCAATACAGCAAATTTGGCCTCGAGGTAGAGTTACTCAAATTCGACTCTCACCATTGGGATCTCGCTTATTATAATAGATAGGGATTCTGTTAAATTGCCACAAAGTTCGGAATTTTATGCTGATTTATAGAATTGGGCAAATGCACATTTGCATCTTTTTTCCTATTGATCATGAAATGTTAATTTTTCGTATATGTATACACGTTTCGTGATGTTTAGAGTCATAAAAAGTAAATTTTATTTTGCATATTTGGCATATATTACAACTTTACGGCATACGGCATATATTAGTGCATATTTTAGCTTTTAATGGCATGAAAATGCATATTCTAGCAAAAAAAATAAAATTTCAAATAAATTATCAAATAAAATATTCGTAGTTCTTAGAAGAAATTGCACAATTTCTTCTAGTGAAACCACATGAACCCTAGACTTGCACTTTCTAAATTTCCAAGTAGGGGTAGAGGTATTATTTGGGTAGGTCTTATTCCTTAGGTACAAATTTCTTTGAAAATAATATTTGGAAATTTTTCTTATACTTATTCTTAGAAATAGTTATTTATAATTTTAGTGCTTGACTAGTTCATTTGTTGCCTTGACAGAGAGCTGTAAAGTGTAGTTGTCCAGTCTATACCCTGAAAATGCCTAAAGTTACTAGTTCAAAAAACGATTTAATTAAGAAGTGGTTGAAGCCGTATACATGTTTTAAATACGATGGAAGTGTTGTGTTGTGCGTCATCTGTGAAAAAGAGGTATTTATCCGTTTATTTTAATTTTGAATTAAAAAAAACTGTTTACTCTGTTTAAAGTTAAAAAACTTCAAGCAAGCCAAAACAGCGAGTTAAAAATTTAATACTAATTTGTTATTTTATTTTGTAATTAAGCAAACAATTTAAGAATAAAATTAGAAAGTTTTTTTGTGATATTGCAAAGGATATGGCACAGGCCACAGGGCACATTCAATTATTTTCCTTTGTGTAAGCTGTAGTAAATTGTACTTAAATATTGGTTTTCCAGTTAAACGTTAATAAAAAGTTTCAACTTGATCAGCACGTAGCCACCGGTCCGCATCAAAAACGAAAAAATAATACAAAACGAGCCAAAACAACTATTATTGCTGAACTGCTTAAATAAGAATGTCAACAATTTCAACGACGATTTGTGTAGAATGATGGTTTCATGCAACATTCCATTAAATAACATGGACGTTCCCGAAATTAGAAATTATACGAAGAAAATCTTCAAAAAATAAGAAACGTTGTTTCGAATAATTGTATTTGGTTTAGTGTTGACGAAACCACCGATGCTAAAGGAAGATAGCAGTAGTGAATTTTATTGTAGGTGTTTTACACAGCAGTCCTTCTTCCAGTTATTTAATTGCTGTTAAACAACTAGAAAACACCAACCATTTGACAATTTCACGTTTTGTCAATGAAACCCTTTCGTTACTTTATTTGCCAAATCAAATACCACCAGAAAGGATTTTATACATGGTGACTGATGGTGCCGTGCCACATACATGGTAAAAGAAGGTCAAAATTTAAAAATCTTTTTTCCAAATTTAATTCATGTAACTTGTTTGGCCCATGAAATGAATAGAGTGGCCGAAGTGGTTAGAACTGAGTTTCCTTTAGTCAATAAATTACTTAATAACGGAAAAAAATCACCACTTCGCGTCGAAGTTTACAAAGACTTGCTTAAAGATGTGCCCTTACCTCCACAACCAATTCTCACCAGGTGGGGAACGTGGATAGAAGCCGCTCTATTTTATTGTGAAAATTACAGTGATTTTAAAAATATTGTTAACACATTTGATTCAACTTCTGCTCAGTCTATAGCAGATTGTCAAGATATTTTAAAGTGTCCGGAATTGCAACCTCAGTTGTCCTACATAAAGGCTCATTTTTCGGAAATTCCTAGCATCATTAATAAATTAGAAACACAAAACCTGCTTCTCACTGAATCTTTAGAATTAATCGAAAAATTTCATTCAATTCTGAATAAAAATAAAAATAAAATATGCAAAAAAGTTAGCAGCAAAATAGACGATTTAATTCAGAAAAACAGCGGACTTTCAACTCTGATTTCCATAAAAAATATTTTAAATGGAGGTTTCTTAAGCAATGGCCACAATGACGAATGTTTTGTAGTTAAAAAATTCACATATTGTCCAGTAACTTCTTGTGATGTGGAAAGAAGTTTTTCCAGCTACAAACATATATTGGAAGATAAGCGGCAAAATTTTCTCGTTGACACCATTGAAAAGCACATGATTATTTATTGTAATAAATAGGTTGTGTTATTTATTGATTTTACTTCTACCTGTATTTTTGTATATGCAAATAAAAAATGCAGTTTTAACTGAAAATAATAATGCGTTTCTATATTATGTAAGCCCTTTTGATTTTTTGAATGTTGATTGTTTGTAACTAAAAATAATGAAAATCATTAATTGTATTCTTTTCTCTTTCTTTCAACGAAAAATTACATTTGATGCAAAACGTGTTTTAACTCATATAATAATTACTAGTATTAAACTGCAGATTCAAATAAACATCAGATTTTCATATTAGGCACTAAATAAACAAACTAATTTTTTTTAGTGCATATCGCAAAAGGTTACTGCATATTCTTGCATATATTGAAGGTTTTATGCGGCATATTTTAGTGCATATATTGACGGTTTTATGCGACATATGTTGGTGTATATATGCACTATCTTTACAGCATATTTGCCCAACTCTACTGATTTACAATCTAAAAATAAAATTGACCTATTAGCTATGTTTGTTTCGGAGATATAGGCAAAAAACGTAAAAAAATCGATTATTGATTTTTGCTGCCATCTTCTTTATTAACAATAATTTTGAAAATCGAAAAACACATTTTTGAGTAACTTTTTCCGCTGCATACTGTTATGTAATCAGATTTGATGCACCACGTTTCGTTTTTCTGGTACCATCATCAACTTAATCTTTTTTAGTTGCAGGTGAATTTGTCATATTATATGATAGCCCTTAATAAGTATAATCAAATAATATAAAAATATTTTTGAAAATATAAAAATTGTAAATATACTAGCGGCTCAAAGTTTTTGACATTTTTTAAAAATTATTCCTCACAAACTGCCCACCCCATTTATTTAAAACTTTCTGAGCCGACAGAGCTTGCAATGGACTACAAATTGGTTTATTACTAATCTCCCAACTTTTACTCTGATGCCCTCCAGAAATGTTTGACTACGCTTATCAATTATCTGTAATAAAAAAAATATATGTTTCATTTTTTGCCTAGTTTTGATAACTATAAATAAAGTTGCTATAACAATTTTTGATCTGAGGTGTTGAGCGCATTACCTATCGCCTTGACGTAGTCGGCAAGCGCGTACGTAACCAACGCCTTGGGTCTGTAGCAGGCGGCTTGTACCGGCTGGAGATGACTAGATGTAAATTTCAATCACTTCTTGTTGCGTAAATATTTAAAACGAAAAAAGTATGGGAAAGTACCAGCTACCTGTTGAGCCCATATCTCCGAAACAAAAAAAGTTACGTCAATTTTCTTTATAGATTGTTAATCAGTATAAAATCCCACTTCTTAGCGGCAATCTAACCAAATTTCTACCTCTTATAATAAGCCATATTTCGATGGTGCGGGGGGAATAAACCTACCTCGAGGCCAAATTTGCTAGGGCCTCTCAGCTGGCTTTACTATGTTACTAATGCGATACATTAACGAGAAACAACATTATACATCACAACCGATAACAGACGCGCGCGGTACTACTGTTATTTTGGCCTCACAAACTTTGCAAACTTGCATTACGCAGACGTAGACAAATCCACATTGCTAGTAGGTTCTCAAATTATTGAAGAGAACATAATTTCAAATTAAAATAAATTCATATATTTTTAAACTATATAGCATTGTGTATTACACGTTATGGGTGAGGCCCGGCCTCATGCCACCGATAGCCGCTGCGGCCGACACTTCACTACTTCTACCTTTATACCCACTCAAAGTTAGTTTATTACGTTTAAAGTCTCACTAGATATGTACTAATTCAGAAAACTAGTCGTCTAAAAACTATTTTGTATCAATAATCCAAAACAACTCAAGGCGTGGGTGAATCCTGAATGCACTATGGTTTTGCAGTATAGTAAAGCGAATCTTCCCCACTTATCGCTGGGTAACAGGAGTTCAACGACTTCTACAAACTCTCTACTATCCTGCATAAACGTGCATTTCCTAGCTGCTTAATATCTCAAGTTATGTATCGAGAACCCAGATTTTTGAATTAAGGCAATTTAATGCAATAAATTAATTATACAAAAATTCACAATGTTTAAAAAAATCCTTTTTTTTTTTCTCTCAATTTAAGGGAAGAATAGTTTCTAGTTTCCCTTGCTTCCATGAACGCCACGCCGCCGCTGCAATCCTTATAATATTACAGCGTAGACTAACTTAAGAACACATTATCCCCTAATCACTCAATTTTGAAACCAATATACTGGTTCAATAATTGATTTATAAACCAGTAAATGTGAATTCCTTAAATTGAAGATACCTATAAAGAACTAATAATTTACTTGCAGAAAATGTATTTACTTAATCGAGTATTTCACGTGTATCTGATCGTTGATTTCCTTTTTCACGATTATTATTATCATTAAAAAATGAGCTACTGCGCGTAATGTGCTTGTGAACTCCGTGTTCTCGGTTTGTATGCACATGTTCATGCGATCCACAAAAATTTTATCGGAAATTT
The DNA here is from genome assembly GCA_958336395.1 of Ctenicera cuprea. Classification (NCBI taxonomy): domain Eukaryota; kingdom Metazoa; phylum Arthropoda; class Insecta; order Coleoptera; family Elateridae; genus Ctenicera; species Ctenicera cuprea. The sequence goes on from OY284490.1 coordinate 57,577,788, forward strand.
TTTATCGTAATGTGTCGTTCCAAACATTTTCTATTTCTACATCAAATTTTTAAGCCAAAATAAAAAAAAACTAAATACGGTGTATATTAAAATTGACCAATTGTAAATCGTAGAATACAACTTCAAGGCTATTTTTAACGTACCTTTTTTTTTTTAGTATTTAAGGGTTTATTATACTATACATATCTACCAGAGAGAAAGGTAATCATACAAAACGCCATTTTTGACCTTTTCTGCGTGGTATAGATTGAAAGTGTTTTACTGAACAGGCTACTCTTGCAGTCTCGTTTTTTTTTTCATAAGAACAGGAATTACAGACTATAATTTCATCTGATAGTCACTTCTAGTACCATCATCATTTATTATTCGAGAAAGTCTATTTATAAGTATTGATTGCTGTGCACAGGTTACTGGATAAGACCCTGATACGTTTGCTTCAATAATAGAAACAAATTAGTGTAATTTATAGGGAAGAAGTAATATTGCGGAACCACCGAGAAACGTGGGAACATCTGCGGTTCCGCAACCTAAACAATACGAATGTTCCTGGACGCGGATATTGTAATGAGATCTGCAGCCTCGGCTTGCGCGTGCTCTCCCCGGCGAACCGCGTTGCCATCGCTAACAGAGAACGAGATCATTCGAAGTCGCTCATTACAGTGGAGTGCTTCTATGTGGTTGTAACTGAAACGGTTTCGTGGTTCACGTGGCACTGTCCGACAGCATCCGCGCTTCAGTGTCATGGTTTGTCTGCTTAGTGTATTCGTGATTCGGTATTAGTTCACCTGGATTTCAAAGGTGCTTACTGCAAATATTCATCCCTGTGTGTACATTTGTGAACTGTCCTGCAAATTCACATCCGCTCTCAGTTCTTTCACCCAGCTATTCTCACGCTTGCTTTGTTCAGTCCATGAAATTGCAGCCTAGCAGCTTATTTCTGCATTATTTTTGTTGGTAAGTTTACATTTGGTCGATTTTATATCATGTTTATGTTATTACCAATTCTGTTTTATCTCTTTCCTTTCGAATTCAAATTTATCTATTCACTATATTATACCTATTCATGATTCATGAAGGTTAATACCCGTAAAAGGTTCTGCCCAGCTTTTGTGGTTCGCTGCTTCGTCAGTTCAAGCCGACTGACCACTCAAAGACGGCTTGATCGATTTACCGGTTCTTCTCCGGTCCCTCGTTGCACTAGGTAGTATTTCCAAATTGCTGTGCATGGTACAAACGTAGACTGTTTTAAAATTGCGTTGCCTAACGCAACGATCTTTAAATCTACTGTTTTAAAACAATGTTGCTTATCGATTGTCATTCTTACAAATAAAAAGTTTAAAGAATATACCTAGTTAAGTGCTTGATGTAACCAACTCCAGCAGTTTAAAGTTTATCCGTAATTGTTCATGATAGCTTTAAGACTTTACTGTAGCGAATATATTTAAGAATTTGCAGCTGTTCGTACTAAATCATTTCTTTGGATCATAATATAATCTTCGAAGCTGTAGATGCATCGTTTGATAATATCGTTTTATACATAAAAGCTTGCGTTGTACGAAGGAAGTAGATCAAATGGGTTTTATCCAACAAGTCTCTAAGCTGCCGCCCACGGCATCTCCAATCTGTGGTATCGATTTCTTTTGCCGCGATTTAGTTTTTCTTGCGTGAAGGCGTTGTGAAGGTATACAAAAGATTTTTAATGATATTCGTCATATGAACGTTTGCGTTCAAAAAAATCCTATAATAATAAAAATGAGCATGTACTAGTAGTATTACTATTATTACCATATATAGTATAGTCCTCCAGATTTTTTTTACCATAATCGACCATAATGGTACCTACCTATGCTTGCATTGTTTCTGTCATAAGAAACCGTTACCGTTCCATTAGAATTTTTACTTATAGAAAGTGGCAGCAATGCTTTGAAATGGTGGAGACACAGTCAAACTTCTGGTAAATATTGGCTAAATATAGTACGTTATGCACGTTGAAAAGATTCCTTAAAGATATGTAAAGGAAACATGTATGAAAGGTCTCTTCCCAGGAAAGTCAAGGTTTGGAAATCGCATGGGATGCATTTTTGATTTGTTTAGGTTGTGATATAAAAATTGGCGGTAACCCTAAAACTTTCACAGTATATGTAGTGTTATAAAATACAAAGTTAACAAATACCTGAAGTTGTTTGCCTATGATAACAGATTAATAAGGCAAAATGAATTATTCATTCGATACCTAGATGAAAAACGATAACAAGATACTTGGTGTAACTTTTATTTAGAAAACATGTACAGGGTGGGGTATGTTCGATGCAAATGCGTGTCCATGAGTACCAGAGCAAAACTGTTAACACATTTCGGGACATTGTCAGAATCAATGGGCAAGGCAATGCAGAAATTAAATATGTTCTTTTTGTTTTCCAGTTATTGGCCATATTTGAAGTTTTCGAAATTTGAAAGGCTGTTGAGGGGGTATAGGGAAAGCGTAAATACATTTTTATGCAGATTACCACTAGGGAATACAATTCTGAAACAAAATTTCAATCCCGGGAAGCTGGGAGTGAAAAAGAATATTTCCGGGATTGATCCCGGAACTAACCTACTGTAATAGAAAAACACAATTTTATGCATTACCTTGAGGTTGATTAAAAAAATTTTTGGTGGCAAAATAAAAATATAAATAAAAATTATTTTTTATAGAATTTTGAAAATAATGATAACAGTTCGCCTAAAGTGGTGTCCCCAAGTCGTGATCTAATGCTGATACAAAATGCTTCCGCAGTAGAAAACTCATAAAACTCAAAAACTCCTCATAGCTGCGTTCTCTGTGTTAATCTTGTAATAAAAATAACTTACAATACATTTTTGGTCCCGAATATCCCTGGACCAAAAAACTAACCGAGATCTAAAATCCCGGGATTGTATTCCCTAATTACGACTGTTTAACAAAATATTTCTTTATTAATTGTATTCTAGATAGGTATGTCTGAACCCACATTTTTTTAAATGGAAACCATAGTTGGCTATGATACCAATAAAATGTTTTTTTCCTCCTGTCAGAAAATATATAGTTTGATAAACAAACAAGTTTTTAATTGTCAGCAGTTATCAAACGACAAATCAGTTGTTTTCACAAAAAATTATGCAATAACGTTGCGCCCTATAAATCGTTACGTCTGGGGCGGAAGTACCGCTCGCCCCCACCATAATTCCGGCACTGGTCGCAATTATTTTACGTTCTTAGTTTTTTTTACTATTTTTATGTTTTAAATTGTAGTTTATCAATTACAATTATTTTACTTCGATGTAGAGGGGACAGTTATTAAGTTTATACGTGTTCATTTACGTTAAAAACCGAGAAAGGTGGCACCGCGGTAAGCGCGTCCACCTTCCATTCAGGAGGCCTGGGTTCCATTCCTTGGTAAGGCCGCCTATCCTGACTCAGGTCTTTCCGTGGTTTTCCTGGCCCACCAGGTAAATACTGCGACAGTACTATCCACGGAAATCATCCCTTGCCCATTTCTTGCACACTAACCCATTCTTACCATCCTTTCTCAGACCGAAAGACTGCCGAAACGTCTGATTTATTTTTATTTGAATATATTTATATAATATGGATAATGGAAGTTCTATTTCTAAATTGACTACAATCCCCGATAACAAACCTAGGACAACTATATTCAATACTTTTATTACTAGTTGTGAGTCAAACTAGGTAGATTTTGCATCTCTTAACAATTGAATTGGTGCTTGCTTAGGCGTGATTCGTGGACTGCGAGATTTGTCGACGCTACTTACGTATACAAGACTAATTTGACATTGGTGAACCTTAAACATCAAAAAGTCGGAAGAGGTAAAGCTCCGTTCCGCTTCATTATTATTGCTATTATAAAAATTAATTTTAATTATTATTAAATGGAATAGTTGACAAATAAACAGAGCGAAGTTCAACTCTTGAAACTATTCTAAACTAAATCGTTTGTGTTTTTATTGGTAACGTTATATAAATTTCCTAATTGATTTGTTATTAAATCGTACAATGTTCTTCAGTTTAATTAAAAACAGTTAGTGGGAAGAAAATAATTGTGTGTTGGTCGATGCTCGTGTACCTTTGCTACCTGTAACTGTACGTCCCTGTCCCACACTTTTAACTTTATAAAGGACAAAGTTGTACCTTTGATACGTATATATTTAAAACATTAAAGTGCTTTGATTTTTAAATCATGTTTGCAATAATTTTATTCGTGAAATTTGTTTACTTTGATATGTTAAGCGGTACAAAAGAAATCTCATCCTAAAAAAATAATTGCATTTTTGCAACGTGCACTGTTAATAAAATTCGCCAATTAGCAATAAAAAAGTTGGATAAGGAGGAATTAAAAATAAACGTAAATGATTGTAAAAATTTTTAAATAAAAACTTTCGCGAATGGAAGTAATAATACGGAATTTTGCGGTCTAGGGTCTTTGGGAATTAATAGGGATGCAACGGACATTCGGTTTTTATCCGTTATCCGACCATTTTACCGAATATTCGGTTTGGCCGGATAATACGAAATATTCGGCCAGAGACTTTTCTTCCATGTAAAAGAGATTATGCATGCAATTTGATTTGGAAATATAGACCAAAATAATTAAAAGTAAGAGAGCAAAAAACCCATAAGTCCAGTATTTTTGCAGATGTGCATAAAATTACTAAATTTAGATTATTGAGATCAGCATTTATGCGAGTTAAAAATTTGAAATGATTCAAACAACATAAATAAGTATTATTTATTAAAACGACGAAGTAATATACATTTCAGTTTCAGTTTCAGTTTCAGTATCAGTATAACATAAGGAGGATGCATGAACCGCTTGTTGCTATGATATGCAGGTCTCAATTTTGCAGATAAAAACCCTATATGTTAGGTTATGTCAGTTGATTTCTTGATGGTGTCGGATCTATCAGGACAGAACACCTTTTAGTTTTAACATTTGTTGAAAATTATTAATTCTTATAATTACAATGAATTTCGTTGACAGATTTTCAATCTCAATTGTGAACAAAAACAATATTAGAGCGAATCAGCACATCCTTGAAATATTACATTTAGTAGTTTCCTTGTCTCGGTGCTCTCTCTCTCTAAAACACTAGAGAATAAGACCATAGGGTTCGTGCATTGCATACTCTTTAAGTATATTATGCTCTGTGATTAAAAACTAAATTTTACTGCATTTTAGCTGAAACTATTTCGAAAGTAAAAACTATGCCGGATAATCAGATATCCGGCTATCCGGCAGAGCAACCTGATACCGAATATCCGTTATCCGGTATTTTGAAAAAGTACTACTCGCTGCATCCATAGGAATTAATTCTTAAAAAAAAATGTTGAGGTAACTAATCCTCTAGCAAAGAATAAATAAAAATAAACTAAATTTCTGGAGATAATAATGATATTGTCAACGAAATGGTCGCTTAACATGTTGCAGATATAGTGCATTTACTTTTTGTCATTTCTCACCTTTGTTGTTGCAGTAATTTAAAAACAAAATTTAAGTCCTCTGAGTAATACCACAGCAATAGTGATGCAAGTCGCGAATATTCGCAAACGAACGTTTGGAAACTTTCAGAAATTTTTAGAAATATTCGCTACCTTGAGAACGAATATTCGTTTTTCAGTGCACTTCAAGCATGATCGTAGCACACGCGGGACGCAGGCGATGTGAATACACTCAATCCTAGCAGGGGAAGTACCCAACTACCCAACGCAAAAGGTCGAAAACAGGTTTATGCACGAGCGCAGTGTTGCTTTACTGTAGCGCAGTTTGCTTTTTATTTTAACATGCTTCGTAATATTAAAAAAAACAAATTTAGATCCTGGTTAGGTACCTACCGCATTATTTATCGCAAATTATAAAGGTGTGAGCTTGAAACAATACATTCAGAATTTTCTAAAGTTCCCTAAAATTTCCAAACCTTCGGTAAATATTCGCAACAAAGACAAATTTCATAAAATTTTACATCACTAGCAACCTGCAAGTGTACGTCCCTGTCTCACATTTTTAACTTTATAGAGGACAAAGTTGTACCTTTGATACGTATACAGGGTGAATAAAAAGTAAGGAACATCGATGCTAAAGCCTTAAATCAAGGCTGCCCAACCTTTTTAAGAGTTGGGCGAAATTGACGATTTAAAAATCACTGGCGGGCCACTGATTACTGACGGTTCCTATTTTTGTTACCTAAGCTTTGTAAAGTTTTGTTTTGTGCAACAAAAAAATCAACATTTTGAAATTTAATTGTCGTTTATTAAAATAATAAAATAAATAGCGTCTACTGCCAAATAAAGAAACAAAATTTTGTGTAACGAAAATCTAAATCCAAGTAATTGGTACAATTTTAATAATTTTTCTATGTTAGGCGTCAGGTCACATGTTGACAGTAACAACAAATCAGATATATGTTGCTCAGTTAGAGATGTGCGGTATTTATTTTTTACAAAATTAAGATTTGAAAAAAAACTTTTCACAAACATATGTTGATCCAAAACTACTTAAAAATTGAAAGGCCAGGTCAGTTATTGCAGGAAAGTCTTCCTTTGGCACCAATGTCCAAATTCTTCTGAAAAAGTTTGTGACTTTGAAGATATTTTTTCTGCAAAAAGGTTTTTTAGTGCAGAATGATTTTGCAGTTCAGTGAGTTCCAACTGAATATTGGCAGGATAACTGATTATTTCAGTCAAACTGAGTGTGAAAGGATTAACAAAAATTTGTACTTTCAAAGTCCTGGAATCTGCTCTCAAACGACTGTAATAAGCATATAATTGTAGCTTCGTACTTAGTACAGTTGGCAATATTGAGGTGCTCTTTCAAATCTTTGAGTATGGGAAAAAGGTCAATATTTTCGTTGGCTAAATTAATTAAAAACAAAACAAAAGGTCTGTCAGTTTCCGAGCGGGATACCTAATCACGTGACTGCGCGCAAGGCGCATCGTTTGTTTTGCCGCGGCGCCCGACACTTTTTCAAATTGGCGGGAATTTTGAAACTGGTTCACGCGGGCCACCTATAATTCGTTCGCGGGCCACAATGTGGCCCGCGGGCCTGGGGTTGGGCAGCCTTGCCTTAAATAATAACTTTACGAAAAAAAGTTTCTAACAAATTGTATGTATCTTTAAAACATTAAAGTGCTTTGATTTTTAAATCATGTTTACAATAAATTAATTCGTGAAATTTGTTTACTGTGATATGTTGCGCGGAACAAAAGAATTCTGATCTTGAAAAATTCATTTTTGCAACGTGCGCTGTTAAGAGCTCGTCAAGTAGCAATTCAAACTTGGATATGGAGGACTTACAATCAATCGAAAAATTCTAAAAATTTTTAAATAAAAACTTTCGCCAATGGAAGTAATATTGAGGTATTTGGTGGTCTTTTGGCTTCAATAGTAAAAAAAAATACAATTATGTAGGTAAATAATCCTCTAGCAAAGATTAAATAAAAAGAAACTAAATTTCTGAAGATAACAATGGGTTTGTCTACAAAGCGGTCGCTTAACATGTTTGCTGTAGAGATACTCCATTCACTTTTTTCATTTGTGACCTTTGTTGTTAGCACTAGGATTGTTTTGTTAAAATTTTGTGATTTGTTGTTGTTGCAGTAATTTGAAAACAAAAATTAAGTCGATATTACAATTTACTTTCGGCTTAGACCGCGTCGTCATTTGGGGATTAGGTACACCAGCATAATCAGTTAAAGACCGACCTGTAGCTTGCCTGCCTTACAACCATTTGCTGTAAAAGTTTGAGCAATATTTGTTCGTGGGCTCTGCCTACCTAAACCTAAGAGCGAATAGAGAACTATTCACGCTGAAGCTGCAAGTTGCAATGTCTTGCGAAACGTTAGTTTGTCTGGGTTCACAAACAGCTAACAGGCATAAGCCGATTAAGTATTATTGTCCTGGCAAACAAAATACATTAAGATCAATTCCTTGTTCGCTCCAAGGTTTAAATAATCTAAGCCACGGCCTTGTTTAGGCAGGCAGGGCCTACGAACAAATATTGCTCAAACTTTTAGAGCAAATGCTTGTAAAGGCAGACAAGCTATAGGTCGGTCCTTACCTGATTATGCTGGGTGTAATCCCCACATGACGACGCGATCTAAGCCGAAAGTAAATTGTTATATTGATAGTTCGAGAAACCGCGAAAGCCTCGAAGAATATATAAAAATGAAGTCATCTGATTAATATTACAGCAACATGCTATTTGCACTATGTAATTGACAGCGAACGAACAAACATAACCTCTCCTCCAAATTTCTGACACTATAGCTATCTACTTACCTACAGCTGTACACAAAATAAGAATGACACGATAAAGAATGGTTTTAATTATTCTAACAGTAAGCTATTTTTTATTTATTTTATTTTATTTATTTTAATTTAGTGGGAAGTATGCAAACTGATACATACGTATGTTAGAATGAACTCCATTATTTGAAAATAGAAATGATGCCTATAAAGAAACTATTTAACTAACGAACAATTCACTAAATCCAAAATTATACAGTAATATCAGGTGACCCAGAGAGTACAGACCCAATGCATTTCTGAATAAAGCAAAATCTCTTTGAGGTAAAATAAAACTTCACACTGCAAAATAAACTAAAAGGATGAAAGCTTTTACTAATAATGTGGTCTCAATAATGAATTTCTAAAACAACGAAACTAACAACAAGAAAGATAAACCTTTTTTTCAAAAATACTTTCATTAATGACCTCCATTTTCTCAAATAAATACAAATTCTACCACGTGTAATGAGGTTTCCCATCAAGTTTTGTGCTAATCTATATCGAAGTTTTGCAAAACCGTATTGTATTCTTTTTTAACTCCTGGGGCCTTCTGGACCTGTTCGGGTAGACTCTAGATTTCAAACACCTCTATAGAAAAAAAAAACGGAGGTGTCAAATCTGATCTAATTTGCAGGACATCCATACATATATAAAAGCTTGAAGGGTATTTTTCTCCGGTTCCTCCAGCGGCCACCGCTTCACCAATTTGGACCATTTTTTTTTCAATGAAAGGTCTATCCTCAGATGGAACATGAAACATTTTTATATTTTTATTCTACGTCGATTTTTTAATAATAATTTTAATTTATAATATACATGAAAGTCTGCTAGACGCGCTTCACTTGAGGCGACATCTACACTAACGTCGTGTCTCCCTTATGGAACTAATGCATCACGTGACTTAGCATTTAGCCGGTTCTGTCAACGCTCAGTCTGTCAGTGCATTGTGCGCTGGGGTAACACTAGTACTATTTAATCTCAATAAAAAATGTTCTCGGACAACCGCCACGAGACGTTCCGCTCATACGCCCGCAGCGTTCTTTCCTATTCTCTGATTCAAACTATGACATTACTTTCCATTGTAGAAGTCACCTTAATCGGTACTTGTAATTTTTATAAATTTTGAATTTTTAGAGTTGGCGCCTATCGGTGCTCGTGAAAATGATTCTCGTAGTAGCTTTTACAAAGGGGATGATTATCGTTCTTTAAATAATTTTTTTAAATTTTATGCATTGGTGCGCACTTGAGGGTGGTTTAAAGACGTTGCTTTAATAAAGGGTATGATTATCATAAGTTTTATTAGTTTCATAAATTATCAATTTTTAAGGGTTGGGGGTGCACTGGAGGGTGGTTTAGATATGTTGTTTTAACAAAGGGAATGATTTTTGTCATTGTTATAAATTTTTAATTTTTAGTGGTTGAGCGTGCACTAGAGGGAGTGTGTAGTGGGTGATTTGCTTTATTAGGTAAAATACGTCATTTTTATAATTTCTAATTATTAGGGGAACCTGAGGGTGCACTAGATCATGTGCCTTAAAAAAAGCAATAATTTACGCTTTTTCACAATATTTTTAGATTTAAAGAGGTGTTGCTTTTAAAAGGAGACGATTCTCGTCATTTTTATAAATTTACATTTTTCAGGGGTTGGAGTGCACTAGACGGTGCTTTAAAAGAGATCATTTACGCAGTTGTCATAGGTTTTCAATTGGGTTGGTGCACTGAATGATTAGATGATTTGCTTTAATAGAGGAGCGGTTTTTAGGGGTTGGGGGTGCACTTAATGGTATTTTAGATATGTTCCTTTAATAAAGAGAATTATTCTCGTATTTTTAAAAATTTTTAATTTTAAGGGGCGAAGTGCACTGGGGTACGTACGTCTAATTTAATTTTTTGCGGTAAGGTACTGGACATTAAAGTGTGTACAGGGTGGCCTGAAATCTCGATTATTATTGTAGTTAGGAAAAAACTGATAGACATGTTGTGGGCCCATTTTTTTAGTATGTTTCGCTAGCGAAAACGGACTTTAACTATCTTCTTTTGTTTTTAAGTTATGGGCCAAAATTGATTTTTTTCAAAATTTAAGGTCTTATATTTCAGTTATTTCAAAAGATAGAAAGAAAGTGTAAACACAGATATTTGTATAAAGAATTTTAATACCTAAACAATCATTCATTTGTTCCTTAGTTATAACACAAACTTATGTTTTTTTTAAATGGAAATCGTAGTTGGCTGTGACTTTATTAAAAGAAAGCATATATTTTGCAATGGCAACCAATTTACAGCAGCTTTTCTTAATTTTTATGTTTTACTAATATATGGCTATGGATTTAAATGATTTTTTAGAGTCGGTAGAAACAACTGACGTCAATAAATACATTTTAAGCAATTCTAGGATGCATCAAAAGTGAAGGTGAACCATTTGAGCATCGTTAAAATTAATGCCAATGTATTTGTTATAAAACTGCTGAAGTACTTGTTAAATGGTATTGCTTTTGTTACTTTGTATTGTTTACTTAAAACTAGATAATATTTCTCAAAATTGTTTAAAATATATTTACTGACTTTAGTTGTTTCTACAGATTCTAAAAAGTGTTTTAAATCCATAGCCTACTTATTAGAAAACATAAAAATTAAGACAAAGTTGCTTATATATTTTCTGAACCGCAAAATAAATGCATTTTAATGAAGTCACAGCCAACTATGATTTCTATTTAAAAAAAACATAGGTTTGTGCTATAGCTCAAAAATAAATAGATGATTGTAACATTTGCTTAGATATTTAAATTCTTTATAAAAATATCTAAAAGGGTCTTTACACCTTCCTTTTATCCTTTGAAATAACTGAAATATACCATACCGTCGTATATTTTGAAAGAAATCAGTTTTGGCGCATAACTTGAAAACAAAAGAAGATAGTTAAAGTTTGTGTTCGCTATAAAATATACTCAAAAAATTGGCCTATAACATGTATACCAGTTTTCTAACTGCAATAATAACCGAGATAGCCTGCAAATCCAACGAATTCAAGCCACCCTGTACATACAATACATACATACACGGACGCACGCATGAACGCACACGCTCATACACGAGCGCGCGCAATCGCACACGCACACACATAGCGTCTACTTTATCGGTCTTCCAAGGTCCTAAAACGTGCTTATTAGACAAAATATGTAGATTTCAAATATATTTTCGATAAAGAATTCTACCAAAAAAGCTACGTTTCTGATTCTGGATATTTTTGAAAATTATTTGGACTACGAATTTTTGATACACTTATACACTTCATAGCTCTTAAAAATTGGACCATCCGTTCCGGAGATACGAGTAAGGGGGAACGAACTAACTACCTACCCACATACAGACATGTTTTAAATACCACTTTTTTGAGTTTCTGTATGTCTAGAACATGTATTTCTGTTAATATATTAAAATTGAAATCATGAACTCAATATACCCTTTCTTTGCTATTACTGAAAACATACCCATCAAAACTAGGTTATTATGCGATTTGACTTTTTATGTTATCGACAATAGATTTTGATTTATTTCATATTTAAAATATTTCAGTAATCTCTAGGCAACGTAGTATGTAACTTGTATATGAGTTTCAATAAATTCTAGGACGTTATAATTTTCGAAACTTCAGTTTTCTTCATTTTATTTCTTATTTATTATACAGGGTGGGCCAAAAGTCAGTTTACCGATTTTTTCTTTTTTTTTCTTTTTTTTTCCTTTGACAATAAATTATCTTCCACATACTTGCTTGTTTGTTATTTAAACCAAATCGGTAAACTGACTTTTGGCCCATTCTGTATTATATGCATCTGCGACCGCAGGCAGCTAACTGAATAGTTTGAAAGAAATTCCCGTCTTGGAATATATCCGACGTTTGTTGTGAGAGCAGTTCAGGTGCGATGGTTTGAGGGACTTCAAAAATGTATTTCCTATCACAATACATTGTATACGTTTTAATGAAGATGTGTGATTCGTATGAGTGTAGAATTTTTCGTTTCATTCTCATGCTCATTAGAGCAGAGCAGACGGAAGGTGCTGCTGCCAAATTAACTGTCAGTAACTTTTCAGTTGTGTTGGATGAAACGCCGTCGTAAATATTTTAAGCAAACTGTGCATTAGCCAAGTGTCATTGTTCCGCAGTTTTTGTTGGTAGAGCGTGTAGTAGTGTAATTATTACCACTGGAATCAAAGTACACTTTGGCATTCGTATTCGTAATTATTTTTGCCAAAGTGACCGAATCTTGTAATAATTGGCGAATCTGCACTTCATAACCACGTAGGTACCTTACCATTACCTTCCAATTTCAGTCTTGTTTGCGTAAGTAGAAATGCATATTATTGGCTTAGACTTAACACCTGCTATCTCCAGAAACACTCATTTTACAGGGCACAGTAGAAACTGAATAACTCGGGTACTAATAGGAATTTTAAAAATTCCACAAATCAGAACAATCTAAAATTCGATAAAAATTGAGTTAGCAGGTTTGTAGCCAGTCTAAGTCAACGATATGAGTGTGTAAATTTAAAAATAATTATCTTTATTTTACATCTCATTTAAAATAAATCACAGCCGGCTATAGTTAGACTGTGTTACAGGAATTTTTATACTGCTTTATATCGTGTTAATGACTAGAATACTCGACCAATTACGTCAATAATTACTAAATTAAAAATTGCAGGTCATTTAAAAGTCATTTTAAACTAATTTTTGTGATTATAAGTGTTTTTATCTTATTTTGCTGAGACCAGCGGGCAGCGGCTTGGTTAAATAATCATCAACTAGCCGAACTGGTAGACTACGCCCCACTCTTTCTCTGGTAACTTCTCTTAAAAACTAATAAATAAGCTGTGTCGATATGTAATACGTGTACTGCATTTTATTAACTGAAACATTTTTTTTATATTAAAGTAAATAGTTTACATATTGATATAACAGGTATTTACTGCAATACTTAATGATAACAGTAATAAACTTTTAAAAATTGTTGTAACATTAATACTAAACATAAGCGAGAAAAACAGCGCGGTGTAGTAAAACGATCTCCGTGGAAATTATTTTGGACATGAGAGCTACTACTACTATTCTATTTATGATTCTTATTCGATAGTTCTCATCAGTAGGCTATACGAAAGTTGCTAAAATCAACAAAAGCATAGGCGCCTAACTCATGGGAGCCGTGGGGGCCATGGCCCTAATGACAGTAAGCACGTGGGCGCCAGGCCCTCACAGGTAGTTGCGCAATAAATATCTTGTTTGTAATTCAAATCTAGTAAAGTTAGCTCTTTTATAAAATCAAAATTTCCATTTTTTTGCAATACAATTAAAACAATTGTACCTCAATTTCTTTTGTTAGAATACAGTTATAGTACAAATATTGTGTGCAACTCGTGCGCGAAATGCCTTTAGTGCCATTAAATAATTTTTTTCAAAGAACTTTCATTTTCGTGCGCTAGTTTCATTTCGCACACTAGTTGCACAAATAACTATTTGTGTTGTTTATTAGTTCCCAATATTTATAAAATTCGTCACGTGTAGCGTCGGCGTCGCTGCGATAAACAAAATGCGCTGTCAGCTTTCTGTACTGTTATAACTGAAAGTATCTGCTTTTCGCGTGAACTATAATATTATTTTTGCTATTGCCAATGTTACTTATTTTGTAGGGTGTCTAGGTATTACTTTATTATTAATTCTATTTTTTTTTATTATTAAATATTACGCAAGTTGTATCTCATAACCTGCTGCCGTGCTGCCTCGTTCGCATCTGGCGATCCGAGGTATAAGCGGACAGCTTCACAATAACTCAAACATCTATTTTAAATTATGGAATCGTATTTTTATCTACACCTGTTTTGGATAGCTGCACAAAAAATATAAGTGTTATGTAATGTGCACGTAAATACGTAGGTGGAGTAGTAGGGGCTCTTCACCACTTGGTGCGATTTTGAACAGAAAATTCTAAACTCATAGATCACGGTTGACATGAATTCAATCATAGAAAGAAAAGATAAATGTGACGTAAAACTATTAAATTTGGTATTTTACTACTTTATACGTTAATTAAATATACAAATAAACTGGAAAATCGTTTATTCGTTTTTACGAAACATTGGGAATGCCATGTGAAAAACGCATATTCGATAGTCTGGCATTAGAGCAAACAGATTGCGCTTGCCAGCGTTGATTGAGGTACCAATACCTCAATACCGAGACTGCCGGTAGCCAAATGGAACAGCACCCCCTGAAGCCACGCCTTTTATATCCTCCTTCTCTTTTACCGTGTAGAATGTTGTAGCACATGCTTTGTCTTTGAACGTAGCATTCCTAATATTCCGCAAAAGGTTCCTACACTCTGTGTAAGTCTCGTAATTCTGAGAAATGACGATTATTAAAGTTTCGATTTCCAATGTAACAGTCAGTTCAATTTTGTTTGCAAGTAGTACGTGATTTACGTTTGTATGTATTAATGGATCCATAATTGTGTAAAACAGCAGCGAGTTGAAATATTAAAAAGCGTCGTCTCCGTAGTGTGTCAGTTCTACTTCTAGACCCTAAATTATGGTTTCCATTTGCATATGATGTCAGCGCATCTAGTTGTAATTTTGGATGCATTGTACGGAGTTTATGTGTGACAACCACAGAGCATAATATTATAACGAGACAACCGACACACAGATCAGAGCAGACAACAACGGTACAAACGACTAACTGACATGTGAAAGAAAGAGATGAATGTACATGTGACTTCAAATTTAGTAGGGATGAGTTTCATTCATTTAAAATAATTGCATACGTTAAAACCAAAGACGATTAGCAAAAAGCTTAATTTAAAAACGACTTGCTGTACTCATTAGACTGTAGTACAATAATGTGGGAGCATAAAGCTAGTGCTAGCCCACTGGGCGGAAGTTTTTCCGAAAAGACCACCACCGACGCTAATCTGTGTAATGTATATGTATCTTCGACAATGTAAATTGTAAAAAAATAATTTAAAAATCACAGGCATCGAACAAGTAGATTTTTTAAGTCGCGGGTTTTGAAAAACAAGAACATTTTTGGGTTGTATTTTAAAATCAAATTGAAAAAGACGGATAGTTTTCAGGCAAAATAGTTTGGACAGGAAAGTTTTAAATTAAAGGGAAGAGTGAACTAAAATTCCTGTGTGTACCATGCAATTGAAAATCTCCATTTAACGAGAAAAAGAGTTAAATGAACCTCCGTCTGGGGAAGGATTTTGCCTTTTGGCGTTGGTGGCCCCGGTTTGTTTTGATGGGAACTGTAAATTCTAACAATTATATAAAAATGCTGCAACTTCGCCAGTTTATACTTCATATACATAATGGCGCATCTCCTAACTTTTGCAGCTGTTATCCAAACTTACTTAAATGAATTTTTTCCTGCAAAATGAATCGACCGAAATGGTGTTGTTGACTGGCTTGTTAAGAGTCTAGTACATAGATATTACACCTATGTATATACAGTGCGAGTGTAAAGACTGGAACTAATTCCATAACATTGAAACTGGCGGTATTTTCAAAAATCCTCCTGCACGGCAATTTTATTTTTTAAAAGTGTATCTTTTCTGATAATTGTCATTTTTCGATCGTCTTTTGTTTTTGAACTATGACGGCATCGGCAATTTTTTTAAATGGCTTCCCATATTTTTGCCGTCATATTTGGATAGAGGTTGAAATTCCAAATTCGGCCATATCTCAAAGTATGACATTGACAGTTTTCGAGATACCTAATCAAGTTTAAAGTTAAAAAAGCGCAAAAGAAATTGAGTTAGCCATGGAATATTGACAATTAATTATTGTTTCAAAATGCATACAAATGAAAAAATTCTGACAGTGCAACATTATTTTGTGCGTTTCCGTTTATTACTTCGATATTTTGTTGATTATTGATTATTTATTAGTGATTTAAATGGTGCGATATTTAAGCGAAAAACAGAAAATTAAAATTTTGATAATGGTTGGATTTAATTGTTATTTTTAGTTAATTGATGTTAGTTTATAAAATTTAGATCCAAACAATTAAACTATCAATATTCCAAGGCTAACTTAATTTTTTATGTTTTTTGCTGACTTTAAACTTGATTTTCTCAAAAACTTTCAATGTCATGCTTTGATATATGGCTGAATTCGGAATTTCAACCTCTATCCAAATATGACGGCAAACATATGGGGTGCCATTTAAAAAATTGTCGATGACGTCATAGTTCGAAAACAATAGACGATCGAAAAATGACAATTATCAGAAAAGATGCACTTTTAAAAAATAAGGTTGCCGTGTACGAGGATTTTGTGAAAAATTCGACAATTTCAATTTTATCGAATGAGTTCCAGACTTCACACTCGCACTGTATAGTTTTTCTGGTAATTTTAAACAAATAATGTTTATGGAACTACAATTCCTGTGAACTTGAGGAAGCGATCACAAATGCTTTCCAAAAAGCAGCAGATCATAAACCTCTGTTGCACTGTGTGCAGATCGGTCAAGGATCGTTTACAATGAATGTGTTGTTTAGATCAGAAATAGAAAACGCCTCCATATTTTTCGCTAACTATATTTATTATGTACCTATGTTGTATTCTACCTGTACTTATAAAACCAGTTATTCTCATTATGTAAATGTAATGATGTTTTGTTGAATTTACTAGTATTTGACGTATTGCAGGTTATAATTTTATAATAAAAAAATTTTGAATTGTCTGAGTGGTAGGCACGTGGTGAAACATTAATTAATAAATACATAAATATTTTAACTATTAAAAATTAATAGTATAATAATAAAACATCAAACACTTGGTATTTGTTTTACAGTCTGTTGATTTTTATTTACTCGACTCGAGTTTCAACCATCTCGGTTATCTTCAGGAGTTTACAAATATATTTATTTGTTAACTTCTGAAGATAACCGAGATGGTTACTCGATTCGAGTAAATAAAAATTAACAGATTGTGAAACAAATACCGAGTGTTTTATTTTTTATTATTATAGTATTGGTTTTTAATGGTTAAATATTTATTAAAAGTATTAATTCCAGCCTACTAAAATTTCAGTTACATAATTTCTTTCATACCTGAACTACTCGTTTTACTATTTCAACTCGGTGCTCGTGTATAAAGTATGTCTTACGGAACGGGCCCTAGCATTGCAACCATATTGTAATTTGGTTATAATTAAAGGATGCTTGATGTCGACAGAATATTATTTCATCATACATTGTATTAATATGAATGAAATAACAGCAAATCACATGGTTGGTGGGAGCGATCTTGGGGTAGCGTATTTGCCTACCAATGTGAGGATCCTGGGTTCAAGTCGTAAGACATTCGTCTTTAAAATTGTTTTTTCTTGCAACATTTTTATCATATACAAAGTGATCGGAGTTTGTTTTTATTATATGAAGGTTTTCTTAAGGGATTTTATATATTTAGTACGCAATACTGACGTTATTTACCATACGTAAGAAAGAATTTTTGAAAAGATACCTTAATTACATCGCATTTTCTCAAAATATTGAAAGAAACCCATAACATTTTTATTAAATACTTCGGTGTTCCATGTATTTTGTAATTTAAGTTTCACGGCAATATTCTAAAAATTCTAAATTCTAAAAATATACGCCGATCAATAAATACTTTGCATGTTAAAAAAAACCTTAGGAACGTGAATACAAAATAATTTTAAAAAACGACCTACCGGTATATATTATTTTCAAATTTTGATGGCAATTATAATTTTCATTTATGTGCTAATTACCATAAAGAAAACGGCATTGTTCTCCGGCTTTCATTTTACACCATTTGCTCTAGAGGAAATTGCTCTGTCAATGTTGGTAGTAGTCCTTGAATATAAAATTTTCTCCTGCTTTATGATTTTGTTGATGTTAAATTTAAGAAATTGTCAAAGAACCTTGGTTTCAATTTTTCTTGTGCTGCTATATTTTTAGAAGTGGAAAACAGTTCTTTAGTTCGTTATATTCGAATTGGATTGGATAAGTAAATTTTACATTAAGTTAAGTGTTGGATACGTATCTACAAATTAAATTTTATCTCAGATCCGAAATCTACCCGCAACCCTAAAATTCTCCAAATTTCAAGAGTATCTTAAATACGAAATTTATTTGAAAATTATTTATTTAACGTTGGAATTTCACAGAGTAACGCCCAGATACATCAACTATTCGTATTCGCAACTTATCCGATTTCCGAAATTCATCCCAGATTCTGACATATTTGAAGTTAATTTACATTAAAAACTTATCAGAAATTTAAAATTTTTGAAAACTAAAGTTTATCCCACGGCTATCTACATTGTATCAAAATATTTCTACAAAATTATACAATTATATCCAATTAATCAATTTAAGAGGAACCTATTAAATACTATAAATATTTATTTAAATGACCAACGTAGATAAGCATAAGCGGATCGGATACATAAACAAAGGTTCGAATCTAGTACGGATCGGATCGATTCGGATGTTTAACTGTGTGGGTCGAATCTTCTCGGGTAAAGTAGAATAATTATATTAAGTACATAATCGGATATCGGATGGGATCGGATCTAAAGTAATAAACACCGGATCGAGACGGATACAATGTTTTTAATATCCACTTCTAATGTACCACCGCGCCGGTGTTGCCATACTTGTACGTCTTAAGCGGGGCATACACGCTCGAACATGCTCGCCGAGCATGTTGGTGAAAGTAGTTGGTAAGTGGCTCGACGGACATGCTCGACAGTGTGTGTGTTGAACGAGCCTAGTTGGCGGTTGGAATGCTCGGCTCGGGGTTCGGCTCGCGAAACCCTACGAGCTCCCACCGCTCGTCGGACAAGTCTGAGCGTGTGTTGTAAACTGTCGAGCATGCTTGCTGATTACCATATAAAATTAAAATCTTGAGGAGTAACTACATACTTTTTGAAATTTTAAATATTCGTGTTTTCTCTTTTAGTTTTTTTAGTTATGTCATTTAGTGATAATAAAATTTTTTGGGCAGAATTCATTACTTTGTACAGAGACCAGAGGCCTCTTTGGGACGTGCGAAGCAAAGAATACTGTAATAAACACATCAAGAGAGATTGCTACAGTAATCTTGTGGAAAAACCAATTCTTTGCCCACACGCGTCGCCGTTTTCTTTTTACTGTGTCATCCAAACACACAAAACCACCCAAAATCGCTACCATCGTTTGGAGATCCATCGCGATGTGATGCTCGCGGTTGCAAAGATTCAACTGAAGTTGGCCAATTTCGTTCGAACGTGTATGAGAGTCGACGAACATGCTCGGCTCGGGGTTGGGCTTGAGGTACTTTCTTCCGAGCCGAGCATGTTCGAGCGTGTATGCCCCGCTTTAAAATGACGTACACGTGCTAAATAAAACAAATTAACCTAAAGACAAATGCGAATAGTAAAATAATTAACAGCCCGAAAGAAGTGCATTGTATTAAGTTAATGTATAAAGGTGTTCTTAATACTGTTACGAATTTAGATGTTGATTATTTCTAAACGTTAATAAGAATAACTTTTTTTCACTAATTAATTCAATTCAACAATTTATTGTGTAATAACTAATAAGTAAAAAATTAGAATTAGAAGGTTGGGTGGACGAGACACAGATAAATTTACACATTGGGATCAAAACCAATCATTAGCTGTTTGAATCCACACAATATAAAACTCGAAAAATTTTGTGAGAAAGTTTTAGCCAATATTTTGAGAAGTTTTAAATTTTTTTTTAATTTTTGAATACTACCTTAGTGGTATTACGCTATTACCAAACCGATCGGATGATCTACTAGATCCAGTATTCATATTTGAAAAATTTGATATCTCAGTTAAAACCTCGATTTTCTTTATATCTAGTTGTAAAAGACACCTATTATTTTGTCTTAGTTTTTTATTCAATTTATAACCGCAAACAAATGTTTTGAATATTTTAAGTAAGCAGTAAATAAATCTTGTGATTTAATTTATATAAAGCTGTTTCTGTTTGTGTCAACGATTTTGGATTATTAAAATTTATACATCTTAATACATTTTTGGTCATCAGTACTGCAGCAGAATTTGCATGTCGTGTTTTTATTAATTTCGTAGTTCACATCTTGTGACTTGGATAAAAGCCAAGTATCTGTACAAACTAAAATAATTTATTTTTTGTAGGCCAATATTAGAATATATAGGGATCAAAAATTCAGCTAGTTTCTTTGGCATAATTTATAGATATCTAGGCCTTTACGTTGAAAGGCGCCTGTCTTCTAAGAGCTTCATCAATCAGTAAATGATGTTCCAAAATTTTATTGTTATTTAAACATGAAGATTGTAAAAGAATGTAATCTGCTTGTAATCTTTAAATAAAATATGCTCTATTACCAAATGGAGATTTTTGACAGTTTTATGTTTTTGTATACGAGTGAAATATAAAAGTCAGTCACTATCTAACACTTTACAAATACATATACAGTATAGGTTGACTCCATTTTCATCGCACGACCATTGGAATCTCAGAAATGGCTAGAAATACAGAGTTGCTTAAATTAGGTTCAAGTTGTCCAATGAAGTTTAACACTAAGTTAAGTTTGCAAGACGACCATCAGATGCTAGGTACAAATTAATAGCGGGAATTTGTTTGTCCGCATAACAAAATTAAAACTTAGGGTTTAACTTTTAAACATAATTACATCAATGCAAATTGTATTTAAAAAAACTGTTTAAAGTATAATAAATATATACCACAACTTCCAAATATCCATCTTTCTATAGAGTAAATCTAGAGCCCTTGTCTCTGTCTCAGCTTTTTGTGGAGGGAGGCCTCCGCTGCTAGACACCACGTATTTATGCATTCACTGCATACTGTTCAAATTTGTTTGTACAACCGACCGATTCTGCATTTCCACCTCAGAAAACGACGGTTTGTGTGTGTTTATGTACATAATCTGACGATAGCTGGCATTCGCACATCACATTCAGGGGGGATCGAAACGCGAATCGCTATCAAAGATAATAATATTGACTACCTATTCACCGCGAGGACCAAAGTGCGGTCCAGGGTTCAGGGGACCAACAATAAAATTTGTACAAAGACAAGGTGTATGCAATCTAGAGTAAAGCACTTGGTCCGCATTAACCGGGTGATTGTAAAAAAAAAGATTCAGGGCAGGCCATGAATGAAGTGTTAAAGTTGGCAATACTTAAAATAAGCCAATTGTCAAATGTTGACAGCTGTAAAAATTTTTGGTTAGATACATTTAACTTAATGTATCTAACCAAAAATTTGTACAGCTGTCAACATTTGACAATTGGCTTATATTAAGTATTGCCAACTTTAACACTTCGGTCATGGCCTACTCTGAATCATTTTTTTACGATCACCCGGTAGTTAATTCGTTTGGTCCGTTGAATAGCGTTGTATGAACGGCAGAAATGAGGCGTAAACAGTAGCAGGCTAAGTTATTTTGTAGTAACGTTTACCGCAATTTATGTTGTGGTATAACAGAAATCCATACATATATAAAAGCACAAAGGGTTTTTTTCTCCCCTTCCTCCAGCGGCTACCGCTTCACCAATTTGGACAATTTTTTTTTAAATGAAAGGTCTCTATCCACAGATGGAACACGAAACATTTTTATATTTTTATTCTACGTCGATTTTTTAATAATAATTATTTTAATTTATAATATATATGAAAGTCGGCTAGACGCGCGTCACTTGGGGCGCCACCTATAATAACGTCGCGTGTCATTATTGGAACTAATGCATCACGTGACTTGACATTTCGCCGGTTCTGCAACGCTGTCTGTCAGTGCATTGTGTGCTGGGGTAACACTAGTTAAGTATTAAAGTCGCACTTTTATTAATTATTTCTTTTCTGATTTGTAACAAATATGCTGAGATTTTAAGAGGACAGATATCTGGGAATGTGGTTGTATTACCTACAATTAATTCATTACCCTCGGGTACTGCAGTACCACCACACAATCACCAATGCCAAGTTACAAGAGAACCATTTATTTTAAAGATTGGGATGTTACTACAAAACAATAAACATTTGTATTATTCTTTAGTAGAGTAATTATTTAATTTACGTTGCTGACGCGGAGTTTACAATATACAATATCTCGGGTCGCATTCAGAAAATGTCTTGCACCTCGATACAGTTTATTTATTATTTTCAGAAAGCAATTTAATAAGAAAAGCGTGAACAGAATGAATATAACACTACCTGAACCCGTAGACTACGCCCCACGCTTAAGTAGCAAATTCTTGAAAGTAATATAATGATATAATTATACGAGTACATTTCGCAAGTATCTCAGCTTTGTAGCCCCGACCACCCTACGTGATTATTACATTATTACATAAACATCACAACCCGTAAACATAATAAATATTCTGTTTCGAGATGTAAGGCATGTTACTGAGTACGCAGTCACTAAAGTTTGAGACAGAGGGAAGGGATCCGTATATTATCATACATTGATAGATAGATCGACACAGGAAGTAACAATTATTTCAAAGTATTAGAAGTGTTTAAATAATTATTGATCAGAAACTGACCACGCGTTACAATGTACGAGAATTTTTTTCACTGCTGAAACTGAGCTGAAAAAAATGCAATATTTTGACATATCTCAAAAAATTGGCCAAAAGGCTTCTGACATTTATATAGGCTAATAGAGCTAGGGCTGAGCAAATATTAGGTTCGTGTCCTAGCCCGTTTATTTCTCGGTGACTTATGCATTTTTGATTTTCGAATATTCATGCCTTTTTAATTAAAAAACGGAGGACGATGAAAAAATGTATGTTTAAGCTAAATTGCTTATAAGCGATAGTAAAATAAGATTCACAGCTTAATTTTTAGGTGTAGCAAAAATTAGCGGAGTTGCTTCTCCTCTCACCCCAATTTTGGCTTCGATTTTGGCGGAAAAATGTGTCTTTCCGTTTTTAGTTTTTTATAATCTCAAGGAATCTTATTCCAAACTAAGCCAAAACAAAAATTGTTTTTTACGCATAATAACAGTTTCAAAATACAGTAATATATGCCTGTAGGCAGCAGCCGATAGCCTAATCCTAATCGGTGACTTACAGTAATGCGAATCCGGACCGACATTATGCTGAAGCAGCGGTAGTTATTTTATCAGTGGGATATTTTAAGAAATTCATTGTTTTCAGTCTTTCGGTCGCATCTGACAAGCCACGAGTGTTTAGGAAATAACAAAATCGTCAGTCCTTTAATGCTCAAATTGGGTAACTTTTATTTAATTTGATCAACTGTATGTATATTCCTAGAATTACTTCGTAAAAGGGTAAAACATTATTTTTTAATTAAAATTTGTGTAGTTCTTAAAAATGGTATTTTGTGATGGTATACTGTACTCAGTAGTAAAAAAATGTAAAATTCTACATGGCGATTCATTTAAAATAAAAGACTTTAACAGTTTTTTCTCTTAACCCTCGGGCGGGCGCGCTATCGGCCCTGTATGCCGCCTTTTCACTAATTTACAGATTCCGCAAATATTATTGGTTGAATGTCATTGTCCGTCTAGCTATGCTCAAATGACTATATTAGGCAACTTATTACGCAGAAGTCACGGTTGTTTTTGTTTTCTTCAGTTGTCAGTGTTTCGTTGAAGTTGCAGGTGTTGAGTTTACGGCATTCCGTGCCGCAACGCGCCCGATCATGTAAGTAAAATTACTTCTGGTTTTTATAGAGTTGCATTAATTTTTATACAGCAAAACAAATTTAAACTGTACTTTTTTCACTTTAGGGATAATAGATATTCAAGAAAATATTTGACGGCCGAAGAGTTACAAGAATTGGCTGATAATTTGTCAGATATGGACTAAGACTGTTACCTGCCAAAATTGTTTGCCTACTCAAATGGAGGAAGAGGAAGAAGATTAGCAAGGAACATTAGATTTTTTGATTTTGTTAGAATTGAGATTTATTTTATTTTTGATCTGTACATAGAACAGATTTTGTTCTTAGGAGTAAGGATATAATTTAGTTTTGTTAGAATTACGTTTTATTTACATTTTATTTGTGCACTCTTACGAAATTAGGATGAAGAATTTCATTTAATTTTGTTAGAATTAAGATTTATTTTATTTTTGTACTCTACTAGGAAATAAATTTTGCTGTTTTGAATTAATCCGTACGTTATTCTGCTTGCGGCATGCAGTGCCGCTGCGCGCCCGGTCATGTGATTTTGCGTAGCGCGCCCGCCCGAGGGTTAAAACAGGAAGTAAAAAATTATACGCAAACTATAAGTTTTTATGCTTATATAGTTCGCAAAGAATTCATTTAGGTAAAGAACTAGTTAGGAAGAACTGGAAGTTTGATTTGGCAACGGCCAACGGTGGAAGTAAAACGCCTTTGTATTACGCTTTGTCTCTAATAGTGCAAACGTGAGTTTTGATTAATTCTGAGTAATTTAATTTGATCCTTTCTATCCCCCAGCACACAATAAATTAGGGGTCGACTTGAGTAGACTTGCCTTTCTTTGTTGCACCACTCAAAAACGATAGCGGCGAATTCAGGATTGGCATGTACAAGGATTATTTGCTTCCTGAATAGACCTACGAGTTATCTGATCGGAAGGGCGGCTGTGCTGATATTAATGTAAAAGCAGTAACGATGAGTTGGCTGGTTAGGGGTTTCGTTCAATGGTTACTGCCGTAAGTTGTGGATAGCGTGGCTACTTATTAGTAGCTTGAAATGATTAGTAATTCCCAAACCAATCGTAAAGATGCTTTGTACATGCCGTGGTACGGGTCACGAAACGGTTTCGTTATGTCTTTCTTGATTGTTGCTAAGTTTAAGGGTAAGGGAAATGTTTCTTGAAGATTAATACTGAGGGCGCCAGCCTCATTCATGTACCTGTGTATTTGTTGTGATAATTGGCACCAGGGTAGTTGTTGCGTGCGATTACTGTAATGCCGCCATAGTATCAATTTTGATCATAATTCCTTTTTCTGATATGGAACTATCAATGTAAAATAAAATAAAGAAAAACTCATGACAACAAAATTCTTAAACTACAAAAGGAAGTCTTAAATTAGGAACAGTAGTTAAATCGGTACAGTAGAAAAAGGAAGTAATAGTTAAAGTCTGTTTTTTTTGTTCGAAAATTGTTCTCTTTTAGAAGAATAGATTTTCATCATACTCGCCGCTGTACGGAGTATAACTAGAAATAGGGTGTATTGTTTTTTTTTATTTCCATAAATTTTAAGTAAGTTGCACCCTATCTTTTGTACGATCCAATCAGTTGAAATAATGCTCGTTCTAATTGGAGAATTGAACAATGCTAGGTTTTTACAGACTCATGATAATAAATAACTTCAAACAAAATACTTGACCTGTTAGTTTCGTCATGGTAGTAATGGGTGGATTTACATAATAAGCAATCTATCGCAGACTTAAAATCATATTAACACAAAAGTCATTAGAACTATTTATTATGTTGATAAATATGTGCTTCTCCTAACACACTTACATTTAGTTTTTTTTTTCTCATAAATACATTACTCCAGGAACTGGAAAACTTTGTGAAGAATTAGCTACTATTGTATTTTAAATAATGATAGTAATGATTACGGCCGTTTTAGAAAAAAAAATATGTGTTTTTATCTTATAGGGCAGTTAGTTGTAAAACAACCAATTTAAAACGAAGTGTTGGTTAAAAATATTTGTATTAAAAGCCTAATGGCTGATTTGAGTTCCACAACCAAAAGGTAGCCATGCTGAACGGAAAAAAATTGTACATAGAATGGGTGTAGTAAGCACACTGACTTACTAATTCAGTATATTTCAAGATAATCGTCATTTGGCTATATTATCTGGTCCCAATGGTTACGCGATTACAATTTTTCTTGTTTTTTAAAAACGTTTATTTAAATTATAGTGCTTATAAAGATTGGGGGATATCCGTTTTTCCATAATCTCCTATTCAAATTCAGTGTGTCTCCCTCTACGAATTTTTAAATTTTTAAATTCATGGCTTATACTCAAGACACGTACAGATGAGTCGGTCCATAATTATACCGGGTGATGAATTTCATGATAGGGAAAATGCATGTGTTTATAAAATCTTTAAATTCCTGCTTTCCATCGCTTTTCAGTCAAAGAATGATTGTTTCAACCAATGTTTTTAAATGCTACACTATTAGCGAAACAGTGCCAGAAGTGTTGTGGATATTTTTCATGACAACTATCGCGACCGCACGTTAGCTACAAACTCCAGAGTCTTGAGAATATCTCGAAAATGTACTACAACTGGTTCGGCATTTCATTAAATAATTAGTATTTAATTTTCTTTTAGTATTAATTTTATTTTTGAATTTGTTAGGAATGACACATTTAAATAAAGCAGTTTTACTATTCTTCAGGTTATTCAATGATTTTGATTGATCTAAACAAACGGTTGTCTATTAGACCATTGCTTAATTAGTATTTAAACAAAAATTAGCTTAAACAAGCCATGTGAAACAGAAATTTAAATGATTTTATAATCACAATGTTTTCTCGCTGAGTTTAGGGCCTCTTCGAGTTTTCACAAATTTTGAATTTCTTTTTTAAATTTTATCTAATTGGACCAGCTGTTTCGGATGCGGCAACAAACGAATGAACGTAAAACCACAGATGAGGTTAACACTACAGATATACGACCCTTTATACAAAATGTCCGCCCATATTTGGAGACGAAATTAGCATTAGTTTGGCTACAACGCGCCGGACCAATTTTAGGGCGGTGCTATCGCTATTTGTTTATTACTGTTGAAATGTGTTGGAAACTGTTTTATCGCGGATTTGAGTGCATCTGTCACATCATGAATATAATTTAAGTAGAATTGGCTTCAATATTAATTATTTACGAAAAATTGCGATTTGACAATTAAGCATGGCAGATGGCTGTTTAACTTTTGGTTTGAATATGTGCTAAGTAATCTGCTCAATTACAGTCATCTGTGACTTAATTATAAATTGTCATTGTAGCGCCATCTTTTTGCAGATTATTAATCATATAAAACAAGCTGCCGATAGATCACATATTTACCGTATATCTGTAGTGTTAACCTTATCTGTGGTAAAACCTATTTGGGGTTAAACAACATCGGAGACCAAGGAACAAAATGTGGGTGTACGTCAATAATAGCACCTCAATAGCCCTACCAAAAATAACGCAATCAAGAGTAGTCCTAGACACAAATGTCGCCTCAAACATAGTTTTAGTGAAAATAGCGTCGGTCAAAAATGTCGCCGGAAAAAATACCACCCTCAAGAATGCCGCCGGCAAAAACAGTGCCATTAAAACTAGCGCCGGAAAAAAATGCCGTCAAAAATGCCGCCGTTGAAAATAGCGCCGGCAAGGATAGTGCCGGCAGAGACAGCGCCGCTAAAAATACCGGTGGCTAAAAATGTCGCCGGCAAAAATAGCACCGGTCAAACATGTCGCCGACAAAATAGTGCGTCAAAATTAATGCGAATACTTTGCAATTTAGTAGAAGTTCGATTTAATTTGTATAAATCGTAAATCAAACTTTTATCAAAATGCAAAGTATTTGCATGGCGATGTTTCTTATGGCGTCTATTTTGAGGTGCTATTTTTGCAAACGACATTTTTCACGGCGCTATTTTTGACGGTGCTATTTTTGCCGGCGACATTATTGACCGACGCTATATTTACTAACACTATTTTTGCAGGCGACATTTTTGCCTATCTCTATTTTGCAGGCACCAGTTTTACCGGCGACATTTTTGCAGGCGACATATTTGCCTGGCACTATTTTTACCTGGCACTATTTTTACGAGGCGCTATTATTGATGGCGCTGTTTGTGACGGCACTTTTATTGAGGCACTATTTGAACCCCAATCCAAAATGTGTTGATAAAACAACATTGCGCCCCTGTATATTACTACTAGAGTGCTAGAGTAGCAATGATTATAACTAACCCTTCCGCTAGTTTATGGTCAATGAATTTTGTTGTCTGTTGACAGTTTTTTAATCTGAAAATTTTTATATCCATAAAAATTAAAAAACTTGTGTTTTTATGGACTTCCGATTGCAAACAAATGAAGTGACTACTCTGAACCCATAAAGCAGTCTAGCATGTTATGATATAAAATATTTTTGACAATATAAAACGTAATATTGTGTTTGAAGTATGAGAAAAATTAGGCAAATTTTCAATGCTTGCTGAATGGAATAAGTTCATTTTCAATTTCATTCGCATCATCACGGTGCGGTGGTATAAAATGAAAAACAAGTGGTATAATCATTTGCACGCATGACGCGTAAACATTTTTGTTCACAGTTGCAATAGATTCTGTAGTAAAATACATATAAATAAAATGTTTATTTTAAATATCATGTTATAGTAGACAGTTATGAATAAGTTTAATGTTTGTTTGCACAGTTGAATATATGAAGAAATAGTTATTGAATAAAAGAGGTTTTGATATTTAAACTAAGTAGCTGATATATACTACTAGCCTTGGATTGCTTGGTAGGAAATTAGAAACATGTAATATACTTGAATAAAATAACCTGAAACTTACCACGTAAATAGATATACCTACAACTTTGCGGGAGATAGCTCAAACGTAGTAGTAATATTACATGTAATTGGATAGTGCCATTTCTCGGCACTTAATGGGTCGTACGGAAACGCGAAGATTTTACTGGAGTAGTATAAATTTAAGATGCGTTTTCTTAAGCCACCATAACATTTGCTCATCTCTCTGACTGCAACTTTTTGTATGAATAGTATAAGATTGCTTCATTTTATTCACAAGTCGCAGTTTAAGTTCAGTTGTTTTCAAAAAGGGCATAGGTAGTCTAAACATTCGCAATATCTATCTATCTATCTCTATATTAAATTCGGAACTTGCTCAACTTTTGTTGTATACTCTGACATCTCAATCTTTTTTTATAGTTTTTGGAGCGAATGTTTATGTAACGACACGTAGGGTGACGCGGCACTTGATCGCAAAATTTTTGCGTGGAGCGAAGGCCACGGGTTTGTCTAGTAATGATTTAAACGTTGAGTGCACTAATTGAATTTGAATTAATAAGAAAACTGCTAAGCTAGCAGATTTTAAATTCTTTTGTAAACGTCGTACTCGTACTGTTATAGAATTCAGCATCAGCATTTTTGCAGACTTCGAATTAACGTATTTAGAACCTTAACTAATCCTGGTATAAGCGGAGCTATTTTAGCAATTCTTTGGAGAGGGGGGATATAATTGTTGGGACAACGACCGTGTAGTAGAGCCGATTTGTTAGGTATTTCACCTCTTGCCACTAATGATGAAATTTACGGATTAATATAAACATGTTTTTTTATTATTGTAAAGGGCATTATAACTTATGCACTGGCTTACAATTAAACTTATGCACTGGCTTACAATTAAAATCCGTCCAAAACGAACGGAAAGTTCTCTAGTGCCATACAAAGACCACTTAAATTGTAAATAATTGATTTTAAGTGATAAACTTAGGTTAATTGTTAACTAATTGTCATATATTAAGTAGCAGTAGGTAACTATCAACCCAAGTTTATAACGAGCTTAAAAAGTTGTCTTTTATAAATGCGGTTCCTAATTCCCGAACGGATGATGATGCAATTTCGCTGAGCTTCGGAATGTAGGGGTATATAAAAAGTTTATCGACAAAATACTCTTTAATAAAATATGCATCTAGAAGCTGGTAGACGGGCTATTTTGGTAGAATTTTAAAGTCTTACTGCAGAATCTTATAGACAGGGTTGCATAAAAATGCTTTTTTTTAAATTAAAAAACATGGAATTTTGATTTAAAACAGATTTTTTTATTTAAATAGGATTTTTTGAAAATTTTTTAAACAGCTGAAATATTTTTGATGAATAAAAAAGTTATTTGTTATCAAAAACTAAACTTGTATTTACATCTTCATAAATTAATATATAATAATAGAATAATCTTATTCTCATAAATTAACAAAACTGAATTCAAATTAGGTACATATTTGATTATTTTCTTGCAGTAATAAAAATAAAAGAAATGTTATTTCCTATAATTATAAAATTAAGGTTGACTTTGAGTTGTTTGATTAATAAAAACTAATTCTGCCACTTTTGCAACCCTTGGCTTATTTTCCAAACTTGAATAAGACGCGCATGCACATAAAATTATGATTTGAATATTAACTTCTAAATTTTTAAATTATTAAAAAAATGATTTAAATCACTTGAATTTATTTAAAAAATCAATGAGATTCAAATGTGATTTAAATCAATGCAACCCTGCTTATAGAATTTTTTTAGGGCAAATGCAACCGATTGTTCCTACCTTTTTGGCTTCAAAATGGCGGCCGCTACGATTTTTTGAGAAAGTTTACTTGACTTGAACGCGTTATTACTCAAAAGCAAGTTGACAGATCGGGATCAAATTTGCTATCGTAATAGCTCCGAAGAGACGCAATGTTACTATGAATGAGAATAATTGAAAAGATGAAAACTGTAAAAAGTGAAATCATTTTCAAAATTTTGTATTTGTTCACACAATATTTTTCAAATTTTAAATTTATACAGCTAGGGACAAGTTACAATTTGGGTGGTGTCCTAGTCTGTTAATTTCTCTGTGATGCCTTCTATGAATTTTTAAAAATTGGATATTCGTGGCCATTTCTTTAATACAAGAGAGAAGATAAAATATTTCTGTATAAGCTGAATTGTTTATGAGTGAATCCATTGAAATTTTAAAATTTATTTTTTAATGCAGCAGTATTTAGGGGGGGGGGGTGATTTCCTCCTCCTGCCCAATTTTTACCAGAAGAATTTTTTTGAAGTTTCACCGTTACTGTCAGAAAATTTTGTGTATGTCACAGTATTCGTTATTGTATTAACTGGAACTAGTATGTTATACTATTTTATTTAAAAGTAAAATGAAGAAAGAGAAAAGTAAAAGTTTTATTGTACAGGAAAGTCCAGGCAAAGTGCTTCGTTTATTTTTTCATGATGTTTTTCGCTCATTAATCACTACTAGTGGTATTTTCTACCGTTATGCCACGAGTGTTTTGAAAATTAACCGAGCTTAAATTACGAAAATGAGTGTTAGCTTTGCATGCAGTGAATAATTTTCTTAAACAGAACAAACGGGTTGCGATGTAGAAAGTTTGAATAATTTTTCATATATGAATGGATTCATTCGCGAAAAATATGTCTAACTTCCAAAAATAATTTTATTACTTAACAAGTAAAACCAATCAGTAGTTTTCCTAAATGTTGTACCTTAAAAATATGGTTTAGCTCGAATAAACACGAAGAACTTTACAGGAAGTTTGAATAATTTACCTTGATTGCTTTTTCAGATTCACGAACGGTATGTCGGTGGATTATTGCTCACATGATGTATACACGTAGAATTGTCAAACTAATTGTATTTTTAAAACTAGCAAGTAACAAACCGTAGTTTGCCTAAATTTATTCCGATAAAATTTTGCATTTCAAACATATCCGAAACGTTTATATTGGCTGCTGAAACGCAAATGCGACGTAGTGATTGGTTGAGATATGAGTGAAATAACCAAGAGAAAAACGAGATATAATAGAATATGTTGCAGCTGTTTGTTGAGTTTGAACTCTGTGGTGTTCATATTTCATCTACGTGTTCGCTTTTCTAGGCTTATTAAAACGGCTTTGTATAAATGCATTAATTTGCTAATATATGTAACAATTTATTTGGTTATACCTTATGTAAGATAATTTCGAAGTTCGTTTCGTTTAGTAGTGTCTAAATACACAAACTTCCTGGGAGTTACATACCTTGTTTATTAATAACTTCTTATGTTCAAAATTTTAACTTTGATTGACATGCCATCGCTTGAAATGGGAACAAGCTGGTTACTTCAGCACGGCTTCTTCTCCGTTGAGCTGCAGTGTCAATCACCTTACAGCAAAAGCAAATAGAATATTTCAACCATGACATGCGAATAAGAACAATACTATACAGAACTGGTTAAGAGTGGCTGACCTTGGTTAAGAGGTTGGGTTCTGGCGTCCGCACCCGTGGTTTCTTGACCGAGCAACCAACTGGGCCAACGCTATTTATTGGCTTTGTCTAAGCTACCCACTCATTTTATTAATAATAACAAAAGATGTAAGTTGTTGTACTTTGGCAATCTAGGGTATCTGCACTTATATTATTAGATTAACCTGCAGCTAAGGTTTTGGCAGGGATTAAAATCAATATACATATATACTGGAATAGCCGACCAGCACAGGAATACATACACCAGATAAACGCGGTGGTTGCTCAATGCTCAAGTCCACATCTTGTCTTGTTTTTAATTTCCGCTCCCTACTTTACAGTAGAGGAAAGAAAGTATTGATTTCATGAATATTTTTGTTTCGAGGTTCTATCGAAAAACCACATTTATGTTTAGAGCTCAAGGAAGCAAAACAATTTTGTTTGGTAAAGTATCTGGGTAGTGTGATTCGTTAGATTTTCATAAAACAGAAAACTTGTTACATGGGACTTTTTTAAACATCCAAAACCGGAAGCGAAAGTTAGAGATGATTATAGTATCATTATTTTTAGAAACTGAGTTTCCCACATATGAACAAAGGATAGGATAAAAGACATTAAGGCAAATCCAGTGTTCTGTTTCGCAACTCTCCCTTTTTCAAATGGTAACCACTATTTTTTTTGAAAATTATGAGTTTAACTTCCATTTACTCAAAAAACTTAAGTTTCTGGTCTGCGTAAAATATTTTGTAGTAAAAGCTTTAGGATGACACAATTCTTACTATGAAAGTGTATTTCAAAATCCATAACAACTGTATCATGTATGTTGGGGCACCGAATCAGCCTAATGTAATGACGTCACAGACATTTAATGACGTCACAACCTTATTGCGTTTATCGTGCAATGTTAATATACTGTTTAATTCTGTATCATAATCCTAGAGTCATAGGCGCCGGGTTTTTGAATTCTCAGGGGGGGCTTAATAAAAATGCGTCGCAAGCGAAATTTGTGACTTTTTCAAGGTCAACCCGTTTTAAATTAAAAGTTAGGAATTTGTGTTAAATTATATTGCCTTGGAAAAATAGGTTTCGTGGTCACAAGTTTTCGGTATTCTGATGTTTTTATGCTTTATTTGTTAAAAAATGTGGTATTGCTTATTGCATATTGATTTTGTAGGAATTTAACAGAAATGAGCTATTTTGTACTCCAATGGTTTTGAAACGCTTTATTTTAAGTACATAATTTCATAACAAAAAATGAACAGTAAATCTAATTAGAAACAGAAAGTAACAAGACGAACAGTACTACACAAAAACAAAACTTACTCTACAAGAAAGTATTTCGACTCACTTCTGTCTTGGCGATAAATAAATTTACAATTTTGTTTATATTTAAATCTGTATTTTGGTTTCTATGAATATGAAGTAGAGCCAAATCATTAAGTCTTTTTTGTGACATAGTTGACCTTAAATATGTCTTTAACCTTCGTAAAGCAGAAAACGACCGCTCTGCGCTACACGAAGATACAAAGGAATCGTTAATGGTACTTTAATAAATTTAACAAATTCCGACAAAAGGTCGCATATTACATTTGCACCATCATTAATATTATGTTGTAAATTTATAAAGCAGCCAAACGCTTTGGGCTATTTTTAACAAAAGAAATCAGTTCTCTTAAAAGTACTAAAAAGTATCGTACTTGTGATATATTCTGCACTTCATCCTGCACTACTAAATTTACAGTGTGGGCCGTGCAATGCACAAATATTGCTCTAGGTTCCAATTTCATTAATCTTCTTTGTAAGCCAGTAATATTCCCACTTACATTTGCTGCGATACGACACATTTGTTACAATACTTAAGAAAGACAAAAGACTTAATCACACACGGCTATTTGTGGTTATTGTATAAAATAAAAGCAAAAAATATCAGAGGGGGCTGCGCCCCCCCCCCCCCCCCCCCCCGATAATTCTCTAAGGGGGCTTGAGCCCCGGAGCCCCCCGTAATCGGCGCCTATGCCTAGAGTAAATAATAGTTCATGTCTTATTCGCCCTAAAAATCCAACCGAGATCAGCTAAAAATGTAAAACATAAACCTAATAAATTTGTAAATGTCTGTGGCGTCCATCGGCTGATTCGGTGCTCCAACAGAATGTAGATTTTTCAATATTATTTCAAGAAGAAATGGCAATGTAAACATTTTAAGTAAAAAAACTAAACTTACTAAAAAATGACAAAGTACTTCGCCGGTATTACTTTTCCATACTTCAAATATAATCATACGATTAAACGAACTTACCTGGAGGAAGTTCAATCGTGATTATATCAGGACCTCGTTCTAGATGACATCTAGTGGAAAGTAGAGGTACCACAATGTAATTACGAAGAACGAGACCTGTAATATAATAACGTTTTATATTTTCAAAAACATTTAGTTTCAAAAGTTCTAGCCATAACAGATGCTACGAAAGATCATAATACTTCTGACATGGTCAGACCAATTCTTACATGGTCAGACCAAAACATTCTGCAGCCATTAAGTAGGGGGAACCAAAGGAAACGGTAGGATTAGCCGCCCTAAATATTACTGTATCTAAAGAGTATGTTAAAATTATTATTCTTCTATCACTGATGATAGTGATGAGTAATAATTTAGGTTGAGCTCAGCTCTATGCGTTTCTATGATAATGATAACAGTTTGCCTTTTTATTACTGTTACTAAATCAGGTTTTATAGCAATCTGTCTACTCATTTTAATTAAACAAACAAAATTTTTATATATATCTATCATTAGTTACCGACACAGAAAATTCTTGTAAAAAAATATTTTTTTCTGTATCCCTACATTTCCCGTTTCATTCAAATTGCGCTCCGTTCTGGTGATGAGAATATGAAAGACCCAGTCACAAACAGACATTTTTAATAGACCCTTGTTTTGGTTTTTTCAGCCCCAAAACATGTTTTTTCGTTAAAATACAAAAATCGAAGAATTGCGTGTAATCAATCTTTGCTGTCCTACACTACAAGTGTGTGGAAGTAAAAAATATACTGCTAATGTCCATAAGCATGTTTTAGAGTTGCCCTGCCCTGCCTTCGTCCCAAATCCTGAATTTGAATGAATGAATAAAATATGCATTTTTTCCACAACAGTCCAATCACGAAACACATGTTAATACAAAATTAACTTACAATAAAAAAATCAAATTCTAAGTGTACTAAAACAGGAATTTATTTCATTAATTGTCATTAATAGTAATATTATAGACCAAGGTAGAGAAGACATTTTTCTCAGCTGAGCAGAATTAATTCCCGAGATGCGAAGCATCGAGGGAAATAAGTTGCGAGGCTGATAAGTCTTCTCCACCGTGGTTTATATATTATTTTTTCCACTACTAGCACCCCTTATTCCTTTTATAATGAATTGATTTTACATTAATAAAAAATAAAATTGCAAATGCAAATATGCACAAAAATAAAGTAGCCTTGCTTGAAAACAAGAGAATAGTTAATTTCAATTGACATTTATGTAAAATATATATTTTATAATAGTGGTTATAAAATGTCCAATTTGGATGATTTGAGTGAAAACTGCACTCCTCCTGAAATTAGGGAAGGTGCAGAAAGTGTTGGTGAACAGTTATTACCAGTAAAATCAAAAGATTTTTACATGAAAGTTTATAATTTTAAATAGGCAATGTGAGTACTAGATAGCAATTGTTTTCATTATTAACCAGTAGTTAATAATGAAATATTAGTGACCACTAGGAAAGAAATTCATCTTCTTGGCTCTAAAACAAAGTAAATAATGATATCGTTTAATGCTAGTAGTGGAAAAAATATTATAATTTTAATCCTTCCCGTCCCATCCACAGAGATTATTCAAAGATTATTGTTTCTTTTTTAACAGGAATACATCTCCGCAGGTTGTATATTTTCATGTTGCAAAACTCCGTTAGTCTACAACACGAGCTTACTCCGATAAAAATTAATGCCAAAAATTAAGCGATCATATTAGCAATTGAAATAGAAGAAAATAACAAGAAAAGTTGTTGGGGCATCATCACATGATATGTTTAAATACCAAATTTCACAATAAATTAACATTTTGAAAATACTGGTGAAAAAACTCGATCAAAATAAAGAAAAACAATATTAAGTAAACGTGCTTACATTTACAAGATATGCCTACATTCCTATTTAGTATTTTTTATCAAGGAATGAGCAATTTGTTATTTTTTATGGAGTCGAAGAACTGTCAGTTTATCTCGTAGGTATTAATTATATATAGATTCTAGGAATTGACGTACATAATCGGGTCTGAACACCGATTTGCTTTTGTTTTAGTAATTTGTTTCTTGTATTCACAGCAATCTGGGCATATTAAAAACGAGATACATTGTGAAATACCTTATTTGTTTTCTTTGGAATTTGTGTCTCTATTTTGACAGTTAAAATGTTTTATTAATTTTCGACATTTATTTGGGTGTGTCTTCATGTCAAGTGAAACAATGTATAGTTGAAACTAAAAAGTATTACCTTTATTTGGCTATACAGGCTCGTAATTGCACCGTGAACTGTACTATGATCAAAAATAAGTAAAAAAGGTATGTAACACATAAGGCCTAATACCATTGTTTTCGAGGTATTATCGATTAAAATTTATTTATTTGCAAATAACTAGCGAGGTAAAAAAAGTTTTTCTCTTATTTTTAGGTAAGCAATCTGCCTCTGAACGGGGCCCATGATTTTTAAAACACCCCGTATAAAGGATTTTGCGAACACGCGCACCCCCGTTTTTGTTTGATGTGCAGTTAATCCTTATCATTCAAATGTTTTCAGTTGCTTTGAGAAATTACAAAAAATTCGTGCGTAAAAATGGCAGTAATCTCTCGTAATGCTCTTTTCTTTCCATGCCATTAACCTTGGTCAACCCGCTGAGATAGCAGTGGGCGAGGCTTCATAATGAACTACAGCTGAAACTTTCAAAAAATGCGAAACAGAATGAATTAGTAAATAAAATAAATTGTGTTTACTCGGAAAGAAATTTTTAACAAATTACTCATCATTATTTATATTGGGTAAAAGAAATTATAATATTTTACATGCATGGAACGTTCATAAAAAGTAAATACTATAAGTGACGTTTTTTTGTTGCTCCCATTGAAACCAAGTCGGCATTGGGCGAATATTGCGTACGGTGCTTTAACATAATGAGCGATAGCAGCAACACTAATTTCGTGTATTGATTTCCGTTAGCATGTAGCTCTGATATAAAAGAATGCTAAATAATAATCTCCAAACTTCAATATTTCCAATGGCAACAAGAATATACTCTACATAACAACGCATTTTGTACCAATTTTGTTGTGTAACGCAAGCTCTCTTTTTAAATGTTTTATTGTTAACGTGGGTCATAAATAATAATACATATACAATCAAAAGAAAGTGGCTAACAATGTTGTAATTTGACTACGGGCAGTGTATTTTTCCAACTCTATTTTATTAATAGACATGTAATGTATGAAGAAAAAAATTAAACAATATCATCAGTTAAAAGTAGGGATGCACAGCGAATATTTGCTGCGCGGAATATGCGGACATTGTTTGGAGCTTGCCGAATATTAGCAGAAGCTGAATATTCAGCGTTTTGTATTTGTGCACTAAATAAAAACACTACTAAAACTTAATTTTTTTTAAATACAATTTGATGCGTTAATTAAGAATACAATAGGTTTTAAAAGAGTTATTATTATTTCGGAGGTAAAACGCGAAAGTTGTCCGATTATGCTACGCAACTATGAGGGCCGATTTTAGACATTTGTGGGCTCTAGATAAAAAGGTCAAACACGGGCCCTAAATATAGGTTTAGTGGTGGCATAATTTTAAATAATAGCGTTGCCCATTTCACTAGCACCAAACGTTTATTACACGTGAATTTACAAACAAATAAAGATAAACATTAGCTGAAGAAAATACATGTATGTAATTATTATAAGAAAACATTTTAATAGGAACAATCTAATAATAAGTCACAAAACGAAAATACATTACAAGTAATAAAAATATTTACAGTTTTCTTCCTTGCTTTTAACCCAGCGAAATCGTCTATTATTTCGTCATAATTCAAAGCATTACTTCTGCTTCTATTTGAAGTATAGATAACGCTGATAGTTTGCTCTGTCATGACAGTTTAATTGGTCTATTATTTGCTACTTTGTTGAATATTAAGTACTTGGCCGAATATTTGTTTATAGACCATAGAGACTGACTGAAGATTCGGTATTTGGCCATGGCCATATACCAAAACCACTATTCGGAAAATCCCCGAGTAAATTGCTAATGAGCTTGAATTGGATTTGCCCGTAATTTATTGTTTTTATCATGACCGAAGTAACTCGGGGCACCTGAGTTTCCGACAGAATAAACTATTACTATAATCCCACATCCAGTTGCGGAACAAAAATTGCAAGTAAAATTTCTAGTCCCAATTTCCACCTGAACTGTGGACCAGCTGAGGGGCGATTTTTGTATTGAATCATTTACCAAATACAAATTACATAAAATAATTACATAGCAACTCACGAAATATTGACAGTAAAATAAAACAATTACAATACGATGCCCCGTTGGGTACCGGGGTAAGAATAGTCCCAGACAATCCTCTGCCCGTCGTAGAAGGCGACTGACTAGCTGTTAGTTATTTTGACGCCAAACAGGAGTTGGTCATTACAAATTGTATCATGTTTGCAGGGTTATATGCACAGTTAACAAACCAGTCTAAATGTGTGTAGATATAAAAAGTATAGTGGCAGCTATGGTACTAGAAACTTCAAAAATACTGTTAAACGTGTTAAATGTGACTAATTTCTCTGTCAAGGAACCCATTCTTAATCTCCTACTCCCCCAACTGTAACTGACAAAGAAACGGAAATTTCCACATTTGAGTCGATTGTGCCTGAAACTCAGCAGACCCATGTTGCTTCATAGAAGCCCTCTGAATTAGCTCCATTTGCATTAGGAACGGTTCTGAATCCCATTATCCCACTTTTACGAAAATTATTGACGACGAACCTCTTAGACGTCCCCAAAGGCACCGAACTGAGAGAAAACGCGTCTATACTTCCACCAGTTTTTACAGAAAACAAAAAAAAACAGGTCAGTATTGTCTCTATCCGAACAAATTGATTACTAGCTGAATATAGTCAGTCATCGCATAGTAGCAGTACATCATAACTTAAAAAGAATCCAAAGGGAAGGCCAAGGGGAAGACTCAAAAATTACAATAATAAATGGTTAATACGATCTTACAGTGGAATTGCAATGGTTTAATATGTCATTTTGCGGAATTAAACAAATTGTATTGGAACATGCTTTTTTCTGTGTGCGTCTTCAAGACACACGCCTTAAACCAAATGAGATAATAAACTTACGAGGGTATAACTCCTTTAAACAGAGGTTATTCCGAGCAGCAATTTATTTGAAAATCAATTTCTCCTCACGGTACATACCCCTCCAAATAAATCTTCAAGTTGTAGCTGTACAGGTAAAATTTCCCGAAAAAATGACGATATGTAACATATACTTACCTGATATTCATTAGACAGTAGATAAGATAAAAGAGGTTGTCTCCCAACTTCCCCCACCGTTTATATTAGTAGAAGATTTTAATTCAGACAACCCTATTTGAGGTTCCACCCGTATCGATAGAAATGGCAGAGTCTTGGAGAGCTTTTTGGAAGAAAGCAACCTTATCCTGCTAAAACACTGGTGCAGGTATTTACCTTAATTCAATATCAAACTGCTTATCTGCCATAGATCTTTCAATGTACTTGCCCACGTTTGCATCGTGTTTTTCTTGGACAGTTGTAGGTGACCAACTCTATTCGGACCACAGTGCTATGCTCATCAAATTTTCTTCCGAATGAGACCCATATGTACCATCAAAAAAATTGCTCATTAAAAAAT
Source organism: Ctenicera cuprea (assembly GCA_958336395.1). Lineage (NCBI taxonomy): Eukaryota > Metazoa > Arthropoda > Insecta > Coleoptera > Elateridae > Ctenicera > Ctenicera cuprea. The sequence goes on from OY284490.1 coordinate 57,618,110, forward strand.
CGGATGGGACAGTTTTTACGGATAACGTTGAAAACCTTACCTTGATGGTGATATGGTTGGAATTGCAGACAAGAAACGAGCAGTAAGGGTATTTAAAAGATGTCCAACAGTTTAAAACGGAATATTTTTTAAGCGCTGCCGAGCTAAAGCTCGTTGTGGTATCTTAGCAAACAACCGAAGTAGCTAGCAAAATCATGTATTGTCCATTACCTTCATGACTCCTGTTGCTGATGAGTTGAAAAAGGTCAGAAAAATTGTAGGAAAATCCTCATCCGCCCTATGCCCGCCAGTAATCTACTGAAATGGTCTTTGTATCATAAAGGCTAATAAGATATCCAAAACAATGGCTAAGTATTTCGAAGAAGTTAAATCTCTTTCGATTTTTCAAATAGCGACGATCTCGTGTATATAAGACATCTTTTATCGAACAAGCATTAGAAACGTCGCCTGGTCCAGATTCTATCTCATACGAAATGCTGCGCCATTTTCCAACATTTTGCAAAAAAAAACTATATACTATATACAATAGTACTTACCCAGATTGATGGCGCGAGGCTTTAATTATTCCTTTACTAAGTTTAGTGCCTTGAAAAGGATCACCGTCTGTCTGCCATTGAAATGGGCTTCCGCAAATATCACTCTACTTTAGACAACATGGTTTACTTGGAAAACGCCATACACAGTTTTGCCAAGCCAAGTCACTTGGTAGCTGTCTTTTTTCATTTAGAGAAAGCGTATGAGTTGACGTGGCAATATGGTTTACTTAAGAAACTTAATGAATGGGTCTTTAAAGGTAAATGGTACAAAAAGGTAAGTAATTTACTCCGTTTTCCTACAGAACGTTTCGAATTCGTGTTGGCAATACCATCTCTAGTCGTCACAATTTAGAAAATTCCCCAGGGATCCAATCTCCGCGTGTCGTTATTTGCAATAGTCATTAATGACTTTGCTACACGTATCGACCAAACCATTGAAAATGTCTTTATGTGGACGACTTGTGCATCTTTACGGGGGAGCGCCAAGGTTTCAGGATTTCCCCAACAAAAACATGCTACGTGCACTTCTGTCGTCTCAGATTACCTGATGGAACCACACCTGATCCTTAAAAATCCTTAAAATTTAAAAATAATGGCAAAATAGGTGGAGCATTACTAACATTAAGCTCAGACAAGTAAAACCATCTGTAGACGAGTGGAAATTTACAGGATCATTAACCAGAAGAGAACAAGTATCGATAACACTTAAAAGCTCATACTTACCTTACATCGTCCCACCTCCTTCAAGGAATGCAACCACCTATATGTAATGAACGCAATACAAATCGGAGCGTAATACACATTCTACAAGAATGGCTAGGTACCGAAGTGTTCGACAGCGGCTGCTGTTGTCGGAAAACATAGCGGCAACTTTGTCAAAGAGAGAGGAGTTGGAGGCGAGGGTTGCAAAATACTTAACAGTGATATAACCTGCTCAGGAAAATGTGATGTCTTTATCCATTGTGAAGTGGCCGACATTGTTTAGTTGTGAAGCTAGGAAAGTGTTGAGCTGATATGTTACCTCTTTATGCTTAGCAGCGGCAATAGGCGTGTGGTAATCGAAGGATCTTTATATTAAAAAAAATTAAAATACAATCATACTTAATTTATACGAAAACACTACATAGTGATATCATAGCTATGTGATTCATTTACAGATTTGGTCCGCTTCCAAGCAACTTTACAAAAAAATTTTGTTTTAATTTGATTTTACAGTAATGAGATTTGCAAAGCTTACTGTAGGGGTTTTTGAAGATCAGAAAGTAGTGGGGTTACCACAATTCTTAGGATTTAAATGCGGACGTTTTATTACAAATTATTAATTATAATTTTAAGAATGTTAAAAAAAAAGTGGTTAGATAACACACCCCTAAAGTCAGTATCATAAATATATTTAGGGTTTTCTTAATTGACTACAGATTTTTCTATCTTTTGTTAATAAATCTTTTTTTGTTTAAGTAAATCTACTGCAATTAGTAGGCCCCCGCAAAACTGTCGCCAAAAGTCTAAATTACTGTTAAACTATAATTTTCATGAAAAGTAGATGCACTTATTTTGAAACGTTTTTTACCTAATTCTAGAGATTTACCCAGTTTAAGTATTACTTGCTTAGCATCCTATGCTGTAAATTCTTGCTTCTTCTCCTTCATTTATAAAAGAAATTGTACAGCTGAAGCTGTACACACACTACTTTCCACATTTAGGATTGTCTTATTTAATAATTTTTACGAACCGTGAATAAAGCACTAGCACATGCATCTACGCTTCAGCGAAGGGATTTTCAAAACATGTTTACATACAAATTGGACAAGCGATTTCTGACTGTGATGGGAAATAAGGTTTCTAACCTAGTAAAAGTTAATAATATCCTGTGAGCAGCAGGAAGCACTCAAAAATCTATTTCTAGTAAGGCACTATACTTTCTTGTATTAAGTTGCAAAATTATTTTAGCATACATTACAAAGCAGTAGCTTAGCTATTTTTGACTTTTCTATACTTTAAGTATAGGGAAGTATTGCCTTCATGAGAATGTTGGATTTTAAGATCTTGATGGAAATGTATGTTTTTGTTTGAATATGCTAAATACAATGACCGCCAAAAAGTCTGCACTGTATTGAAAACTTTTTTATTAATCTTTTTTTAATGGGTTTCGACATTAGTTTCAGCATGATTAATAACCATAAAATTGCCAAAAATATTTGTCTTGTCACATCCATTACATCGCGAATATGTCATTTGAAATTTTAAAATGGTCGGGAATGCTCTTATCTATCAAAAGATGGAAGTTTGTCATTAGGAAAACTTATTTGTAATTATATTAAGATTCTAAATACCAAGTTTGGTCAGAAAATTAAAATTTTTTAGTTTGATCATTTTTTTTTATCAGTGTATTATTCCTGTGTAGTTCAGTTAACATAAAATATTTCAATACAAAAATTCATAGAGGTTGCATTATTTTTTAAATGTAATTTAATTTCTTTCAAAAAAACATACGCAATGTAACAGGACAATCGTGGACTATTTATATTATTTCTAAAACTTTACAACGGAAGTTTTCTATGAAAATGCGCCTAAATATTAAAAACCGATGATCAATTTAAGTTAAATTTAGATCACATAAATAAAACTGAAAATTTAAATAAAGTTTACTTCAAAAGCCTTGAAAACCAATAAATATGGATTTATTTAATTACTTTTGGTTGTTAATCAAGCAGGTTTTGAAAACAATTTGATGTATCGGTTGCCTTATTAATGTCAATAATAAAATTTAATTATTGTGTAGCTGTAGTTCGTTCAAGAAATGCTTACTAGAAAAGAAAATATTTTTAACCAAAGATATCCCTAAAACTTGGTTTCCCATTCAACAGTTGGAAATATTTTCCAAAAATTTAAAACAACCGGCTCAGTTAAAAATCATTATAAAAAGCCACACACGAATTGGAGAATTGATCAACATGAGGAAAACGTTTTGATATAACTGAACATATACAAACATCGATTGCCGATTTCTGAAAGAACTGTTGCAGCAGGAACATTTCAAAGAAAACCAAATTTCGCCCATACAGGCTACAGTTTATTAACACCCCCAAAGAAGGCGATTTAGATGGTAGATTTGATTTTTGTGCGTGGATACAAGGAGAAATAGAAAAAAACCCGATCTTTTGCTAAACAGATTCTATTCACAGACGAAGCAACTTTTTCTTCCAACAGGGTAGTAAGTTTCCAAAATCGCAGGTGGTATTCTAACGAAAATCCTGGATTCGGAATTGAATGTAAAGACTGGTACTCATTTAAAACTTATCTTTAGTGCGGTATTTTTAATGGAAGACTAATTGGCCTTTATTTTATCGTCAAAATTCGGAGACATTTGAACTTTCTTATGAATGAAATTACTGAAGTAATTGAACACATGTAGTTGGAGGAAAGAGCAGTCTTATGGTTTCAATTCACGATACTATTAATGTAAGTTATTTGGACAACCTCTTTAGAGGCAAATGGATTGGCAGATATTCGTAATACCCATTGGCCAGGAGGAATTCCGAACCTAACGCCCTTAGATTCTTCTTTACGGGGGCTACTTGAAAAATAAAGTTTGCTAGAGAAAACCGTTCTGAAACAATGATCATTTGGAAAACACCATCGGGGATATTTGTCATGAAGTACCCCCAGGATTTTTAAAGAAATGTAACCAAGTAATTTTCCAACAGAACAATAATACGCATGGAAAGAGAAGGAAGACATACAGAAATGTGGCATTTAATTTACTACAATATTGTTTTAAAATATGTTTTATCTTAAATGTTTCATGTTAACTCAACTGTAAAGCAAAAATACACTGGAAAAAATAAATGTTAAATATTTTTGGAAAAAATGAACTAACTACGGTATTTCAGTTTTCTCACCAAACTTCGTATTTAGAATCTTAATGTTATAACACAGAGTTTTCCATAATTACAATGGGATTTCACGCCATTCCCTTCGATGATAGGTACCCCATGTTCGGTAGGTGTAACGACGGGCATGGTGCTTCATGCAGTTATGATCGAACTTCACTTGGTAAGTTCGTTTGATCTTATAATTTGACATGTTTTGATAAATAAGGGGATTCCCGACCATTTTAAAATTTCAAATTGACATATTCGCGGTGTAATGGACGTGAAATGACAAAGATTTTTGGAAATTTTGTGGTTAATCATGTTAAAACTAATGCCGAAACTCGTTTGAAAAAACAATTATAAGCCAGTTTTCTATATGGTGCAGACTTATTGGCGGTCACTGTATAAAATACAAAATTCAAATTCTCTTTTATCGTTTTGCAAAAGACACACATCTGGTGTCTATAAATTGCAGAATAAAACAATAATATCGTACGAAGCTGCTGTTGACGCTTTTACAGGAATATCATTTCGTTATACTACAGGTGTTTTCGACCCTTATCATTGGCTGTGAACTTCTCTTGTCTTTCGAAATTGATGGTGTCGTCACTCACGTGAGTTGCTAGTCTTAGTTTAAATTACACTCGTGACTTATATTGTCAGTGATTAATTGTATGAATATTGGATGTTTTCGCCGTAGTTATTTTGAATTTTCCGACACATCGTTTCATCCAGCTATTTAATTAAGTTTATTGTTTCCCTTATTAACACATTTGATAGAGCAGTTTTAGTATTGAGAAGCTGTAACCAAAAAACATTTTTATAGTGAAAAATAAATTGCGAGTGCCCGCTGGAAGAAATAAAGTTTTAAGTTATGGTCATCTCGTTTCTCCAGAGTCTTATAAAATTTATTGTACTGTTCTCGTTTTTGTTGTTCGTGCGTTACTGCTTTTTTAACTTCTAAAGGTTTGTAGTTTTGTAGTTGCTTCTTCTAGGTAAATATATTAATAACATGGAAAAATAATCAGTTAATTGCTTCCGGTTTTGGTAGGAGTTGAGAATATTAATTTTTTTTTGTGGTAGGTTTTGCTTATAAGTGTATAAAAGCACACTTCCCATTAGTGCATTTTTCAAAGGGAAATATTAATATAAAAGCGTATATTTTCAACAGTAGATATCGAAACGTGCACTTTTCTGTGAACAGTTTTCAGAATTACGCGACTTGCTGCATGTATCATCCTGTCTTAAGTATATTTTTTGTTATAGTTATGTTGCTTTGGGTCGGTCTGTTTTTAAGCAACACGACCTCGTTTGTCAAAATCGGACAAGATTTTTATCGAAAATTTCCTAAACGTGTATTTTCGTCAAAGTTTTGAATTTGAAAATTTGCATGAAATCTAGATCTCTATACTGCAAGTAGGAGAAAGTAAAAGAAATCTTTTTTATGAGTGTTAAATACTCGTTTATACATAATTTTTTTTGCATTCAGAAGAGATGATTGTCGAACACTATACCAAGAAGTTTAGGTCAATATCCAGCATTAATACCAAATTGAGATATATCTATTTGGTTAAGATTTATTTTATGATTGAAAAAATTATTCACCGTTTTATTTAAGTTTGGGATAAGATTATTGTTAGAACACCGCTTCTAAAGTTACTTATAATACCCTGGATACGATACGCAAGTTCAGAAGAAAATTGTTATATTCAGTGGGGTTCTACAGTTGTTCAAAATGTTTCTTCTAATTTGGAAATTTTTCTTTGCATTTCAAATTAGTATATAAAATTAGACTTCAAAGTTTGAAAAATTGATATTTATTTAAATTTTATTTTAATCTTATATTGACTTACCACAACTTTTGAAATTAATTGAAATGGGTTGTCTGTTCTCCGTTGTTTTTTGGTTTTGCTGCTAAATCCATTTAAAAGGTGTAATTTTTCTGTTTTGAGGAAGCGCACGGTGTACGCGCTAATAGTGATTGTAAATGGCACTGCGTCTACACTATAGCCGGGGCGGGGTGGGGCGTAGCTGGTATCGTATAGTTCGCGTCAATATTACCCGTTTTTAAAAAGGCAATTGCATAACATATTCTTGCAACCAGCAACTTAGGTTTAAAACTAGGGACTTAAACCCATATTACTTTTACTTCCTCCTTTAATACTTTAAAAATGCGGGTGTAAATAGATATAATTGTTAAACTGAAACCACCCATGTTTTTTTCTTATTTTCTATGCAAAAGTATGATTTTAATAACGTGCGTCCAAATATATATTACTCTTAAAGTCTAGAATGTTTCTAAAAACGTTTAAAAAGACCAACTGTTGTTCATTTTCTACTTTAAAAACATTTTATTAATACATTAATGCAACACAGCAGGTAGTTACTCACTATCAGTTTATCTTCTATTAACTGTCCAGCACCGCAATTTACATACATCAGATTTACGATCCTACTACTTAAAGGGATTATAGATTAACCACCGCCGCAATTTACATCTGCCCTATAGCTGAGGGCACAATCATATGCACATCGCACTGTAGGTAACTGAAATAATCAAAGTTTATTGTGAGAAAAACAATCGATTTTGTTGGGAATCTTATTTTACTATTACAAATGAGCAATTTAATTTTTACGGGTGTTTTATTTATTGTTTACCGTTGATTAAATTTCATTGTTGAGAGATGTATAAATTTTCCATTTTCAGAAATTCATAGAAGGCGTCATAGAGAAACTAGCGAAGTTATGGAGCGCACATACTCACCCACCCACTGACAGAAATTTTTTAAAAAACACTTTTTTTGGTTTCCTGGATGTTTTAAACAGGTATTTCCTTCAAAATCTCGATTTCTAAAATTTTCATTAAGTGAATACCCAATTAATTCGGAAATCTGTCAAGAATTGATGCGTAAACCACCAATATAATTGGGAATACAGGGTTGTCACTTCCTGGTGCTTTACGAGGAAGTGTCTGTTTGAGAGACTTTATCACTTGGTAGTAAACGCATTGTAATTTGCCATTGATTTTGTAAATTAGAGTCTCCTGCCATACTCCTGTCGCTTCATTGACAACGAAATTGTGTTTTTGCTAAGAAACATCGCGAGTCCAAAGGAGGAGCGATGTTGCCGTGCACCAACACAATTAAGTTGGTCAATGAAAGACGGAATTATAGAAAATTTTTAATTCGCCAGTGAATTTTTTAGAATATTCCACGAACTAAATATTTAAGCTCTTAGTTGGTTTAAATAACTTGTTACTTACTGATGTACAAACGCGTTATTTAATTATTAAATATAAAAATAAAAGAAATGTTGTTGATCTGATTGCTATGGTTACAACAGCGATAACGCTGGAGCTTTTTGAAAAAAAGTATTATCGCGGTCACTTAGATTGTGATTGACTAAGAACTTGTAAACAAACTGCTGCCGTTTGCTGTTACAATGTGAGTGGAATATTCACTATTACAAATACAGTGCGATCGAAAATGATTGAACGTGCCGTGCCGCTTCATACTGATTTGATCTTGTCCGCTTACTACTTAATGTGATCTTGACTAATTCCACTGGCGTGCAATGGTAATTTAAATAGCGCGGAAAATTTAAAAATGGGTGGCGTGTTCTTTATATGAATGTTGGAGCACCATTTTTTTTAGCGAAATAATTACTGTTACGGACTTTTAAAGACTTTTCTTGTTGTAAATTACGATTTATGTTAGTAAATTTTTATATTCCAAAAGTTAACCTATAGGTTGAAAAACAAGACAATTTAATAACATAATTTAATAACACAATTTAATTAATAAAAAAACACATTTTTCTTGATTGTTGCTTACAATAATTGCTCAATTTAACAATTTAATAACAGTTTAAATTAATAAAAAACACATTTTTCAATAACACAATTTAAATGAATACAAAAACCAAATTCTTTGTAAGATAGTTGTTACAATAACTGCTCGAAATGCCCTCCATCATTGTCTAAACAAACATTGACCCTGCGCTTCATATTTTCAAAAACGGCGACTAACTGTCTCGGTGTGATTTCATTCACGGCATTTACTATGGCCTCTTGTAACTCCTCAATTGTGTGTAAACGATTTGCATATACAACATTCTTAAGATGGCCAAACATAAAGTAGTCGAGAGGTGTTAAGTCGGGCGATCGCGGCGCCCAACGACCTCTACTTATTATTCGTTCATCAAAGAATTCCCTTAAGAAGTTCAACGTTGCACCTGCTGTGTGAGCTGTTGCACCATCTTGCTGGAAGAACCCATGCTGCAGTTCGTCATCGTGGAGTTGATCAATAAACGGTCTTAAAAGTAGTCGTTGATAATTGTTAGCATTAATGTTTTCATTAAAAAAAAAGGGCCAATTATTCTTCTTCTCGACATTGCAATCCAAACCCCAATTTTAAGGGGATGCAATGAGGTCTCCTGATATACATGGGGATTTTCAGTTGACCACGTACGATAATTTTGCGAGTTTACGTAGCCACTTAAATGAAACCAGGCTTCACCACTGAAAAAAGTTAGATCCAAAATGTCATCATTGTTGAAGTTTTCATTAAACCATGTACAGTATTGTCGACGCTTTCCAAAATCTGCTGGTAGCAACTCTTGCACCACCGACACTTTGTACGGGTGCATATGAAGTATTTTTTTGCAAGCCCTCTGACACGATCCGAATGAAAGACCTGAAACTAACATAGATAAATCAATTACAAAAACAACATTGTGCTCATTACCTGTTTGAGCAGATAAACATCTTAACGATTTGTTGGGATTTGCATCCATTCGTTGCTGAATATCATGTACAGTGTCTTCGGTAAGTACAGATGACCTGCCCGTTGACTTTCCTTTGCAGACGCTGCCTGTTTCGTGGTACCGTTGAATAATACGACGAACGTGTTGACTAAAAATTTCATAGTGAACTGCTTCGTTGGGAAAATGCTCTTGGAACTGATTGAAACAGGAGGGATAACAGTACTGCCAAACACCATTTTGGTCACGTTCTCCGGATCTAAAGTACGCTTTCAAAATAAATTTATCATGTTCTATTGTAAACACCGTATTAACCTAAAATTACACACCTGTTATCATCCTCATTTAAAATAAACTTTGTAATTTTATTGTCTTACCTAATAAAGGGAACGAATACAAACTTTGAGTTTTGATAGAAAACTGTTATAACGTGGGGATTACAAAAACGAGATCAATAACACAAAAGGAAACAATAACTGTTATTATTACGACATTTGACAGGTAGAATGCGCGTACGCTAATGGATTCCAGGGATGTAAGTATTGACAAACAACAGGTTCGCGGACACATCGAAACGCATTTTTGATAACAATGGGACCAGATCGTGGTCACGTGACCTTCAATCATTTTCGATCACATTGTACATGCTTTGCATAATATAATTTTTTTTCTGTGATGGAATTACGAAAAGAATAGGTCAATAGAGTATATTTTTTCTTCTAGTTTGGTGGGAATGAATGCTATGCGAATGCGTATTTGATATAATATACTTATATGTTAATTGGTTTATTTTTTAAACAGAATTGTTATCTACTTTGCATTTAAGACCACTGCCTTCGTTTAGCACAGTTGTTTATCTTTGCTGCATCAATATTATCAAAGTTGCGCCCCTTGTTAACCTTCAAATTGTAGCCCTGATCGATACGTCCCAGGGGAGAATCCTGGAGCGGTAGACGACTCCAGGGTATCCACTGAATGATGAATCATCTTGCGGTGCCATTCAACGTGAGAGTTTTCACAAACTTATACCTTAAAATATTTTATCGTATGTGCGTTTATCAGTATACTATTAGTTTTTGAAGAGATGAATATGTTATTGTTGGGTTCTTCGTTTTAGTAGGTAATCAATGTTGTTGCGGGTTGAAATGCAAAATATTGAAAACGTTACTGTTAGTAACAAAAACAAAGAAGCAGCTATAACGTTTATATTTAGGTTTGGTAAAAAATAACGCGCAAAGGCATACGTTTTGGTTGTTATAATTTATAGCCCTAGGGTATTAGAATTTTTGTAATTATGAAAACTGTGGGTTCATAGAGATAACAATGTGCCAATCTGCTAATTTTTCTGTGACGCCTTCTTTAAATTTTTGTAAATCGATATTTCAGTCAGATTCAGTTTCTAGCAGTAGTATTTTCCATGCTAGATTGGTGGTGGTCAGTGTAACCTTATTAATTTCCAATATTCACAAATAAAAATAATTCCAACTTCTAGGGGATTTTTGTATCAACCAAAATTCAAGTTAAGTCGTGTACACTCCATACGAGAAAATACCAAATACACAAACGGTTAGCGATCATTATAGATAATGTAAGTATAATCCTAACAACCTTACCTTCCGCCATATTTGCATTTTATCGTCCGCGGTCTTTATTTGTTCTATACTTTCAGTATAGGGAAGTAGGTATTGATTTGAATATTTTCGAATTCGAGATTTTTACGACAATACATGTTTTGGGCCTGCATAAATCTAAAAAGAGATTTAAAAACTTTCTGTCAGTGGGTGGGTGGGTATGAGTGTTAGAAGTTAGGAAAAGTACTAAAACAGTGAATAGAAAAAAATATTGCTCAAAAGCTTGTACACGATGTTTTTAATTCTATAAGTTCTGCTAGCTAGGTATGAACTGAAATATGGTTGGTATCTCAATCCACTAATTTCTCCGTGACGCCTTGACGTAGTGGCGGCACTGGTGCAGTGCAATCTTACAACTCGCTGTTTGCACGCAAACCGTTTATACAAACATACTTTTGACATATGATAAGACAATTAATTTCTAAAGTACAGGAAAGTCTAGGCGAAATGCTTTGCTCACTTTTTACTTTTCCACAATTTTACTGAAACCCCGTCACCAATTTTTAACAAATTTTGTTTCTGGAAGTTTTTAATTTGCACAGGTATTGCTTAGTAAGGCTTTTAAGCGGAGCTGCAACCGGAATCGGAAATTAGACATATTTTTTGATATAGCTTTTTTTTTGTAAAAAACGTTTTTAAAATTTTGAAATTATGTGGTTGCAGTGAGTGCATCTTAACATAAAATCAAATTCTTTTTTCCTAAATGCTGTATCTTCAAAACGCAGGCCGCTGCGAATTTTTTGAAAATGTTGGCTTTAATGCCCGATTACTCAAACGGAAAATATTTATTTGATAAAAATAATCGTAAAATTTAATAGCCGTTAATAAGTATAACCATGTGATGCAAAAATATTTATAGAAATTTGGAAATTGTAAAAGTGGAACGTTCTCAATATATTGGAAATTAAAAAAAATATACTTCAAAACTTTCTGAGCCGATAGAACTACAGATTCCTGTTGTACTAATCTCCCAAATTTGACGCCTTCCAGGATTTTTTAAAACATTTTAAATTGATTCATGGTTTATTCAACTCAAACGTCAATCGTATAAACTTTAAACAGTGCAATAGACTATTAGATGTAGTTTATTAGGACAAACAAAAATATTACATAATTTAAAAAATTAAGTGTAATTTCACTAGTTTTTAATTTTGATAATGCGTTTTCCGAAAGTTATGTGATTTTAACTACGCCTTTAGTATATATTAAAATCTAGTTACAAAAATATGTCTTTCAATCTTTGCATTTTCTGTGATAACTGTTCAGTTGAAGTATTTATAACCATTTTTGCACCGAAGTAGGGAGCACCATATTAGGTAGCGCCTTATGTATGTAGATGACTCCAATACCGTGCCGTTTCAGAGATTTTTGTACCAGATGTAGATGGAAATTGCAATCACCCATTGGCGCCAAAATTCTTGCTTATTTCATTAGTGGAGTTGGTATTTTTTAACGGTAGACTTTTATTCGTTATTTAATGTAATTTTTGACTTAAGAGAAAAGACGGCAAATCTACCGTACATCGCTCATTCAAGTTCATACCATCATCTCCCTCGGTCCCACCGACTAGTTTTTTCCAAATATTTATTTTTGTAAAATATTATACATATATTTATGTTGTGTGGCCGCACTAAATATATACAGGGTGTTTTCAAAATTACACTGAAAAATTGGGAGCTTTTTATGTCATTTTAAAACGTTTTGATCAACGTACGATCTACAAACTCTTACAGAGTTGCAGTCTTCCGAGAATGGAAACATTTTTAAGTTTTAATTAATGTGTCGGCTACAAATAAAGGTATTTAATTCAAATTTTGTATGCGAAGATTATTAGTTATAATTTAAAATTGCTTTTGTGGAGAGTGCTCGACGTATTTTACCAAATTTTCCCAGCGCAAAGTAAGTTGAATTCTGTCAAATATGCGAAATTTTAATTACATATACATATGTTGTTTGGTTGATTATTTTTTTCAACCGCTATTCCATTAAATTTGCACAATTTACTACTTAACTTTAGGTGCGGTTGCGGGCATACTTACATTCACATGAACTAACTATTCGCTTTAATTTTCGTCTCCTAACACGCCTCTAACTCTTTCAGAAACATTGCTAGGACACCCTATATATTGATTGGAAGTTAATAGTAATTAGGCTATTTGAGGAATAATAAATCAATCTAACCTTGTTAAATCGTTATTCTCGACCATGTTAATAACTCGGTTGATATTTATTATTAATGTAGATTTCTTGATAGCTTCCTTTGTTTTTAAGCCGTTAGTATTTTCATAAAGGTAAATGAAATTATTACACAAATACTGATATTCTGTGCTTATTATCTTACACTGACCTGATAGTTTTGTTGAATATTTCTTGATCCAGTATAACGTATACTTGTTCTTTAAACATACTATTCTTTAAAAAATGGATTTTCAAAATGTTTCCTAAATACAAACATCAAGATTTCAAACTACATATGTTTTTATATTACATTTTTAATTCTGACAAATTAATTTAATAGAATTCGTAAACAGTAATTTTTTATCGAACCCCAATAATAAGACGCCGTTTTCGATAAAACGGCACTCAAAATTTATCGGTTAAATTCCTTTCTGCTTGGCTCCTCGTCCCAAAATGTTAGAAACAAAATATTCCTCTACTCTTCTATTGTCTCTGTGTTTGTCCAGCTGATTGATGCTGATGTGTGGTTGCAGGATCGATTGAAAGTCAGCGCCCAAATGGCTGTCACGGTTTATCCGAACATGGAGATCAAATGGTGAGTATTTTGTTTTTAGTCTGTGTGCAGTTCAAGCTAATCTAACTTTCCACTACCACGTTCAACTCTCTTTCTGCACACGTCCAGCTAGTTATGATGTGGCCCGACAGCTATTGTACATACAGTTTTTAACATGTAAAAGTTATAAATAGTTTCATTTTGATATTAGAATATGTAGAATAGTATTGTGTTAATAGAAAGTAGTTCAAAACAAGTTTCTTTTGACGATCATTGAAGAAACAGTACATTAAGTACGAACTGATCACATAGTAATGAGAGTAAACTTAAAAACTGCATTGTTGTACAGGATGTCCAGAAAATACAACGCAATACTGTAATCGTAGGTAGCTTATATCAATTTAAGTCGAACATGTTTAATGAACATATGTGAGACTGTCCTGTATTTCGAAGATAGAACCTCTCAAAGGGGCATATACAAAACACCGATTTTACAATTACTTACCAGCGCGCAGCAACGTAAAGTACAAATACCAAATGCTTCATAAATCCTAATAAGAAATTATTATGTAAAATAGCGTCACTGTACATCATAAAGAGTCTTTCTCAGCAATACTAAGTGTAGGCTTCAGTTCATTCGCATTGAATATTAAAAAAGTAGGTTATAATATGTATAAGTACCCAACAATTTGTGAAACCGTTTAGAAAAGAATATGTCGTGTCCCTTACACTTTTATGCCCGTCAGTCCAACTATAGAGCTAAGGAATATGAAAAAACGCACAAGTAAAAATAGGGTGTCCCGAAAGTAAACGGACATACTATAATAGTAGGTATATATCATTTTGAGCCGCGAAATTGTTCAATAAACAGGTGTCTTATCCGCTTTCGTTCGAAGATAGACCCTCAATGTGCACATACGAAACACTGTTTCAGAATTTCTCACTAACAGCTTGAGATATGGACTTGAAATTTGGGGTGGATTTATTATTCGGTAGTAAATATTTACTAATACTGCAAACGATCAGAAATGACACTGTAAAGAGAACGCTAGCGTGCATCTTCGGCAACACCATTTTCAAGTGTTTCTTAGCAAAATTAAGGAAACATTCCAAATGTCCGTCTTAAATGGACAAAAAAGTACTTAATGGAACATCACACAGTCCGTCATAGTCATAGCACGTACCGTTTTTGGGAAAAGTAAGTTAGATGATAGTTTGCGGTACGTCTTAAAAGGTTTTACATCATAGTAGTACATTATGGTCAATAGAATAAAAATTTTTTAAATACCGCAGATCGTCAATCAAAATTTACGTCTTTCAAAAACATCGTAGGTATATGACAATCGTCAATCGTGCATTCTTTTTTTTTGTATATTTTTAGATCGATGTTTAGAATTTTTGCTTAGATTTGCTAAGTAGTTGTGGAAACATGTAATTTTAAAAAGAAAATAAAAATCTTTACATTATTATTTCTGATCGTTTGACATTTTTAAATAAAAAAAAACTGTTTTGTTGATTTTTGGAAAAAAACGAGGGATGCCCTACTGTTAGCAATACTTGTACACAATATCGTCGCCATATTTGCCATTTGGCGGTCTGCAATATTCAACAATGCTCGCAAAACGAAGCGTTTCGGCAATATTTAAACAAAATTACTCGGAAATAAGTCGAGTGGGCGTTTCCATACTAGATATTAATTACTTGCCGTATTTGCAACAGTGTAACTTTTAATAATTAAAACGTTGTACAGTTCACCGAGTATTAGATTTCTAAGAAAACAAGCAGCGAAAATTTTAATTTGTTTCTGTACTGACACTACCTATAAAAGCAGCGACTAACGGCACTAAAGCAAGGTAAGCGCCCGCCACGCTTCGGCGAATTACAAATTCCGCTTCGGATGTCGGACAAAAATGGCTATAATTGCTTTATTTGGGAAGTTATCAAAAACATGGAAAGAATAACAAATATATTTTTTAACTAGAGCTAATTGATAGGCGTAGCTAAAATCACGTAAATGCCAGAAAACTCGTTGTTATTAAAAATTATCGTTTTTTTTCTCTTAATTTTTAAAACAATTGAAAATTCTTGCGAATCCTAATAAAGTCATTCAAATAGTCTATCAAACTGATACAAGTTTATAACGATCGACGCGACGTTAACGGTTTTAAATAAAGAATTAATCAATTTCAATTTTTTCACAACTTCCTGGAAGGCGTCAGAGTAAAATTTGGAAGATTAGAAAAAACAAATTTGAAGTTCAATGTAAGCTCCAACGACTCGGAAAGTTTAAAAAATCGTGTGGGCGGTTTTTAAATTTTTTTTTGAAAATTTTCAATATTTTGAAGCGGCGCCATTGCAATCGTTTTTGGTTTTTCGAAATTAATTTGATTTAATTGTATACTACCCACGAAGGGCTCTCAAACAAGTGGTAGTTGATTCCGATCAGACCACTACTTTTTGAGTAAATGGGTGTTAAGATATAGATTTTTAAAAAGTTGTAGCGGCCGCCATTTTGAAGCTAGAGAGTTCGGTAAACAAGTTTTCGTTTTTCCTTAAGTTCTTCTCTCAGATTCCGTGCTCAAATTTTTAAAACTTAGTTTTGGAAGAACGCTACCAAAAAATTTCTAACTTCCGCTTCGGTTTCGGATTGTTTTGAAAAGCTTAGGTCGCCGTTTATTAAGTAAAGGAGTATGAAGTTTTGATTTTCAGTTTTCAAAAGCACATAGAAAGCGTCACGTAGAAATTAGCTGGTTGGGATACGATTAAAATTCTAGCTCGTTCCTAGCTGTATGGGGTACGAAGTTTAAAAAAGAATTTAACTAACCAATTTAAAGTAAAAATGTTCATTGCCTGTGTTGCAAATATTAGATAAACTGTTTTAATAATACAAGCACAGCGCTAAAACAAGTGCGGGAAATGCAAAAATTAAGTAATGTTATAAATTTTACTTAGATTGTTTGTTTTAGATCTAACCTTAACTGAATGTATATAATTTTTTATGTGTACCGCTTCCATAAATGGTATTTGTATTTATGTTCTACTTGTAATATTTTAGTATTTTTAAAATCTAAGCAATCTAACGTATGCTTTGATGGGGCAATTTTCAATCTTTACAACACAATTTTGTACTATTATAGTTGTAAGATATTCCTACGCAAACGAAGCGACGCCACTAACGCTGAATAGGTATACCATGGCCGGGGAAGCCCCGCGAGTCCCCGATATCGAGGCCAGCTCCTGATTTTGAAACGTTCTATTACCAACTACTGTTAATTTTTTTTTATAAATAAATTATTTTTTGTGAGTGCGTTTTGTAATTTGTCGATTGTCTTGCATGGTATTTGTTGTTTTGTGATTATGTTAGTTAGGGATCAATTTTCGTGGATACCCAGTATAGCAGGGTAATATCCTATTACCCGGCCGGGTATACAACTTTTTAATTTATTTATATGTTGCTCTCAATCGCCAAAAGTCCCACCATCTCGTCTAGAGTTACTTAGGTTAAAGGGTATGAAACAAATATCTCTTCAATTAAGCAGTTAAATTCTAGAATATACATATTTTTGGCATAAAAGACTTTAATTTTTCAGGGGATTCCCCATCAACTAATAACTGAAGTAAGTGCCGCATATCGAAAGATTTCCGGGGAGTGCCCTACAATCCAATCGGGTTTGCAAGGTCAATTATTATGATATCAAACTAGTAGTATCCGGTGACCGCGTCCCGTTACTCGGCGATGATACCGGGCCTTTTTAAAAAATAGTTGCTTACCTAATGTTTGTCACATTTGTTTTGTTCCGAGTTCATTTATGGTGTTTTCCGAATGTGATAAGGTCATAAAATCAGATAAAAGATAACTAACAGTAACTTGACAAAACAAAGAAGTTTGTAAAAAATCAATCACATAGCACCGTATTTAATGCTGATAAATGTAACAACACCGTACCCGCAAGTATGAAGGAAGAGAATATGAACAAAAACCGGAACAACTAATTTTAGATCGTAATACATACAAGAAATTTACAGAGGAAAGTGAACAAACCAATGGGAAAATGAAAACCTAAAAAATGAACATCAACTACACTGGATGTGTGGATTACTGAAACTACATAAACCTGGATTACCAATACGCTCTCCCATAATTTCATAAAACATAATAAAATTCCCAATAACTAAAAATTAATTAGTTTAGATGTAATTTTTTTTTAAATGTACCTTTACGTATTTCCTTAAAAATTATAGAAAACGAGTGAAATTGAACAACTTTTAATAAAAATAATTTATTGAAAAGAAGTGAATATTGTGCTTACATTCACCATATTTAAAATTTAATAATAACATTTATTTCTAGAGTTTTGGCACAGCTAAGGAATATCCTGTATCTATCCTCTGTTATTGCCAATTTGGTAATGGAAAGACCTAGAAATAATTGTGATAAGTAATTTAAATTTAGATTTCACATTTTTTAAACGCCATGTTGATTGCTTGAGATGTATACTTAAAGTGACCATTTATATAGAGAAACAAAACGAGACGCTCAGAAAAATATTGATTGTGCGGCGGGTGGGGATGGTATAAATAAAAAAAAAGTGATATACTCAACGTAAAATTGTTTCAATTTCAGTAAACAAGAAAATGAAACAAAAATAATACAAACGTAGATATACAGCAAAATTACGGACACGACGCTAGCCGAAACAAATGGGGGATTCACCCGAAACCCTCGCATTTAGGGTCGTTGGGATTCCCCGACGTATACGCGTAGAATAGAATGGGTACGAATGACGAAGCATGAATAGTTAGAAAATAAGTCAGTTTGGAGTCTATCGAGAGCGGCATATTTCTTCAAAATAAAATATTAGTTATTTAATAAAAAAAATTCTCCAAACTTTTATTTTGCTAATTATTACTTAAATTTTATTAAAAACATTATCCCAAATTTGAAAATGGGACAAATAGCCGTCCCAAAAACCTTTTTGGGGACACCGGGATGCAAACCTTTAAAACGGGACTGTCCCGTTAAAAACGGGACGTATGGTCACTTTATGTATACTACCTAAAATTGAACTTGATATTATTGTAAAATAATGTAATGAGTACCATGAACAATTTAACGTCATAATAGAGATTAAAAAAACAATCTGATATATACTGTTTTGATGTTAACTGAAACTTCAAATAAAATAATATAATTACCGATGTATAAAAATCTTTTTCGTCCTAAACGTGTATCAACAACAATCCAAAAAAACGCGAAATGTTATAAAATCAATGTTACATTAATAGTGCTCTTACAGATGGAGTTCTAAACCAAAATTTAGATTTAACAACTTAAAAATTAATGAAGCGGTTGTTATAATAATGAACGATTTTCCAAAATTTAATCGATATCAGAAAAGAAGAATACATTATATTTACAATAATTGTTTAAGAAATAAAAGCAAACATCTGAACACAAGTTTCATCAGGCTACCATATGTACCAAATGTTGCGGAAAATACTACAACAATTTTAAACAATTACAAAAAAAATGTACACACAGCCTATAACTATTCCAAACATTTTTTTTCAAAATTGAAAGAAAATTGTAATCCAAAAACAAACACATGCTGTTTACAAAATAAGTTGTAAAGACTGCCAAGGTATATACATAGGACAAACTTAACGATATTTAGAAAACACTATGAATACATCACAACCTTAGCATCAGAAATTATTAAATTGACACATCTCTATCAAAACAAGCGTGTACACAATTTTAATTTTAAAAATATTAAAATCTTACAAAAAGTACAGAAATACAAAAATCGTATATTTGTAGTTATGCTATAATAGGATTTTAATGTGCGATCAAAAATAATCAGTTAGAAGAGCGAGCTCTTGATCAGCCTACATCACGTTTTATCAATATTCAAAAAACAATTGCAAATGACAATTAATGCCAGTGTTATATGTAGAACCATCTGCTACCTGTCAGGTATGTGCTTGTGCACCTTCTGAATTCTGAATTCAATTTAAATAACACAAGCGGCGTTTACATTGCAGGTTTAATATCTTCCCGAATAGAGGCAGAACGACGGGACTTTTTTTAGATAAATAAGAGAAATTACATTATTTACTACAGTAAATTGTATTAGAACTACGCATGTGGACTTCGCAAAAAACTAAAATGTTCTTAAAAAGTGTGCTCATTGAAAATTGGGTTATCGTAACTGAAACATGGTTTTAAATTTTTGGGTGCACTTTCAACCACCTTGATAATGGTTTGAAGGTGTTACTTTTATAATGGGGGTGATCCTCATTTTCAGGTTGTGGGAGTTGGGGGTGCACTTTAGAGTAGCTGTTTTTCTAAGAAGGATAATTATTTAATTTTCTGGGGTTGGGGTGTACTTTATAGTGGTTTAGAGATGTTTTTTTTGATTGTTTTTATAATAGGAGTCATTCTCATCATTTTTTAGATTTTTAGTTTTAGGGTGTTGGGGTGCACTTTGGGTTGTTTTAGAGATGTTCTTATAATGAGGGTGATTCTCTTCATTTTTACACATTTGCCATTTTTGTGGGTTGGGGTGCACTTTAGGATGGCGTAGTAAGTTTGATTTGGAAATGTTACTTTAATAAAGAGGGTGACTATCGTCGTTTGTAGAAACTGTCAACGCTTGGGGGTTGAGGACGATTCATATGAAGGTGGTTTATATGTGTTGCTTTTATAAAGGGAAGGACTTCCGCTATTAAATTTTTGTTGTTTGGTCCCTGTAGAAGACGAACCTAAAAAGCTTCTTTTTCGAAATCGCTTATATTGTAATAGAAAATGAGAGGATGGTAGGAATATCACGCACACCGAGTTTCGTTTTAAAAAGCGATGGTGGGGCTGACTGGGGGTGGTAGGGTTTCGCACTATCGCGCAGATCGGTTATTTGATATTCGTAGAACATGAATCTGAGCTTTTTTTCTCGAGTGCGTCTGTATTGAAATAGAGCACCTCTTCCCCCCCCCCCCCGTTTTTGACGTAATTATCTTATTAATTACAGTTTTATTCGAGTGTGTTTACCAACAGTCGGAAGTTCGGAACCTACATTGTTTTTCTGCGTTTAGGCGCCTAGGCTGTAAACTTTATACCCCCTTTTCTACGCCCCACCCCCACACACACGAACACAAGCGCGCGCTGACAGAGATCACTGCAGCAACTACCTTATTGGTCTCCCCATGCCCCAAATTATGTAGGAAGATCTTCCCTAAAAAATTACTTTTTTTAGGCACACCTCTTATACGTGGGAGTAAGTACAACATGAAAAAAACTTTGATAAAGCATGGTGCATCCTCCAAAATGCCACCGACGATCACAATACCTTCCTCCTAGGTATACTTCATATACCGACGAAAACGCAAACATTGAGTAAAACACAATTATCTATAGTTAAGAACATAATGTAAAGTGAAAACCACTTACATTGTGTTCTAATCATTCTAAGTAGTTAGCAAGTTTTTATAAATAAGACAAAGCAACATTACGTATTCGAAGAATTCGTGTTGTATATGAAACCATGTGGTTAAAACATTGTCAAATTATTTTTATAATTTAAAAAAAAAGTATTAAGTAATATGTGTTAACCGCAGTAATATTTTTACTTTATTATACTTTCCGTAAAAGGATATACCTATTGATTTCGTGAAAATTTTCGATTTGGATGTTTTAATCAAAATACAGGAACTCAAAACGTGATTTTAAAAATATCTCTAGATCGATTGGTGAGAGCTTTTTTTTACATTAATTGAATTTTTTTAATCTGTAAACGGATTTTACTTTCCTATAGGTACTTCTCCTGAAAGATGGAAAGTTATGATTTCATACAAATTTTCATATCTTTCATATCAATTTAGTTGGTGTCACAGTCTGCTAATTTTCCTCTGACGATTTCTATGAATTTTTAAAACTCAAAAAGGTTTTATGTCGTATACTCTTTTATTTATACACGGGATGCGATAAAGCATTTCTGGTTCAAGTTAAATTGCTCACGAGTGATAATAGAATAAGATTCACAACTTAGTTTTTAGGTGCAGCAATATTTAAGGGCTTTAATTTTTCTCATCCCACCCAATTTGTGTTTGATAATTTGCTGTATCGTATCTGCATTTATTTAATCCTAAGAAATCTTTTTCCTAAAATTTTTTTTGTTTACTCACAAAGAGACTGCTAAATATAATAAGACATGGCCGCAGGTTATTGCAGTACAAGGTCCCTAAACAATTTAGCGACCTTCATTGCAGTATGCTCTAACTAGCCGCCAAGGTGGTACGACTGGTTTCGGTTTCATTACGACATGCAAGTGCGCTTCCACTGTAATTTCTTGCTGCGCTGACGAGCATCACTATCATAGTCATTGTTCGCGCACAACGTTGGTGCAAAAATTCTATTGAAAATATAATTAGTAACAATTTTTAAAGTATAGTAGGGTCCAGGCGACGTGCTTTGCTTATTTTTATTGATTCATTAATTCTGGTTGTTAAATAATTATCATATCTTTATATTTTAGTTTAGGAATTTATTATAACCGTGCAAGATCTAACAACTTTATAATTTCAGGGTGTCTTCAAAAATGTTTAAACGTGAAGATGTGTTTAAATTTTCTTGTGAATTGTAAAAGCTTCATAAGAGTTTAAAACCTGGCTGGCTTTTAGGTTTTGAGTTTAGAGCACACAACCCTAGTCAACTACATACGTATTTATTTATTTATTAACACTTTGCACTCCCATTTTAGCTATGCTTTTTAGAATACGCAATATTCAGGCTTGCGTCGTCGGAGTATATATTTTCGATCCTTGGTGCTTACATTTTACGTTATTAATAAGTTCAAGCTGTACTTCGTTGAATAAAATACTAATAATCACTTCAACAGATATATCTGTTGAAGTGATTAACTTTATTTATATTAAAGTAATCTGCTTAACTGTTTTTTAAATTGATTATGTTGTGCCACTGATAATATTTGAAAATTTCAATTATAGCAGTAATGGCACAATTAGCATAAACCATTTCATTGAAATTCAAAATTCAAATTCAAAACTACCAGAAAATGTAGTGCGGTTTTTGCTGTTTTCTTTGTGTGACAAAAATAACAAAAGCGTATATATACGTTATCTGTTAAGCTTTTTTTAAGATACAAAACATTTTATAGAAACAAAGAAACTTAAAATTGTGAACTTGTAACTTTACATGAGATGTTGAAAATGTCCACCTTCTTCTAGCTATTTTCTCACCCTTCTTTTACCATATCACTAATGTGTTGAAAAGTACGAGTATAGTGGTTTATTTTTATAAATAATGTTCAGGGTAAGTTCATTTAAGCCATTAAGGGGGTTTTAAAAATGAAACTTTTTAGATACGGAAAAACAAAGAACTTTAAAGGTGTCAAATCAGAACATCGTGGTGGCCACATGTTTGGCATATGTTTACTTGTTAGTCTGTCTCAAAAAATGCACTAAGCAATTTGAAGTATACCTGCAAAAAAAGTAAATACCCCATCAGACAGGGAGGGTATATTTGGCTTTTCTTAGATTATAACTAATCGGTCGGTGCGGAAAATACATGCCAGATTAAAAGGTTTTAAATCTTGGGGTGTCATTAAGCGATTAAGATTTCTGCAACTACGAGGACGGAGTGAAAAGTTTGGTAAAATTGCAACAGAGGGCGTCACAATCGCAAATCCCAGACGACATTTGTTAATATCATGTGTCAACTAGGCCAAAATTTTCAGACATCTGTCATTTAGTTCAGTTTTGACAGCCATTGAAATCAGACAACCTCTCGTATTTTTGCAAACATGGAAAATGTGAATTTCGTGCGTTAAGTAAACATTATTTTTTGCGTGAAAAAACCATTACACAAACCAAAACAAAGCTTGATAAATATTATGGAGACTCTTCACTATCGATTAAAATGATTTACAAGTCGTTTACTGATTTTCGTTGTGGTCGTACAAGCACAACTGATACCGAAAGTTAGGACGCTCAAATGAGGTCTCCACACCAGAAATGATTGACAAAATCTATGATATTCTATTGCAAGACCGCAGAGTGAAAGTGCGCAATATAGTTGAGATAGCATCTCAGATGAACGTGTGCGCAATATATTACATGAACATTTGGATATAAAAAAGCTATCCGCGCGATGGGTGCCGCGTTACTCACAATCGACCAAAAACGCACACGTATGGCAACTTCAGAGGCGGGTTTGGCGATGTTCAAGCGCAATAAAAAGGAGTTTTTGCGTCGTTTCATAACTGTGGACGAAACATGGATCCATCACTATACATATGAGACTAAGGAACAGTCTAAACAGTGGATTTCTACTGGCAAACTTTTGCCGAAGAAAGCTAAGGCGGTTTTATCGGCCAAAAACGTCATGGCCACATCAACGGCGAATATTGCTGCAACTTATTACATCGTTTCAACGACGTTTTGAAAAAAAAACCACCGAATTTGGCGAAGAAAAAAGTTCTCATCCATCAAGACAATGCAGGGTGCACACGTGTGTAGTTGCCATGGCCAAATTCCATGAATTACGCTTCGAATTGGTTCCACATCCACCATATTCTTCAAACGTAGCAATTTGTTTTTGATAGAATAAAACTATTCCTTGTTTAATTTTTACCAGCCTTCTCACTCCGCCTTCGTACCTCAAGTCCTCTAATCTCTAGCATTCAGCATTAACTAACGTCAGCGGTAATCGGCACAAGAAGCGTATTTGATTGAAATTATGAATATTTCAAAGATTGAAACTATAACAATAACCTATAACACACGCATTTTACAAAGTTATAACGTGCCATTTCGTTATTGGCGTATTGTAAAATTTAGGTAAATCACAAAGCTAATGTTCAAAAACATCACAAAGCTTACCATGATTGAGCAACGTAAAATCGGCAGCCAACAATAGTTGTGGTAGGAAAAATATCGCCAACACTACTAGCTTTTTCATAATCGATCGTTATACTTTTTGGTTCTCAAAAGAATCCAGATTCGACACACTTTTCTCGAATTGCTTGGAACAGCTTTTTATATGTATATAAGTAGTTATTCCTAGCAACTCAACATATATGTTGATTTGCGTTTATTTGTTAGCAAACAATATACCACAGGAACTTATGTATTATTTGCATATGCGTGTATAGTAAAAAGTTGCAGAAAATGTTTAGTGCAGTAATCAAAAGTTCCATCCATGAAACAATTCTTAAGTTATTGTTTATAGGTATATAAAATACTTAATTACTTCAACAATATTTACTTATTTTAACCTTAAGATTCTTAAGTTACTTATATTTGTTGATCCGCTTGTCAACGTTGACGGCAGTTAAGGCATGGGATTACAGGACCTAAGGGCGGATTAGGATTAGGTTATTAGATTGACCGCCACGGCAGTTACGGTGCGCCGCTATACTTAACTCGTTTTCATGTAATTAATTTAGAAGCAGTAATAAAATAAGATTTCTTCCTGACAGCCACGAAAAAACATTTGCCTTGGTCTTCTACTAAAATTTACCTAAACACCAACTTTTGAGAATGTGGCAGTAGCAGTGTCTTTAATAATATGTGGATTTTTTCTGCTCCATATATTCACATATTCTGGGAGTTCGCATTTTCAAATAAGTGGAATATCCGAAAAGAATGTTTTATCTAACACATTATTTTTGTCAATACTCCATAGTATAATCTAAAAGCCCCTAACAATACTGTCGTCTTCGTCCGAAGTCTGGTGGAAGAAACTGTATGCGTGAGTCATACAATGAAAAACATGACTCTGTAAATCACTTTCCACGGTGATTCTGCAGGAAGTTCCAATGAAAAAGTCAACTTCTTTTGAGACGGCAAGGAGGGAAATTGCGGAGGCATTTTGTCATTATTTTTGTGGGTTGTTTATTTACTGCGTCATTTTGTTTCCATGTTAAACTTTCAGCTTCTCTTACTAAATTCCCCATATCAACTTATGCCCAATAATTTTTCTTGAAGTGTTGCCAAACAGTTTGGAGTTGCGTAATATTGAAAACTATGGTCAGAGAAAGCAAGTATTGTTAAAAAACAGAAAAGTTTTTTGTTGTTATAGTTTTGACATAAAAATAAACATGCCATTTTTCAAGCAATATTTGTTTGATCGATTAGTATTTACTTGTTGGTAGGCAATTGCAAATAATAACGCTAATGGAAAATCTCCATGCTTATCAGCAGTAAATTCAAATTATTTCTGCTGTGTTTAGTTGCTGTAATTGTATGTCTGCCCACAAGCGATTGTTGACTTTTTACTACCAGACTTTTGTAGTTTATTGTCTATATGCAGGTAGCTGCTCTCAGAATGCACAGCAATTACAACAGTGTTACAATCGCATGGACGCATTCCTATTACTTCTCTCTACTTCGAGTATAGAAAGGTCTGCATTTCTAATTTTTTTTCGATTGCTAGGCATTAATGAAAAACGCGTATTTTGAGCTTCAAGCAATCCAAAGCAATGTTGGATACGTTCGTTAGTGCGTTCCCCTATACCTCCCGACAGGGCGATTCGATTTTGAAGAAATTTGGAATGTGTGTGTTTATCACAAGAAAGTAAGCACTAAAAAGTCCAAAATTCTGAAAGCGGAAGGTGGACATGTTTTTTTGTTGCCATTTTCTTCAAAAGCGAAATGTAAATTTCAAAATAAAGACAGATGGAGAATATTAAAATGATTTTATTGTTTTTTCCGAGCTTCCTTGCTTCTACCCAAAAATAAGTAGGAATGGCTTATTGGTGTAAATTTTGATATATTTAATATATTTCTCTTAATTGTGAAATTTTGAAGTAGTAAAACCTGCTTAACCATCTTTTTCAAACTTTGCAAGGTTTATAGATCTTGGCATGAGCTACAATTTCGTTTTTGCTTCTATGTACTACCTGGCCTTTTATTTAATAAACTGGCAGCGATAGAACATTACTGTTTAAACTACATTAATCAATGATGATATAACAAGCTACCAAACTTAATGTTTAGATAGAGTAGTACTATGAATTAAATACCTAAGACACCTGACTAATGTAATTAATTTTTAATGGCAGTTGAGGAGTAAGTTTGTAAGAGGGCGCAAATAGTATTTTTTGATATTTTAAACAAAACACGGTGCCTAACCGTAACCTCGAGTATAACGCTAAGACCAACAACATTGAAAAATAAACTTGTTTTCCAATTTTTTCTGTAAAAATGAAACTGCGCCTAACCATAACCTCGAGTATAGCGCCTAGATCAACAACATTGGTTAAGAAAACGTCAGTTTCTCGTTTTTTTTCCTGTTAAAGTATAACTGTTCTTACCCATAACCTCGCGTATGCCGTCTAGACCAACAGCATTGTTTGAAGAAAACCAAAAATTTGGGAAACCAAGGTTTTCTTGGTTTCCCAATTTTTCTGTAAAAATGTAACGGTGCGTAACCATAATATGAAGTCTCCCAACATAAAATAATAATAAGGGCCGCATTGAGAAATATCGTAGTTTGTCAGTGCGTGTGGATAAGGATGAACACGGGAAATAAATGCTTTTACGCTAATTGTGGTAAAAGTATCAGCAGATCGCCTGGACTACATTTATTTGCATTTCCGTTCAAAAACGACGAACGTTGTAAAATTTGGTTTCAAAATTGAGGTACCTTAAATACATACTGGAAACTACAAGAGAAAAACGAGCGTACCATTGTTTGCAAAAAGATTATCCTTTATCCTTGTTTCTTGTAGTCATCATCATCATCATCATCATATTTTCTATTGTTTATCATTATTATTATTATTATTATTATTATTATTATTATTATTATTATTATTATTATTATTAAATAATAGTAAAAACAAGATAAAAGGCTTTTCGGAAACGTCGTAAGACAAATAAACTGTTTTGAAAGTATTTTATACATTGTCAAAATTGTGAATTTCTATTTATATCACAGTTTAAAACTTTCTGGCTAGAAGATACTTCGCTTCCTTAATTATCCTATTTTGTAATATACTAATATATTTAAAAGTTTGTAATAGTTTTTATTTGTTCTTTATTAGTCCATTATAGATAGTAATGACGGCTGCAATACCTTAAACGCATAATGTTAAGTGTAAAAAATAAATTCAAATTGTTGTTTACCAGCTTCTATACTATACGAATAACATTTGTGGTAAAAATTATGACAGAAATTTGTTTGTTGTTATTAATTAATATAAGTAAAAAAAAAAGATTTTAAATTGTGGCGCGAGCATTAATCATCTGCCCATTATTGATAATTAAGATAGATATCGAAAAATTGTGTTCTACCTTTTTTGCGGAGCGGTAAATTTCCGATGATGTGAGGTTAGGAAGTATATTTTTAAATTTAGTAGTTTGGGTTGTAGAAATTTATCAAAAGTGTCTTCGGAACGCTCCGTTCGCCGTGACTGCAGGATTAGTTTCTGCGCACCGGTTAATAAATAATTAGGCAAAAATGTTGTTTAAAATTCTAATAATATTTACATATTATTATCTACAGATTATAAAGAAACGTTTAAAAGCCCTGGAACGAATTTTTCCAATAATTTTTTTAACATTTTAGTAAAAATTAAAAATTTAAAGTGTAAAATAGTTTTGTTATCCTGAATAGGAAAAAAGGAATATTAAAACAACTTCAAACATTTTTTTTTGGAATTTGTATTGCAATTAGTTATTAGCAATTATATTTAAGTTTTTATTAACACAAAATTTTCTATATTTTTATAATTTGAAGCTTAAAAATCAAAGTTGTAAAAAATTACTGCTGAAATTAACATTTTTAAATTTCTGTTAAACAATGAAAAAGAGTAAAAAAGATTAACAGAGCATCAATTACATTTTTAGAAGAAAAAGAGGCGAAAACAAGTTTTTTTTTCAAACAATGTTGTTAGTCTAGTCTATATTTTTACAAAAAAAAAGCGAAACAGGGGTTTTCAATGTTGTTGGTCTAGGCGCTATACTCCAGGTTATAGTTAGACATAGTTACATTTTTATAGAAAAAATGTGAAAACAATTTTTTTTTCAAACAGTGTTGTTGTCCTAGGCGCTATACTCGGAGTTATGGTAAGACACTGTTACATTTTTACAGAAAAATTGAGAAAACAAGGTTTTTTCAAGCAATTCTGTTGGTGTAGCCGGTATCCGCGACGTTATGGGCAAAAACCGTTATATTTTTACAGGGAAAAAGCGAAGACAGCGTTTTTTGAAACAATGTTGCTGATCTAGGCGCTATACTCGAGGTTATGGTTAGGCACAGTTACATAAAAACGAGGTCTAGACGATTCAGACGAGGTTATGGGTAAGAACAATTATATTTTTACAGCAGACGAAAAAAAGTTTTTTTTAAGTTGGAGCAGGTGCTATATTTGAGGTTATAGTTTTAGTTACTATTTTTAGTTAGTTTTTCGTAAAAAACAATGTTGGTCTGATATACTTGAGGTTATTTTTGGATAAACTTTTTTTGTAGAACGTTTCGTTTTTGCAAGAAATCTTTTTGTACGTTTTTACCTTACTGTAAAGTATTCCTTTTGTTTAGAAAACTTCTCTTTTTTGAAGAAATAACCTATTTTTGTACGTTTCTACTTTATTGTAGAAATAATTTTTTTGTTGTTTTGTTGTTTTCTTATTTACCTTTTGTTTGCAAGAAATCTTTTTTTGTGCATTTTAACTTTATGATAAAATTCAATTTTTATTTTACAAATTATTCTTTTATTATATAAAATAATCTTATTATGGTACGCGAAAAAGGCCAGGCAATTCTTATTAAGCGACAGCGGTCACCGTTTGTAGTTCATCCCTGCATTCAGTTGCACGTGCTCGAACACATGCATTTTTATAAGCAGCGTGCAGGGCACATATATTATTTAGGTAAGATGTAAACTTATGCGCCATCTAAGAACTTGTTCCTGTCACTATTTTTGGTGACGACGCTTACACATTTACGTTGTTAGTCTTATTAATTTGTTAGTGCATGGTAGTACTTGGGAGTGCTTATTTTCACCGTCTACCTACTCTTTACCCGACCAATTGTTTTTCTGGCTTTTGGTGTTCTATTATAGTCCAACGAAATATTTTTCCGCAAATGAAAAAAAAATGTTTTTGAGTGCGTATGTGAGCGTGTGTGGGGCCGCGGTTGCGTCTGTGCTATGTCTGTGTCCTTGTGTGCTGGTGGAGGTAAATACGTATGTGTATGCATAGAGTAGTTCTTCACGTTTGCCTTCTAATATTCATTTCTAGGGTTTCGTACACATTCACGCAGCAGTTAGATCTGTTTATTAGAATATACACCGGCAATACATACATGTTTCAATCTACAAACTTGCGGATGTTTAGCAGAACGCGCGGCAGTAAAATATCCAATTTAGGTTCAAAAGATTTTGTTACATCGAGATAAAACCGTAAAGAAACGAAGTTTATTCGACAAAAAAAAGGGGGGGGGGGGCTTTACTTCAATATACGCCCACTAGAAAAAGAACCTCTGATGTGTATTGTATTCATATTAGATAGTTGATGAAATCGATATCTCAACTACCTCAGAAGTCTGGTAAATAATCGATTTTGAGATTTCAGTGAATAAGAGTTGTCTACGGCTAGAAAATATCTGATATCGTAAAACGGAATGACGCCATTTAAAACTGGAGGGGGGGGGATGTAAAATAACGTCGCACCTAGCCTTTATAGCGACACCTATACCACCTTGTCGTGTGGTTTTACATTAACATGAAGACGTTATACTTACCTTATACAGGGTCGCTATTATGCATGGAACAACTTTACTCGCTAAAATGATTAGAAGTAGAAAATTGAAATTTTGGAGGAATAATAATTAGTAGGAACTGCACGAGGATATTGTGATGTATTTTTCAATTTTTTTTTATCCTTCAATATTTTAAACATACGGAGCTATCTGTTTAAATGACAATATAGGTCGTGTAGCATTGTATATTATTATTTATTAAGAAGTAAGATGACACCTTAACTATAAAGTTAAAAGGTTAAAATTGAAAAGCATGACTCTATATTCCCATGTATTCCCTGTATGTATAATGATTACTGACAGGAATAGGTCTTCTTCAAGCAAACACTTTTGGAAGGTTTTATTTACTTATTTTAAGACCCCAGAAAATGCCGGAAAATAGAATTGGCGGCAGGTTCAAAATCTGATAGAGGTTTTTTTGTAGAGATTCGAATTCCGCGATTTTTTACATCAGAATTCACCTTTTTATGTATAATACAGAGAATGCAGAGTTCAGTAGAATCATATTACTGACTCACGTTGGCAAAAAGAAACAAGACAAAATTTATAAATAAAAATGATTTAGCCCCCCTTACCTCCAGTTTGGGATGCTTTTGGTTTATTTTATTTGGATGTTGTTAAATAGTAGCAGTTTCTAGTAAACTACTAAACTGTATGCCAAATTTAGTTATTTTATATTGAAAGGTGTCCTAGATAGTAATTAAAATTTTAATTCTATTTGTCTCTTAGGGGGCTGTAGCTCCCTTCGGAAACACTTTAGGACGCATGTTTATCCGAACTTTTTTTCTCAAAAGGTATAACCTACCGAAGTTTGAAAGGTACACTTTGGGCCACCCTGTATACCCATTTAACAAAATACATCATTCATTTCATTTTGTAAAGCATTTAGGCATAAGCTATTGTTTTTATATGTACTCATTTAGCCTATTTAGTCAGGGTTCCCACTGACCCTGGATAACCTGGAAGTCAGGGAATTAAAATTTTAACCTGGAAGTCATGGATTTTATGCAAAATTTGGCAAAAGTCTTGATTTTTTCTTGATTTACAGTAAAAAACCTGATTTTCCTGCAGTAGTTTTAACATAATTTAAAAAAATTAAAAATCTTCCGATTGAATTTTTAAAACTGCCGCTTATAAAACAATTGCTGCTAAAGGTTTTTAAAATATCATGAGGTACTTTTCTTATCTTTGTTAAATTCCAAGGAACGTAATATGGCAAGTGAGACCGCCACATACTGTCTTGTGAATTGATAAAAAAACGCATAAACGTGATTGTTTTTGCGTCTCTAATTTTATTGATTTTTTTGTCGAAAGTCATGGGTTAGTATGATTTTTGGTCATGGATATCCTGGAAAAGTCATGGATTCGAATTCTTGATAGTCAGTGGGAACCCTGTTAGTGTATAACTTTATTTGATTAAAAGTAATAAAATTCCGGTAATACAGAAAAACTGAAATGTGGACATTACATTTTGATTCTGTGAACCTGATCAACCCGTTTCCACACGCAAGTAGAGTGATACTGAGTTAACGAGAGAAGCAAAGAAATGCATACGGCAGCTTCCGTCTCGCAGCGACCTCATCATTGTCCATAAAATGTCAAAAAGGACACGACTATGAGCATGTCGTAGAGTCTACTGCTTAAAAGAGGAATGCAATTTTATTTTGGAAATTATACAGTGTGTGGATAAAGTATGGAACAAATTCAATATCCCCCGAAATATTATTTTTCTGTACAAACGCTCTCGGACACGTCAACATCAGGTTTATCCCATTTATTGCTGTTGCTAAAGGGTCACGTGACAGGGGGCAGTGATTTGATCCTTATTTTTTTTTAAGAACAGTATGCCGTGTGGCGGCTCAATTGAAAGCTCTTTTCAAGAGGAATTCAGAGCACTGTTTTTGTTGACAAATATTGACCGATAATGTATGAATAACCGTTGTTTATATGTGATATCTTGCAAAAAACACCTTTTATGGAACAAATCTAGAAATCAAATTATTAAGTGAAACTGTACACAATTAATTTAAGTAAACGTCAAAGTCAAAATTTAAACAAACCTAAAAATCGCACACTAGATTTGTTCTAAGAATGTGTGTTTTTTGAGATATCCAATTGAAACAACGGTTATCCATACAATATCGGTCAATTTTTGTAAAAAAAAAACAGTGCTCTGAATTCCTCTTGAAAAGAGCTTCTAAATGAGCCGTCACACGGCATACTGTTCCATTTAAAAAAATAAGGATTAAGTCACTGCGCCGCGCCGTGTCACGTGGCCCTTTAGCAACAGCAACATGCTTCAAATGAGACTGGGATAAAACTGAAGTTTATGTGTCCGAGCGTTTTTAGAGAAAAATAATATTTCGGGGGATATTGAATTTGCTCCGTACTCTATCCACATACTGTATAGTATTTTGTAAATTAAAAGCATTGGCAGAGTTTCTAATTCGAGAGAGAAAACAAATTAAAAGTGTTGTATGTAATGAGATACGCGCTGATTATTTCAAAATCGTACATTAAACAAGCAGTTCTGGTTTTATTGCATTTATTCTATTCTAACTAATCACACGCACTAGAAAACCTAACGACTTTTCTCTTGTTATTGTGCCGAACAAATTAAGATGCTTGTTAAGTAAATCCATTTTTGTTTAAAACGGTATCTATTCAAACCACAAAATCAACAACAACAAATGCGTGGCCATTTTTATAACTCTGAAAGTATTATAAAATTATTAATCAATTTAGCAAAATTGGCAAATTGTTTTTCTTCCATTCTTTCACGGGCAAAGTCAGTTGTAAAGGTACAGAATTTAAAGTTTTTTAAATCAACTTTCTAAATTCACTTAAATTTTTTTATTGGTGCTAAACATACTTAGTACTTACACAGGTCAATGTAGGTAATTGCAAAAAAAATAATCGCTAAAACACATCATAATTAATAACTAAATAACACTCACAGAGTCACAAAACATTTAAATCACATTCCAAGAACTTTTCACAAGTGTAGAATGCTTTAGAAACTTAAGAATTCTTTTAAATCTGTCTTAAGACTGTTGGACGGTAAACGTTTTAGAATGCTCTAGCAGTTGAATAAAGAAATTTATTTGTAAATACTTGGCTTGTAGCAAAACTGAGGTATTACAAATATATGCTAGGATCCTATTTATGCAACTAGTGCGCGAAATGATACTTCAGCGCACGATAATGAAAGAAAAACAATCATTCGAGGGCGTTGAAGAAAGTTTTCCACGAGTTGCACACACTATTTTTTCTACAACTGTTATCCAATAAAAGAAATCGAAGTAAAATCGTTTTAATTTATTTGCAAAAGAAAATGGAATTGATGTAGTTGCCCATGGCAGCGTGCGGTAATAGTTTTTTATTTTACTAGTGACATAAAGGCATTATTATAACACGAGTTTGAAAGTTGCACTACAAGAACGTAGACCGAGGCGTCTCATCAAACGAGTGCCATGATAATCCATTATCAGACGTGTATACAAAATTTTATCTAAGACTCACCAAAATTTGTTTAAAATAGAAATTTTCTGCTTAAAATGATATTTACATTTCGCATTAATTTATCGGCAAATGTTAAGTCACTTTTAAAACACCTTTGTTGTAAAATCAAAGAAGCGAGATAGATTAGATTTGTTCAATACTATGGCAACCAGCCAGTTTTTTTATAGACAAAGCTTCAGTTTTGAGTTGGGTAATGAATTCATTATGTCACTAGTGCGATAATAAACTTGATTAATTTCTGATAATAATCTGATGAATGATACAACTTGTAATGTGTAGAAAGTTTAATGAATCTGTATTATTTGTTCCTCTAACGGTAAGCAGGAAAACAATTCGAAGAAAAAATGGCGCGAAGAAAAACTGAGGTAAAAAACATGCGGAAAATGAAGGCGGGTCAAAAAGCGAGAAAGCACCGAAGAAAAAGATGAATATTAAAAAAAAAACATTCAAAATGTGTACAGATTTGTATAGACTTGAATTTATAGAGCATTTATAGATGTAACCAGGATATGAAACAAATCGATTTAAAAAAATTAAAGCTATCGATGTTTATTTAAATGGATTTCCATGGGTTGTTTAATTAAAATTTATTATTTACAATTTAAGTAATTTTTTAATTTCCAGAATAGGTGAATAATAACACATTTCTTGATTGAGTAATTAAATTATAAAATTAAAACGATGTAAATATAATGCTAAGATCGATTTTAAGCGCCAGAGAAGTATTTACAAAACTTGATCAACGGGGACAAAAGATAGGACTGGTAATCAATGAAGACAAAACGAAAGTTATGCGATAACCAGAAACCAACCAAGAGTGAGACAGAACTGAACTATAACGTGGAAGTAGTTTTAAATATCTGGGAGTAAAAGTAAAAACGACAACGAAGAGGCAACAGAAATAATGGCCAGTATAACTCAAGCTAACCGGGCATACCACGCATGCAAAAGAATACTGAGAGACAGAGACGTAACCAAGAATATTAAAAAGGAATGATTTATAAAACTTGATAAGACCGATAGTCACATATGGGAGCGAAGTCTGGACGATAACTCGAAACGAAAAAAATCAGGTATTTGAAAGGAGAGTTCTAAGAAAGATTTTTGGACCAACTAAGGAAGGAGAGGTATGGACGAGAATATGGAATAACGAATTATACCAACAATTCAAGGAGGCTGATATAGTGACATACATAGGTCTAGGAAGGCTAAGATGGGTAGGCCATGTGCGACGCATGAATGATAATGCCATAGCCAAAAGGGTGGAAGAATAAATCCTGGAAAGAAGACGAAGTAGAGGACGACCACGAAAAAAGGAGTGAAGCAGTGTCAGAAAACTCCAAGACAATCCTACGAATAAACAACTGGAGGAAATGGGTAGAATAGGGAGATATGGCAGAGGAAGTTAGGTGAGGTCAAGGCCCGATATAGGGTGTAGCGCCGCTGCGAGCTAACCGAAATATAAATTACTTTATTTTAGGCTTTTTTCCTCGGATTTTTTTATTGGCTTGGCCCTCGGCTTGTTTTTCTCGGCATTTTTTTCCAGGATTATTTTTTGCGGATTTTTTACATGGCATGTAAAGAAAATTTGAAAGTGCGTTTTTGGCTTCGCTCGGGCTAACTTCTCAATATTCTTTGATGGTTGAAGTGATTTTCTTATCGATAAAATGCCGAAAGCGGAAAATAAGTGTATCTATAAAAATTGTAGCAAACTCCAAAGAATAACTCCAGGACTACTTATGTTCCTTTTTCCGGTTGAGGGTCAAAATAACGCCTCAATAATAGCGCCGCCAGCAACATCGCCCAGTTAAAATTGCGCCAGGCAACAGTGTCGCTTGCAAAATATGTCGCCGCCAAAAATATCGATCACCAATAGTGCCACCAGGCAATAATTTTACCGCCAGAAATGGCGCCTATCAATAATGTCGCCGGCAAAAACAGCGCCGGTCAAAAATGTCGCCGGGAACAACAACATCGTCTAAAATGCTAACAGCAAACATAGCGCCGATCAAAATTTTTGTCTGCAAAAATACGGTCCTCTAATATGTCGCTGCCAAAAATAGCTATTTATATTAAATGTAACGAGAATATGTTTCTTTTCACTTATAAAAGTTGTGTCCCACCTGTTGTATACATTATCTTTAAGTGTATTTCCGCGGAAAGAATCTTTTCTGCTTCAATAAAATTAAAATAATTTTTATAATTTTGTTTATAGAAAGGACAGTATGGGTTAAAGAGATGTGTTTTGGTTCCCCATTTATTAAATGGTATCAGTGGCATCTTGGGTTAGAGTCAAATTTGGAGAATTCTTAAGCAATATACAGAATATATCAAATTGCATGTTAACTATTGGGATCTCGCTTATTTGAAGAGATACGACGACGGTTAAATGAGAGAAAATATGTAAAATTGTATGCATACTAATAATAATCTAAAAGGAAATTGGAGCTATCTGGTTTAGTTTCTGAAAGAACTAAAAAAAGAATGAAAACTTTTGGATTTTTTTGTTTACGGCTATAACTCGTTTGTCATTTATGTTACATATTTCTAGTTAACGCATTATTAAGACCCTTTCTTATACTGAATCTAAATTTTTTTATTAGATTTGGGATAACTGCTACCAGTGTTCGTTTTCGACTGTCAACTTTTTTTTCCCTTATGGTCGTCATTTTAAATTTGTTGTTATTCGAGTACAGTTTTTTCATTTTGATTTCAAGGATGCGCCACACTTTCTATTTTGTTTAAGTTTGGAGTATTGTGTTACAAAATTGAAAGACCACGTCATTAATTTTTTTATTTTTTTTATTGGCGTTTAGATACATCGAACGCATGTGAAAATTTCAGAATATTTTGTTTTGAGCGTAGGCATTTGCTCCAAATCCTACATGACAATCACAATACCTTCCTTTATATCTATACTTCGTCTAGCGAAGCAGGCAAAAAAGATAATTTCGTTTGTATGTGTATATTTTATAAACTCATATCAATTTAAAAGTTTTTCATAAGTACCTAGAAAAAACCGTATTCAAATTCTTTCAAAACAATGTGTTGCAATCATTTTAAAACCATTTTTGATACAGCTACATGAGTAGGAACATAAATCCGCAGTAGCTGTCGGGAGGTCTCCATCATGCCACATGTTATATGTTATCTATAAGTATAAAACTAATTAATAGTAAGTTGTAAGCATGCCATTAATACATCGGATAAACTTTGGGTGGCTTTAATACTTGTTAGTGTAAATTAGGTTTAATTTTAAGACTGTTGCCATTGTTGTCACAATACAGTACCTACATGGTTGCTTTTTTTAGTTGTCGGTATATACCTGCATTTGTAATAATGTAGAAATCGCAATACTTTTAAATAACATAACACATAAATCATGCGCAGAGGTTTAGGATGCGAGATAACATGAACTCGAGCAGATGTTTATATTTTTGTACTCGTCTCCCAAATTAAAACACGAAGTTATATTAAGCTCCGGTGAGCCTGAAATGACATGTGGTCGAATCTATTTTTACCAATGTTTGGCGTTTACACCAAAAATTTTAAAATATTACAGCCTCTCTTTCGATCTACTTGTCAAAAGTCGTCATTCTCGTGCAATTATTTTCAATGATAAATGGTTTTGTTGAAATTGCTGACAGCTTCCCTTAGGCAGTAAAACCGGGAGCGGTAGCGAACAAAGCAAATCCTGCACAAGAAAATCATTCTAAACAGTGTCGATGGTACAACGTCCAAGTAAAATGTACGTAAAAACCAAACGGCTAGATAGAAAATTAAACATAGTTTCAATTTATTTAAACACATAATTTGAAAGATTGTGGCCCGATGTTCTAATGACGAGGATGTTAAGGAAAAACGCAGAATTAAGAGAAGAATACTCGCTGTACGGCGTATACGAGTAGCTGTAGGAAGGTTATATATTCGTTTTCAAGGTTTTCGATTGCAGTTGGTTTCATGTATGTTTTTTACTTTACTTTGTTCGATTCCAAGATTTTGACGGAAATACGGTTTGTGGACTTCCATGAACCCAGAAGAGTGTTTTTTAAAACATGCCTGTCTGTATGAAACGTGAAATCTCAGGAACTACTGTGCCAATTTGTGTACAGCTAGATACAACGAAAATTCATGAGGGCTAATAGTTTTTTTACGATGGGGAAGCAGAAACCATTTAGATATGTTTGTTTGGTATCATTTTTCAACAGCGGACTTAAAATTTTAAAAGAGTTTATGATAGAAGGTATTAAGACAAATCCAAATCTTTTCCCCCGAATGTTTAAAAATGGCGGCTGCTCAATTTTGTCACAATTGTAGCTTTAATTTGTACTTACTCAAAATTGAATTGTCAGTTCCCATAAACTTGGTGTTTATAATAGCTCTAGGGGTACACAATGTTACTACAGAAAAGCATTTTCGAAAAGTGTGAAGAGAAAAACTGTTCAACATGTTTAATATTTTCTAACAAAATATTCCTAAAAACTGGTCACGTCTTTTATAAATTTTTGAAGTTCTTAAGAGCTAGGAATCAGCTGCAATTTGATTGGTGTCCTAATACCGCAATATCTTTATGGATTTTTGAAAATCCTAAACTCATGCCTCTTATTATTTAATAAACGGAGGACGATAAAACATTTCTGTTTCAGCGAAACTGTTCATGAGTTATAGTAGAATAAATAGTTTCAATTTTTACATAATTTATTATTTAGGTGGGCAAGCTGCTTCCCACGTCTTCAGTTTTTGCTGTTACATTTTGTCCTTAGGCTTTAATCCTAAATAAACGTTTTACTAAAAAAAACAAACTGCGTTTTGCCACAAAAATGCTATAACAAGCGGCATGACGCATGCTAGAAAAGCATTACAGTGGCTGATTTACAATTTCATCTTATACAGGGTGTAACAGACTACCCACGCACTATCTTCTACGGTGAAACTATAGAACCCACACGGATGAGATGAAAAATTTGTAATATAAATCGTACGCATATTCAATAAAAATGTTTATAAAGTTTTTGAGGCTTCGGAAAGGGTAGTTGGGCGGAGGGGGGGGATAGGTGAGTTTCTCGAGATTTTCAGATACGAAGGTGGGTCAAGTCGTACCTCATTTAAAAGGTGTTTTTAAACTCAACAATTAAACAAAAGAAATATCGGTAGCAAGTCCACTATATTAGCTTTCCACCGATGTACCACATGAGGACAAAAAATAAATGTTAGTATCCCCTCTCCTTCTCAAAAGAGCGGGAACATTCAAAAGATATTATCTCAGAAATCTCGAATTAGACGAGGGGTCAATTTATTAAAATTTACTTTCTATTATTCGATGAATTGCTTTCTCTGCCGCACGTAAGGCAGTGAAAAAAATTTTTTTTGTTGATTTGTAAAGTCTATTTACATAACATTTAAATCTACGTGCGAGTTGGTGTTGGACAACTCAACACCGCACTCACACTAAACCTTTATTACACTTGGTGGGAAACTATTAATGCGTGTGTTGGTGTTTTTGGCATATAGGATGTGCACCGTTTCGTGATTGTTTTAAATGTAATAATAATAATTTAAAACAATCACGACACGGTGCTCATTCTATTCGCCAAAAACACTAACACACGCATTAATAGTTTCCCACCGGATATAATAAAGGTTTAGTGCGAGTGCGATGTTGAGTTGTCCAACTCCAACTCGCACGTGGATTAAATGTTATGTGAACAGACTTTACAAATCAGCAAAAAAATTCTGTTGCACTGCCTTAGATCAATAGAGAATTCATCAAATAATAGGAAATAAATTTTCAGAAATTGAGCCGCCATTTTGTAACGGTGGGAGAAATTGAAAAATTTAACATATAAAAATTGTTCAGTGTAATGGGACCTTTAAATTGAGGTACTACTCGTCCTATTTAAGATCTTGGAGATAATATCTTTTGAATGTTCCCGCTCTTTGGAAGAGAAGGGGTACTAACATTTTATGTATTGACCTGGTGTGGTACATCGTCGGAAAGCTATATTAATGGTTTTTAACGATCACTGCGAGTTTTCATGATATAATAGTTCATGTGCGGTTGGGAAAATGTTTATGTAAAGGCCGCTTTTTTGGTATAATTGGCCGCGGTTTTGAAAAGGTTTAAGCTATCGATATTTTCTTCTTGGGTTACAAATTTCTTTTAATAAGGTACGACTTGCCCTATTTGAAAATCTCGAGAAACCCCTCTAGCCCCCCTTCTCAAATTACCCCTTCAGGAACCCCAAATGAATTTATGCGAAGTGCATCGCCACTTTTTTCGCTTTAAGCATAGATTAATAACTCCTTAGATCTCTGATTTAAATGCTGTAGTAGTTCTGCTCGAAATAGTGACATTAAACTATCCTAGGTGGCAGTACCCGCAGGTACTGAAAACTTACTCAAGTGAATCGTGGTAGAATAAAAGCAATGAACCACTTAACTGGTCAACTTTGTTGAGGATTCAATCTTGAAGCAGGTAAAAGCACTGAGCAGGGTTACGTTTCTACCTGTTCAAGTATTATATTAATACATTTTTGAACTATTAACCTTAAGTAATATTTTTATAAATACGAATATCAAAATTACAGCAAAAATAGTATACGTTATTTATATATACATTTATTATGTTTAACGTGATATAAATTTTGATGAGGCATTTCTCAAGAAATTCATATCTTGTTTATTAAAAAAAAACATCTCAATGTATGACAATAGTAGCTTTATTTAGGAATGTACTATTTATACTTTTAATTAAAAATAGAGAATACATTTCTGAACTAGCAGCCGATTGTTGTTTAACATTGCACAAAAGTCCAGTAATCTAAATTTTAGGATAGAAATATTAGAAATAATTGATTCATTAACTAATCTTATTGCTAGTATGATGTTGCTTAAATATAGCTTAAATATACTATTATAATTATATTATAAACTTCTCATTGAAATGTGGACGGAATCCTGAACAAACATAGGTAGAAGTAAGCTTTCGTAATCTTAAATATGTGACAATTTGGGAATTTTAGAATTCATTTTTAATCCACTTTTAGGTTTTCGAATATATTTTGACTCCCAGGTAGTTTGTTTTTGCAAACGTACTAGTAAGCAATAGCGAATTATGAACTCTATGTTTTATGCAAGATTCAGTAGCAGTAAGAAAACCAGGAACTATATGTTTGTTACTTGCATTAGCGATCTCTGGTACAAAATATTCATTATTTTTGTCTTGCCCTTTATAGCTGGATACAATGCAGCAAACGCCTGTAAAGTAATTTTTACAACCGCATTAGTTAGATCGTTGGGCGCGCACAGTCTTCCGAAAACAGATACATTGCAGGGATAAGCCTTTTGTTTTATAAGTTCAGTGTCAGTTTTACTCTTTCTAATTTTAGGTTTTGATCGCAGACAGCGAGGTTCTGACAGACGTTTGAGTTCTTTTTTGCATGTGCTGCATTTAAATTTCTGCAATACGAATCCTGCAGTGTACCGTATAGAGTCTTCTAACGTGATTTCACGTGTTGCAACACTCTGTATACTTATATTGCTGATCTCGGTGTCCTCTTTATCCTTATTATTTGCATTCGCAGATATCAGGGCATTTGAAGAAGATTGTGATCCTTGATGTTAAATACAAATTCTAGTTGATCCTCTTCACAGTTTGAATTTACCACCGTTTTTTTTAAATTTGCAAAAAAAAATGTCGGAACGATAATCTAAAGCTTTTTGCAGTTGGATTATCATTAAATCCCCCTTTCTGGCGAAATACAAAAATGTATTTTCTAACGCATCTTGTGTAAGTCGTCGTGTTAATAAATACTCAAAACTGTATGCTTTTTTAAATTTTCATGTAGCAACAAACAAGCGGTAACAGATTGAAGCAATCCCTTAAAACTGGGCTGTATGAATGTAAGGGACAAACTTTCAATTATACTAGAGGTTTCTCCTGATTTGATTGTGTTTCGGATTGGTTTTTAAACCTTGTTTTGTCGGTGAATTTTTGATATACTATCTCATTCCAAAGTTAATTAAAATAGGTTTAGCCGTTCCGGAGATATGAAGCGCCACACACAGACACACATACATACCCACCAACAGACAGACAATTGCGCTTACTAAAATAGCAAAATCTATTGTTAATAGAGTAGTTCTTAAATACTCCAAGTCATAAGCCAAATAGGTGCCACAGTAAATAATTACGTATAAGTATGCTCAGGTAAACGAAATTTACCTTTTCTGAGATTAGGAATTAGTTAATTGTACGAAGTTGAAAACACGTGACTTGGCTATAGCCATTTCACTCAACTTAGCATGGAACGGCAACATACCGCACAGATAGTAGCGATAGTACATGTCTGTTCCAAACGATGACAGCGACGCGATGCGGGCTGTTCCGGTACTAACCAAATAAGCATAACCATTAGTCAGATATCTAAGGGAGTTATTAATCTATGCTTTAAGCTTCGCTTACTCGTTCTTTTGCGAGATGTGCCTAAAAGAACGGCATTTTTATAAGAAAGATTTTCCACCTATATTCGGAGGCGACGAGTTCGCTACTTCAAAAGAAAAAGCTCAGATATGTATTCTACGCAGTGAAAACATTATATGAGGTAATAAAATTAAAAATACGAGCTTTATTGTAAAATGTAACTAAAAACGCCTATTAATCACTCATTAAATTGTGATGAAATCAAATTAGCTAAATACTGCCAAACTTGGACCAAACGACTAATTGACCCTGGTTAGCTTTGTTTTAAATTTCCAACTAAAAATTTTCAAAATAATCAAAATATTTTCAAAATGATCAACAGTTTAATAAATGCGAGGAAGGTCCCGTGGCGATTGCCTTACAGTTTTCTGTATAATACAAGAGTCTGTAGCTTTAAATCTATTAATTAAAAAAAAACTTTATAATTTTGATATACCCACAAATATTCCAAATTTGGAAAATTTTTGACCATTTTAAAAATTATGAAAACTATTGAAAATTTTAATTAGTGTTTAAATTGAAATGCTTATGAAAATTTTTATTTTTCTGTATTTTCTAATTACATTCGTTGAAATATAAAATCAATTTTATAATTTTGTTTTTTTTTCTGTTGATCATCCAATTAAAATGTTCAGGTCAACGATCAAAAAGAAATATCCCAGAGCTGTTTTCTCAATAGGAAGTTGATTTAGAATTTATGAATCAATTTTGATTTAGGCAATTTCAAGTTTTGCAACAATATCCCCAGAAATTGGTAACTTATCAGTTTCAAAAACAAAAAACATTCATGTTTGCTATGCCGCAGTCTGAAAAATTGTTCTAACAGCATGTCTCCTTCCCACGTGAGCCCTCCATAGTTCATTGCAGAC
This sequence comes from Ctenicera cuprea, assembly GCA_958336395.1. Classification (NCBI taxonomy): domain Eukaryota; kingdom Metazoa; phylum Arthropoda; class Insecta; order Coleoptera; family Elateridae; genus Ctenicera; species Ctenicera cuprea. The sequence goes on from OY284490.1 coordinate 57,661,297, forward strand.
CTGTTTGCCTTCCTCTTGATCGAGATCTATACCTACATATTTAATGGTTGTATAAATGTTAAGGTTAATTGATTAATTAAATTCTCTTTTAATGCAGAACTTATTCTTTCATTAGACAAAATTTCATGACATTGGTGTTGCCACTCATTTGATTTCGTTCTGTAGCGGAAATTCATCACGTATTCTATCCAGCACACTCATTCTGTGGTTTAACTGTTTATGGCAGCTTTTATTCTGCGTGATTTGTCACAAGTTCAGTGAATGTAATATTAACACTAAAGCATGTAAATTACAATGTTCGGCACTTGCTCCACCAGCCACTGTCCACTATTTTTTGTTGTACCGGGTGGAAACTTTCAGTGCGGTATATAGGGCGTTAACATGGGAAATCAAATTTATTCAATTTTCTGCTTCTCCCGTAAACCTACAAGAATGTATGAATAGTATCAATTGCTAAGGAAAATTTTTACTTTTCAATTGGTGCAAAAAATCTTCTAAAAAAGGTCGTAATTTTTAAAATCCTCTAAATATGGTTACATTTGCTTTTGATTATTGTTTATAAAAATCTGTCATAGTTGTGGCAAATTAAGGAAATACGCTTTTTTTCTTTTAAAAAACAAATAGTGCCATTTGAAAGGTAAACCCATGTTAACGCCCTATGCAGTGTTGGGAAAGTTTCCAAAATTTATTTTGCGGAATGTTTCTATAAAAACTTTCTACGAAAACTTTCCAGAATATGGAAACTTACGGAAATATTGAGTATTTCTCAGTGTCGAGTTGCAACCTAATAAGAATACCTGGGCTAATTGAATTGCTAATTGCATTTGTAGATATAGTTAAAAGTGAAGGATTAAGAATTTAATTATTACATACTAAACATTTAAAGATAAATTAAGTTTGTTTATTCAAATAGTTATTACATTACATTATATTGATTATTTTTTATTTGTCAGCTTCGCTCTCGCCCTCGCCTTCTTCTATATAGTCACTATACTTACTATCACTATACTTACTATCAGTACTTTTTTCTTCATAAATCGGCTCTTGTTCCTTGTCACTAGAAGTTTCGCATACAGTAATTGAATATTCTTTTTCATCATCATGTATCCCCGTCTTCTTATGAATGGATTGCTGGTTTGATGTCCCTGCTTCTTGTTCTTGTGACAATGACTACTACACGCACCTTCTGTACTTTCTCTTGCACGTGGATCCGTAGTCATGATCACCTTTTCAAGATCGATTTTACTGGGGCATTCTGTAGAACTTAGTTTCTAGTTATGGGCGATGTATGATATTTTAGCAGCACATAATGTAAGTCGATTTCTAAATTTGGAGTGAATTTTGCTCTGGGTACTAAAGGACCTTTCAGTAGCTGCAGACGTTAGTCAGGGTAGGATCAACCAGTATCAGTACATGCAAAATGCAAGGTAAATTTCCTTCTAAATTTTACTACTGAAATAGGTAATATTGTAATAAAAATATAGGTAAATCCAGGTTACTCAAAACAGTCATTTAAAAAAATGTCTGTTTGTGGATGATGGCTAGGTTACTTCTAGTAACTCCCTAAAGGATGGTCCGATTTTGATGCGCATTGGAATGCAAGGGCTTATTAAAAACCTTATAATTTGACATAGAGCAAAAAATAAATAGGAGTCGCTTTAGTTGTCTGCACAGAGGGCTAAATTTTGCACCATCGTTCTGAATTATTCTATTTATTTATATATAGATTACAGCGTTCATTAACGTATAAATTATTAATACTATCATACAGAAAAGTTAGGATTGTTTCGTTAACAATGGCGAACTTAATAATTACGTTATCTAGTTAAAACGTTAAGCACCATCTTTTCGTTGGCCTCCATCGGTAGGTAATTTAATTTGCTTGTGGAAGCCCATGTTCTGCAACAAGCTCATAATTTAATAATACTCAGCTTAAGCTGTGGTATGAACTGTAGAAACATTACACTTATCGATTATTGCGTCTGCTATTACCGCACGCCGTTGATCACTTCATATTTTGAAAGAAGCATTCTTTATTTTTTTTTATAACAATTTTTTGTGAAGCTGCTCTTCTATGCAATCGAGAGCAACTGGAAGTTAACATTTAAACTGTGCCTTTGTGAGCAGGAATTTTAAAATGTTTGTTTCTTTGATGTTCACTTTAGTTTTGACATACATTACATATCTCTGACGACCATATGCAAACTTTGGTTTTCTCATAAAAATACTGTTTCTAAATACAATAAGACATACCGCCAGGCAAAGCGTAACTGTAAAGTAACTATTTCTAAAGTATAGGAAATCCAGGCAAAGTGCTTTGCTCATTTTTACTAATTAATATCAAAGTAGGTACTTTATAATACTAAACCGCAGGCCAATTTCCATAAATTGATTATAACGGGCTAACGAGTTATTAATTAAAAACTAACTTTTGGACACCCTCTTTAACGGATTGTAGCTCCCTTAACTTCCTAAGTTCCAGGAGTCTGATTAAAAATAGGAAAACTTTTGTTTGTTAAATAAAAATATAAGTTTCTACTTTTCTTTTTATTTTTTCTTATGGAATCCGACAAAAATTTTTCGACAGCATTTTGCAAATCTTGTATTCAGTAAACTGCATTCCAGTTTGCATTTTGCAGTTGTAATTGTTTGCTGAGTATAATAGGCAAGGTCTCTCGATCAGAGGTTAGTTGGCTAAAACGTGTGGCACGCTGGTCAAGGCCTGTTCTAATGTATTTTTGTGGAGCGTTCGTTATGTAATATTAGTGAATGAACTAATTAATTGCTACTGCGACCAGCTCCAAGTGTTTATTAAATTTAAAAAAAAAGTAAGATATACAAAAATAATTTCAAAATACAATTTATTTTGAAATCATAATTGACATATTTAAACCCCAAGCGCGGTTAAGCAGAGAATTAACCCTCTTTGTTTGGATGAATTACTTCTTAGCATTGTGGGCGCAATTCAAGTCTGTTAAATCAGTTTTTATCACTATTAAGAATTTCTAAACAGATTTTCCATAAGTGTAACCATTCCTTAAATATTCCTAAAGCACTAATTTTTTTTCGATACGTATGTTAGTGTATCCGAATTATTTAAAAATATTTTACTGAAATTGTTATTTTTATATAAACCATCAGAAGAATGTAATCGGATTACCCAATTTGATATATTTTCGTTTGTTTTTGGTTACTATTTTATGCAAAAGTACTAATTTTTGACTGAAGTCGCTACTAGTAGCTAGTTTTGGAATTTGTTACTATTAATGCTTAATTTCCATAATTTAAGTGTCTTTAAACTTCGCGATCTTTTGTATGAAATCTAAAAATTATTGCATGATTTTAATAAAGTGGAAATATGATGTATCTTTAAAATGTAATTCAACTTTGACATTTATTCTAATCGGTTTATGCCGAAAAGTACTTCGTTTGGTGTACGTAGGAAATAAATTTACTTACTACTGTATATTCCAAAAGTCATTGTTTGATCAATTTTTTCAGATTTTTGCTCTATCATAAGTACAAGCAGTCGCTAATTTTTACTTATTCTTAAGGTCAGCACTTGGTACTTGGTTTTAAGATAATTTTGACCCTTTATATCACTTCGAGCCCTGGATACGACAAGTAACAATTTCTTACGAGTAATATTGAATTTTGTACTATTTTTTTTAAAGAGAAAACAACCTTTAAAATGATTATGTCATTTGTTACAAATGAATGTTCTGTCAACAAAAACAAACCCTTTGTTCTGGAATGAAGTGTGCGAAATTGTTGTAAATCGATTGTTTGTTGTTTTTGTTATTTCAGGTCTTTCATACGTCCTAAAAATCATAGAATCCTAAGTTTCAACGATTGAGCCAACGAGTTTATGTGAAATACCGAACTGGACCCCAATAAAGGCCCGTTTTCGCTTTCGTTTTGTGATTTTGGATGTAATTAGAATTTCATTTAACAATAACAATCCATCTCGGGCGTCTACAACTTATTTGCTATTTGTTAGTATACAAGCACTAACGGCAATATTTAACGTTTCACGTTGCAACTAGAATTTTCAAAATTTGCTTTAATATTTCAATGTTCAAATTTTTTTTCGTGTTAGCTATCTTAAATTATTTTGATAAGAGTCAAATTAATTTTGAATATTTTGTAAACTTCCTAAACATTATTGTTTAGATATCCCTAAAATATTTCTTTAGGAAGCAAGAAACTCATTTTTTAGTTGTTCAAAAAACGTTAAAAATATTCAAGGTGTCGCGGTCGTGCTGAAAAAGGTATAACCTCATACTGTTTACACTGACAGCAGTAAAGTCAATCTCACACTATTAAAAAAACGTTGTTTGACACTTTGATTATAAGATCTAAGCTACCTAAGCTTCCATGGTCAAACAATAATCTTGATAATGCCAATGTTATTGTATTTTTATTATAAAATAGTTTTATGGTAAAGGTAATATTTATTTTTTTAAAATTAAGTTTATTTAATTTTTTATTTATGCGATTCCCGCATGAAGAAATCTCAATCAAATTCATCATATTTTTCGTAAATTATCTTATAGTTTCTAAAAGTAAGTCATAGAATTTATTTTTTTTCAAGTAGAAAGGATTGTGGGAAATCTGTTATTTTTATTATAAATTTATGTGCTATATTTTTGTGTTTCTTAAATATATTAAACTGTTCTTCCAGTTATTTGCGTTATACCTACAACAATTTATAATCGTGTTTTCATGTTTCGTAGCACACTTATTTTCTGAAAATAAAGGTATTTTACTTCGGCGAATAAAGACAAAACTCAAGTTCAATTATTTTTAATTTGTTTAGTAACTGCGTTACTTATTGTTAATAGTAGTAATAAAAGTATAAAACTGTTTGTAATTCAACCGAGTTTTTATCTTTTATAGCTTACGAGATCCCAATAATGAGCAAAATTAAAGTGAACACCTGGTACGAAGGATTAGGATTAAAATGATAAGTAAGCTACAGGGGTTAAAGCAATTTCCAGAAAGCTTTACCATTAATAGAATTTCTTCATGTAAAATTGCGTAGGCTCCATTCTTTAACGATTATCACCATCTATGTCCTGAAATTCTGTGGCTCAATCTAATTATTGTAATTACTTATAACTTAATATTTTTCTTCAAGTTGGTGTTGTTATGTGCTTTCCAAATGGAATACTATTTTAAATTTGATTAATAACTCCAAACATGTATGAAATAGTTATTTGTACAAGTGAAGAATGTGACTATTTCCTTACACGCGTAGAGAGGAAAAGACACGTTCTTCACGTGTTGCACACATAATAATTATTTCCAACACCGTCGAAAACAATTGTTTAAAAATATGTAAAAATTTAATTTTTAAATTTGGCATATGTTTGACATTTATCACACTAAAAAAAGCAGGGAAGCCTGACGCAGTTACTAAGGCAGTGCTATGAAAATCGAAAAATAAAGTAAAATTTTTCTAAAATTCACACTTTTACGAAAAATAAGTAATTAATTATTTAACTGTTAAAAATTAATAGTATAATAATAAATAATAAAACACTTTGTATTTGTTTCACAATCTGTTGATTTTTATTTACTCGACTCGAGTTTCAACCATCTCGGTTATCTGCAGGAGTTTACAAAGAAAATGGTTTATTGAAGATAATCGAGATGGTTGAAACTTGAGTGGAATAAATAAAATTCAACAGATTGTGAAACCAGCCCTGTTATACAGAATATGAAGTTTCTGAGTTCAATGCATATGCAGCATGACCAAGTGTTTTTTATTATTATAATATTAATAATTTTTGATAGTTAAATATTTACTAGTGTTACCCCAGCACACACAGACAGCGTTGATAGAATCGGCGAAATGTCAAGTCACGTGATGCATTAGTTCCAATAATGACACGCGACGTTATTGTAGAGGGCGCCCCAAGTGACGCGCGTCTAGCCGACCGTCATATAATTATAAATTAAAATAATGATTATTAAAAAATCGACGTAGAATAAAAATATAAAAATGTTTCATGTTCCATCTGTGGATAAAGACCTTTCATTAAAAAAATGGTCCAAATTGGTGAAGCGGTAGCCGCTGGAGGAAGGGGAGAAAAAAACCGTTTGTGCTTTTATATATGTATGGATTAATAATGTTTCACCACGTGCCTACTACTCTGCCTACTACTCAAATCAATTCAAAATATTGAAAAATAAGTTTTTCTTCACTAGTGAGGAAAACTTTCCTCGCTTAATGAGAATACTTTCTTCTCTAAAATAACAATTGATAACTGAATTTTTTTCGGCGGTATTGGGAAAAACCAATTAAGAAAAACAGAGATCGGGGCTACTTTTTTTAATGCTACGTACGTACACTATATTTAATTACTTGGCCGGTACCCTATTAAGTTGCGTTATTTATTATGCTTGAATTTATATTTTACTTCATAGAAATGTTTTATTTGTTTATGCTAGTATATGTGGATATATTTTCATCTATCATTACAAATATGGAAAATTGGAGACGTCAAAAGACAACTCGACTTTCCTAAATCCCCGCTAATTTTAACTTTCGTATACCTTAGTATTGTAAACCAACTTGCATCAAGAGTTTATGTGTAAAGACTTATTAAGCTCTTGTTTCTAATAGTAACTTCTGATGCCAAAATGGGTGCAGAAATAAGTCCCTGAAATCGGTCTCCATATTGTCTGTGTAACGCCTCGACGCTCCTTTATCTCTGTCTCATTGTAAACTCTAGGTTTGCTATCGAACTATGCCGTGTTGTAGCGAAACAATAGTTTATTGTTCTGTATTAAATAGGAGAGTATATAACCTAAAATGTTTCAATAACATAAAACGTCTTCTCTTATCTATATTTCATATTATTAATACTAATTTTTAATTTCATTTTATCTATTCTCTTGTAAATTAGTAAAAATACATAATTGTACGGCATGTTTTAGGTTATGCATTACAAAAGTAGGATAAAAAGACGCTAAAAGGGCCACGTAGTTCGCCTGAACGTTCTCATATTTTGAAAAATGTATTTAGCGTTTATACGTTTATACTATACAGGGTGTCTCCTAAGTACGTACAGAAACTTCAGGAGGCGATTCCTTGAGTTATTTTACGAAAAAAAGTTTATATAAACATATTTCCATAAATGCTTCCTCACGGAGTTACAGCCCCTCTAATCACTTTTTGTCGATAACTTTGGCAGTAATTGCACTAAAAGTATGAAATTTTTAATGTCAGCAGTACTGATTTAGCTTAGTATTTCTACTGATTGTTGTTTGAATAACTGCACCAGGGGTGTCTCATATGAGGGTTCATTTTCTTTTAAATATTTTAGATCTTCACAATTTTTTAAGTTTTGTTCAGAAAATCTTATTCTCCATTTAAAAATACACGAAATAGGTACATTTGTTTAACGTCACTATATCTGACAGTTTTCGAGATAATTCAAGTTTTATGAAAAAAAAAATTGCCATGAAGGTTCTAATGTTTTCTTTAAATGCAAAACAATAAAATAAGTTCTTATAAACAGATGGGTCTGGAAATTCTTCCTTGCCAAGTTACAGCCTCTTGAAGAGGCAATAGTTTGAATTGTTGTAATTTCCCTCTTCCGAAGACAGTACCTCTACGAAGCGTTTCCGGACAATTGTTTAAAGGAACGTTTAATCGTTTTCATGTATAGAACTGTTAGATATAGACTTTCAACAAAAGTACCGATTTTGTATGGCGAATAACATTTTCTAGACAAATTTTCAAAAATTTTAAAGATCTAATACATTTAGAAAGGAAATATAACGTGACCCCTCCCCCTTCCCCATGAGACACCTTCGATGCACTAATTCAAGCTAAATCATTAGTGCTCACATATAAAATTAAAATTTTAGTGCAACTACTGCGAAAGTTATCGACAAAAACGTGATTAGACTGTTTTTCTTCAGAGCGTTGTAACTCCGCAAACGGGCATTTTTGAACATATGTTCATATCAACTTTTTTTCATGAAATAACCCAAGGAATTACTACATAAAAACAGAATATGCTTGGCATGCTCGGCTACGTGGGCTCTGACGCGTTCCAGCAGTCGGTTACGGTCGTAAGGCCATAAGAATACATGTGTAATTAGAATCCGAACACTTTCTAAATTCCTTATCTTCGAAATTATAATAAATAATCAACTTCTTGATTTTGCAGATAACGATAGATTGTAACTAAAGAACACCAAATATCAGAATACAGAAATTGCTAATTCAAAATATGAATAAAGGGGAAGCGTAGCCTGTATAAAAATTACTTGTCGCGAACAAACTAGAGGATGCGTAAAAACACTAAGCAAACCACCGATCTATATTACCTTGAAATACATATTAAAAATGTGGCCACATTTTCAAAATTGTTCTCGAGAGAATTTATAATTTTGACAGATTCTACGATTTGGAAAATACTTTTCTTATTCTAAAAGTATTACGATGTCAATTGTATACCGATCTGCCAACTCAATTTTGAGTAAACATGCGTTAAATTAAAAAAATCGTAGGTGCGCTATTTAAAAAATAAATTGGTTTGGGAAAAACGTTGGATATGTTTTTGGGTCTGCTATACATGAACAACATGAACTTCTGTCATTGCTGGTTTTGAACTTTTTTTTGAAATATCTTACTGTGTTGTTACATACTCCCCTAGTCGCATATCAACTTTCACAAAAATTGCACCATTCGTTCAGGGTACATCAGGGAACAAACGAACGAACACAGACAAATATTTAAAAAAAATACCTTGTTTGAAGTTTTACGAATCTCAATACTTTAGTTTATTAGTTTTATAAGAAAACATAAAAGTGTTTTACTATTTAAGTAAAACAATATTTCCACTTTACTGAATGTATTAATTTAGTTCTAAAACCAATTCTACTAATGGTTAACGTTATTGAGAATATTATTAAAATTTCAAGTACTTTTTAGTGTAGAAGATGGAAGAAACTTGAAAAGAAGAAAGGAGGCGTTTAGAATTTGATTTATTTTTAATCCATATACATACAGTGTGTAAATTAAGTAACGCATAAATTCATTTACTCAGCTATTAGCAATTTTTTAGAAAAATGCTGGGACAGGTCAATTTTTATTTTCATTTTGGCACATTTTTGAGTAAAACTATTTTTTTGTAAACTTCAAAATGGCGGCCGTGCGCCATCTTGGAAAACAATTTTAAATAGAAAGAGGGGTCTTGCGACGGCTCATTTTAAAGCTATTACTGAGGAGAGTACAGGTGCAAATTTTCAAATATTTTTATCCACCCAAAACAAAATGGCGGCCTGTCAAAACTCTACTTGTTTACTTGTTGGAACAAAATTAGAAGTTTAATGTAATAATGAATAACAATTTATTATTGTTGTTTTGGTCCCCGTCTGCCTATCCACCTCCCTGGAATGTTTCATTTAAATAAAACTGGTAAGACTGGTACTAAATCTAGATACCTAGAAGCGAAAGTTTTTGTAAAAAACAAAAAATAAACAATAATAAATAGGTTAAATTGTTATTCATTATTACATTAAACTTCTAATTTTGTTCCAACAAGTAAACAAGTAGAGTTTTGACAGGCCGCCATTTTGTTTTGGGTAGATAAAAATATTTGAAAATTTGCACCTGTACTCTCCTCAGTAATAGCTTTAAAATGAGCCGTCGCAAGACCCCCCTTTCTATTTAAAATTGTTTTCCAAGATGGCGCACGGCCGCCATTTTGAAGTTTACAAAAAAATAGTTTTACTCAAAAATGTGCCAAAATGAAAATAAAAATTGACCTGTCCCAGCATTTTTCTAAAAAATTGCTAATAGCTGAGTAAATGAATTTATGCGTTACTTAATTTACACCCTGTATATAAAAGCACAAAGGGTTTTTTTCTCCCCTTCCTCCAGCGGCTACCGCTTCATCAATTTGGACCATTTTTTTTTAAATGAAAGGTCTCTAGCCACAGATGGAACATGAAACATTTTTATATTTTTATTCTACGTAGATTTTTTAATAATAATTATTTTAATTTGTAATATATATGAAGGTCGGCTAGACGCGCGTCGCTTGGGGCGCCACCTACAATAACGTCGCGTGTCATTATTGGAACTAATGCATCACGTGACTTGACATTTCGCAGGTTCTGTCAACGCTGTCTGTCAGTGCATTGTTTGCTGGGGTAACACTAGTACTAACTTAAAATAGTTTTGCGGTTACTGTACCATTTGAATTAGAATTACCAGAATTAATGTTTAAAGGTTTTTTTCCATAGTGTACATAACTGTCGAAGAGGACTTCATAGTAAACAATTCTGCAGGATGCTCCCTTTTCCTAAAAATACTAAAGCACAGCAACAATGCAACTATTTGTAGTACACAAATGCAATTTGTCATTAAAATGGAAAGTATATATTGTACTAGTTACACCATAAATCGTCATTTCCCACTAACCTCCAATTTTGAGTTTTGTTATTACGGATTTACAAAAATTGTAAAAGAATTTTCCCTTTATGTATTGCATCATCTATCTGACATATTTGGAAAGGAAATGTTTATTGTTGACGAAACAGGGATTTCTTAATGCAGAATTTAAGTCGGTATTGGGTTAGTGGGAAGAATAATAATTACCGTTTCCATTGGGGGGGGGGGGGTAATTTTATTTCAATCCAATTGTATTAGTAACTCCCAACTATGTGTTCCATTTAATATTTTGAATATTGAATTTATAACGTCCGTAACATTATATTATAATATTTAAAACTTTTTGGGAAGTTATAGAATATAAATTTTTATGTGGTTTTCCAGTGCGAAAATAATGCATACTTGTAAAGTAAAATCTCTATTAGATGATTCAGACCGATCAGATGCTATCCATGGGGGGAAGGCCTCTAAAGCACATTTAAAAAGGAAAGATATTTTATTGGTAAACGCCAAAATAATATTTTAAAAAAAGTACAACAATCTTGAATTCAATAAAGCGTATATTATTTCTTTATTTATTAATACGGTAATCGAATTTTGGGGAAGTTATAATTTATATATAACCACATGATATGTCTACTTCAATTGTTTTGCACTTCCGGTTTTGCCGGAAGTGCCTCTTACTTCCTTATTTTAAATGGAACACCTTGTATATTTTTAAATTTCAGGATCAAATTCTGAGTACAGTGGTATACTTCAATTATTTCTTGACAAGTAATGAATTTTTAATTGCAATTTTATGTTTAACGTCGTGAGCGCCATGACGCGAAAAGATTGTTCCTGCGCAAGAAATTGTTACTTTAAAAATAATTTTTGTAATTCAAAGTGCATGTTTTGAATGTAGGGAGTTTCAAAACAGTTTTTTTCAAATTAATTCAAAATTTTTAACTCTTGACGTGAAACAAAATTGCAATTAATAATTGAAGTATACCATTGTACTCAGAATTTGATTCTGATTTGCAAAATGGAAAAATATACAGGGTGTTTCGTTTGAAATAAGAAAGTTGGGGTCACTTCCGACGAAACCGGAAGTGCAAACAATTGAAGTAGAAGTCATATTATGTGGTTTTATATGTGTTATAATATAACATCTCAATATTTTATTTTATTGTATTAATAAATAAAGAAAATAAAGGGGTGAGCCTACTATCGTTGACACCCGGTATATCCAACGGCAAACGAAAATTGATTGTTAAAACAAGTTTCAACTGTTGACGTTTTTGGCGGTTTTGCTATAATTGAAATATTTGGTCACAAGTCAACCCTTATGGGTAATATGCTCAGCGTGTATGTTTTTCTACAAGTAATTTGTTTCTGTCCATGTTGCAGAATTACCGCTAACTTTTCATGTGTTAGCTTCGTGTGATTTGGATTTTTTTGTTGGGACACGTTTTCGTTTAAAATTGTGCTGTAGAAATAATATTAAAATATTGTCGCTGTAGCACTTTAACCACCACTTTTTTTATTGTTAGTTGGCATTTATCGTTTTTTTTCACTTTTACTGGCAATTAATATTTAAATTTGTTTAGTGAATCCTCACGATGTTTTCTTTCTTGTTGTATATAATTTATTTTTAATAATTAAGAAATACTTGCCATAAAACATTTGCAACTTATTTCCGTTTAAGCTTTAATTGACGGTTTTTAATCATTTTAGGCTTTTTGTTTCAGTTACGATAAACAAGATCAAGTCTTCCTCGGTTACACTTACGGTACGGGTCCAATTGATACGTCTCGTCAATCCTGGAATACAAAAGTGTAGGTACAAGTATAATATTAACATATTTTATTACTTCTGCGTGTAATATTGAAGTTGCTAATTCGAAATACCTCTGTAGAAAAAAAACTGTAGTTATGATGCAAAGTAGGAATGTATTGAATTAGATCTGTCGGTTACTTATATGTACATAATTGTTTTTGTATATTTTTCCTTTCACTGTTTACAATTGTTATGTTTCAAAATACTTCGTAGTTCAAAGCTTCTACTTATATTAAAACGCCCTTCTTTTTAATGCATAAGTATTTTAGTTTTAGTTTTAGATATTTATCGGTAGGTGGCGCATATGTTTGTGTCGGTCTCTTTGAAGCATAGAAGGATAAACCAGATGACAGCACCTGATCGCTGTTAACTAACATTTTGCAACCTTCAATTTAACCCTCATCGATCTGTTGGGAGCACAAACTCATTTATTTGTTTTAACACCACCTCACTCCTATACATATTTTATAAAAATAGTTCTAGACGAACCAATTGATTCGTTTTCATCTTCTGTGTATTTTGTACGTATTGATTTGTGGTGAGACGCAGGCGCAATTTTGTTGTGTTGTTGCCAACAAATAGTAACATTTATCTTTGCTAGATGTTAACAATACAGGAATGGTCACCATTTAAACCTGGTGATTTGTACTGAAATACTTTGCCTTACCTTTAGACATTTCTTAGGCTTTCTTTGTACGTACACTGGCGTTTTTAACATTTCATGTATTAGGCTATGGGTCGCTAAATGGTGCTTCGTGAAATTTTCATAAAGTTAGTCGGTACGCGATGGCACCGCTTGCCGCCCTTGTATCACTACAAATTGTCAGAAGTTTAGTATCACGCTAATACCATTTTAGCACGCAAAGTTTAATACATATATATATACCATAAACTTTTCCTTGTAACTTGCTCGAAATGGTACAGCTATTAAAGGAAAACTCACTTTAAGAGCAGTTCGGCTAATCTATTCTCCTTGTAAAATGAAACGAATTTTTAAATAATCCAGAATTCTTGAAATGATACGTATATGGGGTATTACTCACAATTTGAGGAAATCATAAATATTGTTGGTTAAGACAAAAAACACGAAAACTCAGGTTGTCAAAATTATTGAGGCTAGTGATGTTGGCGTGGTTATTTAAAATCAATATAGACACTGAAATACCTAAGTAATGTAATAAATACATACAGCGCTAGTTTGAAATGCCGCATAAGAGAAAGTACGAAAAGTAGCAGTTGCAGGGTATATACTATTATTATAAATTACTTTCGACTGTGAAATCATAATATATGATTGTGCTTGTAAAAATTAAGTAGATGAGGCAACATGGGCAATATTGAAAAAGGTCTCTTCAAATACTATAAATTAACCTAATGTTATGTATTACTTAAAATTATAAATGAAACACTGTATGCGTCCAACTTACAAGTATGTAATTAACACCCCTTTCCCTGTTTATAGAAAACGCCTTGCCTATACTGGGTGTTAATGAGACCTGGCGCACCCCATTGTTTTTCTTTATTTATTAAGATAAACAAATACAATTTTAGTATATTTTGTAAGCCCTTAAGACTCGTTATATGGGCTAAAAATTCAACTATCATTCCAAAATTAAATTTTTGTACTATTAACTGGCCGACCTGCCCAAATCGATTCTAATCTAGGTACATACGCCTAAACAATAAATATAATTCACAACCTAGAAAAGATACCAGTTGAAATATTATCTTTGAAAATTTGCCAAAAGATATTTTTCAAGAATAACTTAATTTATTCAAATGGAAAGGTTGTGGGGCACACACCTTTTTATTTAACAATTTTTCAAGGATTGTGGTGATATCTATAACTTGTGTTTTTATTGAGCCTTTATTTAACATTTTAATATTATTTTCTAGCAAAAAAATTTTAAAACCATCTTAAATCTAATTTGGTAGAAACATTTTTCATTTTTTACATGTTGAATTTTCTCTCTGGTTATTTTCGTTTTTTTTTCTGTTTTTTGTTTGCAGTTATTGATTGCACATTTTCGTTTTTCATGCTTATTAAACTTACTAATAGCTGTGCTAGTTGTTTTTATTTTTGTTAAAGGACTACTAGACTTACAGTTGTTTGAAATAATTTGTTGCTACAAAATGATTTTCAAATGTTAAATAAAGGGTAGTATTCCATTTCAAACAATTCAGTTATTTTGGAAAATACCTTTTGCCACATTTTTAATGACAATATTTCAACGGAGTGTGAACTTTTTTTTTGGTTTTAACTTGATTAGAATTGCTTTAGATGGGTTATTAGTAAATAAAAATTAGAAAAATCCTTATTTTTGGCATGTCAAGATTTCACTTCGTTGCCAAAGACAAATAGAATTGCATCTAATTTCCGAATAAAACGAGCTTTTACGGTTTATACAACATACTATAATTCCATTTATTTTCTCAACAAATAAAGAACAGCAAGGGGGTGCGCTAGGTTTCAGTCACACCCGGTATAAGTAATATCTCTTAACATATCCGAGGGGTAAACCTCAGGGAAGTTTAGTTTACACGTTAGAGGACGTCTCCGGAAAGTAAGGGAAGTCGGGGTAATCCAATAGAAGTCGGGGAAGTTCAAGGTAAGTGTGGAGGAAATTCAGATATTTCTAGGACTTCCCCTATACTTGCCTCGGACATCCCCTCTTTCCTTGGAATTAGTCAACTTCTGTTGAAGTTGTCCGACTTTCCTGGTGTCGCCTTAATTTTTTTTAAACTTTCCCTACTTATTTTGGATTTCCCCGACTTTCCTTGGACTTTCCCGACTTTCGTTGGAATTCCCCGACTTTCCTTGGACTTCCCCGACTTCCCTTGGACTTTCCTTGGACTTCCCCGACTTCCCTTGGACTTTCCCGACTTCCCCAACTTTCGTTGAAGTTCCCCGATCCTCCCGAACCTTGCTCAATTTTTCTTGGAATTCTCCGACTTCCCTGAGACTTCCTCTAACGTGTACACCCATAATGTACCGAAAATATAATTGATATGGTTTTGCATACCAACTTGAATTATTTTATTTTCCTGGAGAAGTCCAAGGGAAGTCGGGAAAATCCTAAGGAAATACGGCACAATATTTTTTCTTTTTATAGACCTACTGCAATAAAATAACATGAAAGTCCTTCGGTGACAGAGCGAGTATTGGGTCAAAAAAGTAAAATACTTTGTTGTCTGAAACAATAAGTAAAATATAATGTAACCTCTTGTAGTAGTAGGGTTAAAATAAAATTATTTTTGAGTACTATTTGCCATACATTAGAAATAATTAACTTGATAACAATCAAGCTGCAATCGACACTTACGAACTTCAAAAACTTAATCCTAATTTGGTCTCAAGAATTTATCATTATTTTTTTATGTTTTTCTTCAACACTACCCGTTTATACAGAGGGTGTCATCGAAGCTTCACTCCGCTATCATTTTGTCAACGATTTATCTAATTTTTGCACCTTAATAAAAATTGTTTGGCACCCTCAGATTATAACATGTAGGTAACACTGCTCAGGCAAATTTTTCTTACCCATACTGGACACTGTATTAATTTTATTGTCATCTCAGAAAATTCTAGACCGTTCTTAATAAAATTTAAAATGCCTGCGTATACCGAAAATCGCGAGAAAAGGTTTTGTAAAACGATCAAACCGAAGTTAGATATGTTTGTTTGGTATCCTTCTTTTCAAAAAGAAAATTTTAGAAATTTGAATGTGGATTCTGATAAAAATGGCTCACACCAAGGTAATAATGATTTTTTTCCTAACTCTGTAACTTTCAAATGGTGATCAATACGGTTTCTTGATAATTTTGGGCTAGCTTATTTACTAAATTTGCATTAAATTTGGTATCGTAACAGCCCAAATGGAGACACCGTGTTGCCAAGTATGTAAAGCGTTTTGGAATTCGTTTGGCACTTACCTATAAAAAATAGTAAATAAAGTGGATTGTTTTGATACTGAGTTGGCAAAAGGGGTGATAAGCAAATCAACCTATCTAGTAAAACTCTAAGAACATCTTGGACCCAACTCGACCAAGGGATTTCACAGAATACGTTGTTTTTTAAATCATTTGTAAATTTAAGTAGCGCTTTGTAACCTAAATATATAGTTGGGGAACGGAATCAGCCAATGCACAAACATTTACTTATTTATATTGCATTATTACCTTATCTCAGTTGTATATTTAGGAGAAGTAAGACACGCACTATTATTTACTGTAGGTTTTTGATATAGAAAAGGATCATTAAAATCAAAATGTCATCAAATGTCTATGGCCCTTTACCCCAATTATACCATAGTTAATTTAAGATTTACAAAACTATTTTCATTTAAATTCTGTACGTATTTTTCTGGATGGAAACGCTAAACAGAAAATAGTTTGTACAAGAAATAGTTAGTTAAAAAAAGCATTAATTTAAACCTTGAAAAATTAGAATCTAAATTTTGCTCAATAATGCTTTCTCGACGAGATAGTTTTTCTATCAGGTCTTATTTCCCGTCACTTTTTTCCACGGCACTTCCCTCAACAACTGGTTCTACAATTATATTTTTATTGTTTTTAAACTAATAGATATAGGGAGAGGACCCCTAACATTTGTGACGCTCTCTATGAATTTTTGAAATTTGGAAATATCCGCGTTCAACGGTAAATTGCTCATAAGTAACAGTGGAAAAAAAGTCGAAACCTAATTTTTACATTTAGTGATATTAAACGGGGTCTAATTATCTCCCTTCCCGCTGTTTTGGTCAAAATCTTCGATTTTGTTTAATCACAAGAGAGCCTTTTTTGCACACATTAAAAATCTATATTTTTGTGGAAGGAAGGGGGCTGTTTAGCATCTAACTTAACTTGTATTCTCATTGACATCGGCATCTTAGCGGCCGTTACAATAATATCCTCCCATAGCAACATTGTCAGCCGTAATATTAGCGTCGTAGCGTGTTTGTTGGGGCTAGCACATTCATATGAAGTATTTTTGAAAATGTAAAAGTGTGGAATGTTGAAAGTCAAAGCAAAGTACATCGCTTATTTGTAGGATATACAGCAGGTTGTATGTTCTACAATTTTCTTTGCACTTACAAATTAAATAGGGGGCCCTTTCTTGAATCCATGAATCTGTTATGAGATGAACCCACCTTTAGAAATTTCTCGCAGCTGTTCAAGTTGAACAGTAGTCGGTCCCCTTTGGATTGCCCACAGCGCGCCTATTTTCTTTCCCTCACCCCGCTCGTATCCGGCTGCACATGACTACCCTACTAACAAAGGCGGTCTTTTCACAACGACATTTTAAAATTATACTCAGTTCTCCCTTTTGATATTGCGTATAAATTTTTGTCCAAACGTAAATCTCTTTGGTTCTGTCCTACATAGTTTCTTAAGAGTTCAGTATACTGTTTTTTTTTAAGATTAATAGTTATTTTAAGGCTTACTATAGTGAGCTAATGTCGACATAGGTGCTGTCTCACAAAGAATTTTTAAAATGCCCCCCGAAACAAAACTACATGTAAATATGTATACAGCGTGAGTGTCAAGTCTGGAACTAGGTAATTCGATAAAATTGAAATTGTCCCATTTTTTTATATTTTATATATACAGGGTGTCCCAGAACTGGCGGAGGAGCTCTTAACTGTGAATTCTTTTCCTTAAATAGACTCGATTTGTCCATGAAAAATGTTTCAACTAGAATACTTTTTGAGTTATTGCTAATTAAAGTCCACCAATCACAGAAGAATTAATTAACTAGTCGCGATTGTAGAAAAAATAAAAAAGGTTGTTTATATGGTAACTAAACTAAAAGCGTCATATAAAATAAGTCGAATTTTTATTTGGCCGACTATAAATTTTCAATGTCTTAGTGACAGACGTTCAACGTGACAGTTTATTCTGAATTAGCTTAATAATTTGTGCAATTTGTGGGGGGAAAATGTATTCGTCTCAAGATTATTGTGAAATGCTGATTCTTTAACTGGTTACTAATTGTCTCAAGACATCACAAACCTAAAAACTAAAGTTGACCAGATGTTTTATACAGTGCGATCGAAAATGATTGAACGTGCCGCTTCATACTGATTTGATCTTGTCCGCTTACTACTTAATGTGATCTTGACTAATTCCACTGGCGTGCAATGGTAATTTAAATAGCGCGGGAAATTTAAAAATGGGTGGCGTGTTCTTTATATGAATGTTGGTGCACCATTTTTTTTAGCGAAATAATTACTGTTAGGGACTTTTAAAGACTTTTCTTGTTGTAAATTACGATTTATGTTAGTAAATTTTTATATTCCAAAAGTTAACCTATAGGTTAAAAAACAAGACAATTTAATAACATAATTTAATAACACAATTTAATTAATAAAAAAACACATTTTTCTTGATTGTTGCTTACAATAATTCCTCAATTTAACAATTTAATAACAGTTTAATTAATAAAAAACACATTTTTCAATAACACAATTTAAATGAATACAAAAACCAAATTCTTTGTAAGATAGTTGTTACAATAACTGCTCGAAATGCCCTCCATCATTGTCTAAACAAACATGGACCCTGGGCTTCATATTTTCAAAAACGGCTCATAACTGTCTCGGTGATTTCATTTACGGCATTTACTATGGCCTCTTGTAACTCCTCAATTGTGTGTAAATGATTTGCATATACAACATTCTTAAGATGGCCGAACATAAAGTAGTCGAGAGGTGTTAAGTCGGGCGATCGCGGTGCCCAACGACCTCTACTTATTATTCGTTCATCAAAGAATTCCCTTAAAAAGTTCAACGTTGCACCTGCTGTGTGAGCTGTTGCACCATCTTGCTGGAAGAATCCATGCTGCAGTTCTTCATCGTGGAGTTGATCAATAAACGGTCTTAAAAGTAGTCGTTGATAATTGTTAGCATTGATGTTTTCATTAAAAAAAATAGGGCCAATTATTCTTCTTCTCGACATTGCAATCCAAACCCCAATTTTAAGGGGATGCAATGAGGTCTCCCGATATACATGGGGATTTTCAGTTGACCACGTACGATAATTTTGCGAGTTTACGTAGCCACACATGAAACCAGGCTTCATCACTGAAAAATGTTAGATCCAAAATGTCATCATTGTTGAAGTTTTCATTAAACCATGTACAGTATTGTCGACGCTTTCCAATATCTGCTGGTAGCAACTCTTGCACCACCGACACTTTGTACGGGTGCATATGAAGTATTCTTCTGACACGATCCGTATGAAAGACCTGAAACTAACATAGATCAATCAATTACAGAAACAACATTATGCTCATTACCTGTTTGAGCAGATAAACATCTTAACGATTTGTTGGGAGTTGCATCCATTCGTTGCTGAATATCATGTACAGTGTCTTCGGTAAGTACAGATGACCTGCCCGTAGACTTTCCTTTGCAGACGCTGCCTGTTTCGTGGTACCGTTGAATAATACGACGAACATGTTGACTAAAAATTTCATAGTGAACTGCTTCGTTGGGAAAATGCTCTTGGAACTGATTGAAACAGGAGGGATAAGAGTACTGCCAAACACCATTTTGGTCACGTTCTCCGGATCTAAAGTACGCTTCCAAAATAAATTTATCATGCTCTATTGTAAACACCATATTAACCTAAAATTACACACCTGTTATCATCCTCATTTAAAATAAACTTTTTAATTTTATTGTCTTACCTAATAAAGGGAACGAATACAAACTGTTTCTAAAAAACTGTTATAACGTGGGGATTGCAAAAACGAGAACAATAACACAAAAGAAAACAATAACTGTTATTATTACGGCATTTGACAGGTAGAATGCGCGTACGCTAATGGATTCCAGGGATGTAAGTATTGATAAACAACAGGTTCGCGGACACATCGAAACGCATTTTTGATAATAATGGGACCAGATCGTGGTCACGTGACCTTAATCATTTTCGATCACATTGTACTAACTTTTGCAAAATCTAACAATTATTCTTGTTTCCTAAGAAACGCATACATTTAATATTTCTGCATCTATCTTCAATTAATAAACCGTCTCTTATTGGTCAGCTTCATTTCATTGCGGTTTGAAAACCATTGAGGGTAGAAATTTTTTTCTTGGTAAAGAAGTGTCATTTTAAAGAGTAGAATCTAGAGTTAAGAGCTCCTCCGCGAGTTCTGGGACACCCTGTATAACTTTTGAATTAGATCATTTTAGCTAAACATCTAGAAAAAAAAACTAGTGCAGCGGTTTCAACTTGAAGGTACCTACCAACTTGTATGAAGTGAAAAACGTACTTGTATATGTCTTTTTAAGAAATGATTTTTTTTTCTGAAATTATACCAAACTATTGAAGAAGAGTTTTAGAGCGTTGAAATATATTTGTGATATCTCTTTCCTTTATCTTTCAGATGCAAACAAATTGCTTAAAGTTGAGGTGTCAGTCAATCCGTTTTTTAAGTAAAGGCACCAGAAAATGTTTTATGCACGTGTTCGCAATTGCGAAAATTCCTGTTTTACGTACGTATCAAACTCGCCTTGCGAAAAGTCCTCGATAAATATTAGATGTCTCATACATTTATTTCCGTCAATATTCAGAATTAATTTTTTTCATGATCACAATACATTCTCGTAGTGGAAGCATGGAAAGTAAAAATATTTAATAAATCGTACCATACAGTTTGATTTCAATTTCGCAATTTTGTCAAAACTGATAGTGAATTAATCACCTTTAACTTTATTTTTCCAATTCTTATTACATATTATATCATCAGATAGAAAAATATGAAAATTGGCCCCGTGACTGATTTCAGTTACCCATAAACCTTCAGCTTATTGTATTTATAAACTAGCTGCAGGGTACTTTAAAACATAACGCGTAAAGCTTGTTACGGACTAGAAATTTTTTCCCTGTATGCTAGTTTTTGTGTGGTGGCCATGCATATTATTTTGATTTTTCGAAGTTAAGATTAGGTCAGTTGTTTTTGACAAAAATGCTGCTTTATAAATTATAATACATACGTTTGAAAACATAAAAGGTAAACACGTGGTACAATCATAATTTTGGCACGTGGTTATAAATTGTATTATCTTGATTTGAGTTAGCAGTTATTGTCAACTTGTTCCACCTACAAAAGTAAATATTGTTTGAATAGATCCGTTTATAATATTTTTGGAAAAGTATTATCCATCAGCTGTCTGTCTGTGTACTAATTACAAGTAGTATTTTTAATTTTTACTCGGCTATTATCAACTTTCATTGCAGTAAACGTCTTCGGAGTGTTTCATTTGCGTTTCGTTATATGTGGACGCATACTAAATAAAAAGATCGGCTGCTAGACGGTGGGAGTGATGGTTCTAACCTTGAACCTCGATGCATTGGCCTCGTTCGTCTGCTGTCGGCGGATTCTTTGTTTACCAAGTCTATATTTACATCTGCGGTGTGTCTCAATTTTAGGAATACACACAGTATTAGAGGTCGAGCTCTAGTGTACATGTAAATAGGAAGATGAGTATGACGGGTACGAGTGAACAAAAAGCTAGTAGTATGGTGGGTCGGGTCGAGCCGTTGCCGTTGCCGGCTGGTTGAAGGGCTGCCGAGTAGCACAGCTGCACAGTCAGTCGTTTTCCAACCGGCGAGGGTGAATTCGCACTCTGTTTAGTTTCCATTTGAGCTATGTTGTTTGAAAATCCATCTTCAGGTCCCAAAATTTTTTCTTATAATGTGCCGCCTCCGTCTGTTATGTTGCCTCTGTCCGCTGTCGGTGGGTAAGTACTTCTGTTTGGTTCTAAACAACGACGGTACTACGAAATTACCTTCAGGTTTACAAAATAGCATATTTCCATTTTTTAGAATTTAAAATACAGTATGTAAGTAGTTAAAATGCATGCGGGGTTAATTACGTGTTCAGCGTAACGTTGGAATGATAAGGCTTTAAAGCTGTTGGTTTTATTTTTGTATTACAGCAGCCGTTGCAAAGCAAACGAGCAAAAACGAAATACCGACAGTATCAGTAATCTCAACTGATCCTCAGATGTCTGCAAAAACCTTTGTTATGTGCAGGCTGTACCCTATACCTGCTCGAACCCTGAAACCTTACCTTCTTTACGCCAGCCACATGCTGTAAATTGCCTCGTAGTTTTCTTGCATCCAATGGAAAGTAAAACTCTGGAGCGTGATTTAAATTTTATGTTACGTTACATTTATGTGCTGCGAACAACACATGAAAGTTCTAAGAGTTCTGTAGACGTTTATTTCTTGTTAAACATAAAGTGAGTAATTGTGTAAGCGATAGTTTCGTTTTTAGGGTGTCTCAAATCAAGTAAATTCTTGGAAATTGTTACGAGCGTCATTTCTGAACCAAGTTGGGTATTAACAAAGCATCACGCTGATGACTGTCCTTGATAATTTAGTTTCAAACGCAAATAGGTATAAAACAAAAAACTATAACCTTTCTCTCAAATTAATCATTAGATATCAGCAATACAGATACAAATAATGTCATTCTGATTTAATGGGAGCAGCCGATTATTTACATGAAATTTTAATTTTTTTCTTTCCAAAATAGTACAAAAATTCAAAATAAAATTGAATAATAATATGCTACCAAGTTTATAATGATTAAATTACAATTTTAAAACGCTGGATATATTGTTCAGTGTTTTTTTTAAATTAAATTTACTTCGGTTTTTATTGTTTAATCAAAAACCTCTACATAATAGAAAAAGTTCAGGTAATAATTAGATTTTTGTTTTACATTAGAAAAAATTTCGGATACGCAGTTTACTGCCCTACTTATACAGGGTGCTCATCCGGAGATACCACCATGGTTATCTTCGATATTATTGGAGTTACAACGTCGTTTAAAGTAGGAAAGACCTTAGTTTTTTGCTAATTTCAACGGCGTTTGCAGAAAAAATAATTGATCATTAGTCATTAGTCAATACTTTGTACGTTTTTTTTTTTAAATAGACTAGTGTATATTCTATAGTGTCTTGCAATATAACGTCGAAAGGAATATAAAAGTTTATATAAACCTTCTCTTAAAATCAAAAATAATTAAAAATACAGCTGTAAATTTGTTGTTAATGGCATTTATCTGTATCGTCGCCAATAAACTGCCAAAACAACTCCGCTTTGAGCTTTGTTCTGCCTGAAAGGGGCCTTAGCAAAGCTAGTAGATAGAACAAAGTACCGACACGAATGTGAAAAAAAGGCAACAATGACGATCGAGAGGAAGTAATAGTTTTTTTGAGTAAACGCTATTTTGTCAGTTCAAAATAGAAGTTAAAATATTCAAACCAAAACAAGAAAATTTCAAATATGATACCGATTGCAGAGCCTCTTGCGGAGAGTACCGCATCATTGTTGCCATTTGAGGAACGTCAAATCGTGTAAGCACATTTTATGAGTAGTAGATCATATATAAAAAAATCTGTAATTTGCTTCAATTTATTAAAAGTGGTTGCATTTTCTACTTCTAAATACTTTCTTTTCTTTGTGGTTAATTGCAAGACAAAAATAATCTTTTGCCGGTACTGTCATATACAATGCGTCCCCGAAGTAATTGTCCTCAGGGTTCCCACTGACCCTGGAAGTCATGGAAAAGTCAGGGAATTAAAATTTTAACCTGGAAGTCATATTTTATACAAAATTTGGCAAAAGTCTTGATTTTTCTCTTGATTTACAGTAAAAAAACTGATTTTCCTGCAGTAGTGTTAACATAATTTTAAAAAAATTAAAATTTACCAAATGAATTTTTAACACTGCCGCTTATAAAACAATTGCTGCTAAAGGTTTTTAAAATATCATGAGGTACTTTTCTTATCCATGTTAAATTCCAAGGAACGTAATATGGCTTATGATTAGGTGCAAGTGAGACCGCCACATACTGTCTTTTGAATTGATATAAAATGCATAAACGTGATTATTTTTGCGTCTCTAATTTTATTGATTTTTTTTGTCGAAAGTCATGGGTAAGTATGATTTTTGGTCATGGATATCCTGGAAAAGTCATGGATTCTAATTCTTGATAATTAGTGGGAACCCTGGTCCTTTGAAGTTATAGGCAGTATCCAGTGGTAAAGAATTAACTTATGCGATATTCAGTACGGCTTATCATCGATATTGTCGTTATTATAAAGGATGTTTTATAAAAAAAAAAGTCGCCGTAAATGGTCCCATTGATTCTGGGTGCGAAAGAATGGCATATTAACTAAACTTACCTATCTACAGAGTGATTCATAACATGTAGGACGCACTTTCAGCATAAATTCAAAATCTGAAAACAATGAAAATAGTTTTCAGCACAGGGAAACTTTCCCTTACGGAGTTACAGCCTCTTAAACATACGTACTATTTCTACTAATTATTGTTTTAAAAAAGTTTTTTTTTTCTTACAAATAATTATTTTCTATACAAAAAATACACAATTTTTTTTGTAAATAATAATCAAGTTGCCATGGTCTAAGTGTTTTTTCAAGATGTCCAAATAGCTTTCACAAACTTTAACGTTAAGTTCTTATCACAACAATGAAAAATTTCGCGTAAATATGGGCCCGGAAATGCTTTCTTACGGAGTTACAGCCTCAATTGATGAGTGCGACAAATTTCAGCAATTTAGACTGTATGCTGCTACTTCCAGAAGTTGTAACTCCGTAAGGAAGCCTTTCCGGACCTATGTTTAGTATATTTTCACATCTTCAGGAAACACCGAAGGATAAACCTCGTGTGGAAGTAGGTGTACAAGGTAGTGGAAGTGGTGGAAAGTATGTGGAAGTACATGGAAGTATCTGTGCCAATGGAAGTAGGTGTACAAAATCTTTAAGGGCGATTTACCCCTAGGGAAACACTGTGTTCATTACGGGAACTTGATTTTTTACAAAAATTGATTTATCTCGAAAACTTTCAACAAGAATACCGTTTTTGTGTATTTATGGAGTGCTACTTCGAAGAAAATAGTAGCAATACTAAACTAAATGAGTAATGTTTTACTGCAAGTACTACGAAACGTTTCGACATAAAAGTTGTAAGACTGTTACATCGTTAGGATGCTTCTGAATCCATTCTGAAACTGCATCCCGCATGTTACGAATCACCCTGTATAAAAGTGTTTTGTTTCAGAGTTATGACATCTTAAAGTAGAAGTGGATGAAATCGTTTTATTTCATATCTTTAAAGCGGTTTGAGCTATACCTTTAAAGTTTAGCATGTAAATATGATTTTCCATAGCACTACCAATTTCAAAAGCCCAAAACCGACCTACAGGTGCTGGCTGGTACAGGGAAGACCGTTGTAATCTGGAATTTTGTCCTAAATCTAGTTACAGATTTAAGTAGCTTCAGCAAAAATACACCAAAACTGCAGCTTACTTTATTTGTGTCTGACTCGTTTTGACAGAAGAGATACTTGGCAGTGTCGCGCGTGTGTAAACTGGGCTGAAATAAAAGTTGAAATAATCAAATAATTATGCATGCGACGGCCATGATTTTCATTTTAAAATCGATCTTTAATTTTTTAATGCATATGACGGTTATGTTATGACTTATGAAAGCTGTACTAGCTTCTTATCTTTGCTCATTATTGGTTTTTGTCAAGTTTTTCATTTTTTTCAATGTAATTAGTTATCTTTAAAATTTTAATTACTATCAAATAATTAATTAAATGGAATTTAAGTCACGGTATATTGTATTTTTTGGTATTTCAATTTTTATTTCGGTCCAGTTTCGCACACGAAACACTTTGAGGTCAAATATCTCTAACGGTTGATGTGGCAGAAAAAAACTTACAGTTTTAGTGTATTATGACTAAGAAAGAAAATGAGGAAAAACCGTAGCGCCCCATCATGTATCTACGCCACTGGTTCACAGTTGGGCTTTTTGAGTCGGTGTTACGTTCTCTTGTGTAAAATCGTATTTTCATGTCAAATTTTAGAAGTAAAACTGCAAGTGTTGTTAAAATATTAAATAATATTGTCATTAACTTCACCTTGAGAGGACAGCAGAACTCTGAAGTAAAACACTTTGGTATATAGTCGGTTTACGATATATTTTTGCACCTAAAATCTATGGTATCATATATGACTACCATTTCTTTAGAACACCCTGTGTAGTATGCACATAACTTTCATCAAAGTATTTTTTTGTTTCCAGTATTCACCGTTATTTGCTTACTCTAAAGAATGCCTCGAATAAAATAATAAAAAATATTAACAATAATAATCTATAAAATTTAAATTTTTTAACAACCACAAAGATGGAACTGTTCGTGTCATTTCTTGTCGCTTCTTTAATGGCGGCTAGTGCAATAAGTGCTTCACGCGGTTATTCCATTTTATTTGAATCCAGTAATAATAATAATGAGTACTTATTTTCAATTTCTAAATTCAAATCTCGGCGCTGGCATTTGATTTCGCGCCATCTAAATGCAGATGTTACGAAGCTACCCACGCGTTATAGCACATCTTTTAAAATACTGCTCACTGATTGGTTGTAATTGCAAAGCTGCGCTAAAATTTCAATTGCTATGCGCCAATATTTGAAATTGCTGTGCGCCGCCGGTATACCTGTGCTATATAAAGTAGAGCTAAGCTGATTGCTGTGATAGTCGGTAATCAAAAAAATATTTGGTCACAGTAGTAATAGACACTTTATTATTCAAAAAAGCCCAATTCTAATTAATTAGGTATTAATATGTTCTTACGTGTAAAATTTGCTAATTTCAAAGTAGGTTCCTTGATAAATCTACGTGCAACACTTCCTTTCGTAATTACCTTCAACGCAGTTAGTAAATTAGGAAAAAATCTTAACTGCTATAAGCCATGACATGTATTAAAACTGAAAGTTACCTTAAAAAATAACACAAAAGTAACAAAATACGAAACTGTATGGTACAATAAGTATTGATATATGTATTGTATTTTTAATACAATTATAAATGACGTTCTTGTAGCTTTATTTAGGTGTCGAGCTAATTCGATTTACAATGTTTCTCTGTGTTGGCCTGCCTTGAGGCAGCTTCTTTGCGTCACCCCGCTTTAAATATTTCCCTCTACACTCTTTGCTATTGCTGCATTCCAAGTGGTACGTGGTGTCCTTCTGGGGGCATTTTCGTTCTTATCTCAGTTGCGTTTTCCACACTCTTGGGTTACCTATTAGCACTCATTCCGTTCAAGTGGCCAAACAATCTTAGCCGTTGTTCTAGCTTCGTGCTGATGGGCTTCACTTTGATGTCAATTCGTTTATTCACGTTTCTATACTGATCCCTTCGTTAAGTACCCAGTATTCTTTGTGGGTAAGACATCTATGTTGCTTGTAGAATGCATTTATCGTCACTAATCAACCCTATTCCAGTTAGAACGTACAATGATTGTACGCTCTTAATTTAGTCGTTGTGACTTTTTAAATATTACTAATAAAACTATTAAAGGAAAAATATAGTCTGTTGGCAGCATTAACTCTATTATTAATGTCGACGCTATATTTAAAAATTCTAACTTGTTTAATATTTTCTCTGTTGAGCTTCAAGGCTATCCGCCCCCTTTTTTTGTTGCTACTACCATGGATTTACTTTCTTTTCTATTTATTAGTATATTTCTTCGTTCTAAAGCATTACACAGTTCCTGTACTCGTATGTACTGCATACACTCGACACGATTGTCAATTCATTGCTAACATACCTCTTTCTTAAAGCTTCCCATGTCACATTTCTTGGGATTCTATCAAAAAACCTTTCTATGCTTTCTCTTAGCCTTACCTCAAGAATTCTTCCATATACCTTTACTGGTACTCTTAGTGAAATACCTCTGAAGTTATTACATACCCTTGAAGAATTATCATCTTGCTCTGATGCTTTGTCTAATCTTAGCTTGGATATTGTCATTCGCAGCTCTTCTACAGTGATATCAATTCTTCTTTATCATATTTTCTGCTCCATTAGAATTTCCTTATTCGGTGCTGGTCGGCTTCCATTTCCATCACCATCTAGCAAATCTTCTTCACCGAGCCATTTTTTTTATAACCTTTAATGTGCCCCGTTCTCTTTCCGAATATTCTTTAGTACCGTGTGGAATAAATAGCTTCTGGTTGCTAGTGTAATTACCTGCCGTTTTTCTCCCGATTTTTTCCCAATATTTCTGTATAGTTTCCACCATTTTGTTTACGGCAATTCTTCTCTGGTTATTCCGACCACCATGCAGTATCATTTCTATTAGGGGTTACTTTAAAAGTTCCACATATTTGCTCCATAGCTCTCTTAGTTTTTTTTAATTTTTTCCAGACAAGTTCGCCGTCTTCATTGCTTTGCATGTGATATATCCATCCTTCTATGTTCCCTGGCTATGTACTCTCGGAATTTCTTCTGATTTTTCCTATGGCTTCTAATTTTTTACTTTCGTACACTATAGGGAAATATTGATTCCATGCAAATTTGCGAATTAGATATTTTGATGGATATACACGTTTTGGGCCTCCAGTATTAAAGAAAATGGTTTTAAAAGAAATTTTTATGGGTGGTTATGACTCCCAAACGGAAGGTTCGATTTCAATGAGCTTTGGAATGTGGAGGTAAAATTCATCTGGGAAATATGCTTTTAAATAAAATCCAAACTGGAAGTTAGACTGGTGACAAAAATTCTGCATTTTGAATTTTCAATTTCAGTTTTTCTAGATTGGCCAAATGTAGAAAATGGAAGCATCTTATTGGCCCTTGTAATATAGCGTTGACAATCGAAGTTATTGGTTTAATTTTCGTTTAGATAGGTTAATGCTGCATTTGTATTGACTGTAATGTGCATGAATAAAATAACTAATAGTAGTAACACATGAGCTTTAAATTTATCAGTTAATTGCCGATAATTTGTTGCAGATTGATGAAAAGAGTACAAATTTGGCAAACAATAAATTACTTAAAAAGTAGCAAGGTTGGAGTCGATTTGCAGGAAATTAGATTTAATTAAACGATAAAAATTCAAAACTTTCAGTGAATTTTGACAAAATTATTTTATGAATACAGCATTAAACCAATGGCGGACTTCGTTTATCGTTGTTTATTAGCGTAACCATGAAGTAGCTAGTGCATAACTAGGCGTTGTCAAGGTAAACAACTGTAAATACACGAAAAATTATCGAAATTATCGGTCTAATTTTCATTTCGCTAGGTTAATGCTGCGTTTTGATTGGCTGTAATGTGCATGAATAAAATAATTGATTGAATACGATGTATCTCGCATTCTGATTGGCTGTATGAATGAAATAATCACAAAATATTGCTCAGAAACTGGCCACACATTTTTGTTTAAATTTTGTAGAATCATAGAGCTTAGAATTTTTTTAAATCGGTAATTTATGCCTTTTTTTTTATAAACGGGGACGATAAAACATTTGTGTTTTCCCCTTTCACCCGATTGTTGACTGATGAATTTGCTGTATCGTCTCTGATTTTGTTTAACACCTAGGAATGTTGTACCAAACAATCAAACGATTCATTTTTTTCGTACAAAAATTGGTTTCTAAACACACTACAGCACGCAGGCCCCCGTTGATCTGTCAGTCTGGCAGCGCAAACATCCAATTTCGGTTTAAAAAAATAATCGCACTAGAATGAAACCGTAAAGAAACGAAGATGGTCGATAAGAAAGTAGGGGAAGGGGCACTCAGCTTCAATATAGGCGTTCTAAAAAAATAAGCTCAGATATCTGAAAATTGATAATTTTTTT
The DNA here is from genome assembly GCA_958336395.1 of Ctenicera cuprea. Lineage (NCBI taxonomy): Eukaryota > Metazoa > Arthropoda > Insecta > Coleoptera > Elateridae > Ctenicera > Ctenicera cuprea. Next base: position 57,691,230 of record OY284490.1, read on the forward strand.
AAAAACTAAATAGCACTTTGTATTTTCTTATGTAATAACTATTAATAGAAACATGTTGATTGTCCGAGGATAAATACAGATCATTATGGCGTCACTTGAAAAGGGTAAAATTAGGACTTGAAATACAAAAATTATCTTCATTTATTACATCAGCTATAACAAAAGCGACTTACTCGTTCTCTTGAATTTCAAGATATTAAGATCAAGTGTGTTAACGAGATTTGTTTGGGTCTTAGTTTGCCTAAAACTGTTACGGAGAATAATGGGTCTGATCCAAGTTTAAGTTTCGGTATGAAACCGTTTGAATTGCGGTTTTGATCATGTTCGAAACCCCCATGCTGTTGTTTCTTGAATTCTGTTTCTCCGAAGTGAACTTGCCTTGCCTATTGCTGCCCATAAACAACACTCCCTCCTATGTCATATTTGTCAAAATTGTTATTGCTGATTATATTTCTCTGTGTTACGAATGTTATATCCAATTACAGTGAATTTAAAGGTTAATAATACCATAACATACGCACACAAAATTTTGATGCCTTGAAAAATAATTGAAATTTGACCTTGACACATACAGGGTGATTTACCTGGTATATCGCGTACAAGTAGTTATTTTAGGCAAATAGCTTCTGCCTAGCCAAACACTTTTTGACAGAACAATTAGAAATACTGGCCGTTAGTGGACCGACCGTGTCTAGTGTCTACTTGGTTGCACGTTAATAGTTCGCGTCCTTGTGGGCTCGGCGATTTCATTAGAAACATATTAAAGAGCGTGACCAGTGAAATTCCAACATGTGCACAATCAAGATTAATTAATAAAAGTATAAGTATTTATATTTGTCCACGTAGAAGCTATTTGCCTGAAATAACCATTTATCTGCGATATACCGGGAAATTAAACCTAGATGTATAATGCTATGGGTATTAGTAACCTTTAAATTCATTGTATAATTGACAGTTACACCGAAAGCGAGTTCAACTTTTTTTTCCTAAATAGCGTTATATCTTTTTTCTGATAGATTTTGATAGATAATTAAATTTTCTGTTTAATCGTGTACAAAAATTACACAAATAGTTTAACGGTTAGCTGTTAGAGGGCGTTGAAGTAAAAATTCAAGTTTGCTAAGAGTCTAATATTTAAATCTAAAACGGTTTCAAATCGGTCAGTGTCATGATTTTGTTTTAAAACGTCATCTATTTATTGTTTTGACTTTCTCGCTTTAAATTTGATGCATAAATAGTGGATTTTCCAGTTTTTTTGAACAATTACAAATAGAAAGATATTTTTTCTATAATTTAAAATAAAATATTAGTTCTTCCTCTTCCTATAATGGAGACAACTCTTCTTTGACTGAAAAATGGTATGAAAAATAGACCAAAGTAAAAATGGCGAGGGTTGTTGACAAAGTTGGTTACTACACAATCTCAAAAGTCTAAATAGACACCTTTCTATGAGATATTCAATTTTTAGTGACACCGACCCGACCGCTTTAAAAAAGTTTTAGTAAATTTAAGCATGAAATTTATAGACAGCTTGAATTTTTCCTTCAACCCTCTTTAGCGGCAAACCGTTAAACTTTTTGAGTAACTCCTGTACAGAGAATTTAATGTTATATCAGAATATATAAGAAAAAAAATTAAGGTGCTATTAAAAAAAGTTGGCTTCGCTTTTGGTTTAACCAGAAGTAGTAGCAGGTTGTTTATAAAGCGAATTTCAAGTTTTCTGAGTTTTATAAACTAATACTAAAGTTAATTTTGGTATCTTGAAAAATAATTAAATTTTAGGTTGCACATGTAGGCTGAATCAGCTGTATATAGTGTACATATTTTTTAAGTTCTTTAAGTAATCACAGCGAAGTGCTTTTAATTTTCCCGAGAATTTTATCTAGAGTACAACTTATGTATTAGATAGATAGATTAGAAGATAATAGAAGTTTACAAAATTAAGCGAAGCGCTCCGCCTGGACTTTTCTATGCTTTAGATATCATTACTTATCAATTATCATATATTCAAAAGTGTTTTATTGTTAACGTTTTGGGCCTCAACATTAACTGCAATAACATCCCACCACTATTACCAATGTACCGAGACCATAGCTCCATAATAGTAATATTATAAGACAACACCACATGATAATAAAGCGTTCATATAATAATAATAGTATAAACTTTTTGATAATCTTTTAATTTATTCATTTGCTTACTACAAAGAGAGACAGTACTGAGTCAAAGAACGACTCATTTTAGCAGATAGCTATGCAGTGCGGTCACGCGTTATGGGACGCATGCGTCTCTCAAAGGCTTCAGAGAGAAAAAATATAAACTAAACTGGTAGTACGCTTAAAATATTTCATTTTTTTGTGGGGAAGTAATAAAAAGCAAATTTCTGATTTTTTGTAAATAGATTTCTTGGGGTTAAAGAAAATCAAAAACGGAAGGACAAATTTGACCAACAAAAATTAGGTACGCGGGAGAATGTTAAACCCCCTCTCCTAAATATGGATATACCTAACAATTAAGTTGAGAACTTTATTCTACTATCACTCATGGGCAATTTAACCAAACAAATATTTTATCGGCCCTCGTTTATTTATTAAATAAAGGGGTAGAAATTTTCATTTTTCAAAAATCGTAGAAGATGTCGCAGAGAAATCGGAGAAGTGGGACAAGGACCTTTCTCGAGTTCATCTCTAGCCCTATCAGCCTATAAAATTAGTTTTTGAGCAATATTTTCAGGTCATAGTCAAAAACATGTTTAACTTCCGCTTTCGGTTTCGAATTTTTTTAAAGCTTATATTCCCGATGAATTTTTGAGCCCTACGTTCCGAAGCTCGTCAATATCGGGTCATCCATTTGAGAGATATGGAAATAACCTACCCACCCACAGACAGACTTTTTTGAAAACAACTTTTTTTTAATTTCTGGAGGCCCAAAACATATTTCCGTCAAAATCACGAACTCGAAAATTTGCATGAATAAATACTTCTCATAAAGTGAAATTTTAAAATTGAACAGTAAAATGACAGATGAAAACTTTTTTTGATCACTTTAACATTGTTTAAGATTTTAACATACGTATGACTTACCTTAATTAATTTGTTTAAAAATAATATCCATGCGCCGTTCTTTCTGATGTGTTCAATCAATAGTTCACTAAAGTGTGGATTAGTTGTTCAAGTTTTTGTTTCGATTGAACAGATTGCTAAAAACAGATGTATAAATTTTTATGGCAATTCGTAACAAACTATTGTAAAATACCGAGATAATTAAATTAAACTAAATACCGTATGTTCAGATAAAAAATACATAAGGGTTGGCCATGGAAAATAAAATTACTGTTTTGTATGCTTTAAAATTTAACTGTCATCACTGTGTCAGTGTCACTACAAATGACAAATGACAAGCTTAACCTGAAAACATTAACTGACATTATGTTTTGTTTGTTTAAATTTTAAAGCATGCAAAGACAGTAATTTTATTTTCCATGGCCAACCTTTTATGTATTTTTTATTTATACACGCGGTACTTTTCAATAAAACGTACATTTCCAATAAAATACTAAAATGAAAAAATCCAAAAAAAGCCACTCGTCGTCTTTCAGAACATAATAGTGAAGTGAATGCCGATTCTATCCCCGCTGGACCAGTTGTGCCAATTTCCGTAATGTTTAAACTACAAACCTTAAAATATATGGCTCTAATAACATTGCAGATTAGCAACTACATCTGACACCATAACTATGTTATTGATGAAGGAGGTATGCGCGCCTACACTATACCCAAATATAAGCAGATGTGAACTTAATGTAACTATTAATGTCACTACCTTACCGTACCTTACCCCCACTGCAACTTGCAGTGCCTCTTGGGTTGTCACTTTTGCATATGTCCCGCCTCTATTCGCTGTTCTAAAAACATTCGTTTCGTTTTCGGTGACGTATTTGTAAATTCCGAACAGAGCTAATTCAAACTAGCTTCGTGCTACTAACAATCCCAATAAAATTTGTTTAATTGGATTTTCAATTAAACGGTAAAAGTATCCAAAAAAATGTCGAATCTAAGCAAATGGCAGGGAGGGCGGACACTGCTGTAATGTAAAATACAGTACAGTGCGCAAACATTTGCCCCATGCACTCCAATGAGAACAAATGCATGATTTTTAAACTGCAGATTTTATTAAGTCCAACTAAGGATAATTTTTGTTTTACTTTTTTATACCAATCTGGTTATTAAATTAATTGCTAAATTATGATAATACATTGCATCTGTGAATTTCTATCGGCTTTTTTCTTTTTCCTTCTTCTCCATCTCCATATAGAGCTCTGCCAGTTCAGGTTTTGGCGGGAACACTTCGTTGTATTTTAGTAGCTGAAACGTGAATATGTACAGTTTAAAACGAAATAATTCAGCTATAATACATAGTTACATCAATTCAATTTTATTTTGAATGGTGTTGAGGAATTCATTGATAAAAAGTGAGCGAGTCACTGTTTTTCCCTATGTCTTAGATTATATTTATTTATATCATATTTTCAAAATAAGTCTTGTATCAGCGTTTTAGCGCTAACAGTGACTAAGAAATCACACCACTGCTACCACTACAACGAAAACCTACGTATGGTAATAACCTTCCCTCAATTTCTACTCACAGTAGTAGTTGGCAAATTAAGGAAAACGCAGAGGCTGAGTGTGGTGGGCTGTGAATGCATTAGAAACCGAACATTTCATGTAAGATTAATATACGCTTGGTCTAAACCAATAAAAATGGTTGTTTGGCAACCACCTTTCAATAATTTATGACATATTAATAATGATAAAAAGGGCTAGGGGGGTTTTATTAGGTAGTAACGATGCATATAGTTGCGATTAAGATTACGGTAGCTTTAATAAAATGGGCGGGCAGCTTTTAATTTTTTTAGGTAATTTAAGATGTGCGTTAATCTCCCTAATAATGCATTCGAGGTTGATTTTTTTATTTGAATAAACTTATTTTTTATTACCTACACGCACTCATATTTGGTTTGTATTAGGTAATCACTCTCGAATCAAGTACATGAGAAAAAATGACCCATCACTAGAATTTTGAAAATTCAAGCAAATCTAATACAGCTTGCCACGCAACAAGTTTTCGTAAATTTTGTTAGGTTGGGTTATTTTGCAATTCACCCGTGGTATAACTATGCTAATAAATCAATTCGTGAGTTTACTCACGAAAAAGTATGTGTTTTTATTTTTTAGAAAAAGTAATGAACCCACCTGAATATTGCTAGACCTAGAAATTAAGTTGCGAATATTATTTTTAAACACAATTCTTAAAAATTACTTTTTTGAGTTTCTGGAAGTCTGAAACATTTAGGCAAAATCTCAAAATTGAAAACTTTCAAGAAATCAATACTTCCTACACCAAAAGTATAACAATGTAACAAGCGTATATCATGTACCGTGCGATTCAGAAAAAGGGGAATTAGAGCAGGCCGTGACTAGGCTGTTAAGATTGGTAACATTACTTCTCATATTTTTAAATTTGATGCCAATAGCAATCTGATTTGTAAACTCTAAAATAAACTCGACAGTTAAAAAAATGAGTTTATCTTATTGGAACTCTTTATTAATCAGTTACATCAGATAAATTACAACTAGGATATTTCCAGCAAGATAATGCTACGGCTCACACTGTGCATGAAACAACCGGGTTACTTCGTGAATTCTTTGACGATAGAATTGTTGACTTCCCTGTTCGTTCTTCCGATCTAACCGTTCTGAATTATTTTCTTTTTCTATTTCTGAAAAATGCAATTTTTAAAATGTGGAATATTTGAGCACTTATTGTAAATTATTCAGTTTCCAACAATTTTCTTATTTCGCAATAAACTTTCTTGTTTAGTTCCATTACATATTTTGTGTATTTTCTACGTAAACTAAAAACATTAACAGTTACATTATTACATTTATAGTTATAAGTTATAAAATAAAAATTATAATTACTTACTTTTATTTACCAAGCAGTCCACAACACAACTGTCAAGTTTTATTTTGAAGTCTATCAATGAGATTGCCATTGACATCAAATTTTTAAGCAAGAGAAACAGTGCTATACATATTCATAATATAATCACGGCCTGCCTTAATTCCCTTTTTTCTGAATCGCGGTACTATAAAGTACACGTATGTATGGTTGATCTGCGTAAATATTAGTCTGGCATACGGTTTATTCAACAGTTTTGTTTCATACTTCCAAGGAAAGATGCAATTAATTGCGTAGGTACATACATATTACAGGGAGTATTTAATGAACATTATCTTATACAGAACAGTATCAATGTCACGAACTGCTTTCACTTTCATTATTTTAATGTAATGGCCTACTAACACATTTTCAAGTATTTTAAATACCTATTTCTTTGTTGATGTTTCGGAGTTGGTATAGTACTGTATAGTATATTAAGAGCCTAATTGTTAGTTGACTATTAAAAATCGAATTATAGTTCTACGGGGTGTCCCAGAATAACTGTGCCTAACTTTCAGAAGTGATAGAGGGCGTGTAATTAAACATCTTTTACTAATAAACTAGTGTCCGGAAATACTTCTGTATCGAGATAATGCGACATTAAGGAAATGAGTACTTGAAATAATCTCGATGTAGAAAGTAACGATTTTATTTATTTCCACCGGTTGCAATTATTATTATTATTAATATTAAGAAAATGATATTACACAAAAATTATAAAAATTGTTCCAAATTATGTCCCAAGTTAATATTCGTAGAAAATCGGTTTTTTAATATGATAGTGTACCAGCACATTTCGGTTTAAATGCTCAAGATTATTTAAACACACAATTTCGTAATCGATGGATTGGAAGACAAGGTCCTATTCATTCGCCAGATATGACTCCATTTGATTTTTGTATTTGGGGTCATATTAAATCACTCGTCTATGCGACACCTGTAGACACAGTAGAGGAGTTAGTGGCTCGAATTATTCTTGCTTTTGATGACATTCGTGATCGTCCGCAGATATTAAGAAGAATTCGTCGGTCAATCGTCGTTATACCTTGTGTGTAGACAATGGCGGCCGTAATTTTAAACAATTTTTATAATTTTTGTGTAATACCATTTTCTTAATATTAATAATAATAATTACAACCGCTGGAAATAAATAAAATCGTTACTTTCTACATCGAGATTATTTCAAGTACTCATTTCCTTAATGTCGCATTATCTCGATACGGAAGTATTTCCGGACACTAGTTTATTAGTAAAAGATGTTTAATTACACGCCCTCTATCACTTCTAAAAGTTAGGCACAGTTATTCTGGGACACCCTGTATATTAGCATCAAAACTATTTTTATCAAAGAAATCCTATCCAATGTAAAAATTGTAAAAAAGTTATCTTACAGTTTATTTTTATTGGTATTAACATTGCTTTCAGCCTATGAGTGATTCGCCCAAGAAATTATCAAAAGAACATTATTATTTTAGTGCTGTTCGCGTTCTTTTCATCAAATATGTACACAAGGCAACGCATTAGAAATAAATTGTCCTTAACAGAATATGAAAAACAAACTATTTCAACGGATTTTTTTTGATTGCAAAAGAACTCTAGAAAGTACAAGATTGTAACCACAGAAATTCCGTTGTTTTTTTACAATCGCGATTGACCTTTTTAAGCCAATTCATTACGTTTCTATTTATAGCTACACCTCTATTGAAAACATTTTTTCTATAACTCTTTTCATTTAAAAAGTGCTCTCTTTTGATAATTCCATTAGGTTTTCTGTTCGCAGCCCCGATTTAGGTAAAATTCTTGTTGGCGCTTTGATAGGTGCATGATAACTTTAAACGAGTTTGTCCTAGCAGCATCACAACGATAAGGATTTTTTTCTTATCCTTTCGTATATTTAACTAGTGGTAACCCCGCAATAGAGCGCTTGTGCGGTTAGTACATAACCGAATTTTGTCGCGAAAAAATGGAGTTTTTAAAGTTTTTGTAGAAAAGTGTTGCTTGGGACTAAGAGCACCAAACGGCACAAGTTATAAATTACGCCAGCCAACAGAACGTGAGAGGAGGGAGTAGCAACTCTAAATATTTAACATTTCATAACAGAGAACGTCATATAAAACTTGGGGAATTTGGGAATAAAACAAATAAATAATAATAGACCCTTCCTCGTCTCTACCAGCTAACAAAATTTAAAAAACAAACGTCTTAATCTCTTTGAGATATCTATTCCAACCTAATTTTGCTTTATTTAGTTTCTGAAACCAACTAATAAAGTCAACATTAACTGGAACTGCCAAAATATAATAATATTTATTTAAGCAAGCTTTTTTTTTTACCGCAGAGAGACTTTAGTGTCATTCTGTGCAATGAGTATTTTAGTATAAATCTAAAAAGAAAGTATCCCTTTTATAACTCGTTTTGTTTATTTAATTTACAAAAATGAAGCGGAACCCATTGCATAAACAAGTTAAGATTTATGTATAACGGTTTTTATAGGTTCGAAAATGTGCAGCTCAATATGGTATCGTTTGGCCAAGTTCTCTCCCTCTCACTAAATAACTTCCATAAAGGTTTTTTTTTTCATTTTTGTATAAAAATAGCTTCGGAATTAAAGAACATCCGAGAGCAGAATATAAAGTGTTTTTAACTTAAACCTAATTTGAACGGAATTATATACGCAATTAATTTCAAAAATTCGTAGAGGGTGTCATATAGAAATTGAGGGTATTAGAGAAAACTCATAGTAGCTCAGTTAGTTCGCAAAATTTAAAATAATCATACGTGTAGCCAGTTTATACCAGCATTTCATTTTTAAGAAAATCCGGACATCCATTCGCTATATGTAAGAACGAACGCGAACTCACATCTTACTGATATACGCAGCGGAATTTATAAGTAGTGTATGACACACGTCCGGACACATCTTATGAGAGAAACAGCTTCCGGAAGATGGTACAAGCTTATCACTTTTTATTGATTACTTTACCAGCAGTAGCACCAAAATTTGGAAATTTTATATGTGAGCATTACTCATTTAGTTTTACTGACATATAATCATTAGAACTTTTGGATTCGTCTTGGAATCATAATTCCCCCCCCCCCCCCCCCCCAAGTTTCACTGTGTATATCATTGCCGCGATGTAGAAAAACAACGACGCATTTTACCTGTGCTTTCTCATAACGTTACAACCACACCACTGCAGGAAAAAAATCAAATTATCTTGTATCCATGTAGCGGTACGCGACATTTATGCGTCACCGTTTGAGCGGCGCACTATCGTTTGTGCGCTAGTTTCGTTAATATATTAGGTAAATTGGATAGGATAGTATCAAAATACATTTTCTGTATATCGTCTAATTCCTTTTTTTTGATTATTGAAAAGCATCAAATTTAGCAACTTTTCCTAATTTAAACCGACTTTCTATCTATTATAGCAGGCGAGATATCTATAGTAGGGTGGGTCGAAAAAACTAAATATTTTTTTCCCGGAACGCTTTAGTGCGGAAAAGTTGCCTATTGTAATAAGAAGAAAAACGGCATAAAAAAAATTAAAATCGGTTAACATCTTCCGTTCGCGCATCGTACTTAAAGTTAATGAAAAATTTCAAAAATCGTAAATTTTTTAAGTTAGTTAAAATTTTTAAAATAAACACGCTTTAGTTTTTTATGCTTGTTTTATGGTTTAAATAACCTAAATAAATTAAAATCTGATCAATAATCTAATTTTTCCGTTCGCGCAACGTCTTAGAAAAAACAGAAATTTAACAATTTTTTGCAATTTTCACTGTGCAACGCTTCGCTCGTTTTGCTAGAACAAAACGACCCAGAACTCACAACGTGAGTCGAGTTTCACCCACACCCTACCCAACCAACCATCCAATTGTTGGGTGTGGTATTTACATTATATTTACAACTATTTACAAAGATTTTCCATAGAGTAGGATTCTTTGGCCTACTGTGTTTTTTACTTTTCTTTTTTATATCTACTACACATTTAACGTATGATTTTAAGATGAAGCCAACTATTTCTTTTAAGTTTCCGGATGGATCTGATGAACTTATATACAACCTTAGAATCATAAAAGCAAGACAAACCGTCCCAAAGAAGAAGACTGTTAGAAATATCGTACCACCGAAGATAAACTTTCAAGCTTCCGATTACACTGAAATTATTAATTGGAATTCTTGTGTGGTGTATCCTTCCCCAATGCTGCGGGACCTAAGTGAAGATGATATTAAATCACTCATTAATTCTGACACTACGTCCATCAGAGAAATACAAAAATTTCCCTGTCACACCCAGGCTGTGGAGAGGTATGGAGAAGTATGTGGATATGAAGCTAGAGATGGCTATATCCGAGCAACACTGAAGTCTAGATCGGTTATGCCTCATTTCTCCAAAAAATCAAATTTTAAATGTGTAGTAGATATAAAAAAGAAAAGTAAAAAACACAGTAAGCCAAAGAATCCTACTCTATGGAAAATCTTTGTAAATAGTTGTAAATATAATGTAAATACCACACCCAACAATTGGATGGTTGGTTGGGTAGGGTGTGGGTGAAACTCGACTTACGTGGTGAGTTCTGGGTCGTTTTGTTCTAGCAAAACGAGCGAAGCGTTGCACAGTGAAAATTGCAAAAAATTGGTAAATTTCTGTTTTTTCTAAGACGTTGCGCGAACGGAAAAAATTAGATTATTGATCAGAATTTAATTTATTTAGGTTATTTAAACCATAAAACAAGCATAAAAAACTAAAGCGTGTTTATTTTAAAAATTTTAACTAACTTAAAAAATTTACGATTTTTGAAATTTTTCATTAACTTTAAGTACGATGCGCGAACGGAAGATGTTAACCGATTTTAATTTTTTTTATGCCGTTTTTCTTCTTATTACAATAGGCAACTTTTCCGCACTAAAGCGTTCCGGGAAAAAAATATTTAGTTTTTTCGACCCACCCTAATCTATAGTGTGTTTCGAATACTAATCCACCCTGTGTGTTACAATATTACTACAATAATTGCCAAATTAACGTCAACATATTCTAAAAAGTAAAGTATGCAATCGTGACTTTTTTACAATACATATGTCGAGTTTTATTACAAGCGCCTAAACTATGGTCGCCCATAGATCGTAAGTGGTTAAACGGCGCCGGCGCCGGCTAACAATCCTGCTCCGTCGTGTAGTGAGGCAGGTGTAGTCAGTTTTTAATGTACATATATCAAATACTTTTAATAAATTGTACTTTCGTAAGTACGGTACCAAATTTTATTATATTATAGGATTGGACACATTTTCTTTTAATCAATATTTGAAGCTAGAGGCTTGGGGAAAAAAGCGGTTCATAACGTCTTGTTTACAAGATTTCGGTTTTATGAAAAAATGATGATTTGCCATTTAATTTTTGAAATTTTGGTTATCTGCTTGATTTTTGTTGTACCTGCGTACTATTATCGATAACAATTGAAAGTTAGTACTTAAATTATGGCACTGTAATCCGGTTTTTTAAAATGCTTGTTTCTCTGCCGTTTACTTTAATTTTGATCTATTACACCAAATGCAATTTTTATGAACATTGAAAATTTGCTAAAATCGGTCATAAGAATCGTTAAACTTTCATTTGCTCCTGACTATTATAAATATAGTTGAAATGCATTCAGTTGAGCAGACTCCAGTAGCGCGGTTGATTGTTCAAACTTATGTGATTATAGTATCACCATGTAACTTCTTGTGCGAATCACCCTATATTAATTGTAACATGTTATGTTGTATGTATTGTAAAATTGCATAATAATAATCTAGAATAAGAATTAACGCACGTAGTGACAATTCTTATTTTTATATTTATTTTATAGGTGCTTGTTTTAGTAAACAAAATTAACTCTGTTGTAGTTTTCATTTGAAAAGATTTTTTTCAGAATCTTGATAAGCGTCTGAAAAATGTGTTTTTAAAATTAATACTAGATGTCCTGTAAATTAGTATAGGAGTTAAACTAAAATAGTACTAAACTAGTGTTCGCATCGTTGCCTTATTCACGAAACCGTAGTGACCATTATGTTCACACTACCATTCTTTCCTGATTGCATCACTAATCCGCCTTACGTAGAATGTTGCACTCTTTCGCACAAAAATACAAATCTGATGATGATTTTACTTAAAGTGTCGCAGGAATTTCTGGTTTGACAATGCAGTTTCGACAAGGACCGGGATGGCCGATTCATCACCCCCGACGCCTACAAGCTCACGACGCATCGCTACTTGTGAAGGTAACAACCGGCGCCATTCGTACGTAGCAGCCAGTAGCGTAGCGGTCGGACATTTGGATATTTATTATACCATTGCCTGTTGTTACTTTGTGGTTACCGTTTTGGAACTGTTTCTTTTGTCTTTTAGATTGTGTATAGATAATTATGTTCTCTACTAACAAACGGTGGTCGAATTAGATACATATTTACTTTTCTGACTTTTAGTGTCGATTGCATATTTATTTCAGCACACATCATCACATAAGTATGTGCTTATCACCACATGTGCATGTATTGGCAAATTTCTGTGTATTTTCAATTTTACCGTTTAGTTACATGAATGTATTTGTACCGTATCTAATCCATTAGTTCGTATTTCATCTTATCATTGTCATTTACCATACTTAAGTTTAAATAATCATAAGTAACATTTGGAAGTAAGCCGTAGGTGTATTTGTACTTATTAGGATTTAGTTAACGCATTTAGTTAAATGGCGACGTTTTTAGATTTTACCAGTGTAAAACAGAACATCATTGAGGTAAACATTAATAATAGTTTGTTTTAGCTCTAGGTTAATAGATATGATTTGCTAAAAACTGTTTTAACCAATTTGAATTACTATGCTTGCAGAAAGAATTCTCAGTTACAATTTCCGATATCACCCATACTTGCGTTTTTCAGGGACCTATTGTGTTTGCTACTTCCTACGTAAAGTTATTTTCTGAGAAACGACTATCACTGTGGCATAGAATAACACGCAACACTTTTTTCGGTTTATTGATTGTATGCTCACACTGCTGCTGCAAAATCAACAATTGCCGAAGCACTTCGCTTGAACTTTCTTATACTTTAGATATTGTTACTGACCGTATTTGCGCGGCGGTGGCGGTTAAGATAGCAAAGCACTGCAAAGCGAGCCCAGAGTGCACAAGTACACAGTACACAAGTATACCTGGATCAGTGTACCTGACTATGTTACAACTACATTTTTCGATCAATCAATTTTTTGATCTTTTGGGATTCCCGTGTTCCCGTGCTCTATAAGCCTACAACATGTAATAAAAACGTATGGCCAGTTTTTGATCATTATTTTTTGGAAATTTTCAAAATTTTATAAATATTTTTACTTAACAGTTTTTATGCTTTCGACAACACTATGCCTCCCTCCAGCTACTACAGTAACAAATTTGATCCCCATCTGTTTTTGAGTAGTAAGGCGTTAAAAACAAAATTTTTTAAAATCGTAGTTGCTAGTTTTAAAGCTAGTGTGTTCGCAAAAAAAGTTTCCGATTTGTCTTAGCACCCTCTATCATACTTTGGTTAATAATAGACAGGGCAAAGCTTGTATTTTCGTCAAAATCTCATAATTGAACATTTTCGCGATCACAATACGTTCTCATACTGAAAGCACTAGAAAGTGAAAAATGTTTGTAAAAAGTGCCATAAAGTGCCTATGCATTTATTCCTCAATTATAACTGGTCTAAAATTGTTGCGACATTCTGCAGTAAGAGAATTCCTATATACAGGGTGTTAATGAATTGTAGGGACAAACTTTTAGGGCTTGCAAAACACAACAAAGCAAACAACTTTTGTTAATAAATGTCTGGTCAAAAGTGTTTCCTTTCAGGGATAGCTTCTCAAAGATTCTTTAAGAAGCCCCTAAATGTAGGCAACTCAATCTACTACCTACTATTTGTTTCCATAACGACGGAAATTAATACAGGATAAATAAAGCTCTCTTTCCCACTTTTCAAATTCAAATTAAATTTAAAATAAATTAATTAACAAAATGTTTTAAAACTAAGCAATAGAAAAAACCAAAATTACAAACTAAAAATCAACTATTTGAAAAATTTACAATAACTAATTCAAAAATTAACAAAATTATAGTAAATGTTCAAAATGTCGCCCCCCAGCTTTTACAAATTCCGTGTGACATGTGCAAAATAATTGAAAATGCAATTTGGGTTGCCTATTTTCAGGTACTTCTTTTACAGAAGCATTTTAACCATGTCGCTAGGATCGAAGTAGATTGCCTACAGAATTTTATCATATTACATACTTGTCTTAAGTAAGAGCAATTCACGTGTTTGGTGGAATTGGTTAAGAGGTAGGACACTCGATTACCAGTGGCGGGTCTTTTATTTGTTCTTACGACACATTTATTAAATACAAAGTGTATAACACAGACCATAATAAAAGCGTTGATTTGTGTACAAACATTTTGAAATATTACTGTATAGTAACAATGAATTGTGTGGGAATAGAACCCGGGTGAGTAAGAGCTTTACTTACTCCAAGACCACTTACACCAGACACGCGATTTGCTCGTGATTTATTAATATTATAAAACAAGTATTTAAAGTGACCAAGTTCTGTAACCTTCGATTTTAACCAAATTACAAGATGGTCAAAACGCTGCACTAAGAAAAAAGGCGCCGACATTTATTTCACTATTACTAGACCCTCTAAATTACCACTAAAACGTTTTTTTTTACTTTCCCATACCTCTACCGAAGTAAGGAAAGTTATGACTTCATGCAGATTTTTGAATTTCAGATTTTAACGGAAGTGTGCGTTTTAGGGTCCAAGGAACCCAAAAAAGTGGTTTTTAAAACTTTAAAACATGTCTGCCCGTGGGTGGATGGCGGGTGGGTGCGTTTGTTACCCTGTATCTGCGGAATACCTTCTTGGATTTGTGGACGTTTTTTTAGTTGCAGGTAGTTCGTTGTAAGATCTTGAACCGGAAACGGAAATTGGACTTGTTTTTTGTTCAGTTTTTTTATAAACACTTTTGTTTGAAACATACCGTTGTAGTGAATCTAAAGCCAAATAAACTGTTTTTCCCGAATGCCATATCTTTAAAACTAAGACCGCTACGAATTTTTGAAAATTTTACTTTGATGCCCGGTTTACTCAATAACAAAACATCCAATCAATACAAATTTTCATATTATTGAATAGCCCTTAATACGCATAATCAAGTGATATAAACATATTTTTCTAAATATGAAAATTTTAAAAACGGCTTGCTTAAACTGTAGATCTATTTTTTTACTGATTTCCCAAATTGTGCTCTGACGCCATCTAGAAATTTGAAATTGATCAATCATTTCTTCAAAAGCGCAAACGCCAATCGTTATAAACTTGAAACGGTTTGAAAGATTCAATTGTATGTCTTCCAAACAGGTTAATTTTATAGTACTAATAGCATAAAGTAATACTTTACAGTACTAGTACCGTGAGATATACAGGGTGAGTCGATAGTGCGTTCTCCTTCGATATTGGGTGAACCGTTAGAGATACGATAATTTTTTTAATACAAAAGGGCGTCATAGTATCTATCATTCAAAATTATTTTCACTTCTATAGGGTGTTTCATTTTTGCGTCACAGATTAATTATTGATCAATTTTTTTAAATGGGACACCCTATATTCAACTGCATATTCGAATGCACCATCAAAATTGCTACAAGACCATATTTTGTTTTTGGAATTTGGCTGCACGGTTGCCAAGATATTTAACTTTTCTTGAGATTTACTGATTTTGCAGAGTTCCTATCAAAAAATGATTGTGACGTGCGGTTAGGAAATGGAGCAAAACAGATTCATGTGAGTAGTTGTCAAAGTATGCCCTACCTCTTGTTACAAAACTAGCTCAAAATATCGAATACGCTGTCTGTGACAGACGGGTGAACTTGACGAAAGTGATGGCGTTAAAACTTGTTTTTTTCAAATAGAACACCCTGTATTTTTTTACATTATCAGTTGCAGATCTTAATTACCTATCATTTTTGTAAAGTATGTCCTATACCTAAATGTTACCCTTTTCGATAAAATTTGACTTTTTTCCAAATATTCATAAATTTGGCCAAAAATTAGGCAGTTCTTCTTTCGGATTCACCAAAGTAGTATTGAATCTTGGAAAAATAAATCATTTTATTCATAGAAATGTAGAAGTACAATGAATAAGTAACGACAAACAATAAAATGAAAAAAAATTAAAGAACAAAAGAATAAAATTCCTACTGCAAGATGTGTTCAAACTGTTCTCCATTTTGACGTCTACAAGTTCTTATTCGCCGTAAAAATGCGTTGCTAACTTGGTGTAGCATATCTGGAGTGACACTTCGAAATGCTTGGCGGATTCGCTGCTACTCTCGTCGTGGCCTGTGTTTTATACACGATGTCTTTAACAATCCCCACAAAAAAATCTAGTTTTGTCAGATCCGGAGATCTTGGTGGCCATTGAACAGGTCCTCCTCGTCCTATCCAATGATCTCCAAATCTGGCATTCAAATATTCTCTCACTGTAAGATAAAAATGAGCGGGCGCACCATCGTGCTGAAACCATAATCTTCGACTTATATCTAATGGAAGATCATCTATCATTCTCTCTAACTCGTTTTGCAGAAAATCGTAGTACATCGGTCCGTTCAAATGGCCGTCAAAAAAATGTGGTCTAATAAGATGTCCTCCAACAATTCCTGCCCATACATTTATGGACCATCGATGCTGGTAATCCACTGTTCTGACAAAATTGGGGGTTTGAGTGTCGTAATAGTGACAATTATGTTTATTAACAAACCCATTTCTATGGAAAGTTGATTCATCACTAAACAAAACGATATCAAAAAAATTAAACTGCTGTCGCGTCTTGTTGATTACCCAGGAACAGAAATTAGATCTCTTCTCGAAATCAGTTGGGAGTAGCTCTTGTACCAACTGAATGTGATACGGGTGGAACTTATGTTTTCTGAGTATTCTCGACACTGATGTCTGGCTTATATTAAGTTCTCTACTGATTTCTCTAGTACTTTCATGGGGGTCCGCGGTAACACTCAAAACCACCTCCATTTGAGACTCTTCATTTGTGGCAATCTTGAGCCTTTCTTCTTTGTTGTATGCCACATTACCTGTTTTCTCAAATCTCTCTTTCAGTCTTTCGAAGGCAGTATGATGCGGATGTCTTCTTTCAGGATAACGCTGTGCATAAATGCGAGAAGCCAGAAGGGAATTCGTTTCGGTTTCTCCAAGAACCAACACCATATCAACACACTCCTCTTGAGAAAAATTCATTATAATACAATTTGAAACTAATAATGGATGAACTGACTTATTGATACGTATGTCAAACTTTTTTTTGTTTTGTCCCGGCATTCTTGATGAAAAGTTATATTGGGATTTATTCAAAACTGTGTGTTTTTGTGAAAATATGCTTTTTACCACAATAAGTTTCTTTCTAGCACTCTCTTGAATACCATGTAACACATTGTCAATGCTCATTGCTTTGTTTTTTTTGTAAAGAATAGTACTTTGATGAATCCGAAAGAAGAAATGCCTAATTTTTGGCCAAATTTATGAATATTTGGAAAGAAGCCAAATTATATCGAAAAGGGTAACATTTAGGTATAGGACATACTTTACAAAAATGAAAAGTAATTAAGATCTGCAACTGATAATGTAAAAAAATACAGGGTGTTCTATTTAAAAAAAACAAGTTTTAACGCCCCCAGTTTCGTCAAGTTCACCCGTCTGTCACAGACAGCGTATTCGATATTTTGAGCTAGTTTTGTTACAAGAGGTAGGGCATACTTTGACAACTACTCACATGAATTTGTTTTGCTCCATTTCCTAACCGCAGGTCACAATGATTTTTTGATGGGAACTCTGCAAAATCAGTAAATCTCAAGAAAAGTTAAATATCTTGGCAACCGTGCAGCCAAATTCCAAAAACAAAATATGGTCTTGTAGCAATTTTGATGGTGCATTCGAATATGCAGTTGAATATAGGGTGTCCCATTTAAAAAAATTGATCAATAATCTGTGACGCAAAATTGAAACACCCTATAGAAGTGAAAATAATGTTGAATTATAGATACTATGACACCCTGAAACTTTTGTATTAAAAAAATTATGGTATCTCTAACGGTTCACCCAATATCGAAGGAGAACGCACTATTGACTCACCCTGTATATATGCTATTGATGCCTTGGTTACCATAATATTAATATTATTGTACGATTTGAAACAAAATAGTTTATTAGGATTAACAAGAATTTTTAACCATATAGAATCTAAGATCAAAAACGATACTTTTTAATATCAAAACGGCGTTTTCAGGAACTTACATGATTTTAGCTACGCCTATCATTAGCCCCAATTAAACGATAGTTTTCATTCTTTTTATATTCAATTCTTCAAATAAGGCTTTTATGGCAATTTTGGTCCAAAGTCCGAAGCGCATCTAAGACACGGTTACCTTATGCGGCTAGCCGAAGTTATCCTAGCACTACGATATCGTATTGCACAGACTGTCGCAAGTTCAAATCACCGCCTTTTTTACTTTCCCATACCTTCGGTATAGAGAAGTATTGGTTTATTAAAAATTATCGAAATCTAGATATTTTTACGGAAATACAAGTTTGGGGATCAAGGAACCTAAAAAATTGTTTTTTATGTCTGTCTGTGGGTGGGTGGGTGGGTGTGTGACACCTTTAAAGGCGAAAGTACACTACCGCTTTTAATGAAATTTTAAATTAAGAGATATATCAAAAATTGTAGTTCTAGTTAAGCTTTTCAAAAAATCCGAAACCGAAAACTGAACTTAGACGTGTTTTTTTGGTAGCGTTTTTTTCAAAACTAAATTTTGGAAATTTTATTACAGGATCTAAGAGAAGAACTTAAGGCAAATTTAAAACTTCTTTACCGAACTTTCTAGCTTCAAAATGGCGGCCGCTACAACTTTTTGAAAATTTCGACTCTAACGCCCATTTACTCAAAAAGTAGTCGTCAGATCGGGATCAACTACAATTTTTTTGAGAGCCCTTTGTGGATGGTGTACGATGAAGGTGTAGCGCGGGCGGTTCCGTTCTTACTATTCTTATACGGTATGCTTCACTGACCACACGGTTGTTTTGTAAACTTTGTAGGCTGTTAGAACGTAAGGTTGGCTACAATTTATCTATGAATATCTAGTATGGTGAAAGTCCACTTAAACATTTTTCAGCGTTTTAATATTTTTTGTTGCTTTAGTTTTTATTAAAACAATGTTATTTAGTCATGTATTGGCGCGCGAATATTTAAAATGTAAAAAGCATTGGACTATCGTCCTAAAAAAGTAAAAAGTAGGTATGGGAAATTACCAGCGACCTGTTTCGCCCATTTTGATGATAGTTATTGAATGCTGCGGTCTTTACTTACTAATACACGGTGGTTTGCAATATTACACATTTTAAATTTTAAGTTCAATTTTCTTTGGTACCACTTCAAATCAAAATATTGCCAAATACGCTCTGAAAGAAATTGTCGTCAAATAATTATTTTTTGGAGACATAATAAAAATCTTTATATTTTTCCATACCTATAGTATGGGAATGTATTGTGTCGGTGAAAATTTTTGATTCTGAGATTTAGACAAAATCGATTTTGTATCCGGGAACACAAAAAAAGTTGTTTTTATATAAATTCTTTGTTAGGAATTTAGTTATTCTTAAATTAGTATGATAAATGAAAGATTATTGTAACAGTGTTTTCGTTCTTTTAATAAGTAAGGGGATTTAAACTAGGGATGTACCGAGTATTAGGCCATTTTTTTGAGCTTTCCGAATATTCGGCATTTTGTGTACTACTAAAAACAATACTAAATTGCATTTTTGAACATTTTGATGGTATAATTTTAATTAAAATACAATAAAATAAAATTGTAATTTTGGTAGCTAAACTGGACGCTGTCCGCTTATGTTATGCAATTTACCCATACGTTTAACTGTGGTAATAATCGGTACTTAGCCGAATAAGTGGCCTAATATTTGGTACTTGACCGAATATTTCAGCGAGTAACTGATCTAATGTTCGGTACTAGGCCAGTGGCGAAAATCACTATTAGGTACCTACATCGCTAATTCAAACAAAAGCTAACAGATTGTAGTGGACCTAAGGAGATCCATTAAATTCATAAACAATGGCTCTATGTGAGTGCGCATATGTTAATTGCTAAATTTCAAGAACTACTAGACCGAATTAATGAAATTTCTAATACTTCGATAGAACTCAAATGCATCGATCCGAAACCGCAAACAGAAGTTGAATACGGTTTCTGGTCATGTTTTTCAAAAGCAAAATTTTAAAAGTTGGCTAGTTTTTTTTGGTAATTTGATTTTAATATCATATAACTCAAAAATGAATTGTCAAATCGGGATAGAATTTGGTATTACAATACCAAATTCACCAACAAAATAAACTTTTAAAGAAAATCCTAAAGTTGGACATGTTGCATTTTTATAAGAAACAAAATTCTAAAACTATGATACATCTTATGCAAATCGGGCAAAGCTAAACTTTGTTTTTAAAATGAAATTTCACTTGAACTCCTTATTACTCAACTCTGGTATCGTAGTAGCTCTGCCCCATAGAGGTACAATGTTTTCAAAATGATAAAAACTGTGAAGTGGATCATGTTTTCAAAATTTGGAAATTTTTAAGAAAATTATTGCTAAAAAACGGGCAACATGATTTTTTAATTTTGCATGGTGGCCAATAGAGCTACGTATAAGCTACAATGTGGTTGGTGTTCCAACCTGCCAATTTCTCTGCGACGCCTATGAACTACTGTAAATCTAAAAGTTATGCCCCTTTATTTAATAAACGGCAACACATTTATGTTGAAGCTAATTTACTCATTAATGATAGTAGAATAAAATTTAAAAGTTAAGGGCAATATTTAGGGTGATTAATTTTCGAAACCTCACCTAACTTTTGGCTGAAGAATTTCCTTTTTGTCTCTCAGCTTTTAGAATCCCATTAAATCTTTGACGAAAATTTTTTTTCTGTTAGCTACACACGTCTGCTCTTTGGTTGGTTCGCTCCCACTTAAGTGCTAGGGGTAGTGTGTAGGGAGTCACTTTAAGTACACTAATACTATTGAAAGTATAAATATAACTTTCTAAAAGTATAGTAAAATACAGGCGAGTGCTTTTTTTCTGATGAACAATTTATGAATTTCCAAAATACTGTAAAAAATATCTTAACAAATCGATTGATTTAAGATACCGTAGCAGTCCTCGACGGACACAACGTCATTACTCATTACAATATGCCACCTTGATTTTTACAGTTTAGATCCTAAAAACTGCCTAAACAAAATTTTGTAAGTGAAACGTTTCCTAATAACTGACAAAGATTTATTTTTAATTTTAGAGCTAAGGGCGTGTTACACTTACAATTTTTTTCAAATGCCCCAATTTTTCTGTGGCGCTTTTTAAAAAGATTTGTTATTTGGGAACGAATTAAAAACTTTTCTTAAATAAAAGAAAGACCCCATTTAAGCAAAATTGTTCGTCGTTGACTGTAAAACAAGAATTTAAATTAGTTTCTTAGGTACCTGTTGTACCTGCAGTTATACCACGACTGATCTTGAAAATAACCGAAATTTACAAAAAGTTGTTGCGTAGCAACGGGTGTTAATTTCGCTTGAAAATTCTTCTCGGCACCATAGCAGAACAGACATGCTATTGCATCAAGAAGAATTTTCTGGACGAACCACCACTAGTTGCTACGCAGGAAGTTTGAGCAATTTTATCCGGTTATTTTGCAATTTGCTCAAACTACCTTGTCTCAGAAAACCTAGTCCCTCTTTAAGTTTCGAAATTTTTAAATTAATGGCTTTCAATAAACGGGAGATTTACTGGAAAGTGTGAGAAAGTGAAACTTAAACTTGGGTTTGGTTTAGCGAGTTTTTATATATTTAAATCTGAATATTTAATATGGGGCGTGTTTAATAACTAAAGCGTCTTGGATTCTGCGTTGGTGCCAGTATTTTAACTTAATTTTTCTTTACTAAAGCGCCATCTCTTGAGCGCCGCAAGAAAGGTGGCCGGGGTTTTCCTAGCCACTCTGTATTTGATTATTTTTGAACTATAATTTTTGACTGATTGCATTACAGTTTACCTAACACATCTTTTCGACAGAATCGCTTCTTATTTTTAGATATGGATTTTAGCATTATGTATCAGTCTTTTATCAGAGTTTCCACACATTTTTGCAATCTTATGAAGAACTGCATAAATAAACCTCTTGGTCCCAGTTAAGTAGAAGATTAACTGTCTTTTTAGTGGTTGGGTCACCCGTTAAAATTTTGAACATAATTTGAGTGAGTTCTACGACACATAGTTGGTTAGAAAGAGAAAATACGTGTTCCTGAAGCGGCGATAATTATGGCGTGTAATGCAGGGCTCGCAGAAATATCAGAAATTCTAAAACGGCTTTCACTTTACTACCTTAAAATGGTTCAGAAATTCTATCCCAAGTTCGTACCTTTTACTATCTGTGTAATAGCATATAACTAACTATTCTCAACTTCTTACTATAGCAAAATGTTTGAGAAATACTGAAGTTTAGGCTCCGCCTCTATCTATACTTTGCAGCCTGCTTCAAATTCGCACGCCATTCTACAAATTTTATACTATAAATATTTAAACTCTCCAAGATAATGCGCAGCACACAAGATATACAATGTATAGTACTTTATATCTTGAATATTTTTAATTTAGGTGTTTGCACCTAAACTTTTTCAGAAGTAAGTTCTTAGTTAGAACTATTTCCTAATTATACAGTGCAATACAAATGTATGGAAAACGTTCAATATCTCTCGGTCATCGACAATTTTTTTTAAGTGAATATATATATTTGACTATCGCATTAGATGGATATTATGTTTTTGTTTTGAACCGTACATAATGTTTTATACCCTTACATAAGAAAATTGCTGAAATTTTTACGTCTCAGTAGGTCGGCAAAAACAGCAGGTGCACCTACCTGTAACTCAAAGCAATTGTTTTAATATTTTATGCTTTAGTTTTCAAGCAAATTAGTGTGATTTAGTGTAGATATTAAGTAGCAATTATGATAATTACGAAAGCAGAGAGAATTGAATTACTGATTATGGTTGGAGAACGCACGATCTGCCGAATCTTTAATAGAACGCGCCCAAACCGGCGCGTCCACTCATTGCACGAACAACGGTAAGTAAAATTGATATGCCCTGCAGTGGCAGCAGACGCACAAGTTAATATATTTATTAAAAGTGCAAGAAGATCCTCGCAGCTCAATTCGTAAGTGTAGGAAAAATCACGGCATGAGCGTACGGTATTACATATTAAAAAACAATTTTCACCCGTACACAATGCAAATGGTACAACGGCTGTCGGTGACGAATATGGTCACAAGCAGGGGTTTTGTGGACAGACGATTGAGATGGTAATCCAGTGTTTGTCAGACACGCGTGTATTTCCAAAGAAGCTGCGTACCGTGTGCATGGCACTGAATAAGCAGAAGATTCCTTATTGGATGGAGGAGGCACATTCTCAGCGTCTCCAAACGATACCCATCTTTAGGGGTAGTAAACGTTCGACCTGTTGAAATCACTCGCCCAGTCCTTCAAGGTTCCAATTAAGAAGAACTTGAACCTCCCCGAGGAGAGGTGGACGTACCAAGTTGACGTCATACGAATTGTGCCCTTTATCAGGAGCAGGACCCACCCTTTCCAAAACAGATAGATCTGACAGACGAGGCACTGTACAAATTTCCGAACCTTACGCCACTGGATTATTTTTTATTTATTTAACTAAAAAGTAAAGTGTATATAAGAAGGCCTCGGGATTTAAAGAGTTGAAACTGCTAATCCGAGAAGAAATGCGCAGAATCACCTCGATATCGATTTTTTTTAGTTTTTATATAATACATTATGGGATTTAATTCTCACATTTCTGTTGAATTTAATAAAAAATAAGCAGAAAGAAACAATTGCTTTGAATTACAGGTGCGCTTGCTATTTTACGCTGACCTACTGAGACTTAGTCTTCTTTTTCTTTGTCTCTATTCGCAGGTTCCCAGCCTGTTCTTTTACCAGATTCGTTAATTTAACTTAATTATAAACATAAACGTATTTGAGCAAATTTCGCAAATAATTTTTTATACGAGGTGTTTTGAAAAACATGAACGGGGGTTTAAAGGCAGATTCCTTACCTAACAATAAGACAAATATTTTATTGAAATTTATAATGCCTTATTGTAACCTTTTTGGTTATAATAGAATTTCATAAATACCACCAGGGGCGTAAGTGAGTGTAATGAATCAATTTTTTCTAATAAAGAAACATGCACGCCGCTGTTTTTTTTTCAGACTGTAACAAGGGTTCCTAAAAGCGAATCAAAATTTAAAAACAGTGGCGTGTACTTATTTTTTTAAACAATATTTACCAACTTGCTCACACGTATACCCCGGCTGCATTTTTGGAATTCTATTGGGTAATTTCAACAATATATTGTAAGCTGTTTCTGAAATTTTTTGATATAATTATTATATCGAAAACTAAGCTGTGTGGACACTTGCTGTTATAAATTATTTTTAGGTAAGGAATCTGCCTATGAACAGAGGTCCATGTTTTTCAAAGCACCCTGTATAACGGTATAAATAAGTTTGCATATTCCAGTCATCTAATTTATCTCTGACACCTATAAATTTTTGAAATTTACAAATGTATACCTCCTTACTGATGGTAGGAGATAAAGCAGTTCTTGTTAAATTACTTATTAGTGATAGTAGAAAAAGATTCAGAACTTAAATATTTCGATGCTGCAATATTTCGAGGAGCTAGTTTGGCATCTCCCACCCAATTTATACTGACGAATTTCCACTTTGACCTCTGGTTTTCTTTAATCGCATGGATTCTTTATCTCGAAAATAAGAAAAGCGGTTTTTGACGCTATAACATACGATCACTAACCACAGTTCTAATACGGCCCTGGCCGTTTCTCGTTTTAGCGCTTATTTAAACGATAAAACAACATAGCACCCCCGTGGCAGCTACAAAACATTCCGCTAGGCGGAATATTATGACAATGTAAGTCAATCTAATTTAACCGTGTGGTCTTGCAGTACAGTTTCAGGCTTGATAGCTATTGATTACTACTTGTTATTTTTCCATATTGATTTCATAAAAAAATTTATATCGTTTTTTCGACAGAAATGCGTATTTTACACCTACAGGAACTCTAAAAAATTGTCATGATCATTGTTGGCGCATTAAACGTTGATACAATAATGCTTTTGAAAATTAGTTATGTAACAATTTTTTCAGTTTTTAGAAAATGATGTATGTTTAAAAATTTATATCTACTTCTATAATCATAAGGAATTGTTTTCCAAAAAAATATTTGATATTTTTTACACAAAAACCTTTGAAAAATGTCAGTTTCTAACTATTGCATTTCTCATGCCAGGTTTTGCAAATCTAAAAACTGGATCTAATAAATGACCTTAAGGCAAATACAACACTTTTTTCAAAGTCTCAAGCCTCAAACTATCTACGGGAAATAATTAATAATTAATTGAATGCGTTCGGCCATTTTTGAACGTTCTGGCTTCAAAATAGCGGCCGTCAAGATTTTACATTTTGAATTTAACGGTTTATATTGGTCAATAACGATTTGTCAGATCAGAATTAAATTTTGTATTGTAATTGCTCTAGATGGACGCAATGTTACTATGTACGAGCATTTTTGAAACCATGTCAATTTTCGAACAATTATGGCTCAAAACTGGCGGCCAGTTTTTTATTATGTTTAAAGACTCGGAGCTGTAGATGAGCTACAATTTCATGTGTGTCCTAGCCCGCTAATTTATCAGTGATGCCTTCTATGAATTTTTGAAAATTTTGGTTTTAACGCCTATTCACTTAAAAACGAATTTTCAGAGCGGGTTGAAATTTGGTATTGTAAATGTTCTATTAGTACAATTTAAACTGCTAAAACTGTGAAATGAAAAAAGTTTAAAAATGATCACTTTTAAACAAAAATTCCAAAAACTGACAAACCCGACTATTTAAAAATATGTAGGGTAATAGAGATACGGATGAGCTACAATTTGTTTCGTGTCCCACTCTCCTAATTTCTCTGTGGCCTATTCTATGATTTTTCGAAAATCGACAATTAATGCTTCTTCATTTAATAAGTATTTCTAAATTGATCATAAGTGATAGTAGAATAAGATTCACAACCTAATTTTTAGGTTTAGCAGTATTTAGGGGGGCCAATGTTCCCCTCGAACCCAATTTTTGGCGGGCGAATTTGTTATTCCTGTTTTTTAATTTCTTTAATCCCAACAAATCTTATTCCAAAAAATCAACAAATTGTTATTTATATAAAAATTGTATTCTCACGAAACACTTTGTTAGCAAAAAATGCGATAGGAGGGGGGGGGGACTTAATCTCCGTAAATATTGCTGCACCATTTATTAAAGAGGCATGAATTTTTAATTTTCAAATTTATAGAAGCTAACCAAATTATATCTCATCGCTAGCTCTATGACCCCTTACAATAACAAAAATAGTGTGGGCAGTTTAATGTTCAAAATTTCTTATTCTCTCATAATTTCATGATAATTTTGACGTAAATACATGTTTTGGAACGCTTAAAAATTGGTTTTTAAACATGTCTGGTTGTTGGTGGTTTAATTCGTTCTTCCCTCATCTCGCAAACAGGTGATCCAATTTTGATGAGCTTTTGATCTAGGGGCGTGCCAACCAATTCATCGCGAAAATCAACTTTTCAGAAAATCAACTTTTCAGAAAATCCGAAACTGGAGCGAGTATTTTTATTATCAGTTTTTTCGGATGAAATTTGGGAAACCTTAAAACTGGACCTGATGAAAAGTCTTTTAATGCAAATTGAACACACTTTTTCTGCGAACTCTAGCTCTAAAATGAAAATATTGGCTAAAGGTTTTCTTATTCAAATAGGAGTTTGGAGATCGAGATGAAAATCAGTATCATAGTAGCCCTTGGGGAACACGATATTACTATGTCCGGGAAGTTTTGAAACATGAAAACTATGAAGTGAAGAAACAACAGACCACACGTTTTAGTTTAAGTTTTAGGCGTATAGAGCTATGAATGAACTGCAATTTAGTTCGTGTCCTATTCCGCTAATTTCTCTGACGTGTCTTCTATCTATGAATGATTGAAAATCGAAATATCAAGCGCGTTTTTAATGAACGGGGGGGGGGGGGGCTAAGCTAAATTGCTCGGGTAGAATGAGATTATAAACTTTATTTTTAGATGCAGCAATATAGGGGTAGTGAATTAAAAGAAAAAAGATTACCCATAAAATGTTGGGTTCTTTTTTTTAACATAATATTTGTTGTTTTCTGATGTTTATTATAATACAATAATAATTTTATAGCTAATTTAAGGTTATACATTTCTCCTCTTTCGCTTAATAAATTTTGGATGTACGGTCTGATGATGGATTTTATCCGCAACATTTAGCCTGTTATCTTCGTTTATAATTAAATCATTCCATTTCATTACAATTTATTCAATTTTGAAAAAATTATGGCACTTATCCACGTTCCCAATCTTCATCATTTGGGGGCTAACTACTTCCTTTTGCTCTTTGGTTTTCTTTAATCTAAATGAATCTTTTTTGAATAAAAAAATCTTATTTTTTTATTCACAAAAAATTTGGAAATTTTGGTTTCGCCGGCTGTACGAGCTGAGTAGTAATATTGCGATGGTTTAGTAACTGTTGGACACCGGCGCGTTTATACAAATTGAGCAAAAAAAACTTTTAGAGGGCGGTAAAGAAAATCTCATGTCTTAGATTAGATCGATACATTGAATCAGTTTCAGAATTAAGAGATTTAAGGATGAATCAAAGACATGGGGTTTGTTTTCAGCGAACTCTGGATTAAGTTTTTTTTGCTTGCTTTGTATTAGCAGAAGGCTATGGTGTTTTTTTTAATATTTTCGAGACGCCTTGGCGTGTTTCAGCTACCCAAGCAAAAAACTTACATTTCAAGAAATTCATTCACTGCATTCTACTTTTGTGTTAGTACTACACAGTTCCTTACTATTCATAATTCGCAGGAACACATCCACATATGATTTAAAGCGACGTCAGATACCAATTTCACCTACTTTAAACTATATTATTGGAAGAAATCTAAAAATTTCAAATGTTTGAAGCGTATTAGGTACTAGTTTTCGGATTTTGATTGTTTTCCTGAGAAGGAATTGCATTTTTTTTTGTAAACATTGTAACGATTTATGAAATATATGTAAAGGTTTGCGTCAGCATCCATATTGTAATTGCTCTAAAACGTTCTCGATAACAAGGCATATACGCGAATCAATGCTCGCAACCCACATTCCCTCTTGTTTTGTCTGTTTGCGTCATTGTCGTTGGAAAAGCTTTCGTTAGTTCGGGAAAATTTCGAAAGAGGGCTCTATTGGTTGCAACGCCTAGTGTCGCGACGGCGTACCGGCGAACGTTAAGACACCGTATTGACCGCCCGTCACTCCCTCTTTCTTTATGGGTGAATTCTAGATATGGTCATTGTTTTCGTTTTATTTTATTAAGCATAAATGGAAACACGAAACAACATTAAAGAATAAGGTGCAATTACTGCTACTTGTTTGACATATAAAGCAGCTTTTATTTGCAAGTTTTGTATCTACATACAAAGTGCAGGAAAGGTGCGACAATGTGGATTGAATTTTTAAGGGCTCTACAATGCAATCGATATACATTATTACAATTAATCTTACATCTAGCATCTATCTACGTCTAATGTACATAATAAAATAGGAAAATTGTACACCTATGTTTAAAGTGGGCGTCTACATACATTTTAATAACTACTACTAATTGATAATTGCCTACAGTGAACAGTAGTTATGCTAAAGGAAGCTTCATGCGTTCACCACAGACACTTAATATGTAAATTCTGTGGAGCCTGCTGTGTATGAGCTGTGGAGAGAAGTTCCTTGGAATCGAAGCACCCAAAAGCCAAAGCACACGCACTACTTCCTGGGGCAGACGGTCAAGCTGTGGTCATGTCCCGAGGCAGCAGTAGCTTGAGGCAGTACTGCTGTGACAGGACAATATCACAGCCAGACCGAGACATAGCGGCGACTCGCGGCACGGGCACTGACTGTATCGAGGGGGAGATGAGCAACCCCTTGCTCAACCGCCGCCATGGCAACGTCTGCGCCGCCGCCGGCCGCACCCCACATCACTAATGTATATACACATACAGGGGGGAAGCTATTGATCGACTCTTACCTTGTTGACTTTCGGATGGGTCAGATCCCGAACAAACTGTGTCGTCTGCCCTCTGTACCTGAAACATGTTGAATATATCTGTAACCACCTTACTCCTCAAGTATCTGTTTCTTGCTTTCTGCTCCGAAAAATGAACTTTCTCATCTAAAATATAAATTCGCAGAAAATTCATATTAGGAAATTGCCTAATAGTTTGTAATTAAATACGTTCACGGTAAAACCAAACAGTTGACGGTAATAATCCGTCTTAAGAACGACCAGTTACAGCACTTATTAGCCTCTCTGTAAATAGGAAATAGATTTAAAAGAAATTAAATATCTTCTAAAATCAACGTTTTCTTGTAGATGTTAACTGTTTCATATCATCGATTTTTTTTGTAAAAGTGGCACATATTCCATGATCAACGTGTGTAAGACACGTACCCACCTGTTTAAAAATAGTGATACGTGTGTACGCAAACGCGTGGGTGTATTTATATTTAACCCAAAAATTTTAGTCCCATTTGTAAATACAAAATAAAGATACTAGTGCCGCCTACGTATATTTCCAATTACAGTACAACTTTGATTATGAGAACCTCGAATAATCCGACTGTGATTACCGCAAAATCTTTTAAACAGGGCATGACAATAATTGTGTTAACTTGAAAAGAAATTACAATGCGAATTAAGCTCTTTGTCACACACATGCATGCGTTTGTATTTAAGCCCGCAAGAGTCCCATATACATAGTTATGGTTGCCAACGGTGCGCACTGTACTGAGAAGATTAGGCAACTTTTACCTTTACTAGCACGTATTCGCGTAAATAAATGCAAAATACCCACCCACCCATCAAGATATGGTATTTAACCAGTTTTTTTTCCATCCCTCAACTTTAAATATTAAGAAGTGCTTACCATCTTTTATTCATATAATATACTATTGTCAAGTCACACCTTAATACATATCATTCTTCTTTTATGTATATGTAAAACAGAAGTATTTGATAAATGCCTCGTAACTCTGTCATCTGGACAAATACAAAAAACTACTTCCTCTTAATAGATATTACAGGATTGAGTACCTACTCACTAGGGAAAACGCTTTATCAAATTTTCAGAATAAACAGCTTTTTATACAGCATGGCTTTTTCTCGTAAAATTGAAAATACAAAATTGTGTTTATTTTGGGCACTTAAACCTGAGACACACTGTCTCTGAAGGCAATCAAACTGAGCACATTGTTGACCTTCAGAACTCGTGTGTTCGTTCGTTGTATCATTACTTTTATTGAAACCAACTTTAATTTGAAACATCATTTTATACAATACAATTATAAAATTTGTATTAACGCATTATAGGCACCAAAATAAGTAAAAAGGTTCCGATAAACTTGAGTACAAAAACCGCTTCGTTACGGAGTTACACCTTCTAAAGATATAATCTTTTTTTTTTCGATAACTTTAGCAAAAGTTTTACTAACATTTTGAAATTCTGTATCTGAGCATTGCTCATCTAATTTAGTATTTCTAATAATTTTTATTTGAATAAGTGCACCAGAGCGGTTCCATTGGAGGGGGGGGGGTAACTTCTAAATATTTTTGATCTTTACAAGTTTTGTCTATAAAGTCTTACTTCCTATACACAAATCTTAGATAATTTAATATTTTTGGAAAATCAGCAATGTTGAAAAGTATTTCTAAAAAGCCCAATTAGTTTCCACAAACTTTAA
Source organism: Ctenicera cuprea (assembly GCA_958336395.1). Lineage (NCBI taxonomy): Eukaryota > Metazoa > Arthropoda > Insecta > Coleoptera > Elateridae > Ctenicera > Ctenicera cuprea. Next base: position 57,722,314 of record OY284490.1, read on the forward strand.
GGTTAAGTCGAACAATGAAAAAAGTTCCCATAAACATGGGTCACGAAACGCTTTGCTAGGGAGATATGCCATTGCTACTAGCAACCTTCATGCGGTTGTCTGTCCCAAACGTTACCCATATAATTTGTTTTTTTGCTTTAATACGTCCTCTTGCATTAAGTTTTATACAGAAATAGCCGATTTTCAAGTTAATTTTTCAGAACAATTATAAATAGCAAGATATTTTTTTTATATTTTAAACAAGACTTCATTTCTTTCTTTCCTTTAATGCGGTTCGAAAAACTCTTCTTTCGCCCCTGACAAAACACTTATTTGACAAAGTTGGACCAAACAGTCGGTAAAATTTTAAAGACACTTTTCTATTAAATATTCAATTTGGTAATAATATACTTTTACCCATCGCTTTGCAAAGGTTAGCAGCCTTAAATATGAAATTCATTGGCAATTTAAAATATTACTTCGACGCACTCTAACGCCTAATCGACTGAATAGAAAATTGAATGCTCTAACAGAATCTGTCAGAAAAAATATGGAATGCTATTTAAGAAAAATAGTTGCTGTAACTTCCGGTTTAATCGGAAGCAGGAAATGGAATGTCATAAAATGAGCTTTTATGAATAATTAAACACCCTATACTTTCATTTTATTAAAGCAAAATTTGTAAAAAAAAAACGGGTAGCTGGTTTTCTTGTCACTTGGTATATATTGTTGTAGTATTTTAGAAACCGTTTAAACAATATTAAGTTATAAGAGTTTATTGATCATTCGCCGATTGTAGTATTGGAAATATTAGGTGTCTATTTCAATAATGCATGTAAAACACACTTCATGTTGTTCAGGCAGTAGTAGCAGTAGCAACAATCGTTGCAATAAACATAATAATATCTAATGCTGGTTGTTAGGCATGGCATTGCTGTGAAAATGGTATTTTATGCTTAGTCATTAGTTTTAAGGGTGGAAACAATGAGAGTATAATTAAGATATTCGTAATTTCTTGCTTATTTCAAAATAGCATTATAAAACGCAGAAAGAAAATTAGCTTTCCAATGACAATAATGTAGATGGATTTGAAATGGAGACCGAGTAATCAGCAACTTTTTGAAATGAAACATAAGCTTGTAAATAAAGTATTGTGTTCAATTTGTTGATTTTATTGTTGCAATTGGTGAAAAAGTTATTACCAAAAAATTAATAGGAATGTATTTGCGAATCAAGAAAAATGAATTTAATTTTAGGAGACTGTAACGAAATATGATACTTAACACATTTTTGTGCTTTTGGTATTTCAAACGATTTATGATTTATTAGTTACCATTTCAATTAAGATACCTTTTTCTTGTCAAAACCTATAAGATAATTTTAAAAATTGATTCATTTCAAATTCAGCTACATCAGCGAAAAGCTAATATTTTTCTACAGTTCTTAATACTGGAACGAATTCTGTATGTTTCTAAACAATTTTGAGTTCCCAGTTATTAATATTCATCCAGTATAATATGATAAATACATACTTATAATTGAAACCAGTCATATTAACAAGAATTACACTAATATAGAAAAGTTGTATAATTTCCTGAAGTATGGCATAAACCATTACAATCATACTTACCATTCAACGTCAGGTCGGCTGTACAACATGTACGTGGTGGTGGCTACATACATATAACACATTCCACCGACTATAGCCAAAATTGGCCAAATCTGAAACAATGTTAAATTAATTAACATTTATCATCTTTTCAGTACTACTATGGCCGATGGAAATGGGCTAATGGAGCATGATATCCATGGATCAATAGTACAAGTCAATGGCAGTCATTCTGGATCATCAGGTCGTAGCACTCCTAATAATGCTAATGACCCAGCACCTGGAAAATTGTTTGTTGGTGGATTAAGTTGGCAAACTTCTTGTGAAAAACTTCGCGAGTACTTTGGCATGTTTGGCAATGTTACAGATGTTCTTATCATGAAGGATCCTGTTACACAGGTATATATAATAAATTAATGTCTATAGTTTTCTTTATTTTAAACAAATTTCTCTTATTCTGTTTGCAGCGTAGCAGAGGATTTGGATTTATAACATTTTCTGAACCTTCAAGCGTAGAAAATGTTCTCAAAGTACCGATTCATACGTTAGATGGCAAAAAAATCGATCCAAAACATGCTACTCCTAAAAATAGACCCAAGCAACCAAATAAAACAAAAAAAATATTTGTTGGTGGCGTTAGCCAAGACACATCAGCTGAGGAGGTGAAAGCTTATTTCAGTCAATTTGGAAAGGTTGAAGAAACAGTAATGCTCATGGATCAGCAGACTAAGCGCCACAGAGGATTTGGATTTGTTACATTTGAAAATGAAGACATAGTAGATCGTGTTTGTGAAATTCATTTTCATACCATTAAAAACAAAAAGGTTGAATGTAAGAAAGCTCAGCCGAAAGAGGCAGTTCAGGCCAATGCACAGTTGTTAGGCAAACGGCTAATGTTGAGTAGTTTGGGAATGCGAATGGCAGCACCTGCAGCTGGGCCAATGGCTGCCGCTAATCAGTTGGCCGTAGCTCAAGCCCAAGTTCATGTACAAGCAGCAGCTGCAGCTGCAGTTGCAGCTCAAGCCCAAAGTGCCGCAGTAGCTGGATATGGCAAGTTATTTGGGACATATCCCCCATTAGCAAGTTATCGTTATGCACCCTATCCCCTTCCTACTGTTGGTGCAGGAGTAGGTGCTGGCGCTGCTGGTGCAACCCCTACCCAAGCTCCGGGCGCAGCAGCTCCTACTCTAGCACCACCAGTTACTGCCAGTCCTTACCAAGGCTACAACCTTACCAATGTGGACATGTCCAGTTTTCAAGGGGTTGACTGGAGCTCCATGTATGGTATGGGTATGTATGTGTGAGTATGCTACATTTGCTCATTGATATGTTTTTTTATTAATTTTATTGTTCACGTTGTGAGATTTTCGAGGCTCACTAGACTTCCAACAATGTGTTTCCAGTTGTCAATGGCGGCGCCTTGTGCCTATTTCGACTGTGCGTTTTGATATTATTGATATTGATAATATATGTACATAGTTATTTAATGGTATTCCGCTATGGGCAGGGAGCATCACTTCCGCTTGTGTCCGATGCCGGCTTCTGCTCATTTAGCATTTAGCAATAACTCGCAATAAACAGTATTAAAAAAAAACTCATCTAAATGCAATATTTGCGGTTCTTACAATTCTTAATAAATTTGTCGCAATAAATATTTTATACTTAAGTTTCATTATTCCCATATTCGATAATTTTAGATTAGAATGTGATTAACTTGAATGTGTTATTCACTTCAAGCATGTACTTATTGTGTACTTAATTTTGAATGTGTATGTGTCTCCCTACTTGAACACAACCTATTGACATTAATTTATTTGTATTCTCTTTTGTTAAGATCTCATTCAAAGCTAGGAAATAAGTTTCTTTTTAATTTATTGTAGTTCAGCAACGCCATAGCTTGCCGATCTCGGCCATTAATTTATTTTTGCAGTTCTAGTCAAGGCGATCTCGGCCTGCATTATCACTCACTAGACTAAGACCTGCCTACATTCCGTAGTAGCTATGCATCGATTTTGTGTGATTCGCGGACCAATGCGTCTTTTACCTGGCCAATGTGCCATGGTGCAGAGAAACTAAGAGCACCCTCACACATGGTATTATTTTTGGGCAGCTATTTCGTTAATTTACTTTTTCTTTGCAGTTTGTTTATACAAAACGTTATTGTTTGCATATACCAACTTGCTCTTGGTTTCGAATTGCTAGTAGTAATTTTAAAACGAACATACTGGTGTTTTTACAATATGTGTACAATATTGTACATAACTAAACTGCCGCTTGAGCGTGAACTATTGTTGAATATTGTGATAGTTGTCGGGCAGCAGCGGTACCAATTGTCTTAGATTATGCACATGCTTTCTATATTGCCTTATCAACCCATATCGTGTATGTTGTGCCAAAATGTTCTTCATCTCTACAGGCTCATTATAGACAGTATTTCTGGGAATCATGTGAGTAATCTAAGACAACAATACAATTTTTGTGTAAATTATATCCAGTTGACAGCAATAAGCGTTGAGACAGAATGAACCCTCTATTTTTGTATTGGATTATAAGTGTTAAGACATAATAAAATATAGTTTCACTTGTTAAATAAACCCTTAACTATGTATGTATATGTATATATACAGTAGTTTTTGGAGGGTTGGTCTGGAAATGTGGTCAGAACAGACCTAATTACACCTGTCGTAGATATTTATGTTTAGCTGTTTGTCGTATGTATTTTAAAGTTACTGTAGCTACATAAGAACTGTATTTGATAGTTACTAGCATTAGTGTTTGTAGTATGTATCAGTGTGTAGTGTAGATGCGACATTAGTCGCAGTTGCACTGTAGAGCCGTTACGAATAAAGTAGTTCCATAAAGTAGCGTGCTGCTTGATCATTCCTGATGCTTGGCTGGCCTGGACATTTGGCCAGACCAGCGTGGTAGCTATTAACATAGTCTCTAGTCTAATCACCGCTTTCTGTGATAACAGTCTGGTCACTCACTGCACGGTCTGTGTGTAGATGTGTCTACGTGCCTTACCGCGCCGCGGACCTGACAATAGCCATTGGGCGTCGATGGATGTAACGTAGAGACGTAGTAGAGAGGTAGACTGGCCTGTTGAATGTGTATGCATTTGCAGTAGTCTCTGTATTATTTGAATGACACTTAGCCAGTGGAGGTTAATCATGGTATGAACTGTGGTCTTTAAAACATATTTGCCTTGTTGTCTTCCTCAGTAATATTGTAGCCTTCAAATTACAGAAGTTTTGATTTCTAAATTTTTATTTATATATTTTAGTAGTTTGGATTTCTTACAATCCATATTAGTAATAACATCGTACAGGACCACTCATAATATGTAGGTAATAAATACATATCCCTTTTTAGAATAGCATACGTAAATCACAATAAGATGTAGGTACTTATTTAACAAAATTTCACTTGAAAAATCAAAGGAATTGTTTCATTCCAAACTGTGTAACTCATGTGATGTACAAATATATCATAAGTAATAATATATTACTAGTTTACATCAATTAAATGATTAACTGAAATCGATCTCTTTTAACTTCAAGCAGTAACCCATCCTAATGCACTGGACATAATCCAGGTAAGTGTATGTTGTTTATTAACCACAAGGAAGTGAAGTGTTTCAAATTGGTAGGTCTACATACAATATTCAATAAGTGGAGAAAAGTTCTATTTACTACGTTATAAATGAAACAAACTTGGATTTAGCATGAAGGAATAATTCCAAATTATTGTTTTTCTGAGTAATGTCTCTGAAAACGAATATGTTTTTGTTAAGGTACAAATTGATCAACAACGACCCAATATTTTCAGTAGCTATATAGGAAACTATCGATATCATTTTCTTCAAAAAATGTATTTTGTATACAGCCTGAGCCAAAAGACAGGCTTTAATATATTTCTGCTATTTGAGATAATAGGTGAAAAATTATTAATAAAAGTTGTGCTTACCCACACCTACTATACACCGACATGTAAATCTTATATAGGGTTCCCCTAAAAAAATTATTGATAAGGTGATACTTTTATTAAATAAAACGCCCATATATGTATCTTCATGGTAAGACCATTTAATTCTCGGTAAAAAAAATCTATATAAGTATTTTTTTTGTAAATATTTCAATACAATTACATACCTACTGTCCTACAGCTCGCGCGCTCACGGCCACACGCAAAGGAGGGAATCGTGGCGCGCCATGGATAACAAATAAAGTGACGCTTATGTAATGAAACAGTAGCACACCTGACAGATTTTATATTTTTCATCGCCACCCGGTTTTGTTATTTGCGTGTGGAGTTATTTAGATTTTTGGTTAGGAATTAAATGGTGTTGGCACATTTAATTTAAGAAAAGTATTATTTTTGCAATAATTTTTTATGGGCCACTGTAAGATTTTCATGTCAGTTTCTATCTAGGATTATGTTTAGTACAGGGTTCACAAATGGTCACGTTTTTAGATAAAAGTTGCCTTTTTCTACGTAGATTGCATTTCACTAAAGTCTTTAATTTGCGGCCTTGATTCACCACATTTTTTAATTTCGCGCTATTCCGTCTATACTTTTTTGTTTGCCTCAAGTTGGTATATCGAGCGATTTTGACCTGAAAGGGGCTTGCTTGTAAAAGTGAAATATTGTATGCTAGTGAATAATTTCCACGCAAAAGCAAGGATCAAACGAGCAATGTTTATGAAAATTTATTTTCAAATTAAATAAAACTAGGTACAATTAATTTATAAGCCTTGACAAAATCATTAAATGGTCACTTTTTTCCAAGCGAAATAGCGACCAAGTCATTATTTTTTTGTTATAATCAGTTGTAAATCCTGGAAACAACTTTAATAAGTAGGTAACGATTTTTACCTATCTTCTCGAATAACAGAAATATATTAAAATCTTTATCTTTTCATTCGGCTGTATATGAAATTAACTAAAATGGCAATGCTTAAAAAATAATTTTTTTTTGTCCCAATTCACCAAATAGTAATAGTAAGCGTAGTTACTGATTGGCAATGTGGCTTAAACAGGTATATTCTATGGTCTTCCATCAAAAATTAAAATAGCCTTAATTTTCAATTTAAAAAACTCGTAGAAAATGTAGTGTTCTACTTAAAAAAAGCAAGTTATGAACTATGACACATTCAGAGTATGTTTTTGCACCGCTGCATAGGGCGTATTACAACATTCAACTTAAAAATATGTGATTATACTACATGGTCTTGAGCCAGTGGTCAGACAGAACGATACATTTTAAAAGCGTCGCGATAACAATACTCGATACTTTCTAAAAACAAGTATAACGATACCGATACTCAATACTTTTTGAATAAAGTATTGCAATACCGATAGACGATACTTAAAAAAATCATCAGTAGAGCTAGGGATAGTTGGGCAATTGTTTTTTTTTTATAAATAGATAAAGACGTTAAGGGAGGCTCGAATTAAATTCTATTTTGGGCGTATCCACAATACAAAACGCCAAATTTTATTTTGCTTTTTTTGCCTTGGGGGTTTTGAGCGATTTTGTTTTTAGACGATTTTGTTTTTTTTTGCTTTTTTAGACTGTTTATGCTTAATTTGTTAAATTCGAAAACATTCTATGGCGCCTAAATTTTTTACACATTCAAAAGTGTAGTTTCTAAGTATCAAAAAAAAAATTTAAAATGCTTAAGTACTAATAGTAATGAGAAAAACCTCTTCAGTTCTCACCAGAACAATTATTTGTACCTTCAAATGTACATTTCAACTGCTAAGCAGTCATCTTCAGTGAACTAAAACGTAAGAAACAAACACTACGCCAAAGTGGAAAACCACAACCAAGCAGACAAGTAACTTAAGCCTGGTGATAGAAGAGTCAAATTTTAGTTGGTTGTCGTATTTATACCTGATGTGTGTCCCACTTCCTCCATTGCGTTAAATTTTAATAAAGCTGAATAGGAAATTAGGCTAGAATCTTGATTTAAAATATTACTTTTGTATTTTTCAATAAACTTGCTTTCCATGCATTATTGACTTGTCTATTATTTGAAACTTTTTAAAATTTTTAAACCTTTGGCTTGTATTGGATGTCCGGTTTCAAGAATATGAGCTGCAACCCAAGATTTGTCTGGCCTGTTAAATCTAAAGCGGGCTAAGCGTGCTTTGAAACGTGTTCCAATTTTTTCTTAGTCTGACCTATGTAATGCATGGAACAAGAACAATTAACGTGGTAGTTGCCAGATTTTACTTTGTTCTTAATGGGGTTTTTGGTTTTTCAAAGTAATTTTATTAGAAACTGTAGGGTAGAAGCCAGGGATGCTAAAAACTATATTTCTATTTTGTTAGGGACAAGTGGATGGTAGTATGAAAGGGAACCAATGTTGTTGGGTGTTTGAAGAATTGTTTTTGAAGTGTAGTTTTTGTGAAATTTATATTTTTGGCGTTGGCTGTTTGTAAATAGTGACCTAGAGATACCATTGAATTTAGCAACTTCTTTTATGCAATTTAATTCGTTTTGTAGCGTTTGATGATTGTGGAATGTTTATTATTCTGTGGATGAGTAAATTAATAACGGCATGTTTATGGAGCTGGCGTATGATGCCAATGGTTTGTGATGTATCTACCTGAGTGTGTTTTCTTCCTGAAAATGTCACACTCTAATGCTTCCTGAGTATTTCTGATGACTTTCAAATCAAGAAATGGAAATTCGTTGGAATATTCTTCTTTGAATGTGAATTTTATTTAGAAAGGTTAGAGTAAAGATTCAAAAGAGGCTCATTAGGGGATTTGAAAAATATCTGTTCTTCTACCTATCCAACTGTTTTTAAGAACTGTAATTACTTGTTTACATAATTAAAAAAAGTATCGCGATACTCGATACTTTTTTGGAAATGTTTCGCGATATCGATACTCCAAAAGCTTCGCGATACTTCTGGCCACTCTTGACTAACATTTAGCTGAAAAAGTTTGTTAACTCTACGAAAACACTGCTTTTGCAAATTTTATTTGTGAAATCTGCAAAAAAAATCTCATATTTATCAAAGAAAGTAGAATAACTTGGCAATGTGAGTTACAACAGAATTTTAAAAACGAAACATTCAGAGAGGCAATTAAACGGAGAATAAGAATATGCAAACATATATTTAAAAAAACAGGTTTGGTACGCCCCTCTGATATGGAAGACCACGTATAAACAAAATACGCACAAATTGTCTAGTAGCCCACATATACAATATATTTTTGGTAACTTAGTAAAAGCATTGTCAAAGAATTTTGCATCGTTGGGACCCTATGTACTTCTGCTTCAAAAATATGTTTGTAGTCTGTAAAAGGTTGCATCTATTTCAGTTCTCCATCAAAACGCTTTTTCCTTTGCAAACGACAAAAGTCAAAAAATCCTATTGTGGCTCGACTGTCCATTCGCCTTTGGGAAGCATTTCTTTTGCATTGCATTATAGCCGAGAGGGGAAGCAGAAAAAAGGCCGACGGAAAAAAATCGCGTACAAAAAGCCGATTTAAAAAATATGAACCGCGGAAGCACTGAGCTCAAAGTCGCTTAATGAGTATTTATATTTTAAATTAAAAGTACTAACAATTAAAGGCTATAGTAAAATATTACAGTACATCTTATTTAAAATATAAATAACCATTAGGCAAACTTTTATATAATACGAATATCGTTATTTGTAATTTAATTCCTCACTAAAACACACAGTTAACTTCAAGGTTTTCTAAATTTTGACTTGAAAATCCTATTCTCCGTACAATAATACACAAAACATGTCAGTTGTATCAAGCCGCTTAATCCAATGGTTTACTAGAGAATTCAATCTTGGCGAAAAATACAGTTTGCAGGAAAGTCTGGATATTTCCTCAATATGTCCAAATACTTTGTAAAATACGCCATTACAGGGTTACGATTTTTACGTAGTATTGATTGAACGAAAATTTTGGAAGTCAAAATTTTGACGGAAATACGTATTTTGGAAGCCCAAGAATCAAAAAAGTATATTTAAAAAATGCCTGTCTGTGGGCGGGTGGGTGAATGTGTTAGCTACATAACTCCTAAACAGATAGTCCGATATCAATGAGCCTTGGGGGTATGTCGATAATTTATCGATAAAATTAACTTGACAAAAAAGGTGTTATGGTCAGTATTGTAGAGAAAAACGTTGATACAAAAATATTTTTGACAAATTTTTATGTAACGATTTCCAACATACAGGAAATAACGTATAGGAAAATCCAGGCGTGCGAAGTGCTTCGTTAATTTTTACTCCCCTCGCTATACGGAGTATAGCTTTATTACGTTCCTCGCTGTATGGAGTATAACTAGAAAGGTTTTGTTATTTTGTATTGGCCTTCAAAGATTTTCTATTTATGGCAACTTCCATCGAAGTGTTTTCGCTTTGGACTTACTCGCCGATATACGCGTTATGCCTAACAGAAAGGTAGATTTATGGCAAGCGTTTTCCATCTAAACATTTTGACTAGTAACCGTATTGAAAAAAGTTGTTGAGAGACCGTTAAAGCGGCCGCTGCAAACGCGTCCGCGTTTGTGTACGCGTGCGTCTGGCTGGGTGTGTGCGTGTATGCTGATGGGTGGGGCCAGTCTAACTAATAGGCGTATTTAAAATCACGTAACTGCCAGAAAACGCGTTGTTGATATTAAAAAGTATCGTTTTGTTTCTTAATTTTTAAAATCTTGCACATCTTAATAAAGTACTTCAAATGGTCTATCAAACTGATAAAAGTTTATAACGATCGGCGTTTGCGTTTAGGAATAAATAATTAATTTCAAAATTTTCAAAAATTCTGTTTATTAAGCTGTATCGGTTCAGAAAGTTAAAAAAAATCGTGTGCAGAGCTTTTGAGAAATTTTTTTGAATATTTTCAAAATTTTGAAGCCTCGTCATTGCGATATTTGTCGGATATTCGAAATTAATTTTATTTCATCGTGTACTACCTAGGAAGGGTTCTCGAACAAGTAGTAGCTGTAGCGGCCGCCATTTTGAAGCTAAAGAGTTCGGTAAAAAAGTTTTCGATTTGCCTTAAGTTCTTCTCTCAGATTCCGTGCTCAAGTTTTCAAAATTTTGTTTTTGAAAAAGAAGCTACCAAAGAAACATGTCTAACTTCCGTTTTCGGTTTCAGATTTTTATGAAAACCTTTACTAGAACTACAATTTTCGATATATCTCCTTGATTTAAAATTTCATCAAAATCGGTGCAGTCACCCACCCACACACACACACACCCACAGACAGGCATTTTTTAAAAACCACTGTTTTGGTTGTCTTGACGTGTATTTCCGTTAATATCTAGATTTCGAAAATTTTACTAAAATCAATAATTCCCTATACCGAAGGTATATGTGAAAGTAAAAATTATTGTGATATGGATTAAGCGTTGAACGCTTAAAATATTTTATAATGGCCTTTAAAACAGTATCTCTTGAAATAAAGAAGTTATAGTGGGGAGTTTTGGCTGGGATACCCTGTCACACTGGTCTCTTGCGTTCTTTGTACGGTTCTATTATATATATAAAATGCAATATTTTCAACGTAAACTTAAGTTGAGCAGAAAAAGAAAATAGGTACCTACCTAATTCTCTCGTTATTTGCGGCAATTCGAAATTCGATGCCATATTCTGCCCAACGAGCAGTGGTTAGCAGTTATTAACATTTATTAAGCTTTCAGAAATTTAACGAAGTTATAGCGCTATGAATCGTGTGTTTGTGGCTCTGAGCTAGGCGAACTCGGGCCAATCGGGGACATACGTTGTTTTATCTACCAAAGTCTTACCTTTATGAGGGGTATACTTCACGGCACATAAGTTGTGAGGAAATAGAAGCCCGCCCTACTTGCTTCCAATAATTTGAAATTCAGCGATGCAGATACTACTGAGTACTGTTTAACTACTAATATAGAAGCCATAAACATGGTCCAAAAAAGGGCACACATACGCTTAGCATTTTCAAAAATATTTACAATTTTAGAAGAAAACAAGGATGCAACCTTGGAAAGCATAAATAAAAGAAATATTGTTAGCGGACAGCTTTTTAAAAATTCTTCTCAAAAATTGTACAATATTGCTACTATACCAATGTAATGTTAAGAAAATCCGCAAATTAAAAATAACTTTTAACACTTACCTCCCAATGATTAAGATGATATTTCATCCATTCTACTGGCAAGCCTTTTGCATTCTGAAACAATTTTAAATATATGTTAAGTATAATGGTACATACAGATAGAATTATAGAGTAGTAGTTAGTGTTTTTGGAAAATCGGATGTAATAAATCTTTGCTGCAATATATAACACACAGTTTTGGGGCCTTCGTCATTGTTTTAGCGGGTACAAATAGAAAATTTGGCTGAATTTTTAAATTGCCTGAAAATTTAAGGTGCCTGTAGTGTTTCACATGGACATACTTTTAAGTATGTTAAAAATAGAAACAAATATAACAGGTTCTTAAAAAAAAGTAGCATTTTTTAAAAACAGTAACAAAGGGTAACGCCGCTTCAGAAAAGTAACTTATAGCTGACAAAGTAACTCACTATATGATCCCTGCTCTTTTAAAAATGGAGGATGAAAAACAAAATTTTTTAAATTCTTAACAATTTAATTGTAGAGATTGCAGCCATTTGAAGCAATATTGTATTTGAAGTCTCTATATTTCTGCGATCTTGTAAATATTCTTAGTGAAACTTGCTTAATATTTATTATTTAGCAAAACTAACTTAAACTATAGTGTCAAGTTTTTTGATTTTTATAAAGCAAATTGATAAACTGACTAGAAATATTTTATGATTGTGAAAATGCAGTGCTTTGGTACTATTGCAATATTACAATTATTTACAAAACCATTGTGTCAGACTTTTTCTGAGCGTGTAAAACTTCTAAAATTGTGTGTTCAGTTTTTGTTGGCGCACAGCGTACTTTGCCGTACGATGACTACGGTAGAAATGGACCGTTGCTTCTCGACTTTAAAACTTAAAAAACAAATATTTTTGTGTAACATGACGAGACAAAATATCGTAATTAAAAACATTGACAATTTTAATGAACTAGTGATAGATCATTTTGCCAAGGCAACGCGGAGGAGCGAAGTATCGACTCATAATATAAGTGTATCTAACACTTGAGTGGGTAAATAGATTTTTATCAAAAACTACAATGTGATAAGTAGTTTAACAATATAAGTGTTAGCATTCTAAAAGGATAGACTTGGCATCTGTTAATTTGCCAACCCTATTCCTTTTTAATGAAGTCAATTTACATACTTTAGTGCATTACTGCATGCATACTTTTGCATTTTAAGTGCACATGTAAAAGTGTCCTTTAAATTATTTTGTTACACTCGCCGCACTCTTTAAACGTTAAAACCCGCTAGTTCCTAGTAGCAGCAAACAGACGCACATTTTCAACGATTATTTGTAATGACCCAGTAGCAGTGGCGGCACTAGCAAATTTTGTTTGGGAGGCCCACAGTGGACTAAGTTAAAGTTAGGGGGCACTTCAAAAGCAGATGTATTATCAATTAAATAAGTATATTATTTAAATACAACTTTTAGTAATATATGTATTAACTCAGATTACAAAATGTTGTTTTATTCGACAATTTAAAATGCAAACGGAATTAAGATCAACTTAATAATATTTTTGTTTATATTTCGCCACAATTGTAAATTTTGGTTTTTTTTAATGTTGATTGCGGAGGTGTAAGCATAACAGGAGAACTATTTTATCAAATTTTAGCAGATGTTTGCTCGCCTACACAAACGCGGAACGTGATATTCTGCATTTTCGCGGTGTTGTAGCTTACCCAAGTACGTTAAAGGTTTTAGTCATAATTATTTCGTGTAGATTCTAGTTCATCAACTCCTGCAAAAATTTATAGTTTTGTTAAACTAAAATTATTGTATTTTTTAAAACATGTTAATGATTTGATGGCGCGCTCAAACTTAAAAGGTGTCATTGAGGGGACACAGTAAAATTGTGGGGGGCTAAGACTCCTGGCCCCCACTCCCGTAGTACCGCCATTGTCTAGTAGTGGTGAGAACTTTGGAAAATAGGTTGATTTATTAAATGTAGGTATAAAAAGAATTGTTACCAATTCGCAGTGTGAGGAATGAACATTTAAAACTACCTGTTCGTTTTTTAGAATTTCGTTCGTTTATTTTCACAAGAACGTTAACGTTCAAAACGTCGTTTTATTAAGAATCCTAAACTGCTTGCAAAAATTATTAGAAATCGCTGTTGGAAACAAAGTATTGATAATCTGAATTTTCCGGGTATTTTTAGGTGGGACTTCAATTAAGCAATAGATGATATAGGATACATGTTTGAGATTATGCAATTCTCTGTAAGTACCTGCTTCTTGATAGCAGCTACTATTATCGCTGCTGGTGTGTATTGGTCTAAGAAATGATAAAAAAACAGATTTTTAGTTTTGTTAAGTCTGGGATCAAGAACAAGTTTGGGTAACATAATTCTTAAAAATTAAATGTTTCTGAAAATGTAAATTATTAGCAATTTTTAAATTAAATAAAGTGCAGTCAAGAACTTCGTTCCTTTTTAACAAGAACTTGAACTTTTACAGCTCTTATACTAAAAAAACAACTTGAACTTTTAAAGTTTCTTTTTATGGTAAAGAATTGAATTTTTTAAGAGTTAATTTAAAAAACTTCCCAAACACTACCAATTCGTTCCTGGAACGTTATGTGATTTTTTAAATAAATACATAATGCCTTTTGTTAAGACTTTATGACGTACATACCACAATGTGAACACGGAAATTTAAAAAAGTTTAAGTTAGCTTCCGTAGTTGGTGTTATCAACAATATTTCGCGTCTTAAAGTTACTAAGTTGTACAAACTTACCCGTTTAACCATTTTTTCATTTAATAAATATTCTCACTAGCTAGTCTAATTTTGCAGTTTTGACAGTTAAAAAAATTGTAACAATTGTTTTATAATACTGATACTAAAACCAAACAGCAGGCCAAGTCTATTAATAATTTAAAATGAGTTTGTATATTTTGCGTACTACTGACTAGACGAAATAGCTAAAAATAAAAATACCTGTATTTTCTGATAGAAGTGTGTAAATTTGTCCGTTATTAAGACTTCAAACCTTTATACAATATTATCGGCCCAATTAGTAGTACATACTCTACGGTATAAACGTGGTTAAACCATAATATACACCGTGCTTGCGTACGTACACGCGCGCACTCGTGTGTTTATGCGCGCGCATGCTATATTTTCATTTTTTAGGAGAGTAGGACTCAAAGCTGGATTTCCTCATCAGTCGAGTAAAAGAGAACAAACAGGAGGGATCTCCTAGCCTTAAGAAGAAGAAGGAGAGTAGGAGTTCTCATCTTTGTTGTCATCCACCATAGTACAACCCCACCCACAAATAGTAACACTATCGACATTAATAGACAATTTATAAGTTCGAGCTTTACTTATTTGAAGTTTATTTTAATTTATTGTAAATAAATCAATTCTTAACTTCAACGGGTTTTGTATTTTAGCCTTATACGTATTTCAACATGTTGACACGTCATTATCAAAAGCAAGATTAAAAGTAAACAGTTGGTGTTGCTATAGGAACACTAAATTTTCATAACTTGATCTTGGTTTTTTATATCTGCGTCCAGATGACTTGATTTCTCATTCCAAAACGTCCAATAACGATGAATTTAAGAAATCAATTTGTTCATTTATTAAAGGTAAAGGAATTTCAAATGCTTCTAGTATATCCAACTTACGTTTATCATCACAAAAATGTAAACATTTTATAGTGTTATTAGATGTCATTGAACGATTGTTAAGTGTTTAGCGTAATTGGATTTATGGGGGTGTTTATACTTGTAACAACGTACGTGTTCCTTGTACCTAATATCAAAATTTCTAATTGTTTGTTCTATATAAACCGAATTACATTGCGAGCAATTTAATTTGTAGATACCTGATTTTAGTAAATTGCTGTTTTTTATTTAGCATTAAACAAAGTGTTTAAAATGTTTTCTGTTGCTTTAAAACTTACTTTACTTTTATTTGTTTTGTTTATAATTTTGGCATTTTTTTCTGATTTATTGCCAACATATAGAATTGACGCGTATTTCGCTTTATCTGATGAAGTAGTTGAATAAATTTTTTGAATAGCTAATTTGTAATTCTTCTCTTTAATTAGTGTATCATCACGTGTGCCATTATGCAAAAATACTGCCAAAAACTCCGAATATTATTTTTATGATTTTCCAACCAATAAAATTATAGTCAAACATCAATGGTTTATTGCGATTATATGCGCGACGATAGAAAATCTATTAAACTATCGCAAACAATGCGAGTTTCTTCTGTGAATCTGATTATGTTATTAAAAGAAAGCAAACGAAATTGAAAAAATTGTTGTGCTGAGAATTTTATGTATAGTTAAAAGAAAACTTAAATTTAGAAGAAATATAGAATAAAAGAGGAAAAATAAAGCAAATAAATATTATTCGGTTAGATAATTTTAACAAATTTTCTATTGTCTAGGGGATTTTCAATTTCTTGTGCAACTATAATTATAATTAACTTGTTTAATATTATTTGTTCAATTATATACCTAATGCCTATTAGATATCGTTAATAGTAATTAAACATGTATTGTCTAAAACCCCTCTAATAAAAATTATTTATTTAAACTTTTAGAAACAGTTTGAAAAGGTGGAAATAATATTTTATTATATTGTTTACTACTTTTAAAAGTGAGTGAATTTTCTTATAAAATTAATCTTATAATATTTATTTATTGATTCATTTATACATTGCTTACCTGCATTCGACAAAGTGACGCTCCATGTGTTTTCAGCTACATACTTGCTGCGGAAGTAGGTATATAGTATTCAGAGCGCCGCGCCTTCATTAAATACAGTAGTAGTTTTCTGACTAAACAAATTAATTATTTTGCAAAAACTTTTGCAGAATATGAAATATCATACTTTTAACAACATTTCTTCTCAAATAACTACCGGTAAATATTCAATAAAAAAGTTTCACGAGCCTCGCAAAGCCAACTACAATCATTTAAACGTATTGCAATCACATTTAAAATATAGTGTGTGTAGATGTTATGCTAAGTTAGATTAAAAAACGAATTTGCTTAAATTATTAAAGAAGAGCTGTTCTATAACATATTAAAATTTGAAACAGCTTTAATTATTAATGAATGTATGAGAAGTTAAATAATAAAAATAGTTTGAATTGATTGTGTGGTAGGCACGTGGTGAAACATTAATAAATATTTAACTATTTGAAATTAATAGTATATTAATAAAATAAAACACTTGGTACTTGTTTCACAATGTATTGGCTTTTATTTACTCTACTCGAATTTCAACCATCTCGGTTATCTTCAGGAGTTGTATTGTAAACTCCTAAAGATAACCGAGATGGTTGAAACTCGAGTCGACTAAATAAAAACCAACAAATTGTGAAACAATTACCAAGTGTTTTATTTTATTACTAAACTAGTAATTATTAATAGTTAAATATATATCTTCAGTTCGTTTAGAGCAATCCTTTCGTGCAATATAATTTTTAACGTGTTTGTGTATCAACTTCTTAATTTTTTTAATTAACATGGGTATACGTGGGAATAAATGTTCTTATCATGGATGCGAAAACATAAAAATGTTTTCGTTTCCAGTGAAAACTGAAGAAAGATGTGAGCAGTGGGTATTAAACGCAGGTATGTGTTACTTTTAATTTAATCAATGGTATAATTACATTTGACAAATAAAAAATTCTTAAAACTAAATTTACTTCCCAAAAACTAATTATTAAACGAATTTTCCTCAATTAATCCACTTTTTTGGGAATTTTAAAGTAAAACTTACGCCACCGTCCCGCAGTTAGTTAATTCCGAGTCGGAATTAATTAAGCTCTAGAATTTCTTCCAAAATCCCAGTTATATGTTCCGCCTATTGTTACATTGTCTATTGTATTTGTAAAACTGTCACACGCAAATGACATTTAGTGGACCTTAAACCTTAGTGGACCTCCTAAAAACGAAAATATCTAAAAACGTAGATGATACTTCCTTTATATCTACCAGTGTGATTACTATATATGAGCGGGGAAGAGAGAAAGGGGGGAATTGAAAGGGAAGGGAAAGAGAAAGACCAAACATAACCTTGTTTTTCGGTATTCTGGACCTCCAAAACGTGCATATCCGTCAAAACTACAACTTCGGAAATTGTGCTGATAACAATAACCTTCCTATAGCTATACTCGGTATAGCGAGTTAAGAATCTTTACTAAGGAGGAAAGGGGAAATACTCTGACATGATGGTAATGTATGACAAGAACTGTCAAACATCGTGAACTGCAGAATGTTCTGAACAAAAACAAACAATAACAAATCAGCGCATTAAACAATAGCCCTATAACAATTAAATTTTCTTCTGGATTTTTGCTCATCTCATTTGTTAGTATTAATCAATTATACTTTGAGCCACCCTACCTTGATAAAATACTATGTATTTAGGCCAGTGAATTTCGAAACTTTAGTAGGATGATTTTTCTAATATGCATATTGGTTCCAGACCTGAAGTAGTCGCTTAATGGTAAAACCGACACCGACATCAGTATGTAGATGAACAATTTTCCGATTAGTAATTTTTGCTGACCGCATATTTGCTTATAAGTATGAAAGAAAGTATGCATCTAATTAGGTGGGAATTGGAGTGACTCCAGGAAAGCTAGACTTTGTATAAAATTTAAAATTAGCACACGCTTGCGCGTACTATCGCGCACGTTAACGGCGGCGATCGAATAGGTATATGTAAGATATTTTACAACAGAATGCAGAATCGGGAAGTTGTATTCGCACTTATTTAAAGATCTGTACTTTTACTGTTCCTGTTTATAATTTATACCTACGTCTTTACAACTATGGCTGATTTTCGAAGTGTGTCACCGTCTTCCGATGTTTTGTCAGACGGAATGGATTCCTTGTCGATTCGCGACAAAACCCTTCTCAAGAGGTCCATATCAAAGCATCACAACAATAACTTCAAAGCTGGTTATGTTCCTGTCAACGAACAATACTTAAACAAAACAGGTTTGAGAGGTAGAAAAACTTTTGCTTTTTGGACTCTTGTGTTTCTTATCTTCATCTTAGCCATTGGTAATTTGATTTTAACAATAATAATATTGGGAGTATTGAGACTCGGCCAAGGAATGCAAAGCCTGGAACTGGTTCCAGAGAAATTTGCTATGAAATTTTTAGGCGATACAGACTTGGGTAATATTTATAAACGTGATGGGAAACTTGAAGGTTTTTGGGATTTTCCCGTTGAAGTCATTGGAGATAATGGTTCTGTATTTGTTAATGTGGCAATAAAATATGGCAGATCTGTTAATAAATTTAAAATTGATCGTAACGATACTGTTTTTAGAAACATAGAACAGTTTGAAATAAAGAGTAAACAGGCTAATGTAATATTTTCAACAAATACTCAAGAATTTAAAAATTTTAAAAACCTTAACAGCATCGACACAAAAATGATAGAAAGTAATCGTATTGCTAGTCCTATTAATAAAAAGTTGGTAGTAGAAGCAAAAGCAATTAATTTAAAAGGAGCAGAAGGAACACGTGTTGAAGGTCGAGAAATTTCGTGGTATGCTGATCAAGAAATTCATTTAACATCTAACAGTTCTATAATGATCAATGGAAAAGATGACATTTTTATTGATACAAAACGATTGCCAATGATCCTAGCAAAACATAATAATTATAATCAGTATAAAGTCTGCATTTGCATGCCACAAGGAAAATTATTTAGATTACGTGTTCCACACCCAAATACTAGAGTGTACTGTAACCAAGTTATTTTCAATCCATGTATGTAAGTCTTCAACAGCAGTTATTAATAAACACCTACCTACAAGGTTGTTTTTTTTATTTTAAGTGATTGACCCCATAGTAGTGTAAGTAGTAACTCGATTTTATATTCATAGGCATAAAACTGATAGCAATTTTAGTACTATACCTACCTTTTCTGATAGTCAATACATTTAGGAATATTTTGTCATCATTGGTATTGATATTAAAATCGAGATTTTATGAATGTGATGCTGATTTCAATTTATTGTCTTAGATACTTATTTGGTTTAATGTTTAAAGTTTACGAAAATATATTTTGTTGTTTGTTCTATCAGCTTTTAGTAAATTTTATAAGGCTTATACTGTATTTTATTAAATAAAAAAGTAATAGGAAAACAGTTAACTATCATATAGGTACATTATAGCTGATCATTAGGCTTTCTGCTTCTATGAACTTTCATATAATAAACAATAAGTATCCTCGATATAATTTCTATTCTTGTCTGAAGTAAAGTTAAGGAAACCATGTTAAGTACCAATAATTTTAAGAACAAATGTTTATATAATTATGCAGAAAATGAAAATTAGCCCCTAGGTATTGATTTCATTGATTATGTGAAAATATGTTTGTAATACTGTAACGTAAAGATCTTCCTGATTATTACATAGAATAAATAAAAGATGTACCCGTCATAAGTGTAAAAAGATTTTTCATTTAAATCCGTTATATTACCATATTTAATACATAAAGCTTATTAATAAGTTCTAGCTTTACTTCTTTGAAATTCATATTGATATTAAATAAAATACTTTGATGTTATTGTTGAAGTTATCAAGTATTTTATTTAATAACGATGCATAAAGTATTTGCCAAAGAGAAAATACAAATATTGTTTAGCAACATGCAACTGCTTTTAGTAATGTAGTAATGAGTTTTTTAATTTCTCAGTTTAAATTGAAGTACAACAGGTTCCAATACGACTTGCATGTTACATCATTAAATGTCTAGAGTATTTTCGAATGCAAGGTTAAGCAAAACAATTGTACAGTAAAGCCATAAATTGCACTAAAATAATCAACTGTTCATTTATTGTGGTATGCCAAAAAAATTTGCTTTTAACAAGAGTGCGTAAAAGAGTGATTTACAACTAAGGAACAGTGGAATTACCATTCAGTCTAGTTCCCGATGAAAATTCTCACTAAATTGTGTAGATAACAATTATAAAATGTTCTACTTTGTCTAAAAAAAAGTAGGGTATTCTTTGTACCTACTTTCAGAACAAGGAGGCAGGGATCAAAATAAAACAGAGAACGGTTCAGATCTCTGTTAGGAAACAATGCAATTTATGGTACCCAACCAAAGTTAAGTTTTTAAGAGATTACTTTACTTGTATTAATATTAAATGAAAACATTAACTCGTCTTCTCTTGCATAAAAAATTACCAGATCTAATTCCTTCCCCGTAAATACAATATTTTAGAATAAGTGCGAGCGTTAAGACAAATAAATAATTAAAAATAGCAATGCATTTTCATATACGTGTTATTTAAAAGAAGCTTGCATTAAATATTTCATTTCTAAACTCCTTTGCAAGAAGTACCTACACTGACACCGAGCTGTACATACACAGACGGTTATTAAAGGTGGTACACACAGCTAGTAGGTATTTTATGAAAGTAAACCTGCTGCATTTTGGATTCCTATAGTGAAGAAAATTGTTTTCATGGGAAACTCATTTATCATGTCAACTATGATGCACAGCACACACATATCAGAGCTCTGTATCTCATTTGCACTGAAAGATGCATATATTTTACGTGTTTTTATAAGCAGAATCAAATTGTTGATGCACTTTTTAAAGTTAATCTACCGTTATTGATCTATACATAAACTGAAATTTTCATTTTCCTATACTTTCAGTTTGCAAAAATGGGATATATTTGATTTCGTGAAAAATTTCGATTTCGAGGGAAATACTTGTTTTTAAAAAAATGTGTCTGTGGGTGAGTAGGTAGGTATGTATGTGTGTAAAGTAAAGTAAAGTCGGTGGCATTACACCCCAATGAGGAGTTTGGCCTGCAATGCGGTGGGTCAGGGCCACCGGACCATCGCTTCCGATACCCAGCCGTCTCGCACTCTTATATGAAGTACGGGGTGGTGTGGTAAGCACCACGCCTTAGACGGCTGCCTTACTTCCTTCACCCCTCGAGGAGTTTGGTTCCCAATTTTTAAAAAGCGACTGGGTAGGCCACCCGCCAGGCATCCAGTCTCAGATTTGAACCCAAGACCTTCCGCGTAGCAGCCAAGTGCCCTAACTCGACCACTCTGGCAGGTATGGGTGTGCTTCTCTTAACTCCCAAGCAAATAGACCGATTCTGCACTTTGGAAAATAGGGGTATTTACAAGATTCATTGAGAAAGTAAGCTTTTGGAAAAAAAAAACGAAATAGGAAGACAGACATGTTTGCTTGGTAGAATTATTTTCAAAAACAAATTTTCTAAATTTAAAAACTGAATCTGACAGAACCCGCCTTTTCTCCGAACTTTTTAGCTTCAAAAGACCGTCATTATTATGTTTTGTAAATTTTGGATTTAATACCTTATTACTGAAGAACGGCTTGACACATAGGGATGAAATTTGATATTAAAACAGCCCCAAGGGACTACACTGTTACTTATGTAGGCAAATTAAAGCCTTTTCAAAAAATATGTATTTTCGGTGGCAGCCACCTAGAAAACGAAAATTCGGATTTTTTTATAAGTAGGATCGAGTAGTGTAAAACGCCCTTAAATGTCATTATTTTGACGTTACTTAACGACAGATACAGCAAATTGTTAATATGGTTCTTCAAATTATCTAAAGTTTCCAAAGTAACAACATACATTTTTATTGAAAACATATTCTCGTATAAAGAAGTCTCGGTTGCCTACGGATAGACCTGGGTAAAATATCAAACTTTGGTTGGCATCGAACATCGACTCTAGTATAAAGAGTATTGAAGTACCAAAGTTTAAAGAGTATTGAAGTATCGGAACCACGTACCACTTTGTGTACCATTTCTGCAATCGGGCAAACTAGCCAATTTCAAATATTGTATAAAAAACTTTATTTAAAAATATTTTGAATTACTTGTGTGGTAGGCACATGATGAAACATTATTAATAAATATTTAACTATTAAAAATTAATAGTTTATTAATAAAATAAAACTCTTGGTAATTGTTTCACAATTTGTTGGTTTTTATTTACTCGACTCGAGTTTCCACCATCACGGTTATGGGTTATCGTCAGGAGTTTACAAATAAAACTAACACTTAAAACCTAAAGATGTACAATACTACCCATTCTGTCGTCGCCGATTTTAAGTGTTAACACGTGTTTTTATGCTTTGTATAATGTAGGTCCAGGAGGGGTGAATTACCTAAATCGGTGTGGTCGTTTACTATATTTTTATTGTTATTTATTGCCTTTTTAATTTCTAAATTTTCCAATTTATTTAAACGGTTGCCCTTGTTTTCTACGTGTAAAATTTTTGTATCTGTGTGTCTGGAAAAATGATTGTTTGTAATACAATGTTGGGAGATGCCGGTTGATTTATGATTGTATTTAATTGATCTGATGTGTTCTTTAATTCTTGTATTAAAATTGCGGCCAGTGTGTCCTATATACATTACATCACAATTAGAACAGTCTATTTGATAGATACCATTTTTTGAATATTTTTCTATTGTGTCTTTATTGTTTACTAGATGTTTATGGAGTTTGTTCGGATTGCGCATAGCTACGGTAATATTTAATTTTTTGAGCCTGTTAGAAACTTTATAGCTAACTCTACCTATATAATTGATTTTTGACCATATTGTTTTTTCAATTGTTGTCTTTTGTTCGTTGTACAACAGATGTTTTACATTTTTTTTTGTTTTTTCTTTAAAATGTTATCGACAAATTGCTCCTTGTATCCGTTTTTTAGGGCTATAAATTTAATTGTGCTAAGTTCTTTATTGAAATTTTCGGTAGACAGTGGGATATGAATGGCGCTGTGTATCATACTACTGAAAGCTGCTTTTTTAATTTTGATTGGTTGTTTAGAATTTGAATGTATGACCATGTCTGTACTTGTGGGTTTTCTGAAAATATTGTACTCTAAATTGTTCCCTAGTCCCACACCCACACCCACCACTTTTATATGGACTTTTAAAATTACATAAAAAAGAAAAACCAATTAGACCAGTCGTTTCATACATTAACGCACCCACTTATAAGCTGTGTAAAGAAATCAATAGAATATTACCTATACACATAAACTGTTTCTCAAAGTATTCGGTAAAGAATTCTTTAAAATTAATAGGCAAACTAAAAAATTTTCAGATACCCACTAATGCAAAATTAATCTCATTTGATGTTAGCAACCTTTTCACATCAATTCCAATAAAAGAAGCCAAAGAAATAACGTTCAATAAAATAAACAATAGTAATTTGACGAATATTGAAAAATTAGAACTCAGAACCATGCTCGCAACCTGCTCAGAACAAAATTATTTTCATTTTAAAAACCAAATTTACAAGCAAGAGGAGGGACTACCGATGGGATCCCCACTTTCACCACTACTAGCAGGAATTTTTATGGCTAATTTTGAAGAAAAAGTTTTCAATTCAAACAACAATTTTAGTAACAATGTCAAAATCTGGATTAGATATGTAGATGATATTTTTTGCTTGTGGTTAGGTACAGACAGATAAATACAACAATTTTTAGATAACATTAATAAAATTCATAATAATATTAAATTCACAATAGAAACCGAAAAGAACAATACCCTAAACTTTTTAGATCTAAGCATAAAAAGAGTAGGGAACAATTAGAGTACAATATTTTCAGAAAACCCACAGGTACAGACATGGTCATACATTCAAATTCTAAACAACCAATCAAAATTAAAAAAGCAGCTTTCAATAGTATGATACACAGAGCCATTCATATCCCACTGCCTACCGAAAATTTCAATAAAGAACTTAGCACAAATAAATTTATAGCCCTAAAAAACGGATACACGGAACAATTTGTAGATAACATTTTAAAGAAAAAAAAAAGAAAATGTAAAACATCTTTTGTACAACGGACAAAAGACATCAATTGAAAAAACAATATGGTCAAAAATCAATTATATAGGTAGAGATAGCTATAAAGTTTCTAACAGGCTCAAAAAATTAAATATTAACGTAGCTATGCACAATCCGAACAAACTGCATAAACATCTAGTAAACAATAAAGACAATAGAAAAATATTCAAAAAATGGTATCTATCAAATAGACTGTTCTAATTGTGATGCAATATATATAGGACAAACTAGCCGCAGTTTTAATACAAGAATTAAAGAACACATCAGATCAATTAAATACAATCATAAATCAACCGCCATCTCCCAACATTGTATTACAAACAATCATTTTTTCAAATACACAGATACAAAAATTTTACACGTAGAAAACAAAGGCAACCCTTTAAATAAATTGGAAAATTTAGAAATTAAAAAGGCAATAAATAACAATAAAAATATAGTAAACGACCACAACGATTTAGGTAATTCACCCCTACTGGACCTACATTATACAAATCATAAAAACACGCGTTAACACTTAAAATCGGCGACGACAGAAGGGTAGTATTGTACATCTTTAAGGTCTATTAACACATATCAGTGACGTGTCAGTGCCATATCAGTTCAGTGTCAGTAACATCCGTGATGTATCAGCGACGACTATTCACACATATCCGTACAGTTTCATCAGTTGCCAATAATTATTTTAGCGAGATGGCTAAGTTTACAGACACAGAATTAGCTATGATTGCCATAATTTTGGATGAAGAGGAAGTGCATCAGTCGAATTACCATTTTCTCCCATTTCTTTCCCTATCTTGTTCCAAATGTCTTGTTTGAAATTACTGTTCATATATTTTGGATGGGATAGGTAAATCATATATTACCAAAGACTATAGTTATAGTCTTTGATATTACAGAGTATTGGAGAACCAATTCAATAAGTTGCTCGTCAATCATTTTATTCACAAATACGTGACAAGCAAGCTACACGACAACGTACAATACGTCAGTGAAATAGTAAAAATATCGTTGGCAACGATATATAATCTCACGGAGCGGATACTGCACTGATACTGAATGCAAAAATACGTCACTGTGTCGGGCTTGTGTGAACATGTTAGTCTAAACTACATGCAACGATATTTTATTTTTCACTGACACTGACACGTCACTGATATGTGTGAATAGACCTTTAGGTTTTAAGTTTTAGTTTTATTTGTAAACTCCAGACGATAAACGTGATGGTTGAATCTCGAGTCGAGTACATAAAAACCAACAAATTGTGAAACAATTACCAAGAGTTTTATTTTATTAATAAACTATTAATTTTTAATAGTTAAATATTTATTAATAATGTTTCACCATGTGCCTACCACACAATCAATTCAAGAGTCATCACATAAAAAAAAATTGATTTAATGATGGTTTACAAAGTTTAAATCATTGCATCACAGCCAGATACTGCAAAATGCACAAACTTTACTTTAACAAAATAGTAATTTCCAAAGTTGTGAGAAAGAAGCTACACATTCAAAATTGATGTTTTTTAAATGTCTGAAAAAGCAAAGAAAGTAGTACACATATTGTTATACATTTGATTTATTGTAAATAAAACAATTCTTAACTTCAACAGGTTTTGTATTTTAGCTTAATATGTATTTCAACGTGTTTACACGTCATTATCAAAAGCAAGATTAAAAGTAAACAGTTGGTGTAGTATAGGAACAATAAATCTTCATAACTTAATCTTGGTTTTCTATATATGCGACCAGACGACTTGATTTCTCATTCCAAAACGTCTAATAACGATGAATTTAAGAGATCAATTTGTTCATTCATTAAAGGTACAGATTTTAAATGGTTATGAATTCCAAATGCTTCTAGTATATCCAACTTACGTTTGTAATCACAAAGTAAAAATTTTATAGTGTTATTACATGTCATTGAATGATTGTGTTCTAATAAGTGTTTAGCCTAATTGGATTTATGGGGCTGTTTATATTTGTAACAACGTACGTGGTCTTTGTACCTAGTATTAAAATTTCCAATTGTTTGTCCTATATAAACCGAATTACAGTGCGAGCAATTTAATTTGTAGATGCCTGATTTTAGTGAATTTTCTGTTTTTTCTTTAGCATTAAACAAAGTGTTGAAAATGTTTTTTGTTGTTTTAGAAGTTATTTTACATTATTTGTTTTGTTTATAATTTTGGCAATTTTTCCGATTGATTGCCAAAATATGGAATTGAGGCATATTTCAATTTATCTGATGAAGTAGTTGAATAAATTTTCTGAATAGCTAATTTATAATTATTATTATATTTTTTTATACATTGTTGTTACTTAGTGATGGGAAAACGCTGAGAATTTAATATTGGTGAAAAAAAAACAGTTTTATTCCCTTGAATGCACCCGGGTAAATTTATAATACCTACTCTTTTTTCTTATTTTTAGTTATAATCGGACATGTTGCACAAAGACATTCATTTTGATACCAAGAAAGCCTATTTTTCAAGTGTTTTTCCATTAAAATTAAAATAATTAATAATTTGAAAAATGCTGTATGGATTTTTCAGTTTTTGTAAATTGTGAAAAACGCAAAGAGAAGAAAAATGTATAAAACTGTACAGGGCGAGTAAAAATTAAAGCAGTAACTTGTAAATATTAATTTTATGAAAAAGTAGCCTTCAGCTTTGACTGCTACGTTCTTGAGCAGACATCGTGTATGCCACTCAGAATACTTTTTGACTGTGTGCTGTTACATGCGCTTAAATATTGTTAATTATTTTGGCTTTATCCTTTTGGTAAACACTTTTATTGTTTCTTAATTGATAGTACATCACTCCTGGTTAAAATCTCATTCAATTCAAACTCAATCTTTACAAGCCATTTTACAATACCAAATTAAATGCAACACCACTGCCTTCGAACTCTAAAAAAGACGGAAATAGGAGTGTATTTGATCACCAATAATGGAGTAGTGGCTGCCCCTCCAATGACCACCTGCAAAATTCCCGATGGTAACATCACTAACACGTCCTGCAACCAACAGTGAACGAATATAAAGCATTTGAATAAAGTCGCCTATAACAGTTTGCGCAGGAATTTAAACGAGTATATTGAGGTGACGACAAGCATTTTAACTTTCGACTTACAGAAAAGTAATATTGCATTGTTAGTAATTGGAAATCGGTCAGCACTACAAAATATTAAAAGAAAAAACAAATTATTTAATACGCAAGTTTAGCGTCACTATTCTTTATTTTCAATCAGAAATTTAATATTTCATGATGACAGAGCAGCAACAAGTTCTAGTTTAAAAAAATTCTATACTTAGCATATTTTTTGTGTTACTTAAAGTAATATTTTTTGGATACTAGTTTAAGTAAACAAATTATAATAACTTACACTTTAGCTAGAAGTTTAATATGATGTTCTGCTTGATATTGGAAATTTATTTAAATAACTAATGAAATAAATAACCACGAAATATAATTCAGAATTTTTCCAAGTGCTTCTTTTCTTCTAAAATTTCAAATACTGCTTGCTGTTTCTTACATCTACTTACACAAATTAGAAAATTGTTTCTCACAAATTTCATCCCACTACAAAATCAATAAACTAACAATTATCAGTTGTTTCCATGCTTTCATCAGCTTCTGCCTCCATATCTTCATCTTCTTCCTCACCTTCTTTCTTTTCAGGTGTCTTATCATAAGCTTTGTCTAGTGGTGACACAACAACTCCATCCCACACAGACATTTCTTTAGCAATGGAAGCGTTTCCTTCAAGACCCAAAATGTGCTTATACCCTCCATGTGATAGTACTCTTAACAAGGTTTGCGCTGTTAAACAACAAATATCTTGTTGTTCCAACGTCATAGCAGTATGAATACGTATGCTACCACCTTCACAAGGATCAGTTATGCCAGCCGAACCTGGTAAAAATAACCCTGCAGCTAAAAGCTGGAATACTCGACGGAATGCTTGATTAATTGGTAGAGCTTGGCGACTTGGATTATTCATAATAGCAAAGTGAGCCAACAAATCCAACATCCAAGGAGTCAATGCCTCAAAACCATCAAACCTAGTTCTTAAATCTCGAAGAAGGCGAATCAATACTTTAATAGAGGAGTGGTGAGCGTTTTCCTCAAACCACCTACTATGTCTAATGGCAGCTAGATGGCTTAACATTATTTTTTGATCCAAATGTATTTCAGGATCCAATTTTCGCAGATTATGATGGACAGTAGTAACCAAGACACGGACGCATGCAAAACTGTTACTTATTTCAAAACCACGTTCATTTATGGAATGACTTAATGCTTCACCTTTGGGAACCACTTCACTTTTCATGAGATTCTTCAAGTCCTCTTTTACTTTGTTACCTAGTGCTTCGACAGCTTCTCGTGTTGGTAATGTCTTCAAAATTACTACAATGTCAGCAACATTGTGTCCAGTAACCATGGTCCCTTTTTTGAAAGAACCTACTTGACGAACTTCTTCTAACTGCTGAAAGAAAATATGCTATATAGTATCAACATTTAGGAGCAATGTATTTTATTTTTTGCTTCTAACAAGCAAAATAGTGAGAAATGTAAATAAACAGAAAATTCAGAAGTTTTGTTTAATTAAAAGTGATTTTTACCTTCCTCGCTACAGAGTATAGCTAGAGGCTTGTATTTTTTATTTCAATCATGGATTTAAATTATTTTACTACAATGCCACACTTGTAATGCTTGGTGTCTATTATACTCTAAACTGCTGCTGTACAAGATGACCGTAAATATATCAATTTTCAGTTAGATGTTATGTTTATAAGTTCGAGCTTGACTTTGTTGAAGTTTATTTTAATTTATTGTAAATAAAACAATTCTTAACTCCAACAGGTTTTTAATTTTAGCCTTATACGTATTTCAACACGTTTACACATCATTATCAAAGGCAAGATTCAAAGTATACAGTTGGTGTTGCTACAGGAACAATTATATATCTGTGTCCAGATGACTTGATATCTCATTCCAAAACTTCCAATAACGGTGAATTTAAGAGATCAATTTGTTCAATTATTAAAGGTACAGATTTTAAATGTTTTTGAATTTCAAATGCTTCTAGTATATCCAACTTACGTTTATCATCACAAAAGTGTAAACATTTTATAGTGTTATTAGATGTCATTGAATGATTGTGTTCTTATAAGTGTTTAGCATAACTGGACAACTACTTCATCGGATAAAATTAAATAGGCGTCAAATTTCATATTTAGGCAATAAATCAGAAAAAATTGCCAAAATTATAAACCAAACAAATAAATATAAAATAACTTTTCAAGTAACAAAAAACATTTTAAAAACTTTGTTTAATGCTAAAGAAAAAACAGACAATTTACTAAAATCAGGCAAATTAAATTGCCCCCACTGTAATTTGATTTATATAGGAGAATCAATTAGAAATTTTGATATTGGGTACAAGGAACACGTACGTTGTTACAAGTATAAACACCCCCACAAATCCAATTACACTAAACACTTATTAGAACACAATCATTCAATGAAATCTAATAACACTATAAAATGTTTACACTTATGTGATGCTAAACTTAAGTTGGATATACTAGAAGCATTTGAAATTCACAAACAAATTCATCGTAAAAAGCTAAAATAAAAAACCTAAGAATTGTTTTACTTACAATAAATTAAATTTTTTGTACTTACTGTACGACTACACACAACAGCCTACAACTTTCTAAGCTATGTAAGAAATTCTCTCTTAAAGTTTGCGGCTACATAGTTAACACCAAAATCCCAATTAATACTGCAAATAATATGATAACGGACAGGCACACCCGAGTACTATGAAGACTACCAAGAGATCGATTAAAGGTAATAAAATCACTTCAGCTACTAAATAGCATAACTTGCCAAAACAACAAATACAATAAAATGTCTTACACAAGCATCAAACGATCCAGGAGCAACAACGAGATTGTCCAAAACAGCTTGAATTTTTGTGACCAAATTTAAAATTGCCGTTTGTTCGGCAGGTGTGGGTGAAAGATCGGCATTTCTTTTCAATAACGCTTGAGTAAAGGTAGATTCGTCAGCAGCAGGTTTTACTCTTGGAAATGTAGTTTCACAAAGAGTTAAATCGAATGGGTGCCTTGGTAAAAATATTTTTGGCTTAAAAGGGCCACGACCAATACCTCGACCCATACCTCCTCGGCCTCTCATTCCACCGCGAGCCATGGAATCTGTAAATCGGTGCTATTAGTTATACATCATTTTAACAACATATTATATGTATTAGTCAAAAGTAATTACGTATTATAATTGTAACGTACCACCGAATAAACGAGTTCGTATCAAATAAATCTACTAAATTGCAAACGCTACCGGCTTTGACGTATTTTAGTTGCGGCTGCACGCTGTTGTCACTATTGTTTTATGCAAGATGACTGGAAGGTATGGTGTTGTCACTTGAGTTTGATATGGGCGTCACGAAATGTTTTGCGGAGAGATGGCGCAGTAGGTACTAAAAAGACGTTTGCGCGTCAAATTTGAAATCCGCACGCAATGCTATTCTAACCTGACTTTGTTCATACTGTGATATTATACTGTCATAACTCAAGAATTATAAGAACATTATAGTGACAACTATTCTCGATCATATTTTCCTATAATTCAATATTTATTGCAATATTGAAAAGGTTAATATTTAATACAGCCTGAAAATTTATATCTTCACACTGATTATCACTGTAGTTATTCAACTTCGGGAAAACGATTGTTAATGCGAGGAGGCGGTAAAACTTGGTTTTGATTTTTTTGGGAAATTCGAAAAAAATCAGATTTCAATGCACTCAGTTTTGACATCGATAAGACTCCAAATGGCTTATTGCAAAGCAAAAACACGAAAAAAAAAAAAATTGAAAAAATTGGTTCTGTAAAGCAATTTGATGCGCCCGATTTGATGTTTATTATGTGCATGGGTCACGGTAGAATGCTACAGTTTATGTAGTTATAGAATGGAATGACTGTAAGGCATTGTAATTAAAAAAAGAAACATGAAAAAAATTGATAATTGACCCATATGAATCATACTTTATTGCTTACTCTACATATTTCCTTAAACACTATAGAGTACTAATTTTTATTGCAATTATTTAGTGAAAGTAGGCAATAGCAGTAGTAAAGTATAAAGATGTAATCGAATTAGAAGACAACGAAGTAACTGCGCAATTTTATCGTAGAATTAATGCAGTGCTATAATGTCGTTTCGGTTAACAGTTGCCTACGAGGGTACCATCTACCTGCACATATTATAATTGTGTAACATACAAACCGCATAAGCACAAAATGATAAATGTAATTTAAAACATTAAAAATAGAACAGAAACAAAAATCAGTAGGTACATAATAATACATTAAAATTGTACTGTATTGACAAAATCTATGCGGACAGTCACTCTAGACATAGTGCATCTCTTTAACATTATAATTAGTAATAAAAACAAGTATTTTAAGTACTTCAAAAGTTTATTATTTACTTGTGTGCGGATAGCGATTATCTTGCAAAATTTCAGAAGGGCTCCTGCCTATTACACAGATCACAATAAACATTGTATAATATTCATCTCAAACCTAAGATTTAAATATCTAAGGGTAGCTTGTATAAACCAGGATTAAAACACATAAAATACGTAAAAAAACATGAAAACATTAAAATCTACGTTAACTAATTTAGTACTTTTTTAGCATGTTAACTTAAGCATTAGACAAGCATTCCAATAAAATATACTTGATATAAACATAAATTCATTAAAAAAATCTTTTACATTATAAAACAATTAATGCGTTTTGCAAGTCTGCAAAAAATTATAATTAAACCATAAACCATACATGACTGCATGTCTGTACGCTTTGAATAAATACAAATGCAGCTTTCACTGAACAAGTAGTCACTATTATATTTGTCGTTGTCCTACTATGATGGCACGTCGACAAGGTAATCATAACACAGGGTTCTCGACCTGGTAATTCTGCCACTGGGATGGTGACATACCAGTTGCAGTTGAGGAATCAACGCATATTTTTGTGGTTATATGTGGCGATGCACACAGGATGATTGATAATATGTTGGGATGTACTTTCAGTACAGATTAAGAATCTGAAAATAATAAAAAGTTCCTATAAATATGTGCCCAAAAACTCTTCATTACCGGGCAAGTTGCAGTCTACAGAAGTGGGAACAGTATTCTCTTCCATAGATTTAATTTCATAAGCAGCTTTTATGGACACCTGTTTATAGAATTTACTCTCAAAGTTTTGTGTAAACTATTCTATTCTATCGTATTAAGAAAACACTTATTAGACCTTCATGGCAATTTAATTTTTGAAAAGCATATTATCTCGAAAATTGTTAGATTTAGAAATTTTCAACATGAGAACATGTTTTTGGGCAATTTTGTATGGAGAATAAGATTTTTCAAAAAAATGCTAAAATCTAAAATATGTAGAACATAATTACGTGACCCCCCCCCCCCGTACGAGACACCTCTGGTGTTCTTATTCAAACCAAAATTATTACAAATACATGAATAACTAATTACGTGAATAATGCTCACATATGAAATTTTAAAATTTGAGTGCAATTACTGCAAAAGTTATCTACAAAAAGTGATTAGCCTGGTTTATTTTCAAGAAACTGTAACCCTATAATGAAGGGTTTTCAGGCCCATGTTTATGAGAATTCTTTCGATTATATTTAGATTCTGAATCTATCCTGAAAATTCGTTCCACATGTTATGAATCACACTGTATGTTTGGCAAACGAAAATTGTGCAGACTTCATTTAAATGAAGTAAAGGGGCTCTTTTAACTTTTCCTTTATTCGTGTTGTTATGAATCCTAAAAAATATTGCAATCATTATGAGAAACATAATTAAATAGATATACCTAACTATTTAGAAATTGTAGAGTATGCTAAATTGTAGTTAATTTAGCATTAGTGTAATTTTAAATTAAACCAGCTTTTTCCATTGTAACATGTAGCTGCCTACTAAAATACAAAGGATGTTGATTGTTTAAATTACAGCAAAAGGAAATTTTTATATGCTGTGATTATTATCAACAGTGATCGGAAGTACAATTCTTTTAACTGCCTGAAAATAATTAATTTAAGTATTTCTCAACTTCTTAACTGTGTTTTTACTAGTTAATTGTTATTCTACATACATATTTGATTAAAATTAAAACAGTACTTACTCCTCTTTAATTTTCTGCTGGTAGTCTGTCTTTTTACTAAGCTGAAGCTTCTAATAAATTGAGTTTTGTAAATTACTTTGGTGTGTTAATTAATAAATCACCGAAGTATGCTTTTATTCGTTATTATTTTACTTTTTGAACGAATCGAATTGTCTCGTCAACTGTCAGAACATTTCAGGAGGGTAAGGTTAAAATTCACGGGCGCTGTCAAAGCGATGTACCTTCACTGCTGCCCTCTCGCGGCAATACATTTGTGGGTCCCTCGCAAAACAATGTAAATATTAAAAAGTGAAAACACCAATATATATATATTAGCTATCCATGCATCTTGGTTTTATGTTTTCAACACCGCACCGCTCAGAGCGAAACGTATTGATACCAACATTCCTGAACAACATATCACTAAACTACTGTTATCGGCGCGTAAAAAGTAAGATTCAAAATTTAAAATTAATAATTTCTAATTTTCTTCTAAATTTTTAAAGTGTATACTGTGGAACCTATTATTATAGTATAAAATATTATCACAGTCATAGGTATATACAATATTTTAAAATATTTATTTATCTTCACAATATTTTCAAGTAATTAACGTTAGATAGATAGAAAATATGAGTCTAGTTTGCAATTTGAAATGTTAAATTATCTTACCAATGTTTTCTATATAACAAAAACTATTAAATAAATAATTTTGTTTGCAGAATTTAATTCAGACATGTTTAAAACATTTTCACTCAGACATGTTTTAATTACTTTAAAAATATCGTTCAGCTATGTTTGAATTATTATTTTATACAGCCCGAGTCAAACGATACATATATTTTTGCCATTTAAGAAGATAAATAAAAAAGTTACTAATAAAAGTTGTGCGAACCGACACGTACTATAAACTGACATATGACAATCTCATACAGGGTGTCCCATAAAAAAAATATTCATTATATAAAACTTTTTTTTTATTTAGAATGCTTTATATTTTCTTACCTTAATGGTAAGACCATTTAATTCCCGACAAAAAATCTAAATAACTTTTTTTTGTAAATTCCATAGTTTTTCAGAAACAAAATAATTTCACAGAGATTGTGATACAGTTCGCGCGCTCACGCTCCACACGCATCAAATAGGTCAGAAGATAAAAATTAATTTATTGTATATAAAACAATTTTTAACTTCAACAGGTTAAGGTTAAGAATTGTTTCATTTTCATTCACTAAAGTTAACTTCAACGAAGTAAAGCTCGAACTTATAAATAAAAATAAAAATCAAATCGGAATATAATTGACGCAAAGATTAATCAACAAAACGGAACACAGACTTTCGAGGAACAAGTTCAAAATTCTAATAGCTGTCAAAATCGTCTTTTTTCTTCAACGTTTTCTTGATAAGTGATTGGTCTACTCTAATAACTTTAATATATACATTTTTGAAACTTTGGGACGATTATTTCGAAAACTATCCTCTTCAACGTCAAACGTTTTTGACATTTTCGTACTCAGAAAAATATGCTCTATCCAAATCCGTGAAGAAAAATAAGGGTTGCAATTAAAAAAATGGCGATGACGTCACAGCTCAAAAAAACGATCAAAACTGTCAATAGCGGAATAAAGTGACTTTTTACAAAAACAAGGTTGACATGTCCGAGGATTTTCTGTGAAAACCTTTCTAAAATGTTTTATCGAATGTATTCTAAACTTTACGAATTCAGTGTACAATACACGTGCTTCCTAAAGTCGTAAAAAAACTGTACATACAATTGCGTAGAATATAATGTAATATTAATAAAAATTCAGTTTAGAAACTGCATTCTGCACCACAGAACACCAGCGCCCCGGCGGTCCCGTCTTATTAGGTAAGGTAGGCAGTGTTTACCGAAACTTTTCAAATAAATCACATTCTAACTTTCAATAAAAAAAGTTAGTTTTACAGTTTTTACTTTTTACCATCACCTCGTAACATTATAAATTAGGAGCCAAATAAATAAACCGTTGCCTTTAAACACAGTATTGCATATCCGAAGGCCGAGCTTATCGGGCGAAATGATTCTAGCTTTGACACATTGTAGCAATTTATTATTCTCAATATTTTTGCATGAACATTGATACAAATAATGCAATGATCAGATAGAGAGATGCAAATAAATAGTAGGGATTTCAGAACGGAATAAGCACGGCAAACGCACGGCCTTTGTAGTACTTTACTTGCACCGGTCTGCGGCAGTTAGTTGCAGCGTGCAGCTATCGTGTTTATTTATTTCATAGGTAGTTTCCAAATAGAATATCTCGTTGACTAGCTTTTAAACTAAAATTTTAATGAATACTTTTCCGAAAAACAAATAGTAATAAACAAATCATGGGCGGATGTACTTCAAAATTACCAGAGCCGTTACAGATAGACAGGTAGAAATCTAAATCGTTTAATATTGACTGGTATAAAAGAATGGACTGGCTAATTGGTAGCTATATTAAAAATAAACTATTTTGCTGGAATTGCTTACTATTTTCATCTATATCTAACCCCTCAAAAGTAAAATCTGAAACAGGATACTTTGTTTTGAAAAATCTTTCAGCTGCAATTAAAAAACGTGCGTCGACTAAAGAACATTTATCTGTAACTGTTAGATTAAAATTATTTAAAAAATCACGCAGTAACTTAGCTTCAGACGAAGGTTTACGGCATCAAATTAAAGTTCATAATGACAAAGTGAAATTTAATAGGAATTTTATGCGTATATTAATTCATTTAACAACAAGTCACGGTACATTGGAGTTGCCGTAATGTTTTTACTTTTTAATCTTAATGTTAAATAATGTTTGCCATTGCCTACCTATTTTTTAAACCCGCGGAAGCCACTACAGAACACATATTTTGTACTTACCTATCAAAATAGAAACTTAATTTCTGCAGTTGTATAATGCACCCTTTCGTAAGCTAACTAATGAAATTTGGTAGGTCTTGTCGTTTCTAAATTGTATTGCATATTGCAATCATAACATACCTACTTATATTATGCGTTATTTTCAGATAGTGTCTTAATCTTACCTTTACTGCCACCCTGATTAAAAATTAAATTAAACTCTCTTATTTGGGTTTCTAGAGGTTCAAAACTTTTGTTTCCATCAAAATCGAATTTTATCACAATTCCAACACAACAAAGGTGTTGGAAAGTAAAATTAATAAGCAAAAAGAAATTGATCACATTGTACTGTCAGGTGAATCCTATTTATATGCCGTTCTTCGACGGTATTTTGATACATGTTAATTTATAGTGTTTTGTTTGGAGTCTAGTTACAATATTGTAAAGGGTGCCAGTTGCCAATTAAATCATGCGTGTTTTCTAGAAGACATATCGTGTAATTTTTTGAAGAAGAACATGTCATATTTGCCAATTTCAAGCGAATGTTATTTCACTAGCCAGCGTTCGCACATAAATGAATTGAGAAGTTGGTAAATTTTCCGTTTGAATTGCATCTTAAATAACGTTTGGTAGAAATTTGAAATATTCGAAAGCTGAAACTCTGAAAGTAGAGGACACAAAAGCGGAAGAAATATTGCCATCAATGTGTAATTCGTTCAGTTAATTAACAAGATCCAGTTACTATGCGTGGTGCACCTGTGTTTTGTTTACGATTTCTTACGCTTAACCGTCAAATTAATTAAAGGTTTGTTAGTAATTTTGATAGTTGCAATTGTATTTCAGTAATTGCACAATAGGTAACGTTTTGTAGTCGGTTTTGTATACAATATAATAATTTGTCAAATAAAATTACTGCCTAAGGTGAAATATGGCCGTAAGACTGTTATGCCTTGGCGCTAGAAAAAATACAGTTCATTTGATACCATTTGGATCATCTGGAGCGCATGATACCGTTAGGTCAATCATAGGTAATCGAGACATTGTAGGATATGGTGTTAACGGTCATCCTGAATATGTGGATCGTGCTGACTTTCCAATGCCTTCGATTCGATGGAAGGAAACTAGCCCAGATATGATGGTATGCACTTAGAATAAAATAAACTAAACTCTGATTCCTGATAGATTAAGAGCTCAGAAGAATTTATTAACGTGTGCATAGTCACGAAATAAAAAGTAAAAGGTAAAAAGTTGTTTTTACGGAAAGGAACTTTGTACCTATTGTATTGTTAGTGGTGTTTGCCAAATTTTTTGCCATATATACGCCAGATTTCTTCTATTAAGAAAACCAATCCTATTTGAAATTATCGCTTTCCTGTCTAATGTTGTAAAAGGATGAGGTGACTCTGACATCGCTTAAGAAAAATTACGTGAACAGCAATTAATAGTTATTATTAAATATAGGCTTTGCGTGAAAAAGAAAAAGGCGACTGGCGGAAATTAACAATGCAAGAGAAAAAGGCGCTGTATAGAGCTTCATTTTGCCAAACATTCTCAGAGTTTACCGCCCCTACTGGTGATTGGAAGTCGATTACTGGATGTGGCGTATTTTTCGCAGTGTTTGGGATTTGGATGTTCTTATTAATGCAATTATTCGGTAAGGACGGTATTATAAATTTACTCTAGGGTTTAGCAGGATGTTATACACAATTATTATGTGAAATTATGCTCTATTAAATATATTTCATTGATGAAATCGCAATCATAAAATGTTTAGTCAAGAGTTGTTGATAAAATAGACAATATTTGTTAATTAACATATTATTAATTTAAAAGCAAAATTTCAAAATACAGAAAGTGATATTTTAACTTTTAAAAAAGTATGAGCTTTTTAAATAATAATTCTATTTGCTATTTTTTTATATCATTTTGAATATTATGGGCACATAGCATGGAATTCCTCTATTTAACAATTATTTCTTGGTGAACGTTGAACTTAGTAGTAGTAACGTTTACTTCATCAAAATATGTTCTTAAAATGTATATTAATTTCAAAGGCGCTTTATTGAAACAAATGAGCGGAGCACTTCGCCTGGAGTTGCTGATACTTGAGAAACTTATACTTTTCGCATATTCAAAAGTTTTACTTACTACGTTGATTTTGAATTACTATAGCAGTTGGAAACGGAACACACAGCTGCCGGGTGCCTTTTTATTGCATTCTTAAAATGATTTTTAATGAGAAAAAAAATTGATTTTTGAATTCATAACGTTGTGTAGCACTAGGGTATTTTCAATATCAAATTTCAACCCGAGCAAACAACTCGTTTTTGAGAAAATAGGAGCTAAAATCAACATTTTCAAATATTCATAGAAGCTGTGACACAGATATTAGCGGGCTGAGACAGAAACTAAATTGTAGCTCATCTGCAGTTCTACGAGTCTACAAAATTAAAATAAATTTTGTGTGGCCAGTGAAACTTTCCAAAATTTAAAAAAAATATTATTTCACAGTTTTCATGCGTTTAAAAATTCTCGTGCATACCTATAGCAACATTGTTTCCTCCTAGAGCAATTACTGTACCAAATTTGATCCCGATCTGCTTAGTTATTTTTGAGTAATAAAAGTCAAAATCATCAAAATATCGTAGGGGTGGCCATTTTGCAGGTTCTTAGAAGGTAACGTAGTTACTAACCAAATATAGTAGACAACCTATCCTCGGTTACTAACAAACTTCCAATAAAAATTTTAATCAGATAAATTGATTTAAGGGTTTATTAGAATTTGACGAACACATAAAAATACAGAAAGTATATGTATAAACAACAAAGCACAATAAAACAATAATTTGCAAGCGTAGTATTCGAGCGTGATAAGACATTTCTTCAAGAGAATATATCCTAATACAAGATGGTCTGATTTGTTTTACCGTTATATACTTCTTGCGGTGGTCTGGTAGGACTACTGCTGCTTAGCCTGGTGACACGCAACTTGCTTCTCACGTGGTGTACTGTTCGGCCCGTATAGGTGGCGCTAGTAATATATTATTGTATGGGGTGCGACCCCTCTGAATCGTTAAAGCATCTCAACTAGGATTCAGGATAAGTTGTGGGAATTTTTTACTTTTTCTTCGAGGGGCGTCCTCTTTTACTAAGGGGCTTGTGTCTTTGAATGTAGTGAGGGCTAAAGTGTGGTATTTTTCCATTAGTACCTGCGGTGTTTTTGGAGAAACGACTTCGTATGAGGTTTAGGAGGCTTGGCAGAGTATGATATAAGGACGGTCTTGTAGTGTGGCAAATTTGGCGGAGGTCCCTTTTGCTGTTTTGCTCAGGGTGTGGGTCGCGACCCATACAAGATGTACAGGTTTGAAAGATGGCACCTCTCGTATTCGTTGGTCGGCTTATTCTGTTCGGCGATTTTGGGTATGCTCCTGCCTTTTCTGGGCCAGGCAGACAGTATCTGTCATTCGGAGTAGATACGGGTGATGGCTGGGATAAAGGTGTCTGCTTGAATGATGGCCAGTTGATTCTTGATTACGTCGTCTGTGGTTCGGATCTTGCAGCCAAACGTTAAGTAGGTAGCGGTATGTTCGGTACTGTGACAACGCGCTGTGTTCACGGCAAACCGA
Source organism: Ctenicera cuprea (assembly GCA_958336395.1). Taxonomy (NCBI): domain Eukaryota; kingdom Metazoa; phylum Arthropoda; class Insecta; order Coleoptera; family Elateridae; genus Ctenicera; species Ctenicera cuprea. The sequence continues at coordinate 57,762,618 of OY284490.1, forward strand.
ATATAGTAAATTCCAAATTTTTATGTACCTGGCGGATTAGGAAACTGAACTGTACGAAGACGTACGGATAGCGTCTGTTCACTCCCACTCGTTGACTATTACGTATTTGCGCTTCGAACGTGGGTCACTAATACCAGTTGTACTTGTATCTCTTTCTGACTAACGCGCCAAAGAGAAATAAACGAAACGAGTTATACGCGATTCTTGCTGCTTTGAAGGGCTATCGCTAAAGACCAGTGGTGTACGTGTAGTCGTGTAGGTACGTTGATATTAATTTATTTGTTAAGAGTAATTTGTTTTCACAAGAGATATAATATACAATCATTTAATATTCTGTGTATAATACAAGTAACTTAAACAAATTTAGAGAATATAATTATACATTATAACACAAAATTCAATTATTATTTTATTCATTGTCATTGTCTTCAAAGTAACGGCCAAAATCAAAATCATCATCGGAATCTGATTCAGATTGTAAATTAATTATAAGCGGGTTTACTTCAGCAATTATTAAACGTTCACGTTCCCAACATTCTTCAATTGTTTTTTCTGTGCGTTCAATCGTCTTTTTCCATATTTCCGGTGTAACAGTAGACAATGCTTCTTTCCACATGCTTATTACTTTTTCATCACCGTGTCCGTCTCGACCCATATGTGCATCATAATAGTTTTTACATATGCCCCATACTTCTTCAATTGCATTAAACTGGCAGTGATATGGAGAAAGTCGTAAAATTTGATGTCCAGCCTCGTTTATTATTTTGTCAATTACGTACTCTTTCGGTTTTCTATGATTTCTTGCAATTGTTAGTAAATTCTCCTTAGTTGCATTTTCTGGAAAATTAATTTTTTGCTTCTGTAGCCATAATTTAATATCTTCTTTACGCCAGCTCGCAAGTGGCTGTTTTTCACAAAGAGCTGAATGATATGACGCATTATCGAAAACTATCACCGATGGATGTTCTAAATTATTCAACAGTTTTTCATTCGTCCACTTTATGAATTGTTCGGCATTCATGCTATCGTGATAATCAGCACTTTTTGAAGTGGAAGAAAAAACTAAACTTGCTTCATCTATAAAACCATCTTCTGTTCCCGCGTGTAGGACAATAAAGCGCTTACCTTCCCCGCACGTTTTTTTAACACTAAAAATAGACTCGTCTTGCCAACTTCTTTTGACTCCACCCTTAGCAAAAATCCAAGTCTCATCCAAATACACAAATTTTTAGCCCTTGATATTTAAAGTCTTTGAATTTTCGCAGAAAGTTTGCTCTCAGTTCTACCACACCAGGTTTTTCACATAAAGCCCTCCTGTCGCAATCCTTAAAATACTTAAAATCCATGGATTTAAGGATTCGATATAAACTTGTACGACTTACATCAACAATGTGCTTTTCTTTAAGTTCATCGTTCAACGTACCCAGCGTTATATGCTAGAAGTAATTTTCCTGGCCGGTGGTCATGGTTTGTTTGTACTAGAATGGCCAGTTGTAGCTTAAAGTCTCTGTTTTTATTCTCTACCGGGTTTGCCTGTGAGTGCGTTTGCCTAATGGAGTAAGTCTCTGCTTGACGTTTAGGCAGTGCAATACGTGCTGCATTATCCTGCTGACAACTTGGGTGCTGTTGTCGCTACAGATTCGTCTTGGTGTGGCAAATCGCAAGAAGATCTCACATGATTCGGCGTCGGATGTCCGTATTGCGAACAGTTCGGTACATTTGGATGCTAAGATGAAGATTCATCGTTCTCCTATCAAACCGTAGTGCAAGGACGGGTGTTTGAAATAACCTCGCAGGTTTGAGGTTTGTAGCTTTAAAGCGTTGGCACTTTAGATAGTGCTTTACATGTTTGGCTATTTGTTTGCGCATATCCACCCAGTAGTATAGCGATGCCAGCCGGTGGTAGGTTCATTCTTCCCTGTAATGACCTGTCGAAAAGAAATCGTCCTGTAGGATGGCCTGCCGTTGCTGGGTCGGAACTACCAGTTGGGCTTCCTCACTATCTACTTCGGCCCATAGTGGTATAGTTGGTCATGAGGGCATATGATGCTGCAAATACACAAATAGAGACAGAACTTCTGGAATGTGACTGACCGCGCAAGAACGAGATAAGAAATTTTTTTATTGCACATTACTATTTATTAGGAATAGTAAATACAGCAGTTTCCACTGCACTGTTTTGTTTCTCGTAGTCATTGAAAATTTTAATATTGCTCTAAAAAGTATAAATAATGAAAAATATGAAAATACAAAGAAATTTATTAATATTTAGAATAATACTCTATTACCGTTCATAAAAGCAAGTGGTACACTTTACAATAATAGAACAAAAATTGATTGTTAAAGTAATAAATTTATCGGATATTGTTTTCGTCCTTGGACCATTTAAAAAAATAAACGATTTATAAAACAGAACAATGTATCTACTTTCGCGATTAGAGAAATATTACGCCAAAAACAAGCCGGAATTAGCGGTGAAATGTGAGTAAATTAATAAAAATACTATTTAAAGCCAAAGGTTTACATTGTTTTGCCGAGTGGCCCGAGAAAAGACGATGAGAACAAAAAAATTTTAATAGGAGCATTAGAAGCAAGGGAATAGCGTTTTTACTACTTTTTACCACATAGAAACATCCGAATGTTATTGTTCGAATGAATCATTCGATTATTAAATGCGTTCGAATGTCAATCATTCGATAATGCCCATCACTATTCGTTTCATATGCAACTGAAAAACTGCGTTGACGTTTGATTAAATAGAGAATGATATGCTTGATATGCTTTATTTTGGTTTTTTTATATTGCTTTTATATTCGTTGTATAAGAGTGGATTAACTAACACCTTCCATTTTTTCTTCAGTCAGTTCAACTCCAAATTACAAGTCAATATGCTATACGCTAGGGTTTGGTAAATTCACATTATTTATGTTTATTTAACAACCAAACATATTTTTAAAAACTATTTATTTAAAAAAACAGAGAAATGTCGAAGTTCAATCTGGCAGCCTAACTTCTAGTAATGCTAAAACAGAACTGACTCTAAAGGTATGAGATTTCACATATAAAAGAAATTATCAAAAGAAACACAATATCTTTTATCTATGTTTTTTCATAGAATTGTGATCACATAACTCACTTATATTAGACTTGTGACTTTCTGTTGTGAATCATAGTAATATTTAGTTGTGTAAACCGTGGTGTTTTTCAATCAATATTTTAAATTTACAGTTTTGTTTTATTAATGGTATTATTGCATACTTCTAAAATAATGATTAACAATTTTAAGTTTAAATTTAGGTTTTATCCGTATGATTTCTTTTATATTGCAGTGTATAGTACCCAAGAACTGCCCAAGAGTTTCTCCGAAGAAAGTAAGCGGGCACAATTGAGGCGCATGTTTGATGCGCGAATAAATGTTATTAGTGGCATTTCTTCTAAATGGGATTATGAAAAGGATGATTGGAAAAAATAAAAAAAGAACTGCAATTGATTATATTGTGTTACATCATAAATTGAAATATACAAAGCACTTAATTGTATACATCGATGTTTATCAAATATAAATGTGTCATATAATGTAATAGCACCATCATCTTTGCAATTTTTTCTTGTAGTGTTTTACTAGCATGAGCTAATAAAAGTTTCTCAATTTACGTTTAAAAGATTAGTAATTACACTGGGACGAAACCGCGAAGCAGCGAGGATGATCCACCAAAAAAGGGGAGGCTGGAGAGAGGTGCTTTACTTTAATATAGAGGCGCTCGAAAAAGAAGCTTAGATTCGCATTCAAAGTATGGCAAATAACCAATCTACGCAAGCGCGATCTTCGTACCACTCCCAGTCACACCCTATCGATTTTATGTTTTTTAAAAAAATGTGCGAATTTCGACTTCAAAATCGGTATAAATATGTTAAATGACAATAGGAACAACTTTTCATTGAAAACAAACCTTCAGAGCTGTCTTTTTGGTTGTTTAGTTGCAAAGTTTAATTGCGCGATGGCAAAAACGAACAATCATTCACTTCCAAAACAGATTTTGAACTTTCAACGGATAAAAATTTATGAGAACGGGTTAACGTGATGTAACAATCATTGTTTTATCTCAAAATAAATGGATTTTTTTATAACGACTTTAATCAATTACATATAATAGCAGAATTGTCAAGCTATAACATTAACGTGCTTAATACTTCGGTAGTCTGAATATTAAAGTGTTCTGTGTTTCTATTTCCGTTTCGATGCTCTTGAAAGTATGTTTTTCTTTTTTAAAGAATCATGCGAGGCTGTGCGTAAGTACGACTTAGCGCTATTCACCGGTCTAACATGCCCCACCCCGAAAGACATGCAACCTAACATACACACCACACACACCATCCATGGACACGCCTGGTTTAATTTATTCAGAAAAATTTCCGACGGGCAGAGGATTCGAACCTACTGCCGTTGGGAGTCTAGTTCTAGAGGTTGGGACTCTAACCACTAAACCAACCGCTGGCCCTTGAAAGTATGTGAGAATGATCTCGTAGAGGTTGCCTAACAGCTTTTTGTTTCCAAGGTAAGTAGAAAACTTCTCAAATATTGTATTACGTGAATCGTATATACTGAGGGTTTAAGGTATCCATATTTTTTTTCATTTTTTCATTATACCATAGTCCATAGCAGAAACAATATATAAGGAAGAATCCCTCTCTTGCTCTAAACTATGATAAACCTGAGCCAGAATAATCGGCTGGGCCGGTAATCGAACTCAGGGCTTCCCGAATGAGAGTGAGAGGCGGTCGCGTTAACGGTTATTTAATGCAAAACAGCCTACAGAAGCAATGAAGAAATGTAGGGTATGCGCTCTAAAATGTCCAGAATGTAATTTATCATATGTTGGCCAAACAGCTAGAACTTTTATTATTAGAATTAAAGAAGGCATCAGAGACTCAATGAAACCTATTCACAACAATTCCTCCAATTTTGAGGAAAACCACAACGTTTTAACGAACCATTTACCAAAAATATTATACACATACACTAAAGGTAAAAATTGATCTCTTGAGTCCGTGCAAGTTAAAAGATTAAGCAAAAACAAACTTAACCAACCCTAATAATGAAATTGAAGTAAACAACTGGCGATTAAATTTAAAACCTATGCGTCCCACCTGGTAGCCTTACATTAATTTCTTATTTATTCTGTTTTATTGGATATACCTAGGTATGTTCCTCACCACTAGAAAATTTACCTTTAATTTTATTTCTCGTAGATTGAAGTTTACACTTTTGATAATACGCTTCTTGTATTTGGTTTGCTGTCTTTTTCAAATTGTCAGCGCCACTTATATTAGCATAGAGTTTATATCTCCTGGTGTTGTTTGTTCAATCATTCAGTACATACCGTTTTCGCAAAACTATGAAGACTGTCTCTAAACTAAATAATTTGATTTATATGTATTTCGAGATTTTATGTGTGGAATAAGAAAAGCTTCGTCAATTTCTTATTGCGTTTGCGGTTAATCATCAAATCGTTTGAATAAGCAAGCCATTTTAATAAAAACTTTTAAATATCGTGTGAGTAAAAATGTTTGTCCATGGAAAACGAAACTCATGTCGAAACTTAATTTGTAAGTTGCAAACTGTAATTTTTTTTTCTTTTTTTTTTTTAATTTAAACTGCATATTTACAATCTACTCTTACAGGGTATTAAGTAAATTTTATGATGATGTAATTGTCATGCGGGGAGCTCTAACCAGCGCTAGTCTCCCTAGAGATTACTTCAGTTTTGGTTGGGTTGTAATACGAGGTCCAGTGGCCATTGTCGTTTGAGTCTTCTTGTAATGCCTGGTTTGTTAGCAAGTTGTTCTATGATTTGCTGGCACATCATGTGACATGTGAACTACGTTTCGACATGAGCTTTTTATGGCCAAGTCTTATGAAAAAATGATCTCAAACGTAAAGTGTCTTCATCGCTCTTGCACTATCGTAGCTCGCTTTCGACTCGAACGACGAAATATCACTTTACGCTTTAGACACACAAATAACTATTATCTGCGTGTCACACATAAAGTTAGTAAAGAAGTTGCTTGCTGTCCAAGCAACGCATTGTTTTGTGTCTTCTGTAGTATCTGTACAATTTATTCAAAATTACGACTAAAAGCGCTTGCGGTACGTGTAAATAGATACTATATTTTAGGGTTTAGAACCTACGCTATGTGTATTCGCATGACCACAAGGCGCAAATACTTGCCATGTCAGGGCTGCCAAAAATTTGTATTAAGTCTTCAAAGAAAAAAAAATATATATGCTGAAACCTAAATATTATTAATATTATTGTACAAACTAAATAATAACGCAAAATGTGTAATTTCTTAATGCAAATGCTTCAATTTAAAAATAAAATTTGAAGTTTAGCGCCAAAATTGCAGGTGACATCTCTTGTAACTGCCTGGTTGTCTGGTCGCACGATTTTGAAGACAATGTACAGACTTTATCTGTGATAACTGACACGCAGTTCAACGCAGACGACGAAACCTAATATTGGCGTTTAGATTTTGTCAAACTACTAAAATGACAACAACAACAACAATGGAAAAATTTTAAATTGATGACAGCTACACACATTTCATATAAACGCAGTCTCACATGTTTAATGTATTAACAAATAATTTTCATCCTAGTTAATTGAAACATAACGGAATTGAGTTACAAAATAGAAATATTTCAGTAACTGCAGTGTTGCCAGTGCATAACTTTGCGTTGCGTAACAGATAAAGTTGTAAACATGTAATACTTTTCTTTAAAAGTGTAATTACATGTAAATTTAGTTATGAAAGGTGTTTCAGTATCCACAGATTATCTTTATTTTTGGGCTGGGTAACTTTTCCGTGGGGTAGCATAACTTTTTACTTTGTACCTAAGTGGCATGGGAAAGTGGACGTTGAATCAAGGAGGAGTTTTCTACTAGGACAATATACCATATGGGATGTAAAGCTTAACCCGATAACTCTCAAATAGACTTCCACAAGCTATAAGCAACACAACACACATCATTGTACGTTGGTAGTTGTACGAGGCCTTTTAACGAGTTCTGTGATAAATATTTGTTTCTATTTGTCACAAAAAATTGCATGTCTTATTTAAATTTTATTGTAGTGTAATTTATTTATTTGTCGAGTGGTATTTCAATTCAAGGCAGGAGTGTAAGAAATGTCTTATCGTTTTCCGTGCGTTTTTTAGAGGTTTGGGTCGTGCGATAGGCGAAACGTAAGAATTTAATGGAATTTGTAAAAGGATCATTCTTGGCCGTGAGGTGCAGTTGCTAACATTGAATTTTGCTGTGAAAAGTATAAAGTTGTTTTTCGAATTACTGATCGTTTTAAACGGATCTTTCACGCAAATTAAATTTAGTTGAGGCTTGGTAAATTAGTGTTAGTGCCCTAACTAGCAGTCTTCGAGTATTGGAAGGTTTTAAAGTTAGTAGCTGCCGAGGTAATTCACGCGTTCGTCAAAACTTACGCCGCCACCGTTTGCCAATAGCAGGAAAGGGCGGAGGAAGTGGAATGGAAATTTGGTTTATATTTCATTGTTTATCAATCTACCGGGGCCCGCCGAAAAATTGCTCAACCGCATGCATCGTGAAGGCAGGAAGCTACTCCTGTCCGTGGATAAGTTACCGCTTCGTGGGAAAATTTTTTCATTTTTTTTGTGATTGGTGTCACCACTCAGATATACTTATATATTTGTGTGGGCTATTTTTGGTGGTAGGATAAATTCTCACCTAGTTTTTCTAAATTAATACAAATTGGCCAAGTATTTACTTTATGTAAATGTACTATATGTTATTTATAGCATTATTAATTAACGGTGTTCAAGATTCAGCAAAGTTACCTTGCTTATTGGTTATTACTTATATATAATTTTACCAAAGATGTGCACTATATGGCCGTAAATGGTTAATTGCAGGTCTGGGTCTAAGTCTTATTTGTTTTATGTCACATAAATATCTCAACATGCCTTTGCCATTTGTGCATAAGAGGGTGGCCACCATTCCTATTTATATTTACATATGTACATGTTGTTTGTTTGATATATGTTTGTTTGCATTTAGTTATACATACTTGTCACTTATTTATATTTACCTACAGATTATATTTTGCTCTACACTAACATTGGCGCGTTTTATTGATAATACTGTCCAGTTTGTCAACCCAAGATATTTACAGCACCGTACTTATTTTATCTTGAGTAGCCGGTTAGTAGTTTCCGTGATTCGGGGATCCAGTGGTAGTGAATGCGCATGAGGGTTGAGCAAACTACTTGGCGCCCACATATTTAAACAAAAAAAAGAAAAAAATCTAAATTTGATTTTGAGCGCCACCCCTTTTTGCCGCTAGCAGTCGGTGGCGCATTCACCAATTTTCTTGTCAGCGACAAATAGTACGTCACAGTTCATTTTTAAAATTTGGCGAATACTTCTCCCGGGATCGACCCCTAAACGACAGAGTTCGGCACCTAGATCACTACAGCAACCACCCGATTATGGTAAATTTAATATTGTAATAAAAAATAAAATTTGAACAGTAGATTTTCTTAACATTTTCACAGATAGCGCCTATTGATAACATTGTTTTTTATTTGCATGTAAGGTTTTGCCACGCGCAAGTATGGTTATGCAATCAATTTTTTAATTTAGTCCTATAATGAACATAACTGAGAAAAACTCATTCGGTTACTACCAATGTTAATCTAGAGGGATAATCACACAGGACAAATTCGTAAACAGTTCAAAGCGGTCACTGCCACAATACGCTGTTAACTCTAGGGCACCCAAACTCAACATCAAATGCTAATACAGACACACAGTAGTTGTTGTGTTGGTACGTGTATGTACGGGACATACAGCCACAAATTAGAGGCTGTCGGGAACGCTCGAGGCCGATCTTGGCAAGAGAAGAGATGTTGGGGTTTAGGCGTGCCGCGTGGGTACCAATAAAAGTTTCTTTGGGTTAATTGTGATTTATTATTCACTAGAGCCTTACCAGAAGGTCTGTAACGATATATGGTGGCAGCTGCAAAGTAAGATAGCGAAGAAATAAGCTTAAGCTTAATGAAAGAGTAAAACCTGCCTATCAGTGATAACTTTACCTACAGCGAACACCACGGCAATAGCGGCCATTTCGTTACCCCGGAAATGCCATTTCTCGACACCAGCTAAGTGGCCGCAATGGAAGAAGCGTTGAACGTTACTTGGAAATTTCTGGACTCTCAGGGAAGAGAAAATAAAGTGAGTCGGAAGAAATACTGTTATAGTTTCTACTTCCACCTAACAAGTACGACGAAATGATGAAAGATTTTGAAAATGACATGATTTCACGTACGATCGTTATTTTTAAAAGCTTCAAATTTAATTCTATAGCGCAGCAGCCCGGGGAGTGTGTCGATAGTTTTGTATCGGCATTGTACATATATGTTATGTTACAGTAGTTTGAAATGTTAGTACAGTTGGCTGCTGTGGATCTAGATAGTAGGTTAGTAGGTTTTAAAATATAAAAGTTTAGTGAGAAAAATGTGCCTCATTTTTGAAATGATTAAGCTTTGTCTCTCTTTTAAAAGCAAATCATAAATATATTTTCGGATTCACCTAAAGCATAGGTTATTGCTTTGTTGTTTTTAACAGCATACTTTTGCATAACATTGCAAATCCGCTTGAAAAGAAGAACTAATACGTGACCGAATCGTAGTGGAAATACTGGATACGAAAACGAGCAGCTGCAAGAAAGTGGGTTGCTGGGTAAACAGAATGTAACTTTAATAAAATGTAACAAAACATAACATTCTTAATAGATACTGAGTCCGCTGTAATTTGTATGCCACGATGATGATGATGATAGAAATCAAATTAAAAGATATTGCGCCACCTTATACTCATGGTGTACCAAGGCGTGGTATCATTACCATTATTATACAGTTTGGAAATCAAATTAAACCGTTTAATTAAATTAAATATCATGGAAGCTGTCAAAGAATATACAGACTGGGTAGCTCCTACAGTAGTAGCGCCTAAAAGAAATTCAATAAGACTTTGTTGTGATTTTGCCGAGTTGAATAAATAGGTATTGCGTTCGTATTGGGTATTACCGAATACAAAAAGTAGAAAGCATTAGCAAACTTAAAGGGATCAAGGTTTTTTTCTAAGCTAGATGCAAATTCAGGTTTCTATCAAGTACGCCTAAAAGCAGAGTCTCAGTCTTTAACTAAATTTATAACGCCATTGGGTGATTTATGTTAAAACGCCTTCCATTTGGGAATACCTTGTGCCCCTGAATATTTTGGTAGGTAGTAAATTGGCAAATATTATTTTTGAGATAAAAGACTAAACTGACGGGACCGCTCGAGGCCGATCTTGGCAGGAAAAAAGGATATTAGGGTTTAGGCATAGGTAGCAATAAAATTTTCTTTGAGTTACTTGTGATTTATTAATCGCTCGAGCCTTCTCGGAAGGTCTGTAACGATATGGTACTTATATACAAATATTTTAGTACATTGTTAAACTGTAACACAATTCAGAGCGGCGTAATTTCGTCACAGTTCTACTACAAATGTAAAAGTGGTGGCAACACTGCACAGACGTTTAAATGTAATTGATCGCGTAGAGCTTACGCCTGTGAATTTTACAAAACTCTCGTGTTATGGTAATAAAAAAATGATAGTAAAAGGAAGCTGAATCTGCTGCTATAGCAGTACTTAGTATTAGTTTTCAGTACGAAAATAACTGTCTTAAAGGAATAAACACAATATTTATGAGGATTATCATCTTAGTTAGTTAGTTAGTTAGTTTTACTTCATTCACCAATGGCAAGTAAGATGATTTGTATTAGTATCCAAAGGCTTTACTTTGTTGTTTAATGAACAATCAAATTTATGTGTTATTTGACATGTTAATACCAGCGCCGTGGTATTCACTCATTTAATAGTGTAGGAAAATTTTGTCAGTGTTTAAATAATCGATGCAAAGAATACTAAACGTGCTATGGATCATCTAAATATTCATAGCTATTTGTTGTAGCGTCAGTTTGATCTTCATTGTTTGCTTTCTTCCTTCTCACCAACATCTTCGTTTTCTTTAACGAATAGTTACCTAACCAACCTTCCCATATAATTCCTCGAAAGTACTCATTGGTGTGTGGACTTCGGCGATAGACTCCGTTCAAGTTAGATTCAAAACAGCTGTAACAAAAGAACTAACATGTTTAAAAAATAAAATGTTTATGCAGTCTTTGTCACGGGTCCCTTGGAGAATTCTCATACATGTTTTTCTCTAAAGTTATTTATTATCTTTTATTTATGTTCTTACAACATTTTTATTAAATACGAAGTGATCGAAGTATTTTATAAATTACCCAAAAATATATTTTGCTGTGTACTGTAAATAACAGCTGTAATAAAGACGATAACTGTTTTACGAACAGTTTCAAATTAGTGAAAAAATACAGCGATCAATTTGTATTTCATGAAAATGTCAAAGATGTTAAGAAAATAAGGAATTTTATGGAAATTAAACCCAGATATCTTGGTAATCGAATGCTGTACCCTCACTTTTACCAAACATGAGACTTGCTCTTATTCTAACCGAAGTACAATATAATTACAATTCTATATCCGGTACTTTGTGAAACACCTGGTATAAACTTTTTTAAATCTACTTAAAGCCAAGCTAACAAAATTAAACGTTTGTTGAGTTGTGGTCGTAAAGTATTCTACACATAAAGTGTTTAAAACAAATAATGAAAATTATGTATTGTTTCTCTGAAACAATGATCGTACTAAATATTGGTGTGTTATACGATATTATATCATGGCCAAATATATTTATAAATTATTGTTCAATTTACCTATTAAACCACCATCCACCCCCATACGATTCAGCACAAGGGCAACAGTTAGGTGCTTCATCGTTTTTTACATCAAAAGTACTAAACAGAGAATTGTTATGGCTAGACAAGGAATCAGAAGCGTTTCCACGATAATCGCCTATTGTTAACCTGTAGTTCTCATATTCCGACGCAATTTTGAATTGCTTATATTCTGCCCAGACACTGTTTCCTTCGAAATCTTCCAGCTCGATTCTTAACGTCAGCTCTTCTTCGTGAGATAATCTGTGAATAAAGTCGTTACCAAACCAGAAAGCGGCATGTAATTGTCCAAAACCCATTTTATAGCTATACCAATCTAAAGTAAAATTTTGAAGATTTTCGTAATTGTCTCTGTTTTGAATTACAGTCCAACTACTATCTTCACGAATGTCGCAAAATCTTGTATAATAAAATGCGTCAATATCATTTACTATCGTTTCATTACCTAAGCGGTAAACTCCACTAACTTCTCCAAATTCTATATCATCGCAAGAAAGATTGTTTGAAAATGTTGGATGATGACCTTCAGTGGGCACAAATAACGGTGGGTTTAATTCACGTATACCGTTGACTGGGTTTTGGTCGGTTTGCCTATATCCATCTTTGAAATGCGTATTTAATATTTCATTAAAGTGGGTTTTCTGGTCAGTGAAGAGATTTTCAACGGCATGAGTTTGTTTTTCCAATGATTGAGTTAGATTGGAATTAATTGTTTTAAAACTTTTTGTAAACAAGTCTTTGAAAAACGGTTTAAAGTCGGTTATCCAACAAGTTTTATGACTTTCCAAACAAATTTGTTCGTTGTTTAAAATTGCTATCGTATTATTATTCACTGCTTGGACGTTTCTTATTAGCTGTTCTAAGAGTTTGTTGGTATGTTTCCATGGCTGATTAACTCTTTTCAACAATTTACTGATGAGTTTAGCATCAGCGTCTGCCTTTGCATCATTAACCTCTTCGTTCGAAAAGTTTTGGTCATCTAAGTAGTCATCTTGTTCTAATTCTTCTACGTTATTATCTATTGCACTTACTCTGTCAAAGATTACGTCAACTTTTGAGGCCACGTCGTGAAGTAGTTCTTCCACAACAGGGGGTGTATTGCATTTGATAGTTAACTTTGCTTTTGTATCATCCGAATTCTTCCTAACTGATTGTTTTGCATTTAAATTCTGATTGGTGAGTTGTATTTTGTCTAACTTTCTTTCTATTAATTTTAACGTGCTTAATATTCCACGAGTAGCAAATTCTCCAAAAAGACTGTCACGTAATTGCCCAGAGTTTTCTAGTTTTTTATTTAAGTCAGCTATATTTTCTTCGAAATCCTCTAATTTCTTGAGAACCTTATCTATTTTATATTCAACATTCGAAAATGAATTTATCTGTCCTTCCAGTACCATTATTTCTTCTTGTGCCCTAAAACATTGATAAACTAAGTACATTTTCCAAATTGCGGCAAATATAATACAAGGTGACTTAATCCTGTGATATTTTATTTATTATTCTAAATAGACAAACATTGCAAAGAGAAACTTTGTTTGGACGCTTATAGTGGGTAATGTAAAAATATGGTGCCCAACTCATGCCATATAGCAACCACGACACTATATTTACTTATTACTCTGTAGCTTGAGTAGATTCAAAATTTGCAATGTAAATAAAAAAAATAAAATGTAATAATATTGATCTATAGAGTATTCCTTTCAACATGACACTATTAAACTTTTTCTTAGAATTCCCTGCATATCAATCCATTTTCAAATTTGTGAGTGAGTTTTTCAAAATATATGTATGACTTGCTCTACCTTAAGTAAGTAATCTTGTTCTGGTGTGAATGTGTAGGTGGGCCCGCGAGCGTGTGTGTGCATGCGTGCGTGCGCGTGTATGCAAGTTTGTTTTATGGCATATTTTATTGTAACTTGTGAAGCTGCAGAAGTGTAGAGGGCCCGACATGCATAAAATTGTTTCCGCGATCTCATATGTTAGACTAAAAACAAAACCTGTAGGACATCGAAAGTTATAAAACCAGTTTCTTGTACAAAATTTTGACGAGTGAGAATTAGTAAGTTGTTGTTTCTTATTAAACCTTAACACTATACGTATCGTATTTAAAAAATATATATTAGTTACACAGAAAACTGATACTAACAAGCGTTCAAAAAAAGGGTTAAGTTTGTCTTTGGATAAAGAAAATTCAACACCCTTTAGTTCTCACAAGAACTTTTGTACTCTAAATGTACATTTCGACTGCTAAGCAGTCATCATCAGTAGAAAAAATACAAAAAGGAGAACTACAGCGAAAACTGAAATCACAGTTACGGTGCAGAAACGTCCCTTGTGCTTGGTAAGTCAGAACTCACGCATTGTCGATGCGTGCGTCGGTTTTTATGGTTTCGTGGATCCTCGGTTCTATTTGCCGTGCGTGCGTTGAACTTAAGTAATGATGCATTTGGAATTAGGCCGGAATCTTGATTTAAAATGTTGTCTTTGAATTTGTAAATAAATCTACTTTCCCATGCAGTTTTAATAACGGATTTAAAACTCTTAAAATCCGTAAATAACAGCAGGGAACTCGATGCATGGGAAAGTAGATTTATTTACAAATTCAAAGACAACATTTTAAATCAAGATTCCGGCCTAATTCCAAATTCATCATTACTTAAGTTCAACGCACGCACGGCAAATAGAACCGAGGATCCACGAAACCATAAAAACCGACGCACGCATCGACAATGCGTGAGTTCTGACTTACCAAGCACAAGGGACGTTTCTGCACCGTAACTGTGATTTCAGTTTTCGCTGTAGTTCTCCTTTTTGTATTTTTTTTCTACTGATGATGACTGCTTAGCAGTCGAAATGTACATTTAGAGTACAAAAGTTCTTGTGAGAACTAAAGGGTGTTGAATTTTCTTTATTTAATTTTCTCACAGTTGCTCATTTATATTTATTGTCTTTGGATGCCACTGTTTTGCTGATTCTATACCCTACCTATGCGGTGCGTATGCTATACTGGGTAAAGTCGAAAAAAAGTGACATCCAAGGCCCACTTCACACTTTTTTTGAACGCATGTTACTAAAGACTACTATGTTTTTAATTTGATATTTCCATATTATCAGCACTATTCGCATTAGCAATATTATCGAATATAAAATAAAAACTGCAAACAAATTCTTAATATTTAATAGAACTTATTACTTGCTAATAATATCCAATTTTCGGTCAGAAGTAGAAAGTTGTTCGTTCCACGCAGCTACGTGTAACTGAAAAGTATCCCAAACATGAGCTCGCTCTTGAAGGTTCCGAATATTGCTGTCAATACTAGCTAATGCTGTAGCTGCAGATGTAATTCTTGGTTCTAGCTGACTGAGGTACACGTAGTTCCATTTGCCTAAATGTTCTATAAAAACAAAAGATATGGCTTTTCGGTTATTTGAGTGATTGGAAACAGATAGGTTACATACTATTGCGATAGTCATATTTAGATTCAAAAGATTAGTATTCACACTGGGATGAAACTGCAAAGTAACAAGCTTGGCCCACCAAAGGGGGGGGGGGGGGGAGACTGCTCCACTTCAATACACGCACGCTCGAAACAAAGCTTCAGAACACTTATTCAGACTCGTATACTCGTGCGTATACGTATACGCCGTGGTTGCATAAATAATTAAATGCATATACGTATATGAAAAATTTGAAATACTGACCGAGATTCGTATTCTACGGATATTAAAAGCCGATCTAAAAAAAATTTTGCATGGCAACCAGTGTTTTGCTTTCGCGTCGAATATAATTGCAACACGGGAAGCTTGCGTAATTTTTCCCGGTTATTTTCTAATTCAGGAGTGGTATATGATTGTACTATTTTGCGGAATATTCCACTTGCATTGTAACAATCAATGGTGGACGTTTATTTTCAGGCTCTTGACCAATTAGACCCTGACGGGACGCGATAATACTTTTTAGTTAGCTTCGGTGTTATCGGTGCTGTATAATTGTATAGCAACACGTCAACAAAATTTGTAATTTTTGCATTTATAATTAAATAACGCGTTTGTACGTTAATACATAAACAAATAAGTATACTAAATTAGAATATAATTTTTTTGTTCGTGGAATATTCAACAGCAATACCGCAAGTGAAATACAAATTATCGATAATTCTGTCGCTTCATTGACAACGAAATTGTATTGTTGCTAGGCAATATTACGAGTCCGAAGAAGAACGAGTGATATTAGCGTGTATCAACACAATTGAGTTCGCCAATGAAAGACAGAATTATAGATAATTTAAATTCACGAGTGGTATTTTTTAGAATATTGCAGGAACGAAAAAATTAAATTATTATTTAGTATAATTAGTTGTTACGTACTATCGTACAAACACTTTATTTGATTATTGAATGCAAAAATAAAGAATTTTGTTCACGTGTTGCTATCGTTATACGCCACCGATAACACCGAAGCTTTCTAAAACAAGCTTATTGCGGCCAGTCACGGCGTAATTGGTCAAGAATCTGAAAATAAACGGTGCTGTTACAATGTGAGTGAAATATTCAACAGCAATACCACAAGTGAACTAAAAATTATAGATCATTTTTAATTCACGAGTGGTATTTTTAGAATATTCCAGGAACAAAAAAAAATAAATTATTATTTAGTATAATTAGTTATGCACTATCGTACGCGTTATTTAATTATTAAATGCAAAAATAAAAATTTTCGTTAACATGTTGCTATGGTTATGGGCCACCGATAACACCGGTGCTTTCTAAAAAACGGCTTATCACGGCCAGTCGGGGTCTAATTAGTAAAGAACCTGAAAATAAACGGCTGTCATTGGCTGTTACAATGTGAGGGGAATATTCTAAAAAATAACACCAGTGAATTAAAAATTATCGATAATTCTGTCGCTTCATTGACAACGAAATAGCGTTGTTATTGCTAGGCAATATCACTTTCGTGAAGTGAAAATTTTTCAAAATTTTGGGAAGTTAAATCAATATTACTTAAAATCTGACCAGATGCTTTTTAGAGCAAGGAATAGGCTATAAAGTTTAGAAATTATAGATTTCACCGTTTTTGACGTGCGTCTGTTCTAATTTCCTCATTACGTTTAATTTGTTTTTTCTCTTATACACAAGTACTCTAATAAGGATGGTTTTTCTACGTCATTAGATGCAATAAGACGCCTACGTTTCTACACTTTATTTTACTTTTGTCACTATGAATGCTGAAAATTGTTAATGCCAGTATGTGTATTCTTAATTTTAAAGGTCCAGTGACAAGAATTTTTTTTAAATGATTATCAGTAATTATAAACGTCAAATATTTCAACTTGAGGTGTAAATATTATATTTAAAATGTCTGGATCAACCATTAATAAGCAGTGCTGACAATATGTGCTAAACGTTCTCAATTATTTTAAAACAGAGAAAGAAAATAATAATGCTTTGCTACCATACCGATCTGTTCAAAGAACAGTTGCCGACACATTAAAAAATTTCAGTTCATTAAAATTGAAGATGAAGATAATGTTCTAATTAATAAAAAAACAAACAATAACTAATTAAATTACTAAAACTACTCGTACACTCTAACTCACTATCAGACATAATATGCGTTAAAATGATAATAGTTATTAAAGCAAATAATTTGAAAACTGTACTGACGGAATAAATAAAAATGTTGACATGTTACCTAGCAACGCTTCCACAGATCTCTTTGTTAACGTAGACTAATCAAATTATGATAAAACTGCCAATAAGCATAAAACTGATTGTGAATAAAATAGTATATAACCCTCGGTGAAAAGTTTTCCTCTCTCCAGAATTAGTTGACCGCGGCCGGCGCTTCGCGCCTTGGTCAACTACCATATCTCTCGACAGGAATGAAACACTTTCCACTTCGGTTTGTAATATAATATTCCGTACTAGTACGGAAAGTATTTTCGGTACGCTAATCAAAAAAATCAAAGTTAATGACGTTTCTCTATTTAATATTAACATTTTACAAATACAAATATTGCAATACTTAATTGTTACCTCTAATATTTATATGAATAATACAAGTACTACTAATATCAGAAATAAAATGATCTTTTTTATAACGTTATTTACTGAAACAAAAATTTTCGATTTCCTGGATACACGAAAACAGTCAACGTGATTATTCGAGCGGAATGAAATGATGACCAATTTTTTACATACATGGAAAGTGTCTTTACTGAACTGATAGGCTTTCGGCATTCGCTTTGTCGTTCAATAAAATATCACTTTCCATGCTTTATACGTAAATAACTATAAGCACACGAGTACGGGAAACGCACTTTCCTCCAAAGTTGTACATAATAATGTTTTTCTACGACCATTCTTTCATAAGCATATCATTACAAAAAAGAATAAACATCAAATAAGACGGCAATAGTAGGTAACGGCTAACGGGTAGGCACTCCTTTACGAACCCGGTAAAGGACAGGCCTACTTCAAGGAATTAGCGACCCTGCCTACGTGAGCTCCTGGTTTCCCCTCATCCCCTATAGATGGGAAATCATGTCCTAAACTAGTTTCCAATCCTTCTCCATATTTTAACCCCCATATCCTAATCCTCCACTTCAACCCGCAATAGGCCAGCGTGGAGTGGTAAGGCCTGAAAACCTTTATGAATCTGCAACGAAGCAGATCTAGAAGAGGCATACATCCAAAAATGGATTTGAAGCTAATGAAGAAGAAGAAAGAAGACGGCAAAATAAAAATTTATGTAAGTATGAAAGGCTGCGCACTTGTGCAGGCGGTTGCTATGTAAACAGGTTTATTATTTTTCTTGTTTACTAGTAATTTGCATTGCTTTCTAAAAAAACGTAGCGGGAAGAAAAGTAACTTTTCTCCCTAGGAAGAAAAAATTACTTTTTCTCTCTGACAGGGGATAGCTTACTTTCCAGCCGTTTATTCGGGCCGAGAAACCGAGTTTCTATCACGGGAGCAGAAAAACATGTTTGTTTAACTTGAGGTGCTCATCAATAAGAACCGAGCAAGAATTTATAATTCATTTTTAGAAGTAGCAATACACATTATGGCGGCAATTTTTTCCTCATCCCTTAATTTTTGACTAACTTTTTTTGTCTTTGTTGTTCTCATGCTTAATTGGAAAAAAATAAAAATTGATTTATTTCATAACTACAGTTAAATTCAAAATCGACGAGAATTAAACGATATGCGGGCGCCTGCGCTGATTACTAGGCTCCAGGTAGGCATTTTGTATTTTTAGTGCATTTGTATACGCTCCGGATATTTAAGTGGGAATTGGAAGAAGACTGGATGTTCCTTGTACACTATTCCGACATTTTTCAAATATCTTACCAAAGATATAAATACAGCTATTTGACATCGACTAATAACAGTAAGTGTCGTATGTTTTGACGATGCGATATGGCACACTGTCCTACATTTGCAAACTGTTGGATGCAATAGTCGTTTTTTTTTTATCAGATCGGAAGTTGTGCACAAGAAGACTATATAAGAATGTATTTTGGAAACGGTCAACCCAATATTCGGTAATTACCCGGCGTGTCTACGAATGATCGTATAGTAACCGAGTTTGCAGCTCAACGTTGTTACAAAAATAATTTTGGAAATACGATAAGCAAAAATTTTAAAAATTAAGGAAATACCCAGGTAATCATGGGGAGAGAAGGTAAATATTTAATTTTTGGTGATTAGGAATATTTGAATATACGAGTATAGAAAGCAACTGCTGAAATACAAATTTGAAAATGTACCAAACACTAATACCACTATAAAAATTAGCAAATATCTAAAATTGTGGCGTAAAATGTTTTAAAGGACAATTGTTAAATAAAATAATTTATTTAATAAACATAAAAGAACAGGGGAAACACTTCCCCAAGAATTATAATATACAGAATGTATCAAATTGTGTGCTAACTATGGGGATCTCGCTTATTTATAGAGATACGACGATGGTTAATTTAGAGAAAAGTTGTGGAATTTTATGCCCACTGATAATCTGAAAGAAATTCGAGCTGTCTTGCTTAGTTTCTGAATAAACTAAAAAAAAACATAAATTCGAGATTTTTTGTTTTCGGCCATAAATCATTTGTCATTTATATTACATATTATTAATTAACGCATTATTAAAACACTTTTTCATGCTGAATCTAATTATTGAATCACATTTGGTATACCTGTTACCACTGCGCATTTTCGACTGTCAACTTTTTTTTTCTTACGGTCGGCATTTTGAATTTTTTCATATTTGAATAGTTTTTAATTCTGATTTCAACGATGTGCCACACTTTGCATTTTGTTTAAGTTTTGAGCATTTTATTACAGTAAATAAAAATTTCATAAGTGTGCCATGGAAAGACCACGTCATTTAATTTATTTTGGTAAAATTCTAGTAGGCCATGAACTGATGGAAGTAAAACAAAACACTACCTTTATTTACTTTGGCCTTTAGATACATTAAGTACGCGAAAATTTCAGGAAACTTTGTTCTGAGCGTAAACAGCAGCTTAAGTTATTTTTTACAAAAACAAATGAATGACATAGTTGGTAACACACAGATTAGAGAGTTTATTTTAGACGAGCTTCTGAGCATGTTTACAAACGTGTCAAATGTTTTGAACATTTATTTAATAAATGTTTGCATTAGTGCAGTTCTAGTGTTATCTGTTGTATTTATTTAAGCTGTATTCAAATTTGTTGTCAGTTGCAAACATAAAAACTGCAAGTGGAATTTTCAGTAAATTGTGTATATTAGAAAATTTGTAATTTATTTGTTTTTATAAAAAGTAACTTAAGCTGCTGGCTACGCTCAAGACAAAGTTTTCTGAAATTTTCTCGTACCTAATGTATCTTAAGGTTAAAGTAAATAAAAGTAGTGTTGTTTTTTTTACTTCCATCAGTTCATGGCTTTCTAGAATTTTTTCAAAATAAATTAAATGACGTGGTTTTTCCATGGCGCTCTTATGAAATTTTTATTTTCTGTAACAAAATGCTCAAAACTTATACAAAATGCAAAGTTTGACACATTGTTGAAATCAGAATTAAAAACCCTATTCAAATGTGAAAAAATTTAAAATGCTGACCATAAAAAAAATATGTTGACAGTCGAAAATGAGCAATGGTAACAGTTATATCAAATCTGATTAAAAATTTAGATTCAGCATAAAAAAGTGTCTTAATAATGCGGTAACTAGAAATATGTAACATAAATGATGAATGAGCTATAGCCGAAAACAACAAATTAACATTTCAGTTTTATCCAGTTCTTTCAGAAATTAAGCAAGATAGGTCTAATATCTTTTTAGATTATTAGTGGGCATAAAATTCCACAACTTTTCTCTAATTTAACCATAGTCGTATCTATTCAAATAAGCGAGATCCCCATAGTTAACACGCAATTTGATACATCCTGTATACTGTGGTAAATTGTTTCTCATCGCCGCATAAACAAGGAACGCTTATAATAGAATATAATTGTAGTTAGAAGCTAATAATTTTTCCAAATGCTAAAAGCCATAATACAGATAAATAAGCGGTCAGACATCGAAAACTGTTTTTAAGTTTAAAATTATTTTTAATGTTAAAACATTTTACCCTTGTAGGGTATAATATAATATGCAGTCTCAAAATGCTACAACAATTGTAACAACCTGAAATTACAGCTTAAAATTAAAAACAGCATCGTATTAATTATATGTATGAAATTAAAATATAGTAGACTACGTGTACTACGCCCCACGGTTGTTTTGTAAATTTCTTAAACAAATAGCAGGCTGTAGCGAAATGTTAGACATGTGTTTAATACGTCTAGAAGTACTGTATATTCTCATATGTCAACAATTATGGAAAAATTGCAGAACTGAATATGGGTAACTATTACCAAAACATGGAAAAGATTATTCTCTGAGGAGAAACCCGCGACCCAGAGGCTCAGTGATATGTTTTTTTACCATGCATTATCACTACGTTGGCGTTGTTATTATTTATGATATTTTCTAATATTTTTCTTTTATAAAAACCAATTATAATTAAACACTATATTGCAGTTGGGGCTTTTGATGTTACATTATTTCGAAAAGTGACTTAATAGAAGTCGGCTTCAAAACATTTTTCAGGTGCAGCAGGTTTAACAGCACTCCCCGGTCCACCTGACTCCAAAGGAATAAATTTGTTTTGGTCCGCTTTACCTGGGTGATTGATCGGCTTATACCTGGTCCGCCCGAGTTTTTGACTTATCCTCTCGACAGGCCCGGCCCGGCCCGCCCTGATCTGCGCAGTTGTAATATTTAGTTGTCTATTTTTTAATTGAAAAGCATTCCTCTCACTGGTTGCATATTTTTTTATCAAAACAGCAGTAAAACCAGCCCGGCCCGTGCAGGGCTCTAAATCAGGGTCACTTTTCGGCAGACCCGCCGGAAGTCATCACAGGTAATACCATAAGTGTCGAGAACTTTTTGAAATTGATTTGTCGTTTCGATGGAAATTGTTGCGTCAAGATTTCACGAGACAAAATCAGCTCAAGAATTCAATAAGCCGTTATGCGAGTTGAATTTCTGGGTGATTTTGTTGAGTGAAACTTGCAATAATTTGTATGGAAATGACAATTTATTCGCAAAAAGATTCTTGTCGCGAGTGGTATTTGGAAAGATTATTCAACAATACAACTGTCATTGTTAACTTTAATTATCTTTTTTTTACAAAATAATAATTACTAATATTGCAAAACCGTACCTGAAAAGCGCTTGCTTAGTTATTTAATTTGATAGTGAAAATTCTACACGTTGAATTTACTCCGATTACAGTTTTTTTAAATGGCTAAATGTACAAAATGGAAGCATTTTATTGGCTCTTGTAATATAGCGTTGAATAATCAGTTATATATGCGTTGTGTCGATGTTTTATGAGAATGGTTTTACCATTGAAAATTCAAGAACAAAACTATGAAAAGGGAAATATTTTAATGTTAATAATTTAAATGAAATGTAAGAAAATTTTTTAAAATAAAGACAACTTAATTTTGATATTTTTCACATGAATTTACATTTATTAAAATGTCATGTTTATTTTTAAAAACGTGATAAAACTGCATACAACCCGTTTCAAAATTAAATTATTTATAACTGCATGTTTTCATTGTTTCAACTTTAAGTTGAGTTTTTGTAGATGGTCTACATAATGCTTATATTATTAAACAAAAATATTCACTTAGCAGGAGCACGTGATCCCGGAAGACGTGAACAAAATTTAACAATGTTTAATATATTTTTAAAACTTGTTTGTTTATGTTGGGGATTATTATGTTTTGGCGTCTGGAAGGAACAGCGCGCCGTGTTCTATGACATCACATAATTCTAGCGACCGAAAGCTTATAGTTCCATTCATGCGGTGATCGCTTTTGTCTGCTTAAAATGCGGATAAGGAATGCAAAAATATAAGACATTGATTATTAGTTGTTGTTATGTTTTTATCCTTGAAATCTAGAAAAAATTTAAACTCATTTACGATGGATGGTCTGGCCATATCATCATTTTGTCGAGTTATTTAATTGTAGTAAAGTAAATGTGTCCGTTTGTGTCAATAAAGTGTTGAATTCTGAGCATATTTATTTGTTCAGATCGTTGTCGTAAAGGTTGGTCAGCTTTTTTTATAATGAGTGTTTAGGTTTTCCGACCCCACAGAATAAGAGTAAGCTATAAATAAACTCATTATGGCAACAGTAATGCCTGGAACATAAATATTGGCCGAGCATGCAAGGAAGCGCCGCGCCGCCGGCGTATTATAGTCAATTTTTTTCGGGATCTAAGGTTTAGCCGTTTTGTAATGGTGAGACAGTTACGGATTTACTATAGATTACTTGTTGCATACGAAAATAATTTAATTTAGTTTCTTATCTTGTCTTTCATAATTTAGGTAGATTCTATTGTCTGTAAGAAGTGATCAATTTTCGTTACAGATTCCGTAAATGAAATTTTAAACATAACATTCTATTGGTGAGAATGTGTTTCTATAATTGAGTTTAATGTAAAATATGCACTTCTGCTTTAAACATGCATTCATTCAGAAAATGAAATGGTACCACTTTGTTCACAATCCCGTAAAGCGCAAATAAAATACTTGATAAAACATGCCAATGCATATAAATCCGGCCTTTAATAATCAGTGATCGTTGCAATTTAAGTATTTTTAATAAGTTTTAATAAGGTTGTTGTTTCATACAAAAATTAGTGAGTTAATACAAACAAAAATACATAATATTTCTTGCCAACCTGTTAAAGTTTTCATAGCAAATTTAATTTGCTTGAGATCTCCGCTAAAATTAACTGAGTGGTCTGGACGTTCTGTAGTAGTAGAAGCAGTTGTAACAGCAGGTATCGGAGGTACACAAAAACACATTTCAAATTCAAAAAGCAAAAGCATAAAATTAAATACAATCATTTTTGCAAGTTTAACACAAGAAAGATTTCGAAGCTTGTAGACGGCGGCAAGTCTTCAGTTATTGTGATGTTCACACTTAATTTTAAACCATATGTGCTTTAGACAACATGAACCAAAAAACACGTGTTTCAAATCCCAGATGTTTGAAAAGCGGTATTAACTTGTCATCTACCAATGCGACTACTATCGTACAGGGTTGACAATTTGATACCGACATACCGATTAGTACTAAAGTTATCAAAACGTTACTGATGGATGTAATAGTTTGCTTTGCAGAGATAGAAACGTTGTGTTTTCATTATACGTCCAGCTCATCATAAATCATAATCGTGGTTTGAAACTCAAACATAATATTCAGTGTGAACATAAAATTGCATACAATTTCCCCTTCCTGGTTTCAAATATAATTTTAAAACAGTATTTAAAAGATAGCGACGAAGTTAGCTTAGGCCCTCAGTAAAAGTGCAACAATATAATTTATGCTGATCCTTTTAACGGATTAAGTTTTTTCATTTTGAGATGAAATAATATTTACATTACTTGTTAAGAGTCTCTTTTACATCGAATGTTTGTGAGAAATCTATAACAAATTAGCAGGCCGAAAATTTGACTATAAAAGAAGTAAAAGGACGGTTATAAGACACATAAACATGCCACAGATAATCATAGGACATTTAATCACGGACAGTTAAACACGCCGACAATTAATCACACGGACATTTAAACACATATACATTTAAACACTGAGGAACATAATCACATGGACATATAAACACACTGGTGTATAAACACATTGTGTTTGAATTCTTATATGACTGCAGTAAAACTAAAATATAAAAAAAATATGGAAAATGAAGCTTTATTGTAATCTAGTTTCTAGAAACATCTTAAGCACTTTGTTTAATGCAAAATCAAAAACAGACGATTTGCTAAAATCAGGCATTTACAAGTTAAATTGTTCGAATTGTGATTCGGTTTATATAGGACAAACAATTAGAAATTTTGATATTAGGTACAAGGAACACGTACGTTGTTACAAGTATAAACACCCCCATAAATTCAATTACGCTAAACACTTACTAGAACACAATCATTCAATAACATTTAATAACACCATCAAATGTTTACATTTTTGTGATAATAAACCTAAATTAGATATACTACAAGCTTTTGAAATTTACAATCATTTAGAAACTGTACTATTATTTAACGAGCAAATTGATCTATTAAATTCACCTCTATTGGACATTTTGGAATAAGAAATCAAGTCATCTGCAGACAATTACCGAGATCAAGTCACCAAGTTCTATTGATATAACAACACTATTTGCTTACTTTCTATAACCTTTGACAACGGCATGTAAACATGCCGAAATACGTATAAGGTTAAAATAAATGAATATTGTTAAAGTAACTAAGTATTTTATATACAGATAATCATTAAATATGGAATGAGTATCTGTATATAAAATACTTAATTACTTTAACAATATCTATTTATTTTAACCTTATACGTATTTCGGCATGTTTACATGCCATTGTCAAAGGCTATATGAAAAAGTAAACAGTTAGTGTTGTTATAACAATAGAACTTTGTGACTTATCTTGGTAATCGTCTGCAGATGACTTGATTTTTTATTCCAAAATGTCCAGTAGAGGAGAATTTAAGAGATCAATTTGCTAATTCATTAACGGTACAGTTTTTAAATGTTTGTGAATTTCAAATGCTTCTAGTATATCTAATTTATGTTTATCATCACAAAAGTGTAAACATTTTATGGTGTTATTAGATGTCATTGAATGATTTTGTTCTAGTAAGTGTTTAGCGTAATTGGATTTATGTGTGTGTTTGTATTTGTAACAACGTACGTGTTCTTTATACCTAATATCAAAATTTCTAATTGTCTGGCCTATATAAACCGAATTACAATGCGAACAATTTAATTTGTAAATGCCTGATTTTAGCAAATCGTCTGTTTTTGATTTTGCATTAAACAAAGTGTTTAAGATGTTCCTAGTTGTTTTAAAGCTTAGTTTATATTTATTTGTTTTGTTTATAATTTTACCAATTTTTTCTGATTTGTCACCAAAATATGGGATCGAAGGATATTTAATTGTATCGAACGAAGATAGGGTATTCGGATAAATGTTTTGAATGTCTAATTTATAATCTTTTTTTTAAATTAATGTATCAATAAGTTTAGTATTATAACCATTACTGTATGCAATTTGTTTAATAATTGAAATTTCTACATTATAATTAATTTCATCTAAAGGGACCGTCAAAGCCCTATGTATCAGGGACCTGTGCTGCTAATTTATGTGTTTTATGGTGACAAGAATCGTGTGGTATTGTAATGTCTGTTTGTGTAGGTTTTCTATAAACTGAGTACTCAAATTTATTAGTTGAATTAATTTTTATGTTTAAATCTAAAAAGTTAATGGACTTATTTTGTTCAGTTTCTAGTGTAAATTTTATGTTTGTGTGCAAGCTGTTAATAAAAATTAAAAATTTATTAATTAAATCAAATGAACTATTAAAACATGCTAAAATGTCATCCACATAACGAAACCAAAATATAACTTGCTCAGATTGATTTGATTCGAATATTTGAGCTTCTAGATTTTCCATAAATATATGAGCTAAAAGAGGTCTTCGAAGGAGTGACGCATAAAGAGTATGTTAAAGCTGTAGGTAAGATTGTAAACCCAAATAACATACGATTCGCATCCAAAGTAACAAACAATCGCTTTTGTGTATATTTTGCAAGTAAATCTATAGTAGATGAGATTATAAATAAGCAAAATTGTTTAAAAATAAACGATGTTGAAACGCCTTTACGACGATTAATTTCTCCAGCAATTCGAGTTGTTCTCTCCAATGTTTCGCCTACAATACCACATTCTGTCATAGAACAAAATTTTACAAGTAGAGGAATTAAAATAGTTTCACCTATGCCATTTTTACGTGCAGGCTTAACGGAGGAAGGATATACTCACATCCTAAGCTTTCGACGACAAATTTTTGTAGACTAAAGCACTGTAAACATCCCAGAGACCATGCTTATAAAATATGAAGAAAACACATACAGAATTTTTGCTACAACAAATGAGAGGTATGTTTTACATGCAAAAAACCGGGCCATCTAGCAACAAATTGTCCCAATATAAACAATGTTTATGACTTAGAAGAGCTACCAGGTAACGAAGAAACTGAAAATGACCAAACCGCGGAAGAAGTTTCTAAACAAAATAAGGGCATTAAAAGACAAATATCGAAAAATCAAAGTTCAGCTTCTGAGTCGATAGCCTCAGAGCAAATCATTTTAGAAGATATCCTAACACCTATAGACAAAGAACACCAGACAAAAAATGACGACCAAAATTTTATAAAGCCCCGTGAAAAAACGGCCAAGAAAATAAAGCAAGAAGATAAGACTAAAGAAGCCCAGAAAAATACAATACAGAAACAACTCGAACCAGCAAAGCAAATTATAATGGATCCAGAAAATATTATTATAAACTATGAATGCCTTATAGACTTAATAGAAAACACTGTCGGAGCCAGAGATATCATAAGCATAGCCCAAAATTATACAGATAACCTAGAAGAACTTGTAAAAATGCTAAGAAACGTATACCCTCACCTGAAAGAGAGAAGTATAAAAAACAGATTTACGAGGATCATAAACAAATTAACAAATGATGATTGATTCCTTAGTCGAATCTGACGGTTCGACGCAATCGACATACTAACAGCCATTCTAACCATCCATTACACGCCACTCTACTCTTATCATAATCATCACATTCATATTACAATGGAATATAAATGGGTTTTTTCCCCATTTAGAAGAATTAAAACTTATAATGTCTACAGAAATGCCAGCAATAATATGTTTACAAGAAACAAATTTCAAAGATAATAATGTACACGAAATGAATAAATACAATGTCTATCACAGAAATAGAATTGAAGCGGAGAAAGCAAGTGGTGGAGTTGCCACATATGTAAGCTCCAAATATGTTTCAAATGAAATATCCCTTACCACTGATTTGGAAGCAGTAGCAGTATCTGTGCAGTTGTCTTGTAAAATCACCATCTGTAACATATACTTATCAAGGAGAGATGAAATAACCTTAACAAAATTTAAAAAACTCATAAAACAATTACCATCTCCGTGCCTAATATTAGGGGATTTTAACGCGTATAATGCTATTTGGGGATCAGAAAAAACTGATTCTAGAGGGAAAATAATAGAAGATATACTAGATGACTAAAATTTTATACTGTTAAACACTGGTAAAAAAACGAGATTTAACCCCTACAATGCAAAGTTTTCGGCTACAGATTTAAGTTTATGTGATGCTGTTCTAGCATCACGGATGACCTGAACGATTTTTCCATATCTTCACGGAAGCGATCATTATCCTATTAAAATCGAAAATAGCTTAGAAGCCGCGAAAGTCGTAGGTGGTCAATACACCTCCTGGAACCTCCGCACTGCAAACTGGGAACAGTACACAAATGACATAGAACAAAACTTAGACAAAATATCCTAGAAAGCCAAGTTGTAGACCAAATGATAGAACATTTAACCACTATCATAATTAATGCAGCAAATCGTTCTATTTCAAAAAAGATTTCGCCAAAAAACCACATACCAGTACCGTGGTGGAATAAGGAATGTCAACAAGCAGTAAAAGCAAGCAAACATGCTTTCAATAAGCTAAAAAGACACAACACGCAAGAAAATTTACTAAACTTTAAAAAACGTAGAGCTAAAACACGATTTGTTATAAAAAAGAGCAAAAAAGAATCATGGGCTAAATACACCTCTTCAATAAACAGCTCAACTCCTATGAGTGAAGTATGGGATAAAGTTAGGAAGATAAAAGGACAAAATAAAAACAACCAAATTACACTGATAAGACATGAAAATAACATTATTCTGTCAAAATCTGAAATAGTGGAATTGTTGGCAGACTATTACGAGAAACAATCAAGTAATGACAACTACGAAAATGAATTTAAACTATATAAAGAAAATGAGTAAAGTAAACACATAACTCTCTCTGCACAAAATTGGCCAGAAATAAATCTCCCCATAAATAAAGCAGAATTAGAAGACGAAATTAAAAACTGTAAAAATACTAGTCCCGGTGCAGATAATATTCCGTACATATTTATTGAAAACCAACCACTGCAAAAAATTTAATCCTAAACATCTATAATCAAATCTGGACTGCTTATCAATATCCTGCAATTTAGTCTGAAGCCATCATTTTACCAATTATAAAGCCACACAAACCTCAGGATCAAATAACATCATATAGGCCAATTTCCTTAACATGCACTATGTGCAAACTCCTAGAAAAAATCGTAAACCAAAGACTGATGTGGACATTGGAGGGAAATAACCTTTTAAACCCTGCCCAAGGTGCTTTTCGAAAAGCTCGATCAACAAACGATAATCTAATAAATCTGGAAACCGATATATGCGACGCTTTTGCAAACAATAAGAAAATCATCGCTGTATTCTTTGACATCGAAAAAGCGTTTGACATGCGACTTGGCGACATGGAATAATAAAGAAATTAGCTTCCTTAGGATTTCATGAAAATATATTAACTTATATTACACGCTTCCTAGAAAACAGAACCTTCAGAGTTAAAACAAATAATGTGATGTCAAGCAAAAAGACCCTGGAAAATGGTACACCACAAGGGTCATTTATAAGCACGACATTATTCCTACTAGCAATAAATGATATTACTAAAGAAATAACACTTCCAGTAAAAGCAAGTTTATTTGCAGACGATCTGGCAATTTATGCAAAGGGTAATAATTTGAGCTCCATCCAAAAACTATTACAAAGCTCCATAACAAAAATAGAAAACTGGTCGAAAAACTGGATTTAAATTCTCAACTGAAAAAACCAAATGCATATTATTTTCGAAACGATCTACAAATGAAAGACCGGAACTGAAGTTAAACTCCAAAAACTTAAAATATGAAGACAACATAAGATATTTAGGAGTTCTGTTTCACTCAAAATTAAATTGGAAATCTTACTTAAATAATGTTAAACTCGCTTGCTCAAAAGGATTAGGACTGCTTAAAACCCTGGCGAAACATCAGTGGGGCGCCGATACTGAAAAATTATTACACATCTACAGGAGCTTGGTTCGATCCAAAATTGATTATGGGATAGTGACCTATTCAAGTTGCAGAAAGACCTATCGTAAAAAATAGAAACAGTTCAAAACTCTGCGCTACGAATCATTACAGGAGCATATCGTACAAGCCCAATAAAAAGCCTTTATTGCCTTACAAAAGAAATGCCATTAGACCTACATATAAAATTACTATCGCTCTCTTACGCAGCCACAATCTCAGCAAATGAAAACAATCCAAATTATAAAAGAACCTTCTCGCGCTGTCACAGCAAAATATACAAACAACGGAAAAATCAAAAATTGACATTCCATGAACGAATGAATATATACCTCTCTGAAATCAAATATAAATATCCCGCTGTTCTCCCTCTAAAATAGCAAAATTCCGCCATGAACTATTAAAACTCCAAATATAAACTACTCCCTAACCCTTCATCAAATAAATAATACCCACCCTTTGATCATACGCCAGGCTTTTTCCCAACTTCAAGAAAGCTATGCAAGTTCAACGTTCCTGTACACCGATGCATCAAAATCCGGGGAAGAAGTTGGAGCTGCAATGATAACTTCCACCCAAGAGTACCGTTATCGACTGCCTGGAATATACAGTATTTACACCGGGGAACTGTACGCGTTATCACAAGCCTTGATACATACTTCAGATAATCTAGAGTCATCTTACGTCGTTTGTACTGACTCACTGAGTGCATTACAAACGATACAACAATACTACTCTACACATCCAATTGCACAAACAATAAAAGATAAATTATCCAAATTAACCTTGGAGGGAAATGAAATAACATTTATCTATGTACCGTCCCATATAGGTATATCAGGAAACGAGAAAGCAGATAAAGCAGTACGAGAAGCTACCAAGTTAACAGAAACTAGACAAACAAACAAAATCTGTACAGCGTCTGATGTGAAAAAGTACTTAAAGCTGAAAATAAATGAGTCCTGGCAACAAACATGGAATGATGGGAAAGCGAATCTCAAAGAGGTAATACCAAAAATAAATAAACCCTTATTGCAACCGGCTAACAGAAAATTACAAGTATTACTAGCAAGACTCCGAATTGGCCATACTCGTTATACCCACGGTTATCTACTCCAGGGTGAACAACGACCTTACTGTGATGTTTGCCAAAAACACCAAAGTGTCAAACACATTGTTGTCGAGTGCCCGCCGTATGAAGCCGAAAGAAATGCAAATCAAATGCAAGGGACGATGATCCAAATACTAGGTTCTTTAGAAAGTGTAAAAAAACTAGTTAAGTTTCTAGGAAACATAGGTTTATTAAATGAACTGTAGATGATTATTTTTGAATACTGTGGAAATGTTTGTCACGCCAATAACCTCGCAGTTGACGCGTGTTTAAATAAAATAAATAAATAAATAATACCTTATGTATTCATAAATCTTAAAAATGATGCAGAAGCATTTTTTAAATCCAAAAGACACCAGATTAAAATGTTATTGGCTATCTTCTGTAGAAAAAGCCAGGTATTTTTCTCTGTTTTTTCTTCTAATTAATTGTATGAAATTCGCTGGCTATATCTAAAGTTGAAAAATAATTGCATTTTCCTAACTTATCTAGAATGTCTGTAATTTGAGGTAATGGGAATTTAACTTCGATTGTTTTATTGTTTAATTTTCTACAATCGATAACAATACACAAATTCTTTTTAACGAAAGCATCTTTTTTCTTAGAAACGATCCAGATGAGAGAATTGTAAAGCGATTCGCTAAGTTCAATTATGTTTTCTTTTAGCATTTTATTCATTTGATGTTTTACTTCTTTTCGATAAGCGAAAACTAGTTCTTTATTAATTGTGTTAATGTGATGTTTTGTTAAATTGGCAGATGTTAATGGAATGTCAGAGCAATAAAAAATATCTTTGTAATCTTGACAAACTCCTGTTAAAAGTATATGTTTCTTCTTCATTTATATGATTTCAGCTACTTTGTTATGTTCCGAAGTTACGTGTCCTGTTGTTATAGGAAACGTTTTTTTATATATTTCGTTAATAAAATGTATATAAACAAATTCAGGTTTTAAAAGGGTTTTGGTAGAACCACTGTCTATCATTAAGCGGGAATTAGTTTTTTGGATATATGTAAGGTAATTGTAATGTAGTTGCTAGATTTAATTTGATGTTTTCTCTGAGGCTTTTAATTAAAAATCTACTTTCTCACCAAAGTTTGTTTCTTGATCTTCTTCATTGATTTTCTTTTGTGCTCATACTTTTTGTTGTTTTCATGTAGGAGAAAAACTTTTAGTAAAACGAAGTTGCAAGGTTGCTGGGATTGTCGCATATACTGCGCTGACATAGGTGTCTGTTGATAATTAGGTCTTTTGTTGAAGCCTAATTATTGTTTTATGATTGTCGGTTAACGGTTTTTGCAATTTAAATTTTGGTTTGGGTATTTTGAATTTGAATTTTGTACGTGTTAAAAATTCTCTTCTTCAATAATTATGCTTAATGCAATTTCGATAGTAATAGAATCTCGTGATTTTACAAAAGATTCAAGTGGTTCTTTTAAGCTACTTAAAAAATGTTTTTAAAATTAATTTATCGTAAATTCTTAATTTAATTAGTCTAACATTAACAT
The DNA here is from genome assembly GCA_958336395.1 of Ctenicera cuprea. NCBI lineage: Eukaryota > Metazoa > Arthropoda > Insecta > Coleoptera > Elateridae > Ctenicera > Ctenicera cuprea. Next base: position 57,795,766 of record OY284490.1, read on the forward strand.
CAAATTCATTTGAGATTAGAGATTGAATCTCATTATAGAAACTATTTGATGTTTCACTTGGTAATTGTTGTAGATATAATAATTCTAACAAAATATTTTCCTCGATGGTGCGATCCCAAAAATTGTTTCGTAATATAATTTTTAAACCATCCCAGGTATGAATTAATCTGCCTGATGTTACAAGTGCAGCATTTTGCGTTAATTTAGTTCTGATAGAAGAAAGTAAATAATAGTTTATAAATGTGTCGGGATTTAAAAGTCTTTCGTCATTTCTAACAAGAACCTGTTTTAAAATTAATTCTGAAGCTCTAATAAACTCCGAAAGTTTTCTAGGTGTTTCATGAAATTGACTGGAGGTAATCTGCATGAAAACCTCCTGTTAAACCCATTTAATAAAATTTTGCTTAAAATTACGCTACGGTTACAATTATAAATTATCAGCTATGGGTTCCTACGCATTCAACACAAGTACAACAGAAATTAAGCTATTTTTGTAATAGGACTGTTGGTCTCGCTTACTATGTTGAATTTGAATTGTTGTTAAGGGTTGCAATTAATAAATAAATAGCAATTTATGCTCTTTAATTGGCCTGGCAGTATACAAACTACACACAATTTACTGAATAGTTATTTGCTTAATACTAAGATTATTATTTAGTACAATTTTTTAAAAATCTTAATTTTAAATGCGTTACTTACAATAAATATGCAGTTTTCATTTAGAAGCAATGTTTGTCTTCTTTAATTTGATCGACCGGAACCAGCGCTGCTTGACCTCGATGCAAGTAGTTAGATTCTAGGGTTGAGACAATCTTATTTAATTTTCGAAGTGGATCTCTCAGCTATGGTCCAGTAGGCGATTTTAGTTCTGTTGGTCCCCAAGTTGTTCCCAGTTTAGTCTATTTCTCGCAATTTCTTCGACAATTTTGTATATTTGCACTAGGTTTTTCTGTTTTTTTTTTATTATGTATAAACATATAGAAATAAGACGATTTTCTTGTGTTTTGCAAACAATCCTACCGACTGCGCCAAATAACTTTGCGAAATTAAATAAATTTAAATAAATTAATTTCATTCAATAACAGATTACATACAACTTGCTCGAGGCAAGAAAAGTACATTAGGCCGCCTTCTATTGATACAAAAGCTTGTACCTTAAACGTACACACTAATTGCCGGATATTAGTGTTAACCAAAATCGGATGGATCTATGACCATCTATGTTAAAAAATCATTTGTTATCTTCGACAAGAAATCGTTATAGTTTTATACATAAAACTACAACAACGCCTGAATTTCGAATATGATAATTTGCGTGCAGGATCAACTGCATGTTGTACTATAGCTAACCGAATATTCTGTGAGAAATGATATCGATTTCTTTAGAAAACAATTTCTTAAAATTCACAAAAACCAGAAACCAAAGAAAAAATCCGTTATTTATCTATTTCGGTTGGGGGGGGGGGGGGGAGATTAACAATCCTAAATATTGCTATACCTAAAAATTGTTCTGAATATTATTCCATTATCGCTCATGGGTAGTTTAGCTTGAACAAAAATGGTTAATCGTCCCCGTTTATTAAATAAAGGAAGAACAGTTTCGATTTCAGAAATTAATAGAGAATGCGTCACAGAAAAACTAGCGGACTCGGACGCCAACCAAATCATAGCTCATAGTAGCTCTTTGAGCCTACTAAAGTAAAACAATCGTGTTGCCAGTTTTTGAGCAATATTTTATTTGTAAATAAAAACGCTTTTGACAATAATTTTTACTTCACAGTTCAGTTTTTCAAAAATTCTTATGAAAGCAACATTTTGTTTATCTAGCTCTATTATATTCTCTAATGTTTATGACATCTCGTTCATTAGTATTAAGGCTTCAAAATTTCTTAATTTTGACAAAATTTTGGATTCAAAAATTTTCACGAAAATTTTTTTGAAAATGTTCAAATTTTGAACTGCTTTTTCCAAAAATATTTTTACATCACTTGATTACATTTGTTAAGGGCTATCAAATGATACAACAATTTATATTGATTGGATATTTTGTTTTAAAGTAATTGGGCATTAAAATTAAAATTTTCAAAAATTCATAGCCGCCTTCATTTTGAAGATACAACATTTGCAAAAAAAAGCCATTTCATTTGTCGTGAGATGCATTACGACGCTCTGTATTCAAAAGTTTTAAAAAGTATTTAGGAAAAAATCTATACCAAGAAAACTGGTCTAATTTCCGTTTCCGGTTCCGATTAACAACCTTACAAAGAACTACCTGCAACTAAAAGACTCCCACACACCAAATCTCATTAAAATCGGTCAAGGGGTTCCGGAGATATAGAGAAACAAACGCACCCACCCACGCACGTTAATTTTTGAGAGAAAGGCATTAACACTATTTTATTTATTTCCTTCAATTTTTTTTAACTTGGATGTTACCACAGCGTTTTTATTGTCGCTAATTAAATTTATAATAGTGTATTTTCAAGTAAGTAAATGAAATAAATTTAGTAATCAGCAAAATATCATAATTAACTTAGCGAATGTGTGGCCTTGACTGTTACATAACAAATTAAAAAATTCCGCCGGAAATTTACCTTACCAATTTTAAGCAAAAGAAACGAAACTCATTCATCGTCATCAGTTGTGAATAAATCATCGTCTATAAAGTTTGTTTATACGACGGTAATTTTATATTTCCAATGTTGACTTAACGATTTTATGGTGATGATTTAAAAAGTTTCCATGTAACAACTGCATTCGGTTAAAACATACTCTAACATGAAGTCTATCGCTTCTGTGGTATGTATTGTGACATTGCTGTTAATAATAATTAACGCAACTGAAGGACAGTATAGAGGTATGTATTTTTCTTTTATATATAAATAGTTTTTGTACCTTTCACACAATAGTATTCTAAATAATTGTGAAGCGCACGATTTAAATTGAAAACGATTATACCACGTATTAAATCCTATTTTGAACTACAGGGTAAAATTTAAATTTGTCTCATAGTTTACAACAATATATGCGAAAACTAATGTCAGTAAAGGAACTTGACTTGTAATAACTTAATCACAACTTTGACTAAGTAAATTGTAAACAACTGCTTGCAGTAATAATGAAATGGTCTAGAAAAGCGAAAACTTTTTGCTTTCATAGAAACTTTACAAATTAGTTTAAAAGGTAACTTTTCATCTAAAACACATTAACAAAAACTTTCTTTTGTAGAACAGGTATTACAGAAAGCTATATTAAAATGTAAGAATGTCATGGTTATATTGCTCAAAAATTTCAACATTTGTTTGAGCCTTTTCCTTATTGTTCTTGGCACAACTATAATATATTTTATATGTATATAATAAACAGTCCTCTATGTTTAAAACGATAATAGAAAAAAACAGTACGTTTTATGTTTGAAGTTTATAGTTCAAGGAGGTTTCGTTTAGAAATATGTTACACAAGGTCAACGAGATTTTAAATTATATGTTTATAGGCCTATAATTACGGCAAAAGCAATATTAAAGTTAACTAAATACTACGTATTTTTACTTTCTTATACTTTCAGTATAAGGATGTATTTAAATACGTGTTTTGACCCCCAGGAATCCGTGTCTTTCTGTGGGTGGGTGTGGCTATCATGTGCGGCTCATATCTCCCGTACGGGAGCTTCGGAACGTGGGGTATATCAAAAACTCGTCTACAAATTAAGCGTTCCAAAAAAATCTCGAACTTGAATTAGAAAATTAAATCTGATAGAAGAGCAAATCTTATGATTTTGCCCATACTTTCTGGTTTCCAAATGCCGACAGATCGTGATTATAAAGACATAATGTTATTATGCACAAAAATTTTCGAAAAGATAACAACTGTAAGGATAAAATACAGTTAATGTTTTGGATATTTACTAACAAATATTCCTTACAGTAGCTAGAAATGAGTTACAATTCAGTTCGCTAATTTTAATGTGACGCGTTCTAAGAATTTGAAGAATATGAAAACGAACGGGGAAAGATAAACATTGCTGTTTCAGATAAACAGTAGAATAACATTGACATCTTAATTTTTAGATAAAGCAATATTTAGGAAGATTAATTTTTCCCTCTCCACCAATTTTTGTTGATCAATTTGCTGCATCGTCAAAACTGTTCAAAGTTGGCTGCCATTATTCTTACTTCTCTTGGATCTTTCTCTCTTTTCTTTATCCGTTTTTCCAAACATTTCTGCCACGTCTCGCGTGATTTACCTTTCCTGCATTTTCTTTTCGGCGTACCTTCTAATATTCGTCGCGAGTCTCTATTTCGTCCTATTCTACTACATGTTCGGACCATTTTATCTGTCTATTTTTTACTTTGTGTATTAATGGTTTAATAAGTGTTTTAGCACCCCCACAGTTACTTTGCTTCAGAATTTATTTTGTATTATCAAGCTCTCAGATCCGTACGTTAAGGTTGGTACCGGTATGTATATGCTCTTCTATACTATCAGTTCTGTCTGTGCGCTTACTTTCTTCTTCGCGGTTTTTGGTCTATTTATTGCATAATATGCCTTGCTTGTTTATTTATTCTATTTAAAATCTCTGGATCTGCGGTTCCAGTTTTAGGTACAGTTGTTCCCGGATATTCGTAGTTATCGACTCACTATAGTTACTGTATATTACATGTAATCCTTGTGTTTTCATGGGTGTCGTTCTTTTCTATTGTCATTACTGCTCTCATTAGTGTTTATCTTCATTGCCAATTTCCATATGTTAATTACTTGTTGCAAATTTCTGATTGAACCAGTTAGTAGCAATATGTCGCCTGCATATGTAATACATTTTGTTGATGTAAGTTCTAATCTCCAGTGTCCAACCTTTCTATTGAATCTCGGTTTGTCACACTCTTGTATGATCCCATTTATTACTAATACAAACAATAGTGAACTTAGTGCGAGTCACATTGTTTCTATGTTAAACGTATTTCGATGAGTTTTGGAATATGGGGGAACGTTCAAAATTCATCGAGGAAATAAGCTTTTAAAATATATTCAAAACCGGTAACGGGAGTTAGACATGTTTTTTTGGTAGTTTTTTTTTTCCGGAAAGCGAATGTTCTCAGTCAGATAGAAGACCGTACGTTAAAGCGAATGCTTTTCTCTGAACTTTCTAACTTTAAAACGGCGGCTGCTACGATTTTCTAAAAATTTGAATTCAACGCCTTATTACTCAAAAACGAGTTAACAGATCGGTATCATTTTTTTTATCGTAATAGCCCTATAGAACCACTATGTTACCTTGCACAAAAATTTTCTAAGAGATAAAAACTATAAAGTGAAATTTCTGTTTAAACTAATTTCCTCGTGAGTGGAATAAAGTTCTTAACTTAGTTTTTAGATACAGCTATATTAGGGCGATTAATTTCTTCAGTCTACCAAATTTTTGATGTAGAAATATGTCCTTCCGTTTTTAGGTTTTTTAACGTCAGAAACGCTTATTTCAAAAAATTAAAAAATCGATTTATATTCTTCGCAAAATATTGTAGCGTACTACCGTTTTTTTTTTGTATTTCTTTCTGAAACCTGCGCCCCACGGCGCGTATTCGAACTACAGAGCTACCTGTCAAAATGGGTCGACCTTTGCTTCACTACTGCCTCTTTTTAATGACAAGATTTTTTTTTATATTGTACTATTATTTTTATATGAAAGTTTTTATTAGGTAGTATGTTCTTATAATATTATTATTATGAAACTAGCTGACCCGGTGAACTTCGTATCACCTACAATCGCTGTTCGATAGTCTCGCTAAAACTCAAAAACGGCTTTACCGATTTGAATTTTATTTGTAACATTTTGATTAGCTATAATCAATCCTAATCAACCTTCCAACTTCAATTCATTGAGATCAATAGTACTGGCTATATCTTATACGGTTTGAATTTCGTTTGGTTATTAAATGAAACTTGTTTACAATTCCAATGAATTTAATGTCTTTTATGTAGTGACAGATGACAGATCAAAATAAACAATCGCGAAGTGTACCGTCATTTTCCATACAAAATTACCGTTATTACTTTATATTATTTTTTAGCTTTTCTTTAAGATTTTCCCTATTATTTTTCTTTTTAAACCACCCCTGTATTAAAGCAAACAAAAGAAAAAAATAAATATTCAAATCGGTCAAGCCGTTTTTGAGTTTTAGCGAGACTAACGAACTGTGATTAATTTTTATATATATAGAAGATAGAAGATAGAAGATTATGATCTCGGTACAGTGGTGGGATGTTATTGTAGCTAATGTTAGAGCGTGAAACGTTAATGACAAAATACTGTTGAATTTATGATAAATAACAATATCTAAACTATAGGAAGGTTCAGGCAAAGTGCTTTGCTAATTTTCCTTGTAACAGATTATATATCGTCCTAAAAGTATTAACCTATCTGATGCGTGAATTACCATGCAAACACGCGAATATGCTATGAACATTACCATTCCTCGCAACCTATGCGTTTTACACACAATAGTGAACCTGTAGTACAAAAAAGGTATATAGGTATAGAGTCCAACATTGTATAGACGTCTTCCCAAACATTACATTGCATTAAAAGTCTACCCAATTTCAAGTTTATATCATCCGGTTCGTTTTCCATAGCTTTAATTGATTTTCTTGTCATTTGATCCGAGACCTTCTGGATTAACATCGACTTGATGGCTCTACACGATCTGCCGCATCTCGCATTTTCCTACAAATTGCGCGTACCGCCGAAGCGTTACTAGCCGGGGGCTCAGCTAGTATCAAAATCAAATGTATCATATTTGAGATTAAGTTAGTGTTGGTAGCCTAAATGCGAATAAACAAAAAAAATTTCGCGGCATAAATGCCGTTGTAGGTAACTAGCTAAATGCTAAAATGCATCTACAATAATTATAAAGTAGTACATTCCAAGAGTCTTCCTGGCAAAATCGATACGAATTTTCTACCATGGTTCATATAATCGCTTTCAAGGGTGCATTTTTGTTTTTTGCGGTTCATTTTTTTAAACAACAGCGTTTAGAAGAATTAACAATGTCTTCAATATGTTTATCTATGTTCTTCCGTAGCAGCAACTCCTTGCCAGCAGCTTCATTTTCACCATACCTATATTTTTTAATGTAACATTTATTTCAATTAAAGAAACTGTTAACGTCCTCGTTTACTAAACTATCAACACTTGTAATTTGTACTCTTATTATGGTTTTTAATATATTACTGCAAAGAAAAACACAGTTTTAGCCATAATTTCAAGGCGAAAAGTTATAATTTAACTTTCTTTGGCACTTTACATATGGGGTAATAAAAATGCAGTTTTTAGGTGAACGTTGTCGATTTGGCCGTGGTCGGCAGAGAGGTCGTTGTTTGTTATTGAACAGATGTCCATCTGCCCTTGAAGAAATCCGTCAAAACATTCGTCCTTCATTATGTGGATTTGAAGGCAGAGAACCAGTAGTTTGTTGTCCGCGAGCAGGTCGAGCTCAAAATATAAGCGAACCTCCTATTCCTGCACCGATTGGTACAAAAAGCAAACAAAGTAGGTATATTTTTGAGTTTATCAAACTTTTCCACCAATAAATAAATTACTCATCAATTTCTTTGTTTTTAGAATGTGAAGAATATAACAACATAGCAATCAAAGAAAAGCCACGTTTTGTGACTGCCGTTGTTGGTGGAGTCCAAGCATCTGCTAAGGAATTTCCTCATATGGTAATAAAACACAGAACTACAAATACGATGTAGTTTCAACTTATGTTTTATTTTAGGCCGCCCTTGGTTTTGGAACCGAAAATGATATTAAATGGCAATGTGGTGGAACACTTATAAGTGAAGAATTTGTTTTGACTGCTGGTCACTGCTTATTTTCCCAAGAGCTGTAAGACTTTTAGTTTGTATTTTTATACATACCGTAGTATACATATGCTTTATATTGCCTTTAATTTTAATGCTTTTAGCGGTGACGTAAAATATGTACGTCTTGGCGACTTAAACCTGAAAAGTGAATCAGATGACGCTCTACCTCAAAATTTCCAAGTCGCTTCAGTCTACAGAAACCCAGATTATAAACCTCCTGCTCAATATAACGATATTGCCCTGATTCGATTAGATCGTGCTGCAGATATAACGAGCTTTGTCAAACCAGCGTGTTTGTATACTGAATACAAGTTGCCAGAAAATTCGGTCCCAATTGCTACTGGATGGGGAAGATTGGGTTTTACCGGAGAAACTAGCGATGCGCTTATGAAAGTCAATCTTTCGTATTTTACCAACGAGCAATGTAGACAAGTTTATTTAAATGCGCCCCAACGTCGATTACAAAATGGTATTGATGATGTCACTCAAATGTGTGCTGGAGGACTCAATGAATCAAAAGATACCTGTCAAGTAAGACATAAATTTCTATTGGTTAATCACTATAATTATCAAACTAAAATTGTATACTAAACTACTCCACTCTTTTTGAATTTGCTTTTGCATGAATAAGTTTTTTATACATTGTTCTTAAACTCGCTTCATCTTTTTTTGAGAACAACTTTGCATGCACGTTATTTTCTGTTGAACCTCGAAACTATCTGTAGTCATACTAATTTTGCACCAGAATACCCGTAAATATAAGCCGGTATAGCACCCCTGGACATTTTATTATTAAATGCACGTTCTTTTCTTCAGCCCCACCACACAGTTAAGTTCATTTAAAATTCTTTTAAGCATATCTATTTTATAAAGTTCAAGCAAACTATTTAGAAACAAAAATTATTACAGGGCGATTCTGGAGGACCTCTGCAAATAAAGGATGCTAACAACCCCAAACAATTTTATGTAATTGGAGTTACATCATTTGGCAAAGCCTGTGGAATAGAAAATATTCCTGGAGTATATACTAGAGTATCTAATTATATACCTTGGATCGAAGAAACTGTTTGGCCGGATTCTTAAAATAAATAATAAGTTAGGTTAATAAACGAAAGGATGCTTTGCAAGGATATGAAAAATGTTTGTTCATAGATAACCGCCTACGCTGTAAGCAAATACCTACTGTGATAAGTAGAAAAGGAGTGCTAATATATAAATTAATTTTAAAATTAAAGAAAGTATTTGGAGAAATCTAGTTTTAAAGCAAATTAAAGCTTTATTAAAATTACTATTTTTTAAATTCGCTACTTGTTTCCCGAATACAAGCACAGTACTTAATATTAGTTCATGTATATTTTTGTACTAGTTTAAGGTACTTCTGAGTTCATTTATTAATTATTTTAAAGTACATTCACATTTGTTATTAACTTATTTTAAAATTGCTTACGCATTTACTAAATAAATGAAATAATTTTGTCGCCGGGTTGTGTTTACTATGAGACTTCTTTTTTTATTAAAAAAAGAATCATGAGGCCGTGCGTGACCACGACTTCATGATTCCCATCCCACCCCCTTACCCGGGCTCAGCGCACTTATCGCTATTCACCGGTCTAACATGCCCCACCCAGAAAAGACATGCAACCCAACAACAAACACACCACACACACCGTCCATAGACACGCCGGGTTTAACTTATTCAGAAAAATTTCCGACGGGCAGAGGATTCGAACCTACTGCCGTTGGGAGTCTAGTTCTAGAGGTTGGGACTCTACCCACTAGACCACCCGCTGGCCCGAGACTTCTTTAAAACGCAACTAAATTGAAATCGTAAAAAATACATGGCCATCGTAAAACAATATGCTTAGAAAAAAACAAATACCTAAAACATTAATATAATGGTGGAGAAAAACATTTTTAGAGAGACATAAATGCGAGAACCAAGTAGAAAACAATTTAGAAGAAACATATTGTAGAAAAATTAACAGTGCGTTTACTCTGTACCGACTTTAATGTTTTTGTTGCGATGCATAGAAAGAGATAACAGACGACCAACCATTGCGCTACTGTGCAAAGTTTAGCTTTCGATGTCTTGTTGATATTGGAAATACCACCATGAGAAGCAGGAATGTCGCCTTTTCTCAAAAATGCATCAATTACTTAACTAAAAACATACTTAATATCATATTTTGTTTGTGTATTTGTTTGCTGTAGTTTTTATTTAGTCGGCATTTTAAAATAGTAAAAGTTACAACTAAAATAAATAAAAAAAGGAGTAAAGTTCTATTAGGTAAACAAAAGAAACTTTAATTCAATGGAGAATTCAATAAAACCCTAGCCGGCCAAACGTCTCTCTTGCAAAACGTCCTTGTGCCGAAACGTCACTGTGCCCACAGATAAAAGATGAGCGGCGCAGCGCAACCGTTTGGGCAGAGACGCGTTTGAGTATAGGGCGCCAAGCGTAGAGTGAAAATTTGTCCCAATATTTATTATATATACACAAATTTAGCTAAATGCTTTTTATTTTAATAAATCGTTGTAGATTTAAATAAATCCTTATTGGTCTATTTGGTTTAAATATTCTAACATTTAATAAACCATTAGAGATTTAAATAAATCTTAAAACATTTACTTTAAATTTTCAAATATTTAGTAAATCTTTATGTATTTAGATAATTCTGCACATATTTGTTTTAAATCTTACAATATTTAATAAATATTCGCAGATTTAAATAAAAATTTACCTATAACCACCGAAGAAGGTAAAAACGGTTTTGCCAGCAGGAAAGGTTATGGCACTGTATTTTGGGATTTCTCGTGAAATTAGCTTTGTCGACTACTTGAAAAGGAGAAAAACAATAAATGGTGAGTATTATGCCAATTTGTTGCAGCAATTGAGCGACAAAATCAAAGAGAAACGGCGTCATTTGGCGAAAAAGAAAGTGCTTTTTCATCAAGATAACGCACCTGCACACACATCTGCAATCGCCATGGCAAAAATTCATGAATTGGGATTCAAATTAGTGCCTCATTCGCCCTATTCGCCAGATTTGACTCCCAGCGATTTTTATCTATTTCCAAACCTGAAAAAATGACTCGGCGTTAAAAGATTTTCATCCAGTTCCGAGATAATCGCTGCTGTAAATAGCTATTTTGAGGATTTGAGTTCATCGATCTACAAAGTTGGAATAAGTGCGTTGAGCGAGCAGGAGAATATATTGAAAAATAGAATGATTTTTTGCTCAAAAAACTTGCGTTTTCTTTGTTAGGCCACGTACATTTCGAACGATACTCGTACATTGTCTAGTTCTTTTGATAAAGCTGCTTTGAATAGTACAGAATTATATTTTTGTAATTGCTGACTCTTGCAGCTGTGATAGTCAAACAGGATTCTGAGTGAATTGTGTTCAAAAAACTTCAATTTGATCTGCAATATGTACTTTTTACATCTAGTGAAGAAGACAACAATGGTTAGCTAGGATTGTGCGTCTTAAGATATTTGTTTATGCAAATGCAATGGTAAACGTTATTTAGAATGTACCGTAATAAAAAAACTTAATTCGCACATTTCTGGTAAAATTTGCATTTGAAAAATAATAGTTTGTATATCAAATTAAAGGGAGTGGGTAAAAAAATATTTTATTGGTGTGTTATAATAGCATTCTGTCTTAAAAACTGCACGAGAAAGTAAGAGATAGCGTCCTTTTGGTGTCCGGACACATAAACATGCGACACATAATCATAGGACATTTAATCTTGGACAGTTAAACATGCCGACAATTAATCACACAGACATTTAAACACATAGACATTTAAACACTGAGGCACATAATCACATGGACATATAAACACATATTCTGCACGTAAACTGTAATTTCACTAAATATGATCTTTAACGTTAAGAATCTTAACTTAATTTATAAATTCCCGGTTTACTTCGTTAAAGTCCATATTTATAAATAAAGTGATGTCATCTTTGTTAGAAGAACAAGCTAAAATGTACAAGAAGATTTTGATCAAACATGGTGTAGCAACACAGAACGTTTGGTTTAATCAACAATGTCAGAAAAAGAAGCTAATTCCAAACTACATTATTATATCTCTACCAAAACCAAGCACAGCATAACTGAGAAGATAATCAGAAATGCTAAACAAAGATGGTTGAAAGAAGAATCAAAAAGATGGTTTAGAATTAGAGACAATTTGCACATTTATTTAAAGGTACTTTACACAGAACTCATTCACAAATTACATCCAATTGAGTTTGACGTATTTGACAATGACATTAGAGAATTAGTTAGTAGAATAAAATTTAAAAAATACACAATACAGAAAAATAAACTTTCGAGATTAGAACAACACACACGTGCACTTCAACCACACACAAAACCTGACACAATAATAAATTTTCATCCTTGTTTTCTAAATTTATCAAACACAGATTTCAATGACCAACAGATAAAATTCCTAAATAAGGGTTTTAAGTTTGCCCCTTTTCCAAAATTTAACAATAATATTAAAGAAATTTTAGCAGTCAATTCTGAACTGATTCTTAAAGAAAGACATTTCCTATATTCAAAATTTCAAATGGCTAATTTATTAAAAGAGATGTCAATCAATACCAATAAATGAAAAAATAAAATAAATAATCAAAATAATATATTACTTAAATCGATTAAAGAAAAAATTTCAGTAAATAATCTGATTTCTGTCAAGGCAGATAAAGTTATATTACCCAATGACATTTACTTACAAAAAATTAATGATTTGATAACCAATTCAAACTTAAAAACTTTAACTAGTAATCCTACCAAAAATTAGCGAAAAGAATTAAAACAAACATTAGAAAATTGCCAGGTTTGTTTAACAGATTATCAAAAAAGACAAATAATAAATCCAAATCCACAACCACCAAAACTATACGGTTTATTAAAAATACACAAACCCAACATGCCCATTAGACCAGTAGTATCATACATAAATGCACCCAACCATATGCTAGCAAAAATGCTAAATAATATAGTTACCAGTTTTGATTATAAACCAAAATATTCAGTTAAAAATTCTTCCGAATTAATCAAAAAGTTGTCTAACATTTACCACCACAAAGCAAGCTAGTTAGTTTTGATGTTACTAATATGTTTTCCCAAATACCACCTCAAGAGTGTTAAATAATATTCTTATTAACAAAAATGTTGAGTTAATAAAACGGACTGAGTTGATTCAATTATTTGAACTTTGCACCAATCAAAATTATTTTACTTTTAATAATAAAATTTGTTTCCAAAAAGATGGTTTACCCATGGGAAGTCCAATTTTACGTTTGATTGTGCAACAGAGGCAAAGGTTGAGTTATTTTGGCTAGTAGGGGATTTGTTTGTAAGGGACTTATTGGAACTCCCGTAGTCAGGAGCATCCAAATCTAAATTATTCATTTTCACTATAATAAATTAATAAAGAAGGTGATAATTTTGGAGCCCGGGAGGGCCGGCCAACACTTATCACCCAACACACTCTCTTTTTAGTCCGCACTTGGTCTCGATAAAAAGATAGCGCACACACATATATATTTAAACACATCCGTCGCGGTCCACGTGCTACAACGAACTCACATAAGGTATTAAAATGTCTAACGCACATAAAATGTCTTTTGTACTTGGATAATGTCATCATTTATTCTACTGTCCCGCAAGAACATATTTCAAGACTCAAAAGTATTTTTAACAAAGTTAGGAAATTTGGTTTAAAAATGCAGCTTGCTAGATAGATTTTCTCGGATGTGTAATGACACTTGAAAGAATCAAAACTAATTCTTAAAAGATAACAGCAATTCCAAATTATCCTATACCTAAAACCAATACAGAAATAAAAACATTCCCAGGACTATTAGGCTACTATAGACATTTTATTACAAATTTTGCAGAATTCACAAAACTAATAACCAAATGCCTAAAAAAGGTGATAAAATTGTACGGAATGAAATTTAAAAAAAATTTAATAACGTTAAAACAATTTTATGTAATTACCCGATACTTAAATACTCTGACTTTAGTAAAGAAATTGTTTTATTTACTGATGCTTTTGGTGTATTAATTGGAGGGGTTTGTCAAGACAATCACATTAAATCGCTTATGCTAGTCGTATTTTGAATGAAACAGAAACAAAATACTTCACTATAGAACATGAACTCCTAGCTGTAATGTGGGCTCCTCAGTATTTTCGACCTTGTTTATATGGACGCAAATTTACATTAAAAACAGATCATAGACCTTTAGTTTGGCTAAATTCTCTCGAAGAACCCAACAGTAAACTTATCATATGGTAATTAAAATTGGAAGAATTTGATTATACTTTTCAATATACATTTGGAAACACTAATAAATAGACTTCGGATTTTTAAGCAAATGCTTATTTGTCTGTTTGCAAGATATTATGGTGAAACTTATAACGACCACGAATTTCGCGGTTTTAAAGCGAATGAGCTATCCTCCTAATAAATGCTTATTTTGCTTATTTTAACATTTTTGTGCCTATTTTTTTGTATGAGCTTTTTGGTGCTTAATATGCTTTTTTAATGCTTAATTGTAGTTATTTGCTAATCAATTTTGGAGTTTCAGTAAAATTAAAAGAAAATGTAATATTTACACGAGTGCTAAATGTTTTCACTTTGGTATGTTCTGTATAATAGTACTTTACTGATTCAGGTAGCTGTGTAGGGTTCCAGTTCCAGGAAGGATTTACAATAAGACGCACTTATTGTGTGAGTCACAGCGCTTTTTCGTTCATGAGGGTGAAAATCGCTATGTATCTTTGTTGCACCCATAGTAAGCGTGTAATACCTTCTTTGGCCACCGTCTTAACCTTGGGCCTTGGGCAGTTATCTCTGACGAGCTACAATAGGTGTTTTAAGATATTTTTAGAAATAGGTGCCCGTTCTTAAAGTGCAGACGTGTTATCTTGTAGTTTTTAGTTAAACATCTTTTACTTAGCTAATTAAAATGGGAAAAACAAAATCTTCTAAGAGTGCGTTAATCAAGTTGTGGTTAAAAAACAAGGAGTTTGAGTGCTTTTCATCCGACGGTGATGTGATTTTTTGTAATTCATGTAACAAGGAAGTAAGTCCACAATATATTTATTTATTTTTAACTTCAGCATTTGCGTTTTTTTTTCCAAAGTTTTTAGTTAGTGCTGTAGAACAGCAGAATTTAAAATAACTTTGTATAGGTATGCAATAAACAGGAATTAATAATCTTAATTTGATGTAGGTAGCATCCAATAAGAAGCATCAACTTCAGCAGCATATTCAAACAGCTACACATCAAGGAAGTGTTGTTCGCACAAATAAACTTAAGCAGACATTCCTAACTGTTCCAATAACAAGTGATCGAAGGAATGAATTTTTTGAAGATATGTGTAGTGCCTTGGTTGCCGCAAATATTCCTTGGAATTCTGTAGAAAACCCGATTTTCAAATCATTTCTTGAAAAGTACTGCAATAGGAATATTCCAAGCGAGTCCACTCTAAGGAAAAATTATCTCGACACCTGTTACAACAATGCAATCGAGAAAATACGAGAAGATGTAGGAAAAGGGCTCATTTGGTTTTCCGTAGATGAAACTACTGATGCTGTCGGAAATTACGTAGCTAATTTTGTGGTAGGAAAATTGTCACAATCAGAAGCTGCGCGATCCTATTTAGTTTGTTCTAAAGTGTTAGAGAAAACAAACAGTAAGACTGTATAAAACTAACGGGGAATTAAACTAATAACGCCCTCTATTATGTGCGGCGAGAAAAAGTTGCAAAGCAACAAACCGGCAAAGTTGCGATCGGAACCTGCTAAGCAGGTATCTGCGATCGCACCGGCCTCTAAGCACAAAACACAGAAACGCCCGTGTGGCAAGAAATAAGAAAAGATTTGGTTTCAATTATGGCTAGAATAGACCACTACATGTTTCGTTCTTGTTTGAACTCATCAGGTGGACATAATTCTAACCATAATTGAGACCAAAAGCAAACAGGCATATATACGCCAGAAAGTATAAAACTAACGGGGAATTAAACTAATAACGCCCTCTATTATGTGCGGCGAGAAAAAGTTGCAAAGCAACAAACCGGCAAAGTTGCGATCGGAACCTGCTAAGCAGGTATCTGCGATCGCACCGGCCTCTAAGCACAAAACACAGAAACGCCCGTGTGGCAAGAAATAAGAAAAGATTTGGTTTCAATTATGGCTAGAATAGACCACTACATGTTTCGTTCTTGTTTGAACTCATCAGGTGGACATAATTCTAACCATAATTGAGACCAAAAGCAAACAGGCATATATACGCCAGAAAGTATAAAACTAACGGGGAATTAAACTAATAACGCCCTCTATTATGTGCGGCGAGAAAAAGTTGCAAAGCAACAAACCGGCAAAGTTGCGATCGGAACCTGCTAAGCAGGTATCTGCGATCGCACCGGCCTCTAAGCACAAAACACAGAAACGCCCGTGTGGCAAGAAATAAGAAAAGATTTGGTTTCAATTATGGCTAGAATAGACCACTACATGTTTCGTTCTTGTTTGAACTCATCAGGTGGACATAATTCTAACCATAATTGAGACCAAAAGCAAACAGGCATATATACGCCAGAAAGTATAAAACTAACGGGGAATTAAACTAATAACGCCCTCTATTATGTGCAGGTTCCGATCGCAACTTTGCCGGTTTGTTGCTTTGCAACTTTTTCTCGCCGCACATAATAGAGGGCGTTATTAGTTTAATTCCCCGTTAGTTTTATACTTTCTGGCGTATATATGCCTGTTTGCTTTTGGTCTCAATTATGGTTAGAATTATGTCCACCTGATGAGTTCAAACAAGAACGAAACATGTAGTGGTCTATTCTAGCCATAATTGAAACCAAATCTTTTCTTAGTAAGACTGTAGCCCACTTTGTAAATTCTTGCTTGAGATTTTTTTATCAAGCAGAATTTAACGATAACAACGTTTTAATCATGTACACTGATGCAGCGCCCTATATGGTAGCAGCAGCTAAACCGCTGCAAGCATTTTATCGCATTGTAATTCGGTTTATATAGGCCAGATAATTAGAAATTTTGATATTAGGTATAAAGAACACGTACGTTGTTACAAATACAAACACCCACATAAATCCAATTACGCTAAACACTTACTAGAACAAAATCATTCAATGACATCTAATAACACCATAAAATGTTTACACTTTTGTGACGATAAACGTAAATTAGATATACTAGAAGCTTTTGAAATTCACAAACATTTAAAAACTGTACCGTTAATGAATGAGCAAATTGATCTGTTAAATTCTCCTCTACTAGACATTTTGGAATAAGAAATCAAGTCATCTGCAGACGATTGCCAAGATAAGTAAAAAAGTTCTATTGCTATAACAACACTAACTGTTTACCTTCATACAACCTTTGACAATGGCATGTAAACATGCCGAAATACGTATAAGGTTTAAATAAATAGATATTGTTAAAGTGATTAAGTATTTTATATACAGATACTCATTTTATCCAAACTTAATACATTTTACTTGTCTGGCCCATGCTCTACATCGAGTTGCTGAAAAAATTAGAGAAGAATATCCACAGATAAATAAGTTTATAGCTTCTGTAAAAAAGATATTTTTAAAGGCGCCTTTGAGAATTTCCCACTACAAAAATAAATTACCCAATACCCCTTTACCACCCGAACCCATTTTAACAAGGTGGGGAGCGTGGTTAACTGCCGTGGAATTTTATTCAAAGAACTTTGATAAAATACGTGATATTATTGGCGATTTCGATGACAACGATGCATCTGCAATAAAAAGTGCTAAATTACTATCGAAAGAAAGACAATTATGGAACGACATTTTATATGTTTCAAGTCATTTTGCGTGTATTGGAAATGCAATTCAAAAATTGGAAACATCAAAACTCAGTTTAAATGAATATTTAAACATTCGACGAAGTGTAAAAGACGAAGTTAATAGGGCTCCTGGGAAAATAGCTCAAATAATTAAAACGAAACTAAATGCCGTCTTAAATAAAAATCCTGGTTATGAATATTTAGAAGCTATAGATAAAATTTTGGCTGGTGAAAATGTAAATTTGCCAGAAAATATACCAATGGAATATTTGCCTTATTTTAAATACGCTCCTGTGACCTCTGTAGACGTCGAACGCAGTTTTTCTGCCTATAAGTTAATATTTAATGAAAAGCGTCGAAGGTTTACTGCGGAAAATTTAGAAAAAGTGTTAGTCACTTATTGTTTTTCTAATTATAATTGATAATTTTTGTTTCTTTTTTTATTATATTTGTATTATTAACTTTCTACTAATGGGAAATGGTGTAATTGTAATTTTTTATTTAATAAGAACAGTATAATTGATTTTGTTTTTGTAAAATCTCTCAAGCCAAAGTGCTGCTTATATGTGCTTATTTATGCTTATTCGTGCATATATATGCATATTAATGCTTTTATTAAAGATATATTTATGCTTATTTAAACAATTTATGTGCTTATTTTTCTAATTTTTTGTGCTTAAAAATCCGAAGTCTACTATTAAAATATTTGATGCATTATTAAGGATCCAATTACACACCAATAAAGTAGAGGACAACGTCTCAATGATAAACAACAAAGAAGAAAATTTAGAAGAACTTTTACAAGGTTTAGACGAAATTATTACACAAGAAAGAAACGACACAGTATCAAACATATCGGAAGTATTTGACTAAATATTATTACCTGAACCGCCAGTTCTAAATCCCAACTAATGATACAGTTTATTCAAAAGAAGAATCAAATGTAATTGTGCCTATAACTAAATTACAGATACGTTTTGATTATCAAATTCTAAATAACTTAAAAGACAAACTCTAGAAAACCACAGACTAATAACTGTACCTATCAATAACTTAAATTGTTTCGATTAATTTGAAAATGTATCAAACATACTTTTGCTAAACGAAAAAGAAATACTTTTGTTATTTTGCCGAAGAAATATGTTATCAAGAATTCGGTAAATACATTACAACTATCACAAACGAAAATGCAAATGCACCTACATTCTTTAGATGTAGTCAACAACTAATTCATTTAATAAACAAAGAAGATCAAATTAAGAAAATTAATAAATAACATAAAAAAATTACCATAGTGGTATTGATGAAACAATACAACTAAAAAGAAAGCATAAGTGGAATGATATGAAAACTTTCGTAAAGTCTTACGTTGATAATTGCCTGATTTGTAACACACAAAAATATAATAAAACCCTAATAAAGTACTTTTTAATTTAACTGAAATACCTAACAAACCTTTTCAAATAATTCACACGGACATATTCCATATCAATCATAAAATCTTATTATTATTATTATTATTGATAAATTTTCAAGATACGCTCAAGCCTATCAATTAACTACCAAGAACTCTACAGATATAGCTAAACCATTAATAAAATACTTTTGTGCGTATGGAATACTACAATAAATTCTAGCTGATAATGAATTCAATAATAATAGTTTACTACAATTACATAAAATATCTACTTAACATCATGAATCAAATAGTATTATTAAAAGTTTCCATTCAATTCTATTAAAACATTGTTGCATATTAAGTTCAATTCACCCCCAAGAACACACAAAAATTAAAATTTATTATGCCATCATAAGAAATAATAATTCAATACATTCAAGTTTAAAATTCACACCACGTAAAGTATTATTTGGACCCACCTCAGCAGAAAATTCGAATAAATTAAACTATGATAAATATTATGAAAATTATGTTAATTCTCATAAGAAAGAGATGCAATCATTTTATGAAATATTACAAGAAAACAGTTTAACAGAAAAACAAAAAGTTGTTAGTTAAAAATAACTAAAAACGCAAAGAATCACGAAGTAAAATAGGACAGAAAGTATTATATCAAAACAGATTTTAGAAATAAATCAAAACCAA
This sequence comes from Ctenicera cuprea, assembly GCA_958336395.1. Classification (NCBI taxonomy): domain Eukaryota; kingdom Metazoa; phylum Arthropoda; class Insecta; order Coleoptera; family Elateridae; genus Ctenicera; species Ctenicera cuprea. The sequence continues at coordinate 57,815,605 of OY284490.1, forward strand.
AATTTGGAGGTTCTTTTGTAATTAAAAGTTTAAATGATAAAAACGTTTACGCTTTAGTTAGCATATCAAATAATAAAATTAAAAGAAAAACACATATTAATAAATTAAAAATTGGTACAAAATCTACTACATCTTCAGATTGTTGTACTATTCAGAAGCACGACATTTTTTAGGTGTAAAAATAATTGATTTAAGTGATAACACTGGACTTCATCCACTAAAATTAAGTCGTGCAAAAATCCAAGAATTCTCCTGGACTTTTGCGACCCATTAATACAAGAATTTAATAATTTGCTAAATAATGTTGGAAACATATTAATAACTATTAAATCAGAACCAGAAACAAATAAACAATTTATTTTCTATAAACAAAGCTTTGATAATTTACATTGTACTCAGCAAATTTTTAATTAGAGAAAACGCTGAAAAATTAGATTATTAATTTCCTCGACACAAAAACAAGAAAAGTTTAGTAGATGAACTTGGTTCTGTATTTAAATTTATCACAAGTAATTTAGATACCAAGGATGGTGGAAAACATGATAAAGCTATTAATTATGGATTTGCAAGATACTGATAAAACAATTAGAATAACCATTCGAGAACAGATATCCTTAACTACACAAGCTATCAAAAATTTTGAAAACACTACTTCAATTCTAAAATCAAGTCAAGAAAGATTAGAAAAATTAAAGTATATGTTAACTAAAGAATTAGCACGAACACACAAAGTGTAATAAATATGTATGGTTTACAAACTAAAATTATATTTTTATTACAGCTATTACTTACCACTTTAAATACTCTAGAATATGCTTTAACCCTTTTCAAGAAAAATTCTTTTCATCCATCAATTTTCGAAATTGTTGATTTAATGCCAGAAATAGATAATGTTGAAAACCATTTCAACAATCAATATAAATTGCCTTTCCATAATGAAATTGGTAATATTGCTTATTACGAGCATATATTAAATTTAAAACCATTATAGAAAACCCAACACCTTAGTTTTTATTATTGAAGTACATTTCATAAAGAAGAACACGTTTACTATTATAAATTAATATAATATCTAGGTATAATACATGTATTATAATAATAGAAAAAGAAACAAACTTATTTCGCTTAATAATACCAACTCGCTCAGGTATTTTATTTATTTATAAGCATAGAGGTCCGACTGGTCCAGTGGTAAGAGGATCAGGCTCACAATGCGTGAGCCCTCAGTTCGAATCCCGAAAGAAGCAGAACATTTTTCTGTAATTCCGTGGATCGGTGTCGAGCTCGGCAACCATTCGACTACAATTAACGGCGCTTACCTTGATTACTGACTGACCAGGATAAGTAACAAAGTCATAAACAACATAAAAACATCAATTAAACACATGTGTGTGAATGACATTGAATGAATGGGCATGAAGGGTGGCATAAGCTTCAGGAGCGTAGCGGTCTAAAGGCCAAAGGCCCCACTACCTCCTATTACACAAGCGAGAGCCTACCCGCAGTGAAAGTCCTCGACACCTTCGGGTATAAGACGTGAAAGATAAAGAAAAGGAAAGATAAAGAATAAGCATACGAAGTAAACAAAATTGTATTGAGATACACCTTGAAGAATACTTTTGCAGAAATCAATTTTCTTCTAAACTATATAGATAGATGTATTTATAGATAGAAACTAATGATTTAATTTGCGAAACACAATTATTACCTTTTTTACAACATAAAAGTTGTAACATCAATTGTATTGACTTAGATAAATAAAAGATAAATCAGGTGACCAAAACACTTTGGTTATTAGCAACAAAGACAGAACTAGTTTTAGAAATAAAGTGCTTAAATAATAATTAAAGGAACTTTTAGCATACAAGTGCTGAATAAATTTAAAATGCTAGTGAATGGTGCGGATATGCTTATTAATCAAGGTAAACATTAAGTAATTATAAAATAAAAGTACCACATATTGCAAAACTTAATATTTCCCGCTTCAAAAAAAAAACAACAAAATAACTCATCTAAATCTAACTCATAGTGATTTAACAGATATTGACGAAATTAAAAATCAATTCGATAAACTACCAGAAAATTCGAAACAAACTTTCATTCTCATATAATATTTGGGACTTCTACTATTTAGTTTATTGTAACTCTAATGTTTGTTATTATAATTATTGTATTGATAGTAAAACGAAAAATGTTGTATACAAAATTGCAGAGTACACTTTTCAAGAATCAAATTATTGAAGTTACACCAATTGAAGAATTGAAATTAAAATCTTGATTTTCCGTAAATTAGTAAAATCTGCAATTTAATACTTGTTACGGGACGAATTATCATATAACAAAATAATTGTCTTAGTTCAATGTAAAAAACTATAAGAATTTCCTGTCAAGGGAACAAATGATTTTACCATACATGGTCATAGATCTAGCCGATTTTAGTTAACTCTAACATCCGGCAATAAATGTTTAATTTAATATATAAGCTTTTGTATCAATCAGAAAAGGGTATTACTGTACTTATCTTGCCTCAAGCAAGTTGTATGCAATCCGTTATTGAGTAAAATTAATTTATTTAAATTTATTTAATTTTGCAAAGCTATTTCGCGGCTGTGATGTTCCTGATATGCTGTACGCAAGGTTCGTAGATAAATCATTGGTACAATACTTTCAGATCAACTATTTACCTTGTTTGGTGTCTATAAAACACATGCACTTCATACCCATAATCATTAAAGAGCCTGAACGTATACTAAAAAAGAGACGTACTTCAATATGGGTAAGTTAATTTCAATCGTTACGGTTTGGTTCCTAGAACCAGCTTGTTATGATATCAACCTATTTGCCTTCCTTTACATATTTCATATTTTATATCTTACTTAATAATTAATATTTTATATTACATTTTATCTATTGTGCACTTATTTCTGCCAATGTTATTCATTATTGATCTCCGTACTGTTTGTTGTGATTTCATTGTTCAACTTGTTTGTCACTTTGTCCTTTTATCACATGTTAACGTAAATTCTTGGAATATTCATTTTGATGTTATTGTAATCATTAGAATAATATACTTTAATCATGTTTATTCTAAAGTTCATCCTGTTCAATAGTATAAATGCTTTGCACTCATTCTTAACAGTTAGTCTTGCCACCAACAGAAACATTAAAGTAGTCTTGCTACTATTGTAATTGTTATTACATATATTAAATAAAATTACTTTAAAACTTATTACAAGTTTTATTTAATTGTAACAACCAAGTTATAATAATTTGGCGCAGTCGTTGTAGGATGAATTCCTAAAGATTTTTCACAATTTTGTAAGTCCTGTGTACTCACTTGTTAGTTTTTACTTCAAGTGGTAAGCGAGACCACGGGCAGAAAATAAATCAAGTGAATAGGAGACGTGTTTTCCTGCCGTTTTGTTACTATTCAAGGGTAGTACCAAGTCCCAAGTAATAAAACATAGTCAAGGCGTTTAACACGGTGACACCAGTCAATTGCTCCAGTGAACCTGCTTTCCAAAAGGTCAGAACCAGTACCGTCAGCACCAAAGCAGCCAATTTTCTACAAAAGAAATACCAGCAACAAACCCGAAGAAAAGGACGGAGGAAGTACCAAGAGCTTCGTTAAGAATAACTCTGAACAAACTCCCCGCCAACAACAACATCACTGTTGTCAATAGAACTACACAAGTTCTAATTTCTAAACATAATTTTTCAAAATACGCCCAAGTTTATCCAATGACAAATAAAACTGGAGGCGGAAGGAAAAGGTCTGTGGGGCAGACGCCTGCATTAGCCTTTGATTCAGAAGAAGAAGATAACGCAAAACCTATGTCTTATGATGAAAAACGCCAATTGTCATTAGACATTAATAAAATACCAGGAGACAAACTAGATCGAGTGGTTCATATAATCCAGTCACTAGAGCCTTCGCTTAGGGAAAGTGAAATTGATTTTGAAACTCTGAAACCGTCGACTCTGAGAGAACTACAAAGCTATGTTGCATCGTGCCTGCATAAAACGCCACATAAGAAAATGCCTGGTAAGTCGAAAGAGGAACAGATGGCTGAGAAAAAGCAAGAATTAGAGAAAACATTATTGGATGTTAATGACAAAATTGAGCCTACGAAGAAAGCTACAAAGAAAGATGAAGCAAACAAAGTGGACCCAACAGGTCGGCCATCATCCAGTTCCAGTAGTTCAGATTCATTCAGCAGCAGTTCGAGCCTGTCCAGCAGTTCTAGTAATTCTAGTGACAGCGAAGTAGGTGCAACTACTCAACCGCCAAAAAAGAAGAACAAAAAGTCGCCGAATCCAGCTACTACGGGCAATACAGCGACGTTACAAAAGATGCAGTTGGCGCCAGTGGCTCCGATTCATAACGAAAATTTGAACAACACTATCTACAATCAAGCACCTACAGTAAGTATAGTAAATATTATTGAATCAAAACAAGAAATTTTAGCAAATAAAATAAAACTTGAATTATATCAACATTATACTACTATTAGTGAACTTTATTATTTAATTGAAAATGAACTAGATTTAATTATATCAGCATTATCTCTTGTACGGCTAAAAATTTTCCATCCATCAACCATATCTGCTTTAGATTTCTTAATACAATTGCAGAAAATTCCTAATAAATTAACAAATGGAAATCTAGCTTTTACACCTACCATTGAATACTTACCAGCCCTAATTGCAAAAATTACAATTACACCTTATTTAGCTAAAGATAAAGTTATATTTGATTTACAGATACCAATAGTATCACAACACACTTTTGAAGTTTATAAAATAACACCTATACCCATGTTTAATTGGGAAACAACACATATAAATTACCTCAATTAAGTACCAATTATCTAGCTATTTCTCATGAAACTACACAATATGTTATTCTTAATAATAATAATTGTAAGCTTAATAATTTTTTAACTATATGTGACAATGTATTTCCAATTTTGTATAATAATGAATCCCCATGTGAAATTCATAAAATATTTGATCCAAATGCACAAGAAGTATGCAAATTTTTACCTATTAATTTCAAAGACTATAATATACAAGTACTTAAAAATAATAAATGGCTAATTGTAACAACTCAACCTATTACCGTAGAAATCAGTTGTACAAATGTTTCACAAGTAACAATTAAAGGAAATGTAATACTTACCTTATATCCTGCTTGTTTTGCACATGTACGAGACCAAATTCTTTATGGTTTTCAATACCAAACTCAACTACAAGATAATACTTTGTATTTACCAAATATTAATTTTGATTCTGATTTAAATGATCAAACGTCAATCAACAATGATCCTATTTCTTCAAAACACTTAGATTTATCTCAATTACATGAAAGTATGTTAGTCATGCATAATTTTCACCAAAAACTTAATTCTCTTGACACTTCAACTTTTATAAATAAAAATGCATCTTTTGCTATATTTAGTTTTCTAATTATATTGACAATTATTGTTTTATTATGTATATTGTGTTATAACAGAACACGAATTATTTCCAAATTATCTTGTAATAAACGTAAAGTTTTTAACATAGAAGAACAGTCTCTTCCTGCTAAAAAGTGCTTTTTGCTAAATCAGATTTCTCTTCTGAACCCACTGTTACTGTATTACCTTGATCGATTTCATTCGTTAGAAATCTATCTCGGAACTTGGCGAGGAGGTGTTATGATATCAACCTATTGGCCTTCCTTTACATATTTCATATTTTATATCTTACTTAATAATTAATATTTTATATTACATTTTATCTATTGTGCACTTATTTCTGCCAATGCTATTCATTATTGATCTCTGTACTGTTTGTTGTGATTTCATTGTTCAACTTGTTTGTCACTTTGTCCTTTTATCACATGTTAACGTAAATTCTTGGAATATTCATTTTGATGTTATTGTAATCATTAGAATAATATACTTTAATCATGTTTATTCTAAAGTTCATCCTGTTCAATAGTATAAATGCTTTGCACTCATTCTTAACAGTTAGTCTTGCCACCAACAGAAACATTAAAGTAGTCTTGCTACTATTGTAATTGTTATTACATATATTAAATAAAATTACTTTAAAACTTATTACAAGTTTTATTTAATTATAACAACCAAGTTATAATAAGCTGTTAAATTTATTACGTTTTTTTTTAAATATATTGTATTATTTACTTTCCTAGTAGAGGTTATTTAAATATTTGCTTGCACGTTTAACGCGTTAACTGTCACTATCAGAATTGTTTCCCTAGGCCCACATATTTTTTGTTTATTAAAAGTTTACTGTTCAATAGGTAAAAACTGTAAGCATTTTAAGAGTGTAAGTGATAGGAGTAGTGCGGCGCACTGTACAGTCACTGTAAAAATACTTGTAAAAATATGATAATTACCAATTTCTGACGTAAAGGTGCGCTGCCCGAGAACAAATAATTTGTATCTGATTTTGATTTAATTGTATTGTTTATACTTTAAAGTGGGAGCTCCCCGAAAACGTAATGCACTTGTCTAATAACTTTGATTTATTTACAGGAATATTATATTTCTTTCAGCAAATACAGACTTTAATTAACAGTGATCACTTGACTTAGCTAAATTGCTGTGATTTAATAGTTAATTTTAAGCAGGTGGTCGTTTTAGAACAGCTGCACACATTTTTGTACATAAATGTAAATATTGTAAAACACATGTTAACACGTATCAATGAGTTTGCCGCCTGTTGTGTGGATTATTGGGGCCAATCTAATATTTAAAATTTCACGCTCTCGCATTTTAGGGATTAGGGTAAATATTGGGTTGTAGTAATTAACATAAATTGGGGAAACTTGACAGCTTTAATTAGCACAAGTGTTCAAGAAAGCTTGAGAGTGTGAGACAAAATTTTATTGATACTTCTATCCAATCAAAAATTAAAAAAGAGTGGGGCTGTAATTTTATTGGAAAAAGAAACAAGTCTCTTGGAGGATGGACATGAATTTTAATAAAAGAATATGTTCCCTAAAGGAAAGGATCAATCTTCGAATTCTCAAAGATCACTCAGTTCGCTGAAATCTTAACGTCAGTTTTGGAAGCATTATTGCTAACATTCTGTTACAATATTACAAGTCTGGGACTTGCAACTTTAAAATAAAATATTATCTTCGTGGGTCTTGGGCTACGAAGAGCACTTTGCCAAAATCAAATAGGCTTAGGCGTAGTAGCTCATTCTCGTCGGTGTACCTGATTAGGCGTATCAAAAGCGGCGCTATTGTCCCTCTCAGGGGGGAATTAGGCGTAGCAATTGAGGCGCTATTGCAGGGAAGCCAATTGGAGTGAGTGGCGGCGCTATTTCCATATTGGTTGCGGCAAGACGCTCTTTTCACGTGTTGTTGTTACACATTTGTACGTAATCGATCGCTGTTATTGGGTTAAGTTCTCTGGCGTGTTGGCAAGCGGCGCTATTGTCCTTCGAGAATTAGGCGTAACGGCCAGGGCGCTGTTAGAACGAGATCTAATCAGGCTGAGAGTATTGCGTACAAATGAATGATAGCGCACGGTGCTCCTATGAAGAGCATCCAGTTACTTACCTAAACTGCACAATACTCGACATTTATAAACAGTCCCAAATAGAAGTATCAGTATGGGTAAAACTGGGGTAAATATTTAGATTGGCAACTTTACTCGATACAACTGACGGGCAGATTCTATATAAATGGTTTTAGCACTCATAACACCAATATTTGCACCACATGAATAAATAAATTCTTCAAAAGGTTTACTGTTGTTTAAATCAGCTTAAAATCTTATCCTTTTGTGAAATAAAACAAGCACAATTTAATTCTGCGAGAATACGATAAAGCATGTATTTAAAGCAAACAAATGTCTCAAGATTTAGAAGTTGCTTTTGTAAAAGACAAAAAATATTTCATTGGTAAAACGTAAATAATATCAAACTAACTAGTTACCTTGTAGATGTTTATGACATACATGCACTTAATACACATATTCATTCATGAACGTATTCCAAATATTATCATTTTATTTCAAACTGTCTAAAAGATGTACCAAAAAATATATTTTTCTTGCAGATTCTAACATATTATATAGAAGCAGCGAACAAAATCAAGAACATACTTCGAGACATATTTTGATGCAAATAGATATCATATGGCCATGATTTTGATGGTATAAATTTTTTATCGAAACTGAAGTTTCTACTTTCTGTGCCGCACCGTGCTTAAGCGCTGTAGGGACGTACGACATATCACTGCATATTCCAAAACCTTGATAGTACTCGAAGCTACCTACAAAAATAACATTGTATAACATTTATATATATAACATCTTTAATTGATAATAATACACGGAAAGAAATAATACATATATGACGTTACGTAATATAAAAATAATGACGAGTAATTAAACGAGTACAATGTTCGTAATAAGTGTCATCTATTTCTGAATTAGGATCTTAGAGTACAGTTACTAAACTGTTGTTACAATAGTTACAATTGCATTCACTGCAGCATTTCAGTCCCTCTTCTACGAAAAGGTCCATCCATGTTTGTTTGTACTTTCTAAATTAAAATTTGGAAAATGACTGAAACCGTATTCGTTTTCTGTTAAATCATAGAAAAAAAAATACACTTTCAGTAAGAACACGTTAAATAGTTTCACTTAGAACTTGCGTGTTCGACAATAAATTCCTTTTTTACCTATACCAATCATAAACCATTGTGTATTAGTTGAAAACTAATTTAGTAATTATATTTTTTAAATGGGTAATTAGGGACTTTTTTGTAAAGCACAGATGCGTCACAGATCCTCAATGACTAATTCATAAATGTTGGCGGTCACGTGATGCATCCATGTAGATAACACTTTATGTTCTACCTTCGAAATTGAGCCAACCTAACAGACAAAGCTAGCATTATGTTTACATAGTGGGAGATGCGCTTAGATTAATTTGTTTTCCTTCTGGAGCTTACGCTCAAATCACCATTCTTGAACATTAATTGCGTGTGGTCTGCTTTGCTCATGTGCAAGTTCGGTAATATAGTTACGGCGTATAAATATGTTTATTTTGTCTGCTATATCTTTGTAAAATCGCGTTCTGCGTTAAGTGTATAAAAAAGTAGTATCTACGTTAGTACTATACAAAATATAATCTAATCTGCCCAGTGGAGGTTAATGGACACAAACACTAGCTGCAGTTATTTCTAAACTATAACATAGTCAGCTATGAAAAAATAATCATTTATAATAATACCACGGGTAGTCAAAGTTATGTCGACTATTTTGCGATGGTACATCACGAATGTCCATTGCGCTTGGACACGATTAGGACTAGTGCGTCAGCACGAGTCCTAATCCAAATCGTAAGGGACATGAGTGATACCACCGCAAAAATAATCTATGTAACTTTGACTAAGAATGGCATTCGAGGGACTATTCAATGAACCAAATCATTAATTTTTTCTAATAAAAACTTTATTTGTTTAAAATAGTCACTTGAATACCCCCCAGAAAGATATATTCATCCCTATTTTTGAATAGTCTATGAAACTAAACAAGTCCGTTTAGAAAAGTAGTAAGAAATATATAATAAAAAAAAATACTGATTTCTAAGAGCATTCTATTACAAAAAAACCATTTTCCTAAAAATAAAAATTAGCGATGCACTCCGCTTCTGCTTTTCTATACTTTATTGTTACATATTATATTTTTAAAAGTATCAACAAGTGTTTAGTCAAATACATGGGAATTATTTTTGACAAACAGCTAAACTGGGAGAAACACTTAAAAGCTAAAACTGAAAAAGCATGCATGGCTTTCTGGCAGTGTCGCCGCGCTCTGTGTAATTCCTGTGAACTTTCGCCCAGAATTACCTTGTGGCTGTATACCGTCGTGATTAGGCCCATGCTATGCTATGCAGCACTTGTCTTTGATCTTTTTGTGGGGGAAGTGGTTGTGAGGAATGCTACGAGGCTGCGCTATAAAGGGCTGTGGCACACAGTAGGCAAGAGAGGCAGACATACCCGCACCCTGGATGAGACAATCGTCAAGAGTCCTCTTCTGGATGCTATGGTAAACTTCCTCTTTCTACAATATGGCTTTAATAGACACTTTAGTGTTTATGCGAATGCTGAATCAACCGAGCATATGGATATCTTCATCTTCACCAACGAATCTACGCCAAAGTATACCACTGGGCAAAATTGCCACTGTCTTTCAAACGGAGGTGATGGGAATAATGCATGGTGCAAATGTAATTTTTGAATGACAAATCAAGAACTAACGTATTGGTATCTACAGTGATAACAGAACCGCTTTACTGGTCCCGGGCAGTTGCAACATTACCTCAGGAGTGGTACTGCAGTGTCGTGAAGCTCTCGACGATATCTCAAAAGATAATGTCGTTTCCCTTGTTTGGGTGAAAGGACATGACGGCAACTGCCGTAATGAGAAGGCTGACGAGACTGCGAGATTGGCCTCTGAACAACCTCTAAGGGGACCAGAACCTGTAATTCCCATATCCCTGAAGACATTACGCTTTATGCTATACCAAAAAACCTTAAAAAGTTATACATGAAGATAAGATAACACCCAAAGCTATCGTCAAGCAAGGGCTGCTATTACGACACCCTCGCCAAAGACAGCCAAACACTGCGTGCAACTGTCCCGAAAGAACTTGCGACTAGTTGTGGGTATCTTATCTGGACCCTGCACCCTAAAACAACACATGTACAGGATAGGACTGGCGGACAGCCCAAACTGCCGCACATGCAACGAAGACGACGACACGGCAGAACATGTCCTATGTCACTGCCCAGCTCTCGCAACAACTAATGGATCCATGCTAGGAGACTTCTGACCTAACATGGCCGAAATCAGCAACATTCCAATTGCGGATATCCTCAAGCACATCCAATAGGTTGGATGGCTTAGGTGATGTCCAATTTGGAGAGCTGCTGGAGAGGTAGTACAATGGGACTACCTATAGTGGCTTAAATGCGCGCGAAGTAACTCACCCTCCCAATTCCAAATCCAGAATCCAGATCCAGAAGTGTTTGGTGAGAAAGGAAAATGATTTTCCTACATATTGCTGCACCTAAAAATTAAGTTGTGAACCTTATTCTACTATCACTCTTAAAATTATAAGCAATTTAGTTTCAACAGGAATGTTGTATCGTTTGCCATGTGTGTACTGCTAGGATATGAGCCTACAAAATATAGCCGCAAAAGCACTTACTTGCAGACAATTTTAGAATGCTTGTATCTCACAATTAGCTTTATTTATAATATGATCTAGAAGGTCGAACTTGACTTTTAATGAATTTATTTAATTTCAGGTTCGCTATAAAGCTTTAGGTAAAATGGGATAAAACAGAAACACACAACCAAATATCACGTTACAATAGTATTTATTAAATGTCAATTTCAAATTACCTTACTCTACAAGGAATCAAGAAATTCTAAAATTCTACTTTTCTTAAACAGACATTTATCATTGTTTCTTCACAATTACTGTTGGTATCCTTAACTCGATAACTGTTGAATGATATACTCGCTTTTCTTTGGTTAGATTATTTCCAAAAACATACCATTCGGTTCCACTAATAATTTCATTACTATTTATTACTTCAAGACCGTTAATCTAATCCGCACCTTTCTCTACTGTAGCCTCAAACGTTTACTGGACTATAACTCTTATTTACTACTGTTTTTATTCTACATAAATCGCTTTCTTTCTCTTTTTTTCAGAGAATCAAAAATCCCGTCTCTCTGTTTACAGCACGAGCTGTACCTAACATTGCTTTTTTGTCTTTTCCCCTGATCTTCTATTTTTAAACTAATAATTCTCATGGTCAACTACTGTTCCATTTTACAAGTGTCAAAGTATCAAAATGACATTTTCATCCATAACTTCTAAAAATGATATTTAATGATTTACAAAGCAAGTAAATTTAAACTTTTTATATCTTGAACCTTTTAAACATTTCTAAACTGATTCATAACTAAAATTAACCTAAACTAATATCGTACCAATCAGATTGAGTTCCTCTATCTTTCAGTGAAGAGAAACTCCACAAATGTTGAAAAATATAAATGGTGTAAAATAACCACGTTATTTAAAATTTTAAACAAGAAAGTATACCAAGAATACGCATCCCTGAGTTTGAAATTTTGAATACCAATAACTTACTGCCTTCAAAAATCTGTGAATGTAAAATAAAATGCAACAAGCATTCCAAAGACTGCCATTAAGGAATTACAATACTCCACTTTAAACAATCCAGCTTTAAAACATCAAAGCATTTTGTCCCCAGATTAAATAAAAATTTAGAATATCAAAATTGTAGTCCATGTTCAGCTCTATAAAACTACAAAGTTTTAAAAAAACATATGAGAGATATTGTTTTGAACGTTTCAAATATTTGGAATACATATTTTTTACAGTAGCGCCACTAAGTATAAAAGTATGAAAATATTTACATGACATTTTTCTTCTAGTCATGATGAGCAATTCTGCACAATAAACAATTTTTAACGAACTCCGTTTAATAAATAAAGCGATTTTCAAAAATTCATAGAAAGCGTCACAGTGAAATTAGTTTTCAGATTTTCAAAATTAATTTTCTTTCGTGCTATACTACCTACAAAGGGCTCTCAAACAACTACTTTTTGTATAAATGCGGGCGTTCAAGTCTAGATATTCATAAAATTGTATGGCGGCCATTTTGAAGCTAGAGAGTTTGGTAAAAAAGTTTTCGATTTACATTAAGTTCTTCTCTCAGATCCTGTGCTCAGATTTTCAAAATCTATTTTTGAAAAATAAACGCTATAAAAAAACATGTCTAGCTTCCGCTTCTAGTTTCGGATTCTTTAGAAAGCTAGAACTAGAACTATAATTTTCGATATATTTCTTTATTTAAAATTTCATCAAAATCAGTTCAGTACTTTTACACCCACCCACAGACAAACATTAAAATAAAAACACTTTTTTGAGTTCCTTGAGTTCAGGAACGTGTGTTTCTGTTAACATCTAGATTTCAAATATTTACATGAAATCAGTACCTCCCCATACCAAAGGTACCAGAAAGCGAAATCTTAAAAAAATAATGAGTAAATTAACGTTTAAATAAATAAGGTACGTCTAGAATCTATGTAGAATAATATTGCGCTAAGCACCCACTGAAGTTTTGATAAGTGTGCACCATGATAATCTGTATTTTATTCTAAAGGAAATTGGTACACACGTACATTTTCTATGCTAGGTGATTGATATACAGCAAGTTAAGAAAAGGAAATTTAAACCAAACAAAAAAGAACACTTATTCTTCCTTACAATGTTTAATGAATAGTTGTAACATAAGCATTTATGTTTCGGAGGGGCCCACCGCTTCATCTTTAAATCTGGTGAACAAAGATTTTATTAAATAAATCTACAATTAATACTAGAAAAGCACAAATTCGAAACCATTTGCGGTGTACAGAAATCAACATCGACATCCATGATTTAGACTTAATTTTATAGAAAAATACTGTAATGTGCAGCAATAACCACAGTATAAGCCAAAACAATAATCAAAGTGCAAAACCAACGCAGTGCCTAAGAAATGATGGTTGTTTTTATGAAGGGTGTTCTGAACAAAGTAGTCATAACTGATACCATAAGTTCTAAGCGTGAAAATACGTCAATTTAACTAAACTTACGTGTTTACAAAAGTGTTTCAGCTTCGTTTCAGAGTTATTGGATTGAAAGTAGGAGTTGATAAAACAGTTTTGTTTAATATCTTTAAACGGGTTGTCTCGATTGGCTCGTCCGGCTGCCTCTGCGAACTCTTCGCCGTTACTGATATGATCAGTGGATAAATCAAATTCCCTTTGTAATAACATTTATATGAGATAATATTCTGACTAAGTAGGTATTACATCAGCTATAGACACAATAAATGATTAAGGAATTCTTATTGAATACATTCAATAAATGTATTAACAAAAGTAGTTACTAGTCTCCTCTTAATTTTTTCAATTCACAACATACTTACAGAACGTAATAGAGCATGTGAACACAGGGTGTTTGATAAATGTAAATTTTATGTACGTGCTTTAAAGTATAAGTTTTAGGTTACTACAAATTAATGTCAATATTACAATTTACTTTCGGCTTAGACCGCGTCGTCATTTGGGAACTACACCCAGCATAATCAGGTAAGGACCGACCTGTAGCTTGTCTGTCTGTACAGGTATTTGCTCTAGAAGGTTGAGCAAGGTTGAGGTTTGTTAAACGCAGTAGGTGTGACATCTTATGATCGACATGAGTGGCGCATGTTTTTGGATAGTTCAAAAAGAAGTCTAAAGTGTGTATTACTTCACAACGGAAATTTATATGGGTCACTTCCCATTGGCCATTCATTTTTTCTAAAGGAAAAATATGAAGACATTGAAAAAGTTCTAAAATTAATACAATATGGTGACCATAACTGGATCATTTGTGTAGATTTTAAAATGGTTAGCTTATTACTTGGTCAACAAGCAGGATACACTAAGTATCCCTGTTTCTTGTGTCTCTGGGATAGTCGGGCAAGGGACAAACATTGGACTCAGAAGAACTAGCCAGTAAGAACATCTTTCAATGTTGGAGAAAAAAATGTCATAAACCAGCCTTTAATAAATAGAGAACAAATCATCTTTCCTCCTTTCCACATCAAACTTGATATGAAGCAGTATGTAAAAGCTCTAGATAGACAAGGTGACTGCTTTAAGTAACGGGTATCCAGAAAGTCTTTCAGTCAGGGCGGCTATGGATTGTACAACCCATGTCTTTTATTCAGTCATTTCTAAGTAATTTATTTGATAAGTCAAAGTCAATTTAAATTAAAAGATTTTTATTTTGAATTATTTACTTTTTGCACATTTCTTGTTATAAAATGTTTACGCAAGAACAAAAAATCTTTATTATGAAATCTTATTTTCGCATTGGTCAACAATTAGAAAACGGAAATTGGAATTATTCCATCAATGCGTATAAATAAGAATTTCGACAAAGATATCCAAAGACATACGTTATACAATCCATAGCCGCCCAGGACTGAAAGACTTTCTGGACACCCGTTACAATTGCGAAACGTTTTCAAATCTAAGTTACGAAAAAATAAAAGCTGGCGTTTTTGACGGGCCGCAAATTAGAAGTCTGATGAAAGATTCGCATTTCACTAGCTCTATGAACATTATTGAGAAAGATGCTTGGAATTCTTTTATGGCGGTTATTAAAAGTTTTTCGGGAACAAAAAAGCCGAAAATTACAAAGATCTTGTTGAAACATTGTTTAAAATTTTTCATCGCCTTGGCTGCAACATGAGCATAAAACTTCATTTTCTCAACCGTCATATTGATGAATTTCCTGAAAATCTAGGTGACGTAAGTGATCAGTGAACGGTTTCATCAAGACTTAAAAACCATGGAAGAGCGGTACCAAGGAAGGTGGGACGCTCACATGATGGCCGACTACTGTTGTAGTATTCAAAGAGATTGTCCAAGTATGAAGCACTCCAGGAAATCTAACAAGCAAAAATTCCTTCCTTGAAAACCATTGTTATTTACTATTTTGAGTTAATGTTTTTATATCTGTTTGTTAACCTGTAACCTTTAAAATACATTGTAATATACATACTTAATTCATAAATTGGTTCGATTCGTGTATCATTTGTTTCCTGTTAACGATTTATCAAAAATGCGAAGTATGCTTTAGAGCAAAAACTTGTCGGGATAGGCAAAAACCAATTTGAGTTTTGGATTCAGCGCACCAAAATTAGTAAAAATACAATCTCAGCAAATTTTGTGTTGGCCTGATAATTAGTGCTATGTATCTATTTTGCACGTACTAGTATAACAGGTAGTAGGTAATGAGTAGTGATAGGAACACCTTTGTATTATTTATTGTAATATGTTTTCCAAACTAATAATTATTGTAATATTAGCCACTGCTTCGTGTGCAGTTTTCATATGATATTTTTACATATGCGTGTTTGTTTAGAATCGACCCTAAAACTTTACAATTACTTGGGTACAGCAACTAAAATGCTGCCATCGCCACTGATGTAGTAGTTAATTTTACGGCCAAACAATATTCTCAATCCATGAAATAAAATGTGACACTCGAGTGTAAACTCCTGGAACATTAGCAATCCCACAAGCTTTTCCAAATGAAGTTACACCAATTACATTATAAACTTTGATGTAACTTTGCTCCAAAGCGAGGACATGTAGTGGGCCTCCAGAATCACCCTGAAAATAATTTAATTATTTACAATTGTCATATTTTTATAAGTTTATCATTTAATTTCAAAAAAATAATAAAAATTAAAATACGACTTATTCAGTAAATTACACGATCTACTGTGCTAAATATATTTTGGTGCGCTAAATTTTAGAATTGGTGGGAAAATGATAAACGTTATACTAGCAACAATGTCTTATCTATTTCCAATTCCGATTTTAAATTTTTAAAGCGTTTCTTTCCAGTAACTGTTTTCAATGGCTTTACATTTCAAGCGTTGTCAAAATAAACTGAACCAGCCGCCTTGGAGATGGGGTAACGAAAGATCGCACCCCTACAACAATAAAAAAGCAGGTATTTTATTAAAACAAATTTCTTGTGTCTCAAAACGTGTTTTCTGTTAATATTCCAAAATTAAAAATGTTCTTGAAAACAATAGTTTCATATACTGGAAACGCGAAAAGAAAACGATAATCTGTACGTCGCGTTGTATTACAATAAATTTGTTTGCTGCATCTGCACCGACTTTGTGGGTGCTCTGGTGCTGGAGCACCCAATAAAAATTTTTGTCGTCCCCAATGAATACTTACGTCGCATCCCGTGAAATTATTTAAAACTTATAACACATCAACGTAGCCTGATTTCCCAACAGGTCAATCTATTTAAGATCTTAAATGCCTAACTTTTAAGTTTTAAACAAGTGTGCTTCTTCTAGTAATATGCGTTCTAAGAAAAGGGTCAAGGACCACACCCAGCATATGCGGTGCATGTACTATACAGGGTAGGTGGGTGGGTTTAGCAAAACCGCGTAGTATATGCTACACTAGGTAGGATCGGCAAAACAGTAGCATACGAAGCTAATTTGACCATTTTTTTAATGAACACTCGTTATATTACCTATGGTTTTTGGTTTCTTACTACTTTATTTTATTAAACTTCAGGGGCATCCAATTAAGGTAAGGGTATGCCCCACCCATCTACCAGTCCTGTATTTTCTAGTTAGAATCAAATTTAACACGCCCCCCTCCTCCTGCTCCGGAAGCTAAGATTTAGGGCTGTTTGAGCAACCAATGACATTCTAAAAAAGCAGCGC
This sequence comes from Ctenicera cuprea, assembly GCA_958336395.1. Classification (NCBI taxonomy): domain Eukaryota; kingdom Metazoa; phylum Arthropoda; class Insecta; order Coleoptera; family Elateridae; genus Ctenicera; species Ctenicera cuprea. Next base: position 57,832,973 of record OY284490.1, read on the forward strand.
CTATGGTTTGTTTCGTATTACTTTATTAGCGCAATACCTTAATATTATATCTTAAGTTGTTTATGTTATGTTACAAACCTGACAAGTATCTTTGCTTTCATTTCGACTACCACCAGCACAGATTTGCGATTCAACAGCAATGCCCTTAGCAAGTGCTCTATTAGACAAATTAGAGTAACTCTTATTACATATCTCACTGGAATACAATTCTAAGTCAACTTTCATCAGTTTGTCACTAGAGCTTCCTGTAAATTGTACACGGCCCCAACCTATTGCTTGAACCTTACTGGAAGTATTAAAATCGGTGTTGATGCAAGCAGGGTGGACGTACTGTGTAGGTATAATAGTTCTGTTAATTTCTAACAAAGCAATGTCGTTATACATAGAAGGTGGTCTATAACTTGGATGAGGCAACCTACTGAGGATTTCAAAATCTTGTGAATAACTACTTCCATTCGATTCTTTTAAATTAGTTGTTCCCATTCGAGCCCATTTAACTGGTCCGCTAGAAAATATTATGCTGCTTTTCACAAGGTTTCAGATTTTCACTAAACTTGTTATTTAGTTCACTTACAACGCTGAAGATACCACACAATGAGCTGCAGTCAAAATAAAATTTTCACTTATCAAGCTTCCCCCACATAACCATTGTATGTCTTCTTTTTCACCAAATCCTAAAGCCACCTTTAATTAAAAACACAATTTAAACATTTTAGAACATATATATTACTGTTAAAACTTACTACATGAGGAAATTCTCCTTCGTCTGCCGGCAACCCGTTTATTATACCAGGAGGCGTAGGAATTTTTGCATTTTCTTTGTATTCTTCGCATTCTAAACCAATTAGGTATAATAAATGAATATAATAATAAATGTTACAATATAAATATCTGAAAGTGGTTGGAAACTTTGAACCTCGCCATTTACAAAACGTTTAATGTGGGCCGAGAACAATAAAACAAAAAACGTACTTTTTTTACTTTTAGAATCGTCTATGTTGCTATTATTGTCATTTGAACAGCAAACTATTGGTTCATTGCCCCGAAATCCACAATGTTGAGGTCGTACGCCTTTTTGTATGTTCTCAATCGCCGACGGACACTGTGCAAGGAATACGCATTGACCATGACCGTGGCTTCCAGACTGTAACGCACAATTATCCCCTACAAGTACAGTAAAATTGCTGAGTATTATTATATTTTTTGTTGTGTTAGGAAACTATGATGGTAATATGTACATATGTGTCCTTTTACAGCTGATGCTGCATAAGGCGTTTGAGTGCTTTATCCTATTTTGTGAGCTACATTTGGTATTCTAGAAGAAGAAGATCTACATATTTAGGTATATTTGGAAGCTCTGCTGTTGCCAGATCGAAAATGCGGGCAGCCCGGACTAGCGGGATCCGGAGGAATTACAGCAGTTTTCGTCTCGCAGCGACCTTATTTCCGTCTCGGTGCCTACGTACTCGTGTCTCCACGATTGCATTTTACACTTGTCGGCAAAGAAGTTTTACTTCAAAAGCCGTGCCTTTGCTTTCTAAGTAGCAAGCTGTTTTTATACTGGATGGAAATGTTTCTTATAAGGAATCAGGATTGACGTCATTATGAGGACGTAAAGTCCCAAAACGCTTACGTGTTTATAGGGTATGATAAACAAATCAAATTTTTTAAAATTGATTTTTTATCAGTTTTCATTTAAAATTATTATTTACAATTTAAATAAGTTTTTAATAGTATAAGGAAATCTACTTTCTCGATCATAACAACGACGCCAAACAAGGATTGTAGCTTCATTTCTTAATCGTAAAATAATCTAGCTAAATATCATTTATGATGTTAATTTCTTCAGGATGCTTTACGGCAACCCTACTCGCCGTTTTGACAATTTTGGAAAAAACGCATTTTTGACTTGTTAAAACGTCCCATGTCAGTTGATGAGCAAAGTATGGTCCAACAATATCGACGAATTTTATATGACAAAATTATAATCACTTATAGTATTACTGCCGACTGTTTCACTCCTAGAATTCAACCAACCAGAGGCTTTATTTTTTTATTTTATATATACAGGGTGTGTATAAATTGGCAGAAGAAGTACACGTGGCGATGTTGGTCATAAAATTCTGAGTCGAAAATCTTAATACCATAATATTGTACCATGCGTCCTGGGTATGCACGGGATTTTCAAAGTTTAAAAATGAAGTCTTTTAATAAGTGTTTTAAGTCACTATCTGTTGACAGAAAGAGCTGCAAATGAGAAGAAATAAGAAGTGTAATAAATATTTTTTCATAGATGTTGTTTTTCAGCCCCAAAAGCGTGTTTTAAACATTTCTTCGTTAACTTATTACTGTAAAAAATACATATGGCAGCATTGTAAAACAATATTCGTTCACTAACAATAGATTTTACGTTCAATGATCCTTAGTTACCGTGCATTATAACAAAACACCTGTGGTGTGTGGATCCAATGTTGTCAAATGTACGTTCCTTTAAAATGGTTCCTGAGGACAGAGAAAGCATTGTCCAACATTTTGGTATTAGGATTTTCGACTCAGAATTTTATGACCAACAGCGCCACGTGTAGTTCTTTCACCAATTTATACACACCCTGTATATATATAAATATAATACATGCATCAAATTTTCCACAAGGACAAATTTTACGAACTTTTTAGATAACTAGCGATAACATCCGACAGAGATAGATTTAAATAAATGACGAAAGAAAGAATATCAATCAGTAAACAAATTTAACTATCAATTATTACAAGCGTACGTTTCATAAAATTCAAAATTTGAATATTCCCGATTTAGTTGTTACTAATTATCTGAAACTTAAATGTTTATTTGCGACTATTAATCTCTCTCACCTAAAAATTGTCCTTTGCCGAATGCCACAATTATACTTATAGCACAGCAATGTCTGAGCAGCGTGCTTGTAACAAACATATTAACTATTCAAGCACTTTTACTTAAATGCTGGGACTGGATAAACGAGTATTGTAGAGATGATGCAGTCATATCTATCCATACGGAGGGAGTTGAGATATACGAAAAGAGAACAGGTTGATTTGCATATAAATCTACGGAAGCGTTGTGGTGAGGCGTTGTAGGGCCAATAATAATGTAAAAGGTAATAATGTTAAAATTGTTGTAAAGTAATTTATTTATGTTAATATGCATAAAATATCACCAGAGGTAATAGAATGTTATTTAGCATTTTCCTAATTGTTTATTTTGACGTTATAATTTCTATTTATCTTCAGTAAATATTATTATTATCATTTTAACAGTGATTTCCAAAATATTTCCTTGTGGTTGAAAGTAAAGAAACTTAAATTAAATACATCAAAAACCAAAACCATGATAATTAGTAGCGAATGGTTATTACCTGATACGGCAATTAATGTCGCAATCGATGGTGTAGAAATAGAGTATGTTTCCAAATTTAAATATCTTGGTGTTGTATTAGATAACAAATTAACATTTAAAGAGCATGTAAACTATGTGGTAAAGCCGCTAAAAAGATAGGTTTTTTTTGGACGAATCAGTGCTAAAGTAAATATTTGGTCGATAATATTAGTGTACAAAAAACGATTATTGCGCCACGTTTTGAGAATTGTGTTAAGTGTGTTATTTATCGCCGTTGAAGACGACTTGCAGAGGCTGCAAAATTTACAAAATAGAGCAATGCTAATTGTTTTATTTTGTAACAAAAGGACCAGTATTAGTCTAACGTTAGAAACATTGCAGTGGCGTAGAATTAAGCAAGGAATTTATTTTAACAAAATGATTTTGATTTAAAAAAATAATAATTACGTAGTATTTAAATGAATGTATTGTGTATAACAAGGATGTTCATAATTACGAGACTAGATCTGTAAATCATTTTAGATTACCGGCAGTTACAAAATCCTGCTCACAGAAAAATCTGTACTATAAAGATTAAAACTATACAATGAAATGCCAAAAGAGGCCAAACAGGAAACTACATTGCATCAGTTTAAAAAGTTATGTTCTATGTAAATTTTTTTTATTAATATCTCTGTATATAAACATCTTGTTTTAATGAATAAAGCACTTACTACTATCTATTTGTAAATAAATTTTATTAAAAGTGTGTTCCTCATAATTTTTTAATAAATAATTATAATTTGTTTAGCATTTGTATACAAATTGTATTAAAAATACGTTTCTAGTAAGTTTAACTAAAAAGGAAATTATCAATATTACAATTTACTTTCGGCTTAGACCGCGTCGTCATTTGGGAACTACACCCAGCATAATCAGGTAAGGACCAACCTGTAACTTGTCTGCCTTTACAAGCATTTGCTCTAGAAGTCTGAGCAATATTTGTTCGTAGGCCCTGCCTGCCTAAACAGAGCCGTGTGCTTAGTTTATTTCAACCTTGGGGCGGACAAGGATTTTATCTTAATGTATTTTGGTTGCCAAGACAATAATACTTAATCAGCTTATGCCTGTTAGCTGTTTGTGAACCCGTACAAACTAACGTTTCGCAAGACATTGCAGCTTGCATCTTCAGAGTGAATAGAACACTGTATGAGTTCACAAACAGCTAACAGGCATAAGCCGATTAAGTATTATTGTCTTGTCAAACCAAATACATTAAGATCAAATCCTTGTCCGCCCCAAGGTTTAAATAAACTAAGCACACGGCCCTGTTTAGGGCCTACGAACAAATATTGCTCAGACTTCTAGAGCAAATGCTAAGTTACAGGTTGGTCCTTACCTGATTATGCTGGGTGTAGTTCCCAAATGACGACGCGGTCTAAGCCGAAAGTAAATTGTAATATTGACAGTTCGAGAAACCGCGAAAGCCTCAAGGAATATAAGGCAATTATGTTTCTCAAAAATCACAAATAACTATTTTCTATAATAGCGAGAATGATAAGTGATGCTGTGCTGTTCCGCTCTTCAAACCGAATGTATATTAACACACGTTTACAATACTTTTCAACTCGACACGACAACTCACAATAGCAGACACAGAAAAACTTGCTAAAACTGCCGCTTACAGACTACAGAAATTGCTTGGGTTTTATAGCAAGCAAATTTTATTTGAAATATTGGGTACACCCAATATTCTACTGGTGTAATTAACTGAGCATTTTGATTCACAACTAGAATTTGCCCAGAGGGCAAAGGAAGCATAAACAGCATTCCTTAAGTAAGCGGGTTGAACGCGTTGTTCGAACTAGAGTAAATTGGTTTGTAATGTGGCCTGGTTTCCATGATTTTGTTTTGTTGTGCATGAAATTGTGTGATTTACCCCAAGTATATAAAGAGAGGTATTAGCATTCTATTCTTTGCATGCAGTATCCCCAAAATGGCGACTATGCTACCAACAGTTATTCATAAAAGTTGTTGGTTATCCACTAGAAAGTTAGGAAAATGTGTTTTATATAGATTAATTGTTGGTACTAAATTATATTTATTTGACATTTGAACCACAAATTTTAACAGTTGCGACTTTAATAAGAGTTGTATAATTATACGATACCATATTCCATATGTTGATATCTGGTTTGTAGCTTTGTTTTATTGAATAATTTAATAGTGGGCACCGGGGAGTGTCTCACTAGGTAAAATTGTGTATACCTATTGCCGTATTGCCTTGGTTCCCAATGCGATTGCCGATGATAGCCGTGATTTCCGACTGATTGTCATGATTACCTAATTACTGTCGACGTTATTACCGCCGTGACTGTCAAAGTTGTTGCTAAAGATTTATTTAAATTCTCGCGCCACTACACCATTGTCGTTACCCAAGTCAAATTTTAAATCTCCGCGCTACCAATTAAAAATATAAGGAAAATTGAAAAATTGTTTTTTTATAATTCTTTTAAAAATGTGGCAACTTTATTTACAATTTGGCAAAATTCTGCTTCAATTCAGTTCGCAAATTGTTGAAGGATAAATAAATGCAGCTCAAACATTATGCTCAAGATAGCTAAAGTGGCAGATTTTAGATGTTCGAGTTTGTAATAATATCTCATAATAAAAAGGTGTTTTACAACTATACACAGCAACCCACCCAATACTTCTAGATTTGATCACGGCATATCTAAGAACACTGAACGGTGATCTTCACTTGCAGCATAATTACCTCACGGGGTTCCGATAGACGAATTCAGTTAGATACGACACCGACTTTCTTAAAATAATATTAATTCAAAATAGCATTAAAGATACATAGCAAAAATGCTACCTGGTCAAATATTAGATTACAGTTGTTATTAAAATATTTAAACAAAAACGTTAATTTTGCAGGCAATAGGCCTTACATCCATAGCTACAGGGATTGTAAATGGCTGATAACATTCGTGTACTAGTTACCCTTGACGACGGAACTTAATAGTGTCACTTACATTCCTAGGAAAATAATGTTGATTTTAACTGTTCGTTGATGTGGTAACAAGCACAGACAACTTAGAATAATGGGTCTTTTAAAAAATAATTCCGATGACAGCTGTCAAAACGAACTTTTAAAAATATGATTAAATTTCTACCTGTAGGCCTACTTACATTGCCGGTAGCGTGAAAAATTTAATAAGTAACACGGAATGTATCGACTATTAACATTCTCGGCAGGCCACAAGCCTCGGCTTCGCCTCGGCTCGTATTACCCTACCTCGAATGTTATTACGTCTTTACATTCCTTGTTACTTAAATAACTATTTTTTTAAATCACTATTATTTTTGTACCCTGGTAGAAAGTAGATATTCATTTTTGTTATATTATACCCATTCCAAGCCTAATTTTACTACGAATCAAATAATAATAATCAGCAACGTGAACTTACTTAACAGTAAGTTTAGTAATATAACAATAATAAAATGAATTTAGTTTCCATATTTATAAAGTTGAAATTGCAATTATAAAACAAAAGAAATCAAAATAAGCGAAGACTTTCGCCAGGACGTTTTTATATTTTAAAGTAATTACTTACCAATCATAATATTTTCATAAGTGTTTATCTAGCACTGACTACAAGCTCGGACTGCTCCTTACACAATATCGGGAGTGTACTAGCAGCGTAGTCAGCAAGTTATAAGAATACACTACATGATACTAAAAACATTGTAAATACTATAGAAAGTTCCGATGTAAAAATAATAGTGTTAACTTTTTGAGATTCTTTCATTTATTACAATTATTGTGGGTGTAAACAGAGACAGTCTCACTTTAACAGTAGCTTTTTTTTTCTATAATTCAGTCAGACTGTATGCGTCGGTCTACAGAATATCTTATACAAGCTTTACAGAGAGATGTATATTAATCCGGCAATTTCGCATCTGTAGGTAAGTATAAACTTATTTATTTATAAATCTTAACACATTCTTAAAAATTAAAAACAAATCAGTCTAAAAACCACATTCGTAGCTAAAAATTAAAAGTAAGGAGAAACATTAACCTCCAAGTATTACTGCACCTTAAAATGAATTAATCGTGAGTGAGAGTAGAAAAATATTTACAATTTAATTTTAAGGTGCAGGAATACTTGGAGGTTAATGTTTCTCCTTACTTTTGATTTTTGGCTACGAATGTGGTTTTTAGAAGCCAATTTCTTTTCGTATGGATGTGGTACAATGTGGCTGACGTCTCCAACCGCTAGTTTTTTTTGTAGCACTTTCTATAAATTTTTGAAACAATATTTCTTTCTTCCGTCCCTTTCTTTAATAAAGGGCAATAAAACATGTAAGTTGAGTTAATCGTGAGTGAGAGTAGAAAAATATTTACAATTTAAACTTACATGTTTTATTGCCGTTTATTAAAGAAAGGGACGGAAGAAAGAAATATTGTTTCAAAAATTTATAGAAAGTGCTACAGAAAAACTAGCGGTTGGAGACGTCAGCCACATTGTATCATATCCATACGAAAAGAAATTGGCAGTTTTTGAGCAGTTTCGCAGTTTTATTATTTCAAGAGTTTTGTTGGACTATCAACATTATGTTCCTTAGTAACACTAGTTAACAAATTTAAACTTTTTTTTTATAACATTAGTAAATTTAACTGTTTTCATATAAACAATGCCTATTGTTCAAGAAAATGTCGGTAAAAAGTTCGTAGCACCCTCAGATTTTTTGTTATTCAACTTTCATGAATTTACGAAAATCGTTGTTAGCTATAGCAAGGATTCATTTAAAAAATATATAATTACAACTATATTAATGAAAATTAATTTTTATTCTGTAAAAAAAATACTGTGAAAGGTTGACAAAATATAAATTATGAAGAAAAAAATTAAGATAAAATTTTTTTTTTCTTTTATGAACGCTTCCCTCTGCAAAAACCCGCAAAAGTCTCCCATCATTGTTGAATCCCACCTTCCCTGGTAACAATGTTCCATTATACTTACGTCTCGGTGAAACCTTTCCCCTTGCTCGTTACTTACTGCACCTAAATTTTCAGGGAAGAAATTTAGATGGGAATGTAGAAAATGAACTTTAAGCGACATACGGCATCCTAACTCCTTATAGTTATGTAGCAGTTCTTCTATCATATTTTCGTAGTCCACATGTTTTTTGTTGCTTAAAAACTGATCTACAACTATTTTGGAAGATGTCCAAGCAGCCCATTCTTTAGTGTTCAGTTTTAAATCGAAGTTTTCATCGTGCGTTAGCTTGCGTATTTGAGCTTTCCATCACTTAACTTCGAAAACTTATTCTTCAAGAAAACGAAACCATCATTATTTTTGTCCAAAGCCTTCACGAACTGTTTTATTAAACCTAGTTTTATATGTAATGGTGGCAGTAATACCATTTTTGGATCTATTAATGAAACATATTTAATATTATTTGTGCCGGGAATGAATTCTACTCGTGGAGACCAATTCTTTACTTCATAATGCTGTTGTCTCGCACGACTATCCCACAGACACAGGAAACAACAATATTTTGTAAATCCACTTTGTAATCCAAGTAAAAGTCTTATAACTTTTAGGTCGCCACACAGTTGTGTATATCGATATTCTTTATATTTTATGGAGTTCAATATGAGAGACATTGACTGGTAACTTTCTTTCATATCGACAGCATATGCTACAGGTATTGAAGGTTTTTTGTTTCCATTATGTAACATAACTGCCTTCAAACTTGACTTCGACGAATCAATAAATAGCCGCTATTCTGATGGTTTATGTTCAAATCCTAATGCATGTGCTAGGCCATATATATCGGTACATACACACAGTAAATCTTGCATACTATAATATGTAGACAAGTTTTGGTGCCTGTTTCTAAATACTGAAATTTTGGTATTTTTATCCAAAAGATTCCATTCTTGTAACTTTGATCCTAGCAATTCTGAGTTTTGTTTAGATAAATTTAAATCTCGCACTAAATCATTCAGTTCAGTTTGAGTTATGAAATGTGGTTCGGCACTGTTTCGAAAGTCGTAATCCGGATCGGAAGAAGTCGGTGGACCTGCTATACCCTCTTCTATAATTTCATCAGATGAATTTAGATATTGTTCCCAATCAGAAGGTGGTTTAGGAACTGGAATGTCGGTACCATATGATAGCGATGAGGATGAACGTTTTGTAAATTAAGTAGGTTTAACTTAAGCTTGGTCTAGTACAGCGGTTCTCAAACTTTCGTATTTCGCGCCCCCCTTTCTTACCTTGAATAATTCTGCGCCCCCCGCATAATATAAGATAGATCAGAATAACCCAATACGCAGAAACTTATTTAAATCAATTTGGCAATATTGGCAACGCTGCCGATGTGGTACAGCATTATCACCTGATCTGCAGTTACCGGAATGTTCGCGGCAGCTACCGATACGTCTCGAACTTTCTAGATTGCAAATACGCGAATATAAAAGCAGCGGAAGCGCTTCAATTGTTAGTTGGAGTCACAGATCATGTTGGAGTGCAAACGCTAAGAAAAGTTATTGTATATTTTCGTACACGTTTAGTTAATATGGATTAATTTTTAATTGGAGGAAAACGTAACCTTGAAGACGCAGAAGCTTCTACTTCATCAGAAACGCCCAATATCAGTGCTAATTCTGTTATAAGATCAAAAACCCGAAAATATGACCACGCATACTTAAACTTTGGTTTTACAAGCATTGAAATAAGTGGTGAAGAAAAACCTCAATGTGTTATTTGCCTCAAAATTTTGGCTGCAGATAGCATGAAACCTAATAAATTGAAAAGGCACAAAGAATATGCCTATAAGTCCCGTGAATTTTTTGAAGAGAAACTCAGAGCTTTCGGGAAACAAGAGTCAAATTTCCATAAAGTTTTCACAGTAAATGAGAGAGCTTTATTGGCATCATACAAAATGGCTGATAAAATAGCCAAATGCAAGAAGCCACATACGATTGCAGAGCAACTCATTTTACCAGCTGCTATAGCCATGGTAGAAACAATGTTTGGTGAAAGCTATGCTAAACAACTCAAGAATATTCCTCTGTCAAAGGATACAATTTTCCGAAGAATTAACAATATATCTACTGATATTCAGCAACAGCTTGAATCTGAGTAAGTTGGAAAATTATTTGCCATACAACTTGATGAAGCGACAGACAGCAGTAACGATTCTCACTTGATTTGTTATATCAGATTCTGCCAGGGAGCTGCAATAGTTGAAGAATTGCCATTTTGCAAGCCTATACAAGAAAGAGCAACTGCTGTCGAGTTGTTCAAAATTACAAATGATGCTACTGTCAGCGCAAACTTGCAGTGGAAGAATTGTGTTGGAATTTGCATCGATGGAGCTCAAGCTATGTCTGGTAAATATAACAGTTTACAAGCACTTGTGAAGAAAGAATCTCCGGGAGTGGTCTGGACACACTGCATGATCCATCGAGAAGCTTTAGCATCAAAATCGCTAAGTCCTGAACTAAATATGGTTTTGATAGTAGTTGTTAATGTGGTTAATTATATAAAAACCAGACCTCTAAAATCAAGGATTTTTGCTGCTCTTTGTGAAGATATGAGAGCTGAACATAAATCATTGTTGTTTTATTCTTCATCCAGATGGTTGTCACGCGCTAACGTGTTCAAGCGCGTCTATGAACTGAGAAATGAAGTAGCGATATTCTTGAGCGAAGAGGGTCATAAGCATGCGAAAGAATTTTACGACAATTTATTCCTAACGAAGCTCTCCTACTTAGTAGACATATTCGAAAAACTGAATACACTTAATCTTCAACTTCAAGGGAAAAATACAAATATATTTGATTTGAGTGAAAAGGTCGACGCTTTTTCTAAGAGAATACAGTTATGGAATAAAAAATTAAAAACGAATTTATTTGAGATGTTTCCCACAATGTGTGAATTTATTCAAAATTACCCGCCGGAAGATAACCGTAAAAAGGTGTTGCTAAAGACGGTGGAGTGTCATTTAGAAAACTTGAACACTAATTTCAGCAAATACTTTTTCGCAGAAGAAGACATTAAATTGGGGGACTGGGATTGGGTAATAAATCCATTTGAAAATACACCTACCGGCCTATCTCTGCAAGAAGAAGAACAACTGATAGATCTTTCTTCAAGTACCGCAGAAAAATATAATTTTGGTAGTAAGCCATTAACGAATTTCTGGACTGAACTGTCTTGTAACTATTCTCTTATTAAAGCGAAAGCGTTTCAGATACTATTACCTTTTCCTACTTCTTACCTTTGCGAAACTGGTTTTTCCGCTGTAGCTGCTTTAGGCCAGGCGCGCACATGCGATTTTCTGTTGCGCGACTGAAAAATCGCAATCGCGGAATAATAATTTTTAAATTTTTTAGGCGCGCACTTGCGGGGAATTAATCGTAACTACATCTTAGTACCAACATGGATTTTATTGAACCCGCTTCTATGGTAGCTTTATTATTACGAATGGAAGCCAGAAAACGGCGCCAGAAGCAATATTGGGTGCATCCAGTGATAAGTCAAAGATTGCTAAAAGGGCAATTTTACAAAATTTATAACGACTTAAGAGATCATCCTAATAAATTTTCTCAATACTATAGGATCTTTTCCACCTCTAGAATTATTCTTTCTGTGTCCAAGACACTATCTGCAGTCATCCCTGGCGAGAGATTCGTCGTCGGACATTTTATATTACTTTTTTAAATTATAATTAACCTCCTTCAATATATATCACGGTACACTTGCGGGAAAAGGAGCGTCAGTGAAGTTTGGCGGCACGCAAAAGCAAGAAGGCTTTTGTGATGCAACGGAGTGGCGTCATAATTAATATTAAAATATTGCGGTTGTGAATGTCGTGAGGTTGTTATTAGCATTAAGTATTTGTTGGTTGGCGTGTAATATAGTGTGTGTTAGTTTTGGAAGGTACAATTTAGCGTGTAAATACAATTCTCAATGTACATAATCTGTCCGTTTTATTTGTATTGTTAACTGACAGTAGATAAAAAGCTAACACATGTAACACTGGTTTTATAGCAGAAGGAATGTCAGGATATTCAATTTTATTTTTGTTTTTCCTTGAAATTTTTGTCATACAAAAGTAACAGTCTGCAGAGTGATTTGTAGATTCACGCCATATCATTGGTACCCCAAATGGCATAGTATTTTTTTCCCCTTGAACCACTGAACTAACGTTACATAACACGATATACAACATATATGTGGCGCCCAGGTTCTATCTTGATCTCCAATATGACAGCCAAAATAATTATGATAGCCGTGTTTTACTTGTTTGTTATAATTCTACGTTGTGTTTTTGTTGTAAATTGATCACACACATAACAAAAATTGTCTGGCAAATTAACACAGCTACGATAGTGTCTCTCCATTGTAATTATATACAATGTAACTCTTATACACTACTTTTCGCACTTGTATTACGTTCAAACTGGGACTGAAGTACTACAAGGTCACAAGTAAAACAAAAACACTATACAAAATACTCCCCTACCTTATCCCTTCCAACTATGCCGTCTGCTTTCAGTCACCAGCGCCAAAATTCAAATAATTACGATTAAATTTGTTTAATGAATAATTACAAATTGTGACGCGATGGAAATTTTGTGTTTTCATATTTGGAATCAGGGCACCGGAATAAACTAAAAAACGTTATTTTCGTATATGTTAGAAAAATCTTGTTGACTAGTGTAATTGAATTTAATGCCGATATGGCAACTTGGTTTTTAGTAATAAAGCGTTCAACTCAAAACTAAAAAAAATGTTGCGACCGCCAATTTGAAGCTAGAAAGTTCGTAAAAAAAAACGTTGGATCTGCCATAAGGTCTTCCATCAAATTCAGTTTCTAAATTTGAAAGATTCTGTTTCCGAACATTCTTCCGCTTCTGGCTTCGTATTTTGGATGTAATCTATATATTCCAAAGCGCATCGAAATCGACCTTTTCCTTTGGGAGATACGAAGCACACACGCATACACTCATATCCACAGACAAGCATTTTAAAACCACTTTTTGAATAAATGAAAATTTTCTTGTAATCAATACTTCCCTGTAATACTAAATGTACAGGAAAGTAAAATATGAAAGTGTGGGAAAATTAGTGGAGTTTAATTTGCCCTAAAGAGTTAAAATTTATCCTAGCGATGGATATTCTCATGACAATCAAATTTTTAATTCCATTCATTGCAATTTTTTTCCAAACACATTCTGCTCCTTGATCACCCACGATCGTTTCCGAACTCGCTTCAAGTGATCTCGGGTTCTGTTTAAATATTGTTAAATGATCATTCTGCAGCATGGATGTCCATTATTCACATGACGTGTTTTGTCTACCGGCGAATATACTTCTTTATTTTTGTTGTCATCGGTTTATTTTTGTTTATTTCGGTTCTTTTACCGTGATTGCCTAGTTATTGCCCTGACTGCCAAGTTATCGCCGCAATTGCCGAGTTATTGTCGTGATTGCCCACTTATTGCCGTGTGTTTGCGGTTATAAGGAACACAAGTTGCACTAACACTACTGTTTCCTACCTTTTTGAAAGTGTCAGTTCTACGCCAATTCAGGTAGTTTGCCAATGTATAGGGGTCCTCTTTAACGCTGGTGTCTTCTTCACAGGTTGCAAAATCTGTCTTTTTTAGCACTTAAAAGACCACGAGGAAAAAACACCTTTTTGTACTAATGGTTATTGATAACAACAACTTTTTGTTTTTTTTACCGAAAAAATGGCACACTTCATTTGGTAAGACACGTGTGCCAGTGCAACTCAAAAAAATCATTAAATAAACGTTGAATACGGAACACCGTGTTGCCGATTGATTTCCCAACTATTGCCGTAAATTTGTACACTTATTGCCGCGGGTTCAACACCCCTTTGTGGGTACCTGTCAAATTAAAAAAAATTGCAATTTACTTTGTGTTTGGAATTTGCTTGTATTCCATTTGTGTTTTAACTGTATATTAATTGAACATTCGGCGTTTTTTGTCTGCCGTTATTATTTCAGCCTAATACAGGAAAGATACATGTAAATATAAGTGTAAATAATACAGGTTTTGCAAAAGAATATTACTTTATGTTGTCAAGAACATGCATTTTTGAATTTGGCGCAATACCTCCCTTTATATAGTATACCTCAGATTTATCTATAAAATGATCTAGAGCATTAGTGGTTAATAAGTAGATGATCATGATACTATTTTGGTATGTAGCTACAGTGATCTTTGTTGTTTGAAAAATGGGAGGTTTCGAGTTTTGGCCAGGCGCACTTGTACAAGTGAAGTTAATAATAGGCCGGCAAGAATTGCAATCGAGGCCAAATAACGCTGCATACTCTGACACGATACGTGCTATGAAATTCTCAGGATGCCACTATGACATAGGTGCTTGGTTTCCACCTCCATGGGCACCCCTGGGAGTCCAGCAGTGCTAACTTGTTTCCACGTACTTACTTTAAGTACTGGCGAAACAAAAATTGTTAAATGGCAAAGTAATGTGGAAGTAATCAACATTGAAATTTAGCCAATCAAAGAGGTATCGAGATGTCTTAAATGCTGTGGATTATTCGTTCCGCCGAGGAGAGAGTGGTGGGACTTATGTTGAGTTAAACTACAGTATTGTCAAGCAGCAACAGACTGGCGATTCTTTTTTTTGTTTTAAGTTTTCAAATGTGACGCCACTTGTTAGTGACCCTTGTCGGTTGTTCGCACATGCACAGCTCAATTTCAACACTCCAACCCCGGTTACAAACGACGTGTGAAAAATAGTTTTTGTGTTCAAATATATTTATCTGTGTCTATGTGGTTGACCAAGCAAACGACAAAGTGATGTATATTATAACTATACAATCTCTATCTCGAAAATCTTGTCGGGCAACCGCCACAAGACTTTCCTCCCATAATACCCACTGCGTTTTCCCCTTTTCTGTCAAAAAATATTGTATAAAAACTGGCAACACGATATTTTTTTATTTTTGTAGGTTAAGAGAGCTATGCATGAGTTACAATTTGGTTCGTATTTCACTCCGATAATTTTTGCGTGACACCTTTTATTAAATTTTGAAAATTGCTAATTCCGACCTTTAGTTTAATAAACGGGGGTCGATAATAATCTTTGTTTAACTTAAACCTAAATTTCTAAAAAACACTTGAAATTGATGGTGGAGAACTGGGGGGGGGGGGGGGGGTGATAGGCCGATTGGTCATGCCTAGAATACAAATCTTCCTTTTTAAGCGCAGCTGTATTGAAGTAGAGCAGCTGACCTTATTTTTAAAAGAAGTTATCTGATGTTTTATAATGTCTTCCCTTCCCATAAAAATGACAAGAATCATTTTTTTAAATAAAGCAACACGCCAGAACTGACGTGAAGTGCACTGTAACTAAAAATAACAAAAACGGCTTAACATGATTTCTACAGTAGAAAGTAGTGTACTAGTTTCAATCAAAGAACAGGAAGGAAAACCGCAGGCATATGCGTAAAAGATCACGTGGCGGTTATCTAATGTCTATACGATACTAAGAAAACTGAAGCCATGGGCGCTTATAAGATTCTTTTCACGGAGGGGCAAGCCAAAGTGGATAATATGAATCTTAATTTTGAGAGGTGCAGGCCACCCCTGTGAAAAAGAACTCATTCCCGTAAAATTTAAAAAGAAATTTAGTGTAGTGTGCTGTTTTAAATAAAATAAATTTTCTGGATTAAGTCAATTATCGGTGACTTCACCCGCACGGAATGTACCCTTCACGCTAAATGGCAAAGATCTTGAGCAATACAGTTGCGCTATTTTTTTTGTGAGTTCTGCAAGTGTCTGTTGCCGATATGCAAAAATATTGCTTTAACGAAATTCACAAACACAGTAATAGCATGCTTTAAGTCTGGACTATAGGGTGACCAAAAGGTTCTACAATTGTTTTCGAAAATTATTCTAACTCACACGATTGTTGAATGTCTTATGAAGAAATCTCAAACAGTCTCTTGCACTGCTTGCACTATGTGCAGCGCAATCCATATCTCAGCGAGTAATCTACACTTTCCTACTATAAAAATAGTCAAATTATTTGTTGACATTTGCATAAAACAAAACAAGATCGTTCATTATTTCTTTCTACACATTTTGCTTTTCATTAATAAACGCAAAACTTTAAACAAAATTTTCATTTAACCTTCATAAAACCATCAATTATGTTTTTTTAAATAACGTTTCGTTTGAGGTCAGATTGTATGAAGATAGCAAAGACATGTGTTTTACAATTCATAGCTGCCCAGGACTGCAAGATGTTTTGAAAACTCCTTACAATTCTCTACATCTTTTCTCCCCATGCTATGATGTTAAGGGTAAACTCACGTTTCCATTTTTTATTTGGTTTTTATTAAACTTTCGCCGAGACAGTAAAAATTTTAAAGTTAGTTGAATGTTAAATATGGTGCATTGGTCTAAATCATGGTCACGGCCCTGAACATAAATATTGTATACTCCATAGTATGTCATAGAAACAAATCCAAATGACATAACAAACAAAAACAGGTTGTCAAAAACAAGGTAATTTAATATTTCCTATTATTTATTTAACTTGCTAGTTTGTGTTCACTCATTTCACTGTAAGGTACTTTTAAAGTCTTTTATTATAATTTTCAAAAGCGATTAACTAATTTGTTTTTTCAAAAGTTATCTGTTACGCCAAGTTTAGAGAAACTGTTCTTTGTAACAGCATTGAAAAACATACCGTTCAATTTTTAAAAACAGTAGCTGCAGCATTCTTAACTGTTTCTTCATTTACAGCCAAATTAAAATATTACATATAACTACTTAATAATTACTTGTTATAAATTATTAACTAACTTTTAGGATATTCAAAAATCGTAACATTAGTCAGACCAAACGATTTGTTCTATCCATGGAACATAATAAAAAACTCTTGTATAAACTCCGGGATTAGTACTCGTTCCACAACCTTTTCCAAACGAAGTTACTCCAATTATGTGATAGGGATTGGGATTGCGGAAGTCTGAAATTTGCAGTGGTCCACCAGAGTCACCCTGTAAATCGAAATCAAAAGTAATATTTGCTTTGATGAAACTGTCTTTGCACAGATTACCTGACAAGTGTCCTTTTGTTCATTTATATCCCCAGCACAGATTTGCGTGTCATCCATTATACCATATGGCAGTTGTCTGTTAGGTACAGACGAATAAGCTTGATTACAAAGGTCGTAAGAAAAATAATCAAGATCAACTTTCATTAAATGTTCGCTGGTAGAGCCCACAAACTGCGCACGACCCCATCCAGTTGCAATTAAATTAGAGTTCGGTACATAGACATTAGTTGGTAAACAAGCTGGTCTAACATAATTTGTAATTTTCACAAGATTGTCCAGTTGTACAAGGGCAATGTCGTTGTATAATGCAGGTGGTATATATTTTGGATGCCTGTATATCTGTGTAATACCAAACTCTTGAAGATGCTGATCGTCAACTGTGCTTTGTAAATTTAAATCACCGAGTCGTACACGTTTCAGTTCTCCTCTGAAATGATTTCAAGATAATAACTAGAGATTCACCTAGAATTATTGGCCGAATATTTAGCCATTATTTGCAGCTTGCCTAATTTTTTTTTCGGTAATCGACCAGTGACAAAAATTACTATTCCGTAAATCCCTAGTAATAATACAATAAAATAAAATGCCATACATAAAATTTACCGAAGAATCGATCAAAATTGGAGTATTGGAAATTATATTAATATGTATAGTCATGATTTAAAACGTTTTACAGTATAATTTCTTGATAAATGATAATAAAACAATAAACCTAGTTTTAAATTTTCTTTTTCGTGTCTTGGATAAAAAAATATTTTCGTAATGATTTGTTTGTGTCTATATCTATTTCTTATTTCAGTCTTTATGCTTCCCCTCGTTTTATGTTTTGTTCTTACCTTCTCGTTCATGCGTCTGTGTGTATGTCACGTAAAATCTGAGGAACGACTACACTGATTGTAATGAAATTTGATATACCTAGTTATGTCAGAGAAATTACAAAAGTAATGCCCTCTAACGCGCCGCGAGAAAAGTTTGAAAGCAACAAACCGATATTTGGGTGTGAAAGGAACTCGCTAGGCCTCTAGGCACAGCACACGAAACGCCTTGTTCCAAAGTAAATCAAGAAAAATATTTTGGTTTCAACTATAGCTAGGATAGTTCACTAAATGTTTCGTTCTATTAGAACTCGTCAGGTAGACGCAAACGTAGCTACAGTTGAAAATTTAACTGTCGCTAAGCGAGTTCTTTTCATACGCAAAGATCTGTTTGTTGCTTTGCAACTTTTCTCGCCGCACATTAGAGAGCATTAGTTTTGTAATTCCCCTGTTATGATTTGGTCTTCTGGGTATACTTCTGCCTATCGATTTTGGTTTCAACTGTAGCTAGGTTTGCGTCCACCTGATGAGTTCGAATAGAACAAAAACATGTCGTGGTCTATCCTAGCTATAGTTGAAACCAAAATCTGTTCTTGGAATACCAAGTTACAATGAAAACTCGTCGGACCAAAAAGATTTTTCCTACGGCTCGGAACTGGAAACGAGAAATAGACATGTGTGTTCTAATCCTTTAGTTTTTCTGTGACGCCTTCTATGAAAATTTGAAAATCTGAGTACCATTTCTCTTTAGCTAACAAACGGAAGACAACTAAAAATTGCTGTTTAAGCTTAAACTGTACATAAGTCGTAGTAGAATAAAATTATAATTTTAATTTTTACATCATTTGATATTTGGGGAAACTAGCTTTCTTCCCTATTTTAGGCTACAAAATTTAGCGTTCACCTTCAGGTGCTCTTAAACCCGAAATAATCTTTTTCCAATCAATTAAAGTTCGATTTTTGATTTCACAAAAAAGCTACCCCTAGGTGTAACTCCGTTAAAATGGTTAATTTCAACAACTAGTAAATAGGTTTCGGCACCGAAAAAGATATTCGCCATGGCCAGATCCGTATTTAAGGTCTCAAATTTAGTCGAAATTGATTCTCATATTATAGGGAGTAGCAATTTCTAATGCAGAAATAGGCTAGGTTCATAGGCTTAACTCCCAAACTACTACACGAATTAAAATTTAAGAACAGGCTAAGACGAATAGAAATTGTGGGATTTTGTACCATAAATCAGCGATGGTTTAGTATTTTTTTAAGAACGTAAATACAGCTTACATTTCTGTTGAGGAAACACAGTGGGCCGCTGTTAGAATAAACTGTTCGCTTATGAGACTTCCTCCACATTTCCACTGAATTTCATTTTCGTTTTCAAATCCTAAAGCAGCCTATAACAACGCAAAATAAAATAAGTATTAAATTACGTCGGTCCTTTCTTTTTAGTTCAATGTTCTTTTACCATATGAGGAAATTCTTTCGCTGAAGCTCGAACACCACCCACTATAAAGCTTGTAAATGTGGGTAAACGTTGCATAATATGAAAAACATTTCGTTGGTTATTGCGATTGTAGAGTAAACATTCTAAAAACATTTTAATTGCATATATCCATTTTTACATTTAACAGTTACCAAAATTATACAAACTTTGCACACACTTTGAATTAGGGGTTACAATTTTTTCTAAAAGTGGAAAACAAACAGTAAAATTTCCATCTTCTTTACACGTTTCCAAGGTAACATCTTTTAGTAACAGCTGCTGTATTAACGAAGGATATCTTTTAACTGCGATGCAACGACCTTTTCCACCATTTGATAAGGTGCAACTTCGACCTCAAATCAAAAAATAATTAAGATAATATAATAGATAGTTAAACGGCAATTTGTTTTAATTTTATAATAATAGAAGCCTTAGTCATTGAACTCGCCGTGCTTAAAGTACGGAACTATTTAGTCAGCCAAAAATTGTACACGATTTTGGTACGTATTTAACAAATGTAGCCACTCGGCTTACTAAATAGACACACTTGGATAAAATTATTGTCCATTACCATTGATGCATTAGTTTACTTTATTTTAAAATTGTTTGAGGATTTTTGAGATTTTATAAATATTAACGTAATTACTTAAAAAACGTTAAAATTTTTAGTAGTGGTGCCAATTTGCGGCATTGCTGCGTACCGGGTGTCACCGAAAGTAATTTCATCTCTTTTCTTTTCTTTATTTATCATTATAATAACATACCATGTGGAGAAGTTATTATGCACATGAAACCACATCAAATAAATGAAGTAAAATACTTGAATTGTTTTGCACTTTCCGTTTTGCTGGAAATCAATTTAACTCTTTTATTACAAATGAAATTGCCTGTATATTTTGACAGTTATGAAACCATAACCACATTCTGAGTACAGCCGTATGTTTTATTTGATTTTCTGTTAGATGGATTTTTCTGGTTTGCATTAAGAGTGTCATGAGGCGCATAACATTGTTTCCATGAAGACAGTTATTGCTTTATAAATAATTTTTGTATTTTTAATGTGCATATTTAAGGATATAGGAAACTTCATAACTTGTGAAAGTAGTTTTTTCAAGAAAAAAATAAAATTTTACAATATTGGTCTATTGTCGTTTTTAGATAGACCATTTTGTAGCCATGACAACTGTCCGTAACTTGATTTTTTTAAATTGACGTTAAGGAAATACATTTAATTTTCTCAATCTCAATACCGGCAATTTAAGTACGGAATAGAATGTTTCAGCACTGCTGATTCAGCGCGACCGATTCGGCGCCAGGATGTTTCAGCGCCGAGACATTTCAGCGTGAGACCGTTTCGACGCCAAATCGCTTCAGCTCTGTAGTTTCGGCGCGAGACCTGTTCGGTGCGAAGCCGTTTCGGCGCCGACGATTCCTGGAGCGAACGTTTCGGCGCAAAAATATTTAGGTTCAACGAGTTATTTATATACCATGTTTGAGACATATTTGAATAGTAGTACTACGTAGATTACATATAAGAATAAAATAAATATAAAAGAAAAAACAGGAAATCAAGAGAAAAGTAAAAATAACTCAAATCGTGGACTTTAATATTTTTATTATCTCTTAGATAAATTACAATTTGATAAACGACACTAACAATTTGTATTATCTTACGTATTAAGTAGTACTATTCTCTCTCTTTGGGTATTCAATCATTAGATTGGTTTGATGCTACGCTCCATGCTTATCTGTATTGAACTAACCTTTTCATTTCGCTATAGCTTCCACATCTGACGTCTTCCATTATTTGTTTTACGTAGCCTAATCTAGCTCTTCCTCTGGCATTTGGCGCATTCACCCTACCTTCTATAATAAAATTCTAAGTAGGACGCCTCCGTGTCTCAAGTTGATCACTTTTCTTTTTGATAGATTGCAAGATTGTGGAGATTTCTTCGGCTTGGTTTAAAATTTCTTCATTAGTAACCCGAGATACCCATGCCACCTTCAACATTCTTTGAAGACACCAAAGTTTAAAGGTTTGTAGTCTTTTCTTTTTTTGTTTTCCTATCGTCTAGAATTCACTTCCATATAAAGCAATGCTCCAGAGGTAGGTTTTGAGGAATCTTTTCCTTACTGTCAAGGATACATTTGTAGAGGTTAATAAACTTTTCTTCTTATAAAATGCCTGCTTGGCTTGCTAGATTCGGCTTATTATTTCTTTTTTGCATTGGCCATCTTTAGTAATTTTGCTACCTAGATAGCAAAATTGTTCCACTTGTTGTAGGTCTCGTCCATGTAGTGGTATTCTTATATTTTCATTATTAGTCTTTCCGCAAACCATAACTTTTGTTTGTTGCTATTGAATTTCATACGATAGTTGCTATTTAGTGTCTCGTCCATATTACTTATTGCTGTTTGTAACTCCTCTTCGTTCTCACTTATTAGAGCTATGTCATCTGCGTATCTAATCATATCTATTTTCATCTCTTGTATAGTTACTCCTGTTTGTATTCTTTCTCTTACTTCTTCTAAGGCCTTTGTGACAGCGTGCATCCTTGTTTTATTCCTTTCTTTATTCTGGCTTCTTCCTGTACATCTCCTATTCTTATCACAGCTTTTTGCTGCTTGTGGTACTATTGAAAGGTAAAAAATATTAACACCAAATATCTTGAAGTCTCTTCACATATATTTAATAAATCAAATGAATAAAGTTGTAGCTACAATTGTTTCAGCTGAAACAAGTATAAATCGGCCGTCTTCAGCAAAAAAAGAAAACAAAATTCTACAACGATTTTAGAATGCATGTAACGTACAAGGGAGCAAAATTTACATTACACCATACCTTAAACTTGAGGAGTCATCAAAATACTTAAAACATTACGATTTACGAAAATATACAATTATATATTTCAAAATTAATCAGTGTGATCACACCACTCATATTGTCACCTAGAAAATTGTCATATTCTGGCCACACCAAGAGAAGAAACGTTGGTACTACCTACGGGATAAGATATCACATCAACTATGGTATTGTTACACTAAATTATCCGCCATTGTGAAAAAATGAGTAAAAACATTTGAGGCTCCTATATGAGAAGATTAAACATCTCAAAAAATTGAAAAACCGAAGAACATAGTATTTACCAACACTAATATATTAACCATTTTTAGTCTAATATTAAGTAAGACAATAAGTTTCACCTTCGATTTCTAAATTTATCTAACGTAATTTTTAAAAAACTTGATGTGACTTATTCATTCTAGTCTTAAATTTACTCCTAAAATAAACATTAAATTTAATGATATTAACAAATTTAGCTTGTGACACTGAATTAAGAATATGTACAATGAGTCCACTATTTCCAAAAAGTTAAATTGTAAAAATAGTTTTAAAAATTTTCTAGGTAATCTCGATAACAATAAAGGGTATACTAGGGGTATACTTGTAACAATTATATTATTGGCAAGAAATTTAAAAATAATAAACTTACATTAGTCAAAGCTGGTAAATGTGGTTGTACAGTTATTGCAAGTCTTACCGATTATGTTATAGATGTAGAAATTTGCCCAAATAATAGTATTTATACACCCCTACTACTTCTAACCCTGTTTCGGCTTTAAACGTTAAAACCAGAAAACTTATTCAAGACTGTACTGATGTTATTTCTTATTTTATTTCTCAGCATGCTTATGTGAATTGCATTACTGTTAGAAACCTCAGATATCCCTCATTTTATGCCTTCCTGAAATTACATAAAAACCCCACTGCTACTGAATTAAAAGATATTCCTTTACGTTTCATTGTATCTTTTATAAATTCCCCTACCTAAACAGATTTCTACCAATGAACTTTTTGTTAGACACATTGTGGCTTATTTCAGATATCTTAATGATATTCTAGTTAATTTTAATTGTAGTTCTGATGGTTTGCATGATTTTTTTACGTTTTTAAACTTCAGGCACTTAAAATTAAAATTTACTTAAGAAGTTACTGTTAATAATAATATTGCATTTTTGGATCTTAGTTTTACTATTGTTGATCCTCAGATCATTTTTGATATTTATAGAAAAACTACTTATAGCGATAATATTATTCCCTTTAATTCTAACCACCCCATTCAGTATAAATTAGCTTTCTTTCATAATACTTTCCATCGCTTGTTAAATATTCTTTTGACCCCTCAAAATTATAATAAAGAATTGTTTACTACAAAACAAATTGCCTTAAATAATAGCTACCTACACCCTTTAATTAATTAAGTATTTACCAAAAAAAATATGAAATTTGATATTAACTCGAATACTTCTTTGATTACTAATCCACCTGACAAAATTTTGTAGCTTACCATTTATTGACCAATTTTCTTATAAAATTGCTAACCTTTTTAAAATTTCCAATGTTAAAATTGTTTTTACTGTTAATACTACTTTATCGAACTTGTTTTGTAATATTAATATTAAATCAAATTATTTGAATACTAGTGGTATTTATTTATTTATTTATTTGTTTATATATAAACTATCTTGTACTACATGTAAAATTTCTGAAAAACCTACCGTGTATGTTGGTAGGTCTAGTCGTTCGATTAGTGTAATAATCAAAAAGCATTTAAGAGCCCCCGTATTAATATTTTCTCAATGATCCCCTATCTGTTAAATCAGTTTTTGCCCTTCATTTACTTCAATCCTTACGTAATTTTAATCCGGCTGTGGATGCTGCTGTGGTGTATCCCACTGATAATGTTAAGCAATCCATTTTGGTGGAAGAATTTGAGATACAAAATGCTATTAATAACCCTTACGTCACTTGTGTCAAAGACATGAATAATTGGAATTACGACAGTCCTTTAAATTTATTTCTTCAGAAATTTTAAATTTATATCATCTTTATTATATCATCTTTGCTTATATGTTAACCATTTTTGGACAATTTTTTAGTGCCCCATACATTCGATATAGGGAAGTATTGATTTCATGAAAATTTTCGAAATCTATATTTTAATGGAAATACACGTTTTGAGGTTCAAGGAACCCAAAAAAGTGTGTTATAAAAACTGTCTGTCAGTGGGTGAGTGGGTGGGTGGGTGGGTGGGTGAGTGTGTGACGCCTCTACAGGCGAATGTGCTGAACCGATTATGATGAAATTTTTAATCAAGTGGTATATCGAAAATTGTAGCTTTAGTTAAGATTTTCAAAAAATTCGAAACCGTGAACGGAAGTTAGACATGTTTTTTTAGTAGCGTTTTTTTTTCTAAAACTAAATTTTGGAAATTAAGTACGGGATCTGAGAGAAGAACTTAAGGCACATCAAAAACTTTTTTACCAAATTCTCTAGCTTAAAATAGCGGCCGCTACAACTTTCTGAAAAAAGTTTAGCTACAACTCGTTTGAGAGCCCTTTGTAGGTAGTATACAAGGAAACAAAATTAATTTTGAAAATCTGAAAACATTCGCAATGGCGCTTCTTCAAAATTATGAAAACATTCAAAAAATTATTAGTAAAAACTGCTCACACGATTTCTTCAAAACTATGTAGGCTGTTAGAACGGAAGATTAGCAACAGTTTTTTTCTGAAAGCTATAATTTCACTGTGGCGCTTTTTATGAATTTAGATGGATGGAATGGAAGATTGCCGATATAGCTTGCCTTCTTAGAAATCTAACAGTCGGTGAAATGTACAACGTTATAATTGTAAATTTACACTTTTGCAAACATGGTAAGTATTAATATCTAGTATGGAAAAGTCCACTCGAAGTCCACACTTCAGCTTTTTGTATTATACTTTGTAACTTCTTGACAGTCTGATAAGTTATTTTAACTGAATTTAGCGCCTTTCAATTTTTTTGAGATAAGTTAGGTTGTACTTTTGTTATCTTTCATTTCCTAAATAGTGCATCAGAAATTTATTATAGTTTGCATTTTTGTATCATGTTTGATTTAAGTTAATCATGGTATGTTGAAATTTCTTTTATATACCTTTTAGGTAGGTTTCATAAAATTGTTGATATTTTTGTAGGAAGTCTTCAACAAAATTTGTTGTTTCAATTTTTGAAGTAAAAACACGTTTTAGTAAATATTTTTGTATTTTTTCGTAATAATTTAAGTATTTTGATGACTCCAGAAGTTTAAGGTATGTTGTAATATAAATTTTTCTCTCTTGTAAGTTTCATGTATTCTAAAATGTTTGTAGATTTCGGTTTCCTTTTTTTGCCCGAAGATGGATATTTCATACTTGTTTCAGTTAAAACAATTGTAGCTGCAACTTTATTTATTTTATTTAGTAAATATATGCGAGGAGACTTCAAGCAATTTGGTGTTATTATTTTTTACTACAAATCTTCATTTGACTATAGTATGTATCGATTCCATTATATATTTGCGCCGAAATATCCGAATCGATCGGCGCCGAAACTGCCTTGCGCCGAAACTGCCTTGCGCCAATACGTCTCGGCGCCGAATCGATTGCGCCGAAACGTCCTAGACTGCAAAAATATAATAAGGAACACGTAAAGTAAGGATATACCATTCTCGGTTGTTACATTCCTGGTAGCTTAAATAACTATAAACTTATAACTTAGTATCGACTAAATTAATTAAGTACGGTAAATTAGATCGGCCTGCATTAAAAAGGCAAAACAACATCACTACGCAATTATTGGAACTACAAAATAATGTTTGCGGCTAGCTAGGTAAAGGTAATGCGCTCACCACCTCGCATCAAACATGGTTATAACAGCTTTATTTATAGAGTTATCAAAAAAATGCAAAGAATAAAAAATATTTTTTTGTATTGGAGTTAACTGATAAGCGTAGTTAAAATCACAAAACTTCAGGAAAACGCGCTGTTCATATTAAAAACCATCTTATTTTTTTCTCAATTTTCAATATAGTTGAAAATTATTGTTAATGCTAACAAACTACTTCAAATGGTCTATTAAACTGTTTAAAGTTTATAACAATTCGGGTTTGAGTTTCAATTTGACAATTACAGTAAAATTTAAGAGATTAGTAAACAACAAATTTGTCATTCACTGCAAGCTCTATCGGCTTAGAAAGTTTCAAAAAAATGGTGTTCAGTTTTTGAGGAGTAATTTTTTAAAAATATCCATAATCCTGGGAAGCTAGTTCATTTACAATTTTCATATTTCGAAAAATATATTTAGGTTACTTGATTATACTTATTAAAAGCTATCAAATAATATAACAATTTGTATTGATTACATATTTTGTTCTTGAGTAATCGGGCGTTAATTTTAAAATTTTCAAAAATTCGTTCCGGCCTTCATTTTGAAGATACAGTATTTGGAAAAAACGCATTTGATTTGTCTTTAGTTGCACTATAACGCTATGTATTTAAAATTTTAAAAACGTGTTTAAAAATAATCTATACCTAAAAAACAGGTGTAGTCTCCGTTTCCGGTTCCGGCCCGATTAACGACCTTACAAAGAACTATCTGCAACTAAACAACTTTCAAACACTAAATCATAATAATTAACTTTTAAAAAAAAGGGAACCGACTTCAAATAAAAACACAAAAGTGACATAAGTTAACTAAAAAGCAAAAAATAAATGTCTTTTATACAACAGTTTAATACTTATTTGTTGTTCCGTTTAATGTAATTAAGAAATTGCTGTTTATTATATAATTATTAATTGTTTTATAATTTAGAAGTCGGTGTCAAGTAAAACAAAAATTCGAATCTAATTTGTTATTGCACCAAGGTATATAATTTTTATGTTTTACTTGGCACCGACTTCAAAATTATAAAACAATTAATAATTATATAATAAACAGCAATTTCTTAATTACATTAAACGGAACAACAAATAAGTATTAAACTGTTGTATAAAAAACATTTATTTTTTGCTTTTTAGTTAACTTATGTCACTTTTGTGTTTTTATTTGAAGTCGGTTCCCTTTTTTTTAAAAGTTAATTATTTTACAATTTTAAGTGATGGGTAGACCTAGTAAAGATGCTTCTCGAATGAGGAAATGACGGCTAGTTGAAACGGAAGATGAAATACGGAAACACTAAAAAGTCGGTTAAAAAAATAGATTTTGAGGAGTATCTTCGAAGTTCAAGCTCCAATACCAATGAAATTATAATGGGACCACCTTGGAACTATACTGAACCCATCACAAAAAAATCATTAAAATCGGTTCATAAACAAAAAAGTTATGCCCGAACATACATAAAAAAAAATAAAAAAAAAACATATATATACAGACGAATTGAAAACCTCCTCCTTTTTTTGAAGTCGGTTAAAAATCAGTCAAGGGGTTCTGGAGATATAAGAAAACGAATGCACCCACGCACCCACCCACAGACAGACATTTTTTAAAAACTACTTTTTTGAGTTACTTGAGCTCCAAAACGCGTATTTCCGTTAAAATCAAAAATTCGAAAATTTGCATAAAATCATAACTTTCCTTTCTGCAGTAGAAGTATGGTAAAGTAATAATAAATAAGAAAATCGCACACCATAAAATTATAGCACTTTTTGAAAATATTCCATTTGTTTCTCTCCGCATCTTTGTGCTTTGTTAATATTCTCCTGGATATTCTCCTCGTTTCAACATCGCAAATGTAATACCATAAAACGCTTATCGTATTTGAAGTTACAAATTATTAAGGGTTGTTGGACAAAGATGCCGAAACCGGTATACGACATTCTGAACATTTACTTACTTTGACTCTGTGTGAGATTATTTGATTTATTAATTTTGTCCAATTAAATGTTTTATGTTTTTACGATATAAAGTGTCTCACTAACTGTGAAACAGTCTTTTGGTTCTAAGTTGAAAGACAGTCTACGTCAGGCATGAGCACCTTTTGAGGAGCTGGGGCCAACTGAAGATCCATTTATGTATCGCGGGCCGTAAATAAGATAAGAAAACTTCTTTTTTTTTGGAAAAATATTTTTAATAAACGTAATCAACAAAAACAAATTCAAAATCAATATATTTTTAAAATATAAAAATTCAGAAAAGTATACAGAATATTATTTCACTTTCGCATAAAGCCGGCGTAGTCCGCATTTTTCTCTCAAACAAAAACAAATTGTTACTGTCGTTTATTTGTATTAATTTAAAATAATAATCGGTCTCGCGGGCCGGCTTGGTGGTTAAATAAAACATGTCCGGCGGGCCGGAAAAAAGTTGCACGCGGGCCGCATACAGCCCGCGGGCCGTAGGTTGCCCATGCCTGGTCTACGTACTGTTATACAATTTTGTCGTTTAGTGTACACCGAGCGGATTGAATGTAATTATTTTAAATTTAAAAAGTTAAAATTACAAGTATTCGCTAAAACTCGAATAAAATGTCAAATTTTAGCTATCGTTGTAACGGCTACAAAATGCTTACTCTAAATTCGACAATGAACCAATATCGCTCCATTTGAAAATTTTGATTTGGTTTTTTGAAACAATTTTTAAAAGTTTTGAAGTTTCTTATATTTAGAAACCTTAAATTTAGTATAATAAGTAACATTTAATATTATAGAACTAATTTTACGTCTCACTCTTAATCTAAAACAGTAATTTGCAATTAAAAATTTTTGAGCTGTCGGAAGAACAATTATTCTAAGAATTTAATCTTAATTATTAAACTGTAGTGGTGCAAGAAAAACTGAAGCAGACCGCATATAGTTTGAGTTTTATATGTATAATAATATATTTTATTATATAAATAAATAAATAAAATAACGAGGGAACAATTTTTCTCAAAAACTAGCTTTATGAAACTTTGGTAAATCAATTACTTAACTATTATTAGTAAACTTACCAAACAAATGAGGAGGTTATTAAGTTTATACCAAAAATAAACCATCATTTAAATAACAGTGCAAAAAAAGAAGTATTATCTTCCTGGTATAAATTAACCCGAGATACTACAGTAAATTTTCAAACTTTGTAATAAGTAAAATTGGTTAAATACAAATACTATCTTTAAAATTTACTCTAACAGTAATTCAAATTCATTGGATATCTATCATTATTTGCAGCTAGTTTTTGTAAACACGTACCAGCATATGAATTATGAATAAAATTACCTTCATGTTGGGCACAAACAAAACAAGTCACCATTAACAGCTTTACAATAACGCAAATGATAGTATTAAATACCATGATCTTACGTTATTGCAAACATAGAAACAACTGTTGATACTAAAGAAATCAAAATAGAATTAACATTATTTCATATAAAACGTAGCTTTATTTATAGTATGTGTATTAAATATGATCAGAGAACCATTTTCAACTAGTTGAACTAATTTGTTAGAAATTATATTCAATTATGGTCAATGGCACAGATCTGGGTACCTACCTGAATGTGAATTAATTTATAAATATTTTATTCACTATCCTATAAGTCAAAGCTCCCTCGACGCAAGGTGCATGACATGGTCAAATATAGTTAGTATTTAATAAAAATCCATTTACTCAACAACATTTTGCAGGAAACACCACACGGTTATTAGTTTATTACAAAGGAGGAAGATTATCTACTTTATACGTTTTTTCTACTTTCCAACTGGTGCATGTATTGAGATGCTTTTTATTTGCCTTCGTAGTAGTGGATAGTTGAAGTAAACAAAAATCTAACAAATATCAAACCAAGGTCTCTATAAATCAACTTTGCTGTGAAAGTTGATTTGTACGGACTTTGATACCATAGTAACAAAAATGTTATATTTTATATTTACTATACTAAAAGTAAGCACTGGAAGCAAAAATACGCTTTTGTTATGTTTTTATTATTCATACATACGGGGTGCGGCAACTAAAGTGTTACAAGCTGTTGTTATCCAAACCTATAATAGCAAAATTGAACAAAATATATTTTTACCGTGTTAAGGTAAGGAATGGGCGGTAAGTTGAAAATAAATTAGCTATTCAGAAAATGTATCCAACTGGCAACTACCTTACCAGATAAAATAAAATACGCGTCAATTCTATATTTTATATGTAAATATAAACACCCCCATAAATCCAGTACGCTAAACACTTATTAGAACACAATCATTCAATGACATCTAATAACACTATAAAATGTTTACACTTTTGTGATGATAAAAGTAAGTTGGATATACTAGAAGCATTTGAAATTCACAAACATTTAAAATCTGCACCTTCAATGAACGAGTAAATTCACCTCTTAAAGTCACCATATTAGACGTTTTGGAATGAGAAAGCAAGTCATCTGGAGGCAGATATAGAAAACCAAGATCAAGTTATAAAGATTTATTGTTCCTGTAGCAACACCAACTGTTTACTTTTAATCTTGCCTCTGAAAATAACATGTGAAAATGTCGAAATACGTATAATGCTAGAATAAAAACCTGTTGAAGGAAGTTAGGAACTGTTTTATTTACAATAAATTAAAACCAACTTTGAAGTAATGGTCAAACTTATAAAAAAAATTTGTATAGTAATTTTTCAGCAAATATTTGAAAATTCTTCCCATTATATTCGCATACTAACGTATTTTTTACAGTTCTAAACAGTTTGCGACTTGTGTGAAATTTATGGTTACATTTATTTATTAAATTTACATTCGTCACTATTTAAAACATATTAGGAAGGTAATCTACAACTAGTCAGGCCATTCTCAGGTATGACGCGGAAGAAATTGCAACAGATTTTATACCGGTGTAAATCGAAAGATTTCTATCAAGAAATTTCCAACATGTATGACCACCAAACGACATACAATTTAACGCAATAGGCAACCACTTCCAACAAATTGGCATCTAAATTTATTACAAATATTTTTCTCGTTGTAGAAAGGCGAGCATCAAGTTTAGAAAAACTATTAGTGACTACCCCGAATCCAAGATTGAGGCAAGATGTGCAAACTTTAATAGCAGGTTAGGGCACAAAGTTTTAAATACTGAAATTAAAATTACAATCTCTGCAATTAGAAAATCGACTTAACGATGGCAAGTTATTCATATTTTCACTGAGTTTGTTCTAAGGAATGAAAACTTTTAAAAAAAAAGTTTGCTCCCATAATAAACATTAATGTAATGTAGAGGAACTGCGAGAAAATCATAGGAATATTCAAAGGGCTAGGGTGACTAATCTCATAACAAACTTAAAAAAAGGCTACGTAAAAAGTCACTAGAGAGAATGGCATTTAATAAAATTAGACAATTCCTAAAAGGAAAATCCTGATATTTACGTCACGATCTTTAAAGACAACCATCTTTATAAACTTTTAAAAAGTGATTCCACTTTCACCATTCAAAAGAAAAACAATGATTTAATTAAAACAATGCAAAATCATGGTTGTATAGATGAGGCTACAGCAAAGCACCTAATCATTTATAATTCTTCGGTGCCTCAGTTTTATGGTTTATCTAAAATTCACAAAAAAAAACACATTTTTATGACCTATACTGTCATAAATTAATTCTCCTACTTATCGATTGTCTAGATTTATTGCAAACATCCTCCGTAAGGCTTTTACTGGCCCAATAATGATACTATCGAAGACTCCTTTACTTTTTTTATAATGTACAGCTATACTTCAAGATTTGTTCTCATATCTTTAGCTGTCATCTCACTGTTCACTAATATATCTCTTGATTTGGTAATTGATATAATTAATAATAAATGAGTCAAATTCAGCTTAAATGTAACTTTACTAAAAAACCTATATATTCAAACTATAAATTTCATTTTTATTAACACTTATTTTGTTTTCAATAGTAATTTCTATGGACAAATTTTTGGGACCCCTATTAGGTCCAATTATAACCATTATTGTAATGATTTCTCTATTCGGTGATGTCATTCCCAGATTCCCTCTTTAACTTCCTGTCATTAAAAAAATTGTAAACGTCGTGGAATGTGCAGCACCCTATAATAGAATAAACGAAACAAAAATACTTTTTAGCAGTTTTTACCCCCATTTATAGTTCACGATATATACAGGATGTATCAAATTGCGTGTTAACTATGTTTATTTGAAGCGATACGACGATGGTTAAATTAGAGAAAACTTGTGGAATTTTATGCCCACTAATAATCGAAAAAGAAATTACACCAATCTTGTTTAGTTTCTGAAAGAACTGGAAAACACTGAAATTTGGGATTTTCTGTTTTCATTTATCATTTATGTTACATATTTGTAGTTAACGCATTATTAGAACACTTTTTCATGCTGAATCTAAATTTTTAATCAGATTTGGTATAACTGTTACTATTTCTCATTTTCGACTGCCAACTTTATTTTTCTTATGGTCGGCATATTAAAATTTTTCATATTTGAATAGAGTTTTTAATTCTGATTTCAACGATGTGTCACACTTTGCATTTTGTTTAAGTTTTGAGCATTTAATTACAGAAAATAAAAAATTCATAAGAGTGCCGTGGAAAGACCACGTCATTTAATTTATTTGTAAAAATTCTAGGAGGCCACGAACTAATGGAAATAAAACAAAACACTACTTTTATTTACTTTGGTCTTTAGATACATTAGGTACGCGAAAATTTCAGCAAACTTTGTTTTGAGCGTAGGCAGCAGATTATGTTATTTTTTACAAAAACAAATAAATGACAAATTTTCTAACATACACAATTTACTGAAAATTCCACTTGCATTTTTTATGTCTGCAACTGATATAACAAATTTGAATAATAGGTTAAATAAATCTAACAGATAACACTAGAACTGCACCAATACAAACAATTATTAAACAAATGTTCAAAACATTTGACACCCTTGTATAACATGCTCAGAAGCTCGTCTAAAATAAACTCTCTAATCTGTGTGTTAATAACTGTGTCATTCATTTGTTTTTGTAAAAATAGCCTCCGCTCTAAACAAAGTTTCCTGAAATTTTCGCGTACCTAATGTATCTAAAAGCCAGAGTAAATTAAAGTAGTTTACTTCCATCAGTTCATGGCCTACTAGATATTTCTCAAAATAAATTAAATACGTGGTTTTTCCATAGCACTCTCATGAAATTTTTATTTTTTGTAATAAATATAAGTATAAAATGCAAAGTGTGACACATCGTTGAAATCATAATTAAAAACTCTATTCAAATATGAAAAAAATTAAAATGCCGACCATAAGAAAAAAAAAGTTGACAGTCAAAAATGATCAATGGTAACAGTTATACCAAATCTGATTAACAATTTAGATTCAGCATGAAAAACTGTCTTAATATAGTCCAGTCAATGAATGCTCAAAAGGGGGGTATAGAGGGAAATGGAAGGAACACAATTTTTGACTTTGGGACTTTGTTTGGACTAGTTAGGAGGTTAACATACTAAAAGTCCCACTCCTAGGTGAGCGGGGTGCAGGGGGGGACGTAGAAGGTCCCTTTTTTCGGCTTTCCGCTTATATCTCGGAAACTACGCGTCCTAGCAGTAAGACCATTCTATACAAAATGAAAGCTGATAAAATGTGCTACAAGATTGATTGCATTCATTTTTTCGTTATCTCGCATAGTTTTCGAGATATCCGTTATCAAATCCGCTAATTTTGAAAAAAAAAATTTTTCTCATTTTTTTTGCCTTATTTGACTAGCTAACTCTTCAGCCCTTCGTCCTACGAAAAAGTCATCGAAAATGAAGTTGTAGAGCATTAAATTTCCTTCAAGAATATATTTTACTTTTTATCTTCAACCGTTCAAAAGTTAGAGCAATTTTAACTTTATGTGTAAATTCCGAGATTTTGCAGAAAAACTTAACTTTCGTATTTTTCGTTATTCCACTGCTCTAACTCTATGTATAAGCCAATATATACGTATTTATATGTATAAATAGTATGTAATATATATAAATGGCACATAAAGAAATTATATACCTGGTGACCAGGACATAATTTTCGTCAAACCTGGACGTGGAAACATAAAACCTTTATTGTTTTCTACCCAGGAGCTTCAGACCCAGGGGCTGCGGGACTTACTATTTCTACACGCCTTCACTGGGTGCGATACCACCTCAGCAGCCTTCCGAAAGAGTAAGCTGAGATTTATCAAACTGTATTTGAAGTCTCCAGACGTCCAGGGAGGTGCTACAGTTTTCTCAGACCCTTCCTCAACCAAGGATGATATAGAGGAAGCTGGGAAAAAGTGTATTCTGAGGTGGTACGGGGCCCCACCTAAAGAAAAATCTCTAAACGTTTACCGTTACCAATCCTTCGTTAAATCGGTAGCCAACATCAAACCGGACATCTCATGCCTCCCACCAACTGAGACTGAGGGGGCAGCCAAACGACATTCTCTGAGGACATATCACCAAATCCAGATGTGGTTGGGACATGAGCTACCTCCTCAGATGTATGGGTGGGAGCTAACCACCAACAAATTTCTAACCGCGGTGCACAGTGAGCAGCAGGCTGCACCGGATGAAATATTAAAAATGATTTTTTGTCGGTGCACAAAGGATTGTGCCACCACCAAATGCGGATGCAGAAAGGCATCTCTCAAGTGTTCCCCTGCCTGCCAAAACTGCCAAGGGAACTGTCTTAATGGGGCCCCCCTCTTAGACAATGTGGATGAAGAGCTCGACATCGATCTTCTGCCAGTCATCCTCGAAGATGTATCCCCTTTCTCAACGGATGAAGAAGAAAACGAAGCAGAACCCACCCCAGGACCAAGTTCCCATGACGAGCCAGGACCGTCCCGCCCCAAAAGAGCCAGGAATTTATAACAATTATTACTGTATAATTGTACTATAAGGTGTAAATATATTATTACATGAAATGTAACAGTTTAACAAAACCACTTACGAGTTAATGTGTTAATAAAAAAAGTTATGTACAAATTGATGTTGACTTTGCAATCACCCTGCCCCAATGCCTTTGCGAAGCGAATATACAGTATTATTGCCTATGTAGAGGGTTATTATGGCTCCTAAATAACAATAAAGATTCAGCGATACTCGATAAATTGTAAATTTTGCGGATTATGAAAAAATTTCCGTCATATAGTCATTGTATTTCTGTAGGGGTGAGAGATGGAGCTCTCAAAGTGGTTCCATTAGATTCGGGGTGTCGAAAATAGTATTCAACGACAACAAACAATATTACTTTTGAAGAACTGCATATGTACCTGAAACTATATTATATAATACATTTATACATATAATTTCTTTATGTGCCACTTATATATAATACATACTATTTATACATATAAATACGTATATATTGGCTTATACATAGAGTTAGAGCAGTGTAATAACGAAAAATACGAAAGTTAAGTTTTTCTGCAAAATCTCGGAATTTACACATAAAGTTAAAACTTTTGAACGGTTGAAGATAAAATAGTAAAATATCATATATTCTTGAAGGAAATTTTAATGCTCTACAACTTCATTTTTTATGACTTTTTCGTAGGACGAAGGGCTGAAGAGTTAGCTATTCAAATAAGGCAAAAAAAGTGAGGCAAAAATTTTTTTTTTTAATTAGCGAACTTTGATAACGGATATCTCAAAAACTATGCAAGATAGCGAAAAAATGAATGCAATCAATCTTGTAGCACATTTTATCAGCTTTAATTTTGTATAGAGTGGTCTTATTACTAGGACGCATAGTTTCCGAGATATAAGCGGAAAGCCGAAAAGAGGGACCTTCTACGTGCCCCCCTGCACCCCGCTCACCTTCTAGGAGTGGGGACTTTTAGTATGTTTACCTCCTAACTAGTCCAAACAAAGTCCCAAAGTCAAAAATTGTGTTCCTTCCATTTCCCTCTACAATTTTTCGTTGACTAGACTAATAATGCGTAAACTAGAAACATGTAACATAAATGATAAACGAGTTATAACCGAAAACTCAAAATTCAAAATTTCAGTTTTTTCTAGTTTATTCAGAAACTAAGCAAGATAGCTCCAATTTCTTACCAGATTATTATAACATAATCTGCTGCCTACGCTCAAAACAAAGTTTGCTGAAATTTTCGCGTACCTAATGTATCTAAAGACCAAAGTAAATAAAAGTAGTGTTTTGTTTTATTTCCATTAGTTCGTGGCCTCCTAGAATTTTTACAAATAAATTAAATGACGTGGTCTTTCCACGGCACTCTTATGAAATTTTTATTTTCTGTAATTAAATGCTCAAAACTTAAACAAAATGCAAAGTGTGACACATCGTTGAAATCAGAATTAAAAACTCTATTCAAATATGAAAAAATTTAATATGCCGACCATAAGAAAAATAAAGTTGGCAGTCGAAAATGAGAAATAGTAACAGTTATACCAAATCTGATTAAAAATTTAGATTCAGCATGAAAAAGTGTTCTAATAATGCGTTAACTACAAATATGTAACATAATGATAAATGAAAACAGAAAATCCCAAATTTCAGTGTTTTCCAGTTCTTTCAGAAACTAAGCAAGTGTAATTTCTTTTTAGATTATTAGTGGGCATAAAATTTCACAACTTTGCTCTAAGTTAACCATGTCGTATCTCGACAAGTAAGCGAGATTCCCATAGTTAACACGCAATTTGATACATCCTGTATATAGAAAGAAAATAACAACATGCAGTGTTCCCTTTTTCGATACCAAAATTATTATGTAGTGGTGCTAACACAACATTCTTTCAAAGTGTATTTAGAGGAAGGAAAAAATAAATATTTTTAAATGGTACACTAGCAGCGAAATAGAGCATGAAGTGTTATGGATATTTTACTCGACAGATGTCCCGACCGCCCGCTAGCTATAGCCACGTAACAATCGTGAACATTTACAACAATTAGTTTCGCAATCCATTACAGAATTAGTGTTTAAATTAAAGAAAATTAATTTGTACGGAATAAAACATTTTAGACAATATTTACTATTTTTCAGGTTATTCAATAATTTTTGTTTATTAAAATAAATGTTTGTTATTACACAATCAGTGTTTACACAAAATTTTGTTTTAAAACACAAAAGCATTCATTTTTCCTATGGTGCGTAATAAAATTCAGCACCAGGTATATATTTCTTGTTTTATATGACATTTGTAACCTTCTGATAATAGCACGAATAAATTGATTTTGAAATTGAAGGTGTTGAACAAAATTCCTTATTCTTTCAACACCTCTCGGTGTGTTGAACATTGAAGACCAACAAATTTATTCTGTATAATGCCACTAACTCAAAAATTAATCCATGTTTAAACTGTGTTAAGCTTTGTATCCGCCAAAGCAACATTTGTTGGCGACCGTGTCGCCGACAGATTTTATGAAAAAGTTGCCGAAAAAAATAAAAGTCGGAAACTTTTCGTTTCGGAAACTGTGGTCACCGGCAATGTTATTGTTTTCGCTCGGGAGACAGTACATCAAAGAGTAATCATCTCGGCGACAATTGCTTCAATTTTGCTTCGACAACGTCTTCATAGCATTATCTACAAAAACAAGTCTGATATTGCTGTTCTAGCCACATGTTGATCGACATTATCTGGTTTCGCTATATTTACCAAAAACATGTAGCGAACAACATTGTTGCTTTGGTGGATACAACCAGGCCATTCTCGACTTGTGCGATAAATGTTTACAGAGACATCAACAAAAGTCAACGATTTTCACAACGACAATTGTTATTCTGGTGGATTCGAGGCTTTACATGAAAGAATTTTGTCAAGTCTGTACATCAAATCCAATTGCGTATGACAACGTCTTTGTGCCTCCACATAACAAGACTTTAGTTTATGGTTTCCAACTCTTTAATTCTTGTGGCGATATTTAGTTTATTGGCTAAAAATCAAACACACAACTTATTCTAGGAAGTGTTAGGTATATTTTCTTGAAAATAAATTCATTGAAACTAGTTCAAATAACATTTCGTTTCTCATACACATCCGAGAAAAATGAAGGCAACGTTTATTTTTGTATTTGTGGCCAAATACCAAAAAAGTTTATAGATTTTTTTGAAATACTCGCATAATGATTAGTCAAATCTCTAAAATTTGACGAAAACAAACACAATTGCATAATACTGAGAATACCAGGAAAAACAAAATTCTCAGCAGTATAGCTTCTTTTGGTCTCGATTTCGTCAATATTCATCAATTTCATATTATTAAACTTTTTTGACAAAATTTAAAGTTATTCTCGTTATTTCGTATCATTTTTCAAGGGACTATAGGACTGAACCAAACAAGTTTGCACAAGCGTCCCAACTTTCTATCCAGAAACAAGAACTGGTTTGGCTTTAAAGTTGCCTATAATTAATTTTTGAAAGGATTATTTTTAAAATATGTAATTTATTTGGTAACACATATTATAACAAATGAACGTATTTCTATATAATAAAAGTAGGAACACACGCTACATTGTATAAGCAGGAGTAGCAGCAGTAATGTTGGCATGTAAACGTAGTTGTCAGTGCAACAGTGTTGTTGCCAAAATGGGTTAAATGAACAAAGTATAGTGCAATGGTTAAAAAATACAAAGTATAATGAATGATTTACAGTGGAAAACTTAATTAAATAAAACTGCAAAAAAATTATTATGGCCAAACGATTCCCTCAATCCATCCAATGTAACTTGATACCCTTGTATATACACCAGGAATATTGGCAACGCCGCACGCTTTTCCAAATGAAGTAACCCCTATTATGCTGTACATACAAAATTCGTCAGCACTGATTATTTGAAGAGGTCCTCCAGAGTCTCCCTAAAATAATTTACATTGCAATACAAAGTTTAACCACTCACATAAATTTATTGTTTATTTCTATGAAGAACATTAATACCTAATTAAAATTAAAATTTTTAAAATGTATGTGTTGTGATTTCGTGTAAGCAGGTACTATCGGGATCACTTGGAAGTTAAAGATTCTTATAACCGATATTAGCTACCAGAGCGGTCTGAAATGTTTTGAACCTACCATAGAAACAAGTATTTTTTCTGTCAAAATTAGTTTTATTTTCAACATTTTCCTTCTAAGTCGATACACTTTTTCCTGCGATGATCCAACCTCTTTAACCAAATAGTCCAAATAGTAGTTGGCGTCTTGCTCTGCAAAATAGGCGTCTACGGTTGCGATGACTTCCTTGTTCGATAAAAATCTGTCCTCCGAGCCAAACTTTGAGATAAGGAAACAGGAAATAGTCGCTTGGGGCCAGATCTGGTGAGTACGCTGGGTGATCAATCAATTCAAACTGCAATTCGTGAATTTTGGTCATGGCGACCGCTGAAGTGTGCACCGGTGTGTTGTCCTGGTGGAAGAGCACCTTCTTCCGCTGCAAATGGAGCCGCTTTTCGGCAATTGCTGCTTTCAACTGGTCCAACAACTATGCGTAGTACTGCCCTCTTATTGTTTTACCTTTTGCAAGATAGTCGATGAACAGAGTTTCCTGACTATCTCAAAAAACAGTCGCCATCACCTTCCCCCGATGAAACTCTTTTCGCCTGTTTCGGAGCACGTTCAACCTTCGCAGTCCACTGTTTTGAATGTTCCTTTGTCTCGGAAGTGTAGTGGTGGACCCAAGTTTCATCAACAGTGATGAATCAACGCAAAAAATTGAACTCGTTTCGCTGAAACAGCTTAAGCAGGGCCTTGGAAATGTTCATTCGAATGCGTTTTTGGTCCAAAGTGAGCAATCGTGAGACCCAACGCGCGGACAGCTTCTCATGCCTAATTCTTCATCCGATATATATGACCAACGCGATTTTTGATATGCCCACAGCCTCTGCTATCGCTCTAACTTTGATTCGGCGGTCGTCCAGCACCATTTGAGGAACTTTTTAGATGTTTTCGGTAATGGTCGCAGTTGTTGGCCGTCTCGAACGCTCATCATCAATCAAGCTGATACGACCACGTTTAAATTCAGCTGCCCATCTTTTCACTGTGGCAAATGGTGGGACAGAATCTCCGTAAACAGCGTCCAGCTCGGTTTTAATTTGCGTAAGCCTATTGCCTTTTAAATGCAAGAACTGAATCACGGTACGATATTCGAT
Source organism: Ctenicera cuprea (assembly GCA_958336395.1). Taxonomy (NCBI): domain Eukaryota; kingdom Metazoa; phylum Arthropoda; class Insecta; order Coleoptera; family Elateridae; genus Ctenicera; species Ctenicera cuprea. The sequence goes on from OY284490.1 coordinate 57,873,675, forward strand.
TTTGTCCAATTTCACAAAAACATACACATCGACTGATGCAAACGACTGTCAAACAACAACTAAGCGTCCAAAATGGCTGAAATTTTTACAGGTATCTTCTAAAGTATGTACAATTGTAGAACCAAAATGGTTTTGACGAGTAACGCCATCTTCATGTCGAAGCTCAAAACATTTCAGACAACGGGCTTTCAACAAAGATTGCATGCATTATCATAGATACGTGTATGTCAAAATCACAGCGGTGATTTTTTTAATGTAGTTTTACTAGATACACGACTGCATCTTCTAAACAATCAAATAAGTGAAGCCTGTTGGCCATTTTCTGTGAGGTCAAAATTTGAAATTATATTGTATTACAAATTTAATACAAAATTGACCATTGTTTTGTAGTAATCGTATACTTAACAAACTTATTATTAAAACTTAACTTAAAAAAACACAAACTGGCTCATTTTTTTCAAAAATTTTTGCGGTATACCTCTCAATTAGAATTTTTTAGTTAAATTTGTGTATGTTAATCTTTATCAACGATGAAATGCGAAATGCTAATTAAATTTGTAACATATCACAAACTGTCGTTAACCTTCTAGAAAATGGCGTTCGGCTTCATTTTTATTTATATAGAAGCCGTGTATCTAGAAGAAATCTATATGTATAGAAATCTGTCGTTAAAATTGAAAACAACGCCGTTGAAACAAACATTGTAAAATCCGGTTTAAAAAGCACAATTTAGGTGTTCCATTGACGTTCAATTGACCTTGATAGCGCAATTTTTACAACAAAGCATGTGCATCCCTTTTATTGTTAAATACGCTAAAAATTGTCATTTTGTTATTTGACTATAAGAAGCAATTCAAAAACATGAATATTACGGAGTCTCCTTTGAGTTTGTATAATAAAATAAGTAAAATTGTACCTGACATGTGTCTTTGGATTCTTTGTGTGAACCGGCACATAATTGTGTTTTGTCCAGAATTCCGTTTCTCAACCTTATTCCAATATTATTTCTGTATGAACTGTTACATTCTGCGTTTGTAAAATATTCCAAAGTAACTTTTAACAAAGATTTACTGGTGTCCGACGTATAGCCAACTTTACCCCAACCAGAAGCCACAGGCTTCCTACTAGTATCTAATATGGGATTTGTATCCAGGCAAGCAGGTCTCGCGTAGGGATTTAATTGTGCCTTTTTATCCATTTTCAGTAAAGCTATATCGTTATATTGGGATGGAGGTCTATAATCTGGATTCTTGAATGATTGAATTATATTGAAATCTTGTGGCGCTGCGTCGTCTGTGTTGCTGTTTAAGACCAGTTCTCCAATTCGTATATATTTAGGTTCACCTCTGCAAAGAAATATTTAGTTTTATGGTCTTATTTTCTTTTATTGTTGTTACAATGTTTAATGAAAGAAACCGTTAACAAACAATGGCAATGTATTGGTATAGTCACATATACCTTAACAATAAAGATGTTGAAATTTTACAGAAAAAGTTTTATTATTTTATTAATAAATTTTTTCTCTCAATAGAAAATGCAATTTATGTAAAAATGTAATTGTAGCGCAAATGGTCTCCTTTTTTATTAGTACACAATGTATTTAGATGGTATTGTTAAAGTTGATATGTAATCGTGAATATTTTCAATTCTGAGATTTTGACGCCCAGAATTAAATTGAAAACTAAAGCTATTTTATTTAATAAACGGAATACGACAATACTGATTTAAGCTAAATTGCACATTACTAATATGATACGTGACGATAGAATGGGATTCTCAAGTTAGTTTCTAGATGCAGTAAAATTTTGGGGGGCTAAAATTTGGAACAAGAACTTAGACACAAAATAAATCCGAAATTCTAAAAAAAAATATGAAATTTTCGTATGACAAAATCTAAGCTAATTACTTCGCCAATTTTTCAACATCTCTGGCATATAAATGTTTATTTGCTTTGTCAGTGTTTAGCGGCAATTTTGTGTAGTAACAACAATATACAAAAATGTTACATGATACCAGGATCGTTCGAATTGTACGTGGCCTAACAAAGAAAATAAGTTTTTTGGGTAAAAAATCATTTTATTTTTCAATATAGTCTTCTGCTCGCTCAACGCACTTATTCCAACGATGCTCCAAAGCAGCAATGCCGTCTTTGTAGGTCGATGAACCCAAGTTTTCAAAATAGCTATTTACAGCAGCGATTACCTCTGAATTGGATGAAAATCTTTTACCGCTGAGCCATTTTTTCAGGTTTGGAAATAGATAAAATCGCTGGGAGCCAAATCTGGCGAATGAGGCACTAATTCGAATCCCAGTTCATGAATTTTGGCCATGACAATTGCAGACGTGTGTACAGGTGCGTTATCTTGATGGAAAAGCACTTTCATTTTTGCCAAATGAGGCAGTTTCTCTTTGATTTTGACGCTCAATTGCTACAACAAATTGGCATAATATTCGCCATTTATTGTTTTTCACTTGTCCAAGTAGTCGACGACGATAATTCCATGAGAATCCCAAAATACAGTTGCCATAACCTTTCCTGCTGAAAAAACGTTTTTGCCTTCTTCGGTGGCGGAGAACTTTTTCTTGTGTCCATTGTTTGGACTGTTACTTGTTTTCGGGAGTGTAATGGTGGACCCTTAAAATTCATCGACGGTTATGAAACGGCGCATAAATATTTTTCGGTCATCCAATACGATACGGCGGACTTTTTCAATCATATCCGGGGTAGTAGCCGTTTTTGGGCGTCCACTGCGGGGTTCGTTCTTGGTGCTTACACGACCACGCTTAAACCCAGTTTTTAACTATTGAAAACAAAGGAGCGGACTTCAAAAATGTCGAATCCAACTCTGCTTTGATTTTGGCTGGTTAGCGCCATCTCTGTCTTAGGCCATGTACATTTCGAACGATCCTCGTACAAAGACATTACGTCAAAATGTAGTACGAACTATTTTAATTACCTTTTAAACGTTTTTTTCTCGATTTTGCCTATTAAATATTTTAAAAATCTAAAGTGTAAAGACTACTTACAATTGCTTATCGTACAAACAGTGTCCAGCTGTTAACACAAACTGGTCGCTAATAAGAGTACCACCACATTGCCATGTCTTTTCATTATTTTCACCATCGAAACCAATCAATGCCTAAAAATACTTGATTAGTCAAAATTGTATATTTAAACATAGCTTCATTACCATGTGTGGAAATTCTTTTGACTTAGCTAACTCTCCTCCAACAATTAATGGAACTGTTTGTGCACACTCTGTAGTAAGTGGCCCCCCGGCGACCACGCGTTGATAGACATATTGCACATACTCTTTACATTCTAAAAGTGATATTAAAAAATTATATATTGATATTAATGTCTAGATATACAGGGTGTGTATAAATTGGCGAAAGAACTACACGTGGCGATGTTGGCCATAAAATTCTGAGTCAAAAATCTTTATATCAAAATATTGGACAATGTTTGGTGTTTTGTTATAATATAATAACTGTAACTAAGGATGTCCGTTACATCGCAATACTCCTTGAATGTTTTACAATGCTGCCATATGTATTTTTTACAATAATAAGTTAACGAAGAAATGTTTAAAACACGCTTTTGGGGCTGAAAAACAAAATTTATGAAAAAATATTTATTATTATTTCTTCTAATTTGCAGCTCTTTCTGTCAACAGGTAATGAATTGAAACACTTATTAAAAGACTTCATTTTCAAACTTTGAAGATCCCGTGCATACCCAGGAAGCATGGTACAATATTTTGGTATTAAGATTTTGAAACTCAGAATTTTATAACCAACATCGCCACGTGTAGTTCTTTCGCCAATTTATACACACCCTGTATAACAGTAAATACTAAATATTGTTATATGAACAAGAACTTACTGGCTCTACTTTTATCACCGACAGACAATATAGCAGGTTGTTTTATTATGGTAGTGCCTGCTGTTGGTGTGGGACGAGTTATGATAGGTCTTGTAGGAGTAGGTGGTACTGTAGGAGTAGGTTTAGTTGTTGCTGGAGTAGGTTTAGTAATAGGGCTTGCACCAGCACAACATACAACAGATTCAGTTCCTTGAAATCCACATAATTGAGGAAATACTCCCTGTGTTTGAAGAGCTTGTATAGCTGATGGACAGTTTGTGATTATCTTACATTGTCCAGAAGCTCCATTGCTTTGCAGTGTACAAAAATCACCTGGAAATTAAAATATGATGTGTAGTTTCATGACTGACTGCGCGCGCATTTTTTTGAGTGTTCATGTCAAGTGTCAAATTTCAAGAACGACCACAATGATTTAAAATTGAAAAACGAAACATGATTTTTTAAATTTCATTGTCGTAATAAGTTAGTGAAATAGTGGCCTACATGGTAACCACAAATAAAATTAGACTTTTCCATACTGCAAAAATGTTTATTCTTCGAACTTTTAAATGCATTTTTTCTCAACATTCGAACTAAACAGTTTTTATCACTAGTAGTCGGAAGTATCGCAATATTATTAAAATCGCAATACTAGTATGTAGTATCGCGATACTGCACTCGCAATACTTTTTGAGTATCGAGTATCAGTAGGACAAAACATTTTTAAAAAAGATCGAGTATCGGTATTGTAAAACTATTGCAGTTACCGCGTATTGCAAAATTTGCGATAATTTAGCATTACTTTAACTTTCCTATACTTTCAGTATGGGAAAGTATTGATTTCATGAAAATTTTCAAAATAGAGATTTTGACGAAAATACATGTTTTGGACCTCCAGGAACGTGGTTTTAAAAAATGTCTGTCTGTGAGTGGGTGGGTATGTTTGTGGGTGTTTGGTGCATCATAAATATCGAACGGATGGTCAGATTTCAATGAGCTTTGAAATATGGAGGTATTTAAAAAAATCACCGACAAAATAAGAGTTTAAGAATTGGAAAACGGAATCTGATAGTAGACTTTAGGAAAAATCCAACGCTTTTTTTCCAAACTTTCTAGCTTTAAAAATTTAAATGGTGGCCGCTATAAGTTTTTGAAATATTGACTTTAGCGCCTTATTGCTGAAAAACAGGTTGACATATCGCGTTCAAACATTTTATCAAAATAGCCATTTAGAGACAAAATATTAGTGTGCACAAAAAGTTTCAAAAAGTTAAAAGTTAAGAAAATTTCCACTATTTCGGAAACTTAAAGAAAATATTGCTAAAAAACTTGGAACACGATTTTTTTTAAATTTTGTAAACTCATAGAGCCAAAGATGGGCAACAATTTGGTTGTCCTAACTCGCAAATTTTTCTCTGATGTCTTCTATCAAGTTTTGAATATTTTAGTCTTGTCGTCTTTTCAATCAAAAACAAGTTATCATTTCGAGATGAAATTTGATATTGGAAATGCCCTAAAGGTACACAAAGTTACAAGTTACTAGAATTTTTGGAACTACTTAAACTGTGAAGTGGAAAAAATATCAAAATTTTGATTTCTTCAGAACCATACTGCCTAAAAACTGGCCACAAAGTTGTTTTTTAAAATTTTGTAGACTTATAGAACTGTTAATCGGCTAATTCGTTCATATGATATAGGGGAACAAACTAATGCACGAACAAACAAAGAAACGGACAAATATACCCATGTTTTTTTTTTGCAATTTGGACACTAAAACGTTGATTTTGTTAGAATTTGGAAATTGAAAATTTTCCTGAAATTCAATACTTTTCTATACAGGAAGCATGGAAAAGTAGGAAAGAGTGTGCCATTTAAAGTATCACCAAGTGTAGGCAAAGTTTTCCCGTGTTTTACATTCCATACCTTCAGTACAATCAAAATAATCGATTGTAAGAGTAACACTAAAAATGGCCGAAACAGGTCGCTAATACTTTCCCATACTTTTTACATTATAAATATTCTTGCGTCAAGAAGAGACTGTAATTTATATCTAGTTGTCTCCAGCCGGTACAAGCCGCCCGCCAGTTCCAGACTCAAGTCGTTGGTTATGAAGTCGGCGGGCGCGCCGACTACGTAAAAGCAAAAGACAAAAATGGTTATAACAACTATAGTAATAAGTATTTTTACTTTCCTTTATTTTCAGTATAGGGAAGTGTATAATTTTCATGAAAAGTTTATATTTTGACGGAAATACATGTTTTGGGTCACAAACAACCAAAACAAGTGGTTTTTAACGATGTCTGTCGGTTGATGAGTTGATACTTTGGTTCCTTCTTATCCCCAGAACGGCTGCTCTGATTTTGATATGTTTTGGAATTGCGGAGTATATAAAAAATTTATCGACAAACTAAGCTTTCATTAAAAACCGAAACCGGAAGCGAACATGTTTTTTTTTAGTAGTACTGTACTGTGGAAATGTTACCTAATGGAGAAGACTTTACAGAAAATCGATTTTTGAAAATTTTGACTTTAAAACGCCTTATTACTCAAAAATCAGTTGACAGATCGGGATGATGGCATTACAATTAATAGCCTTCGAAAAAAAAACAATGTTACTATGTCTGAAAATCTGTAAAAACATTAAAATTGTGAAATAAAAATTAAGCTAAAATTTTAGAAAATTTCAAAAGATATTGCTGTAAAACCGGAAAAACCTCGTTTTTTTTAAATTTTATAGACCCGTAGACACATGAATGTGTTACTTATTTGGTTGGTAGATGGTAACCGGTAATGGAAATATAAAAATATTTACCCACTACCGGCAATGTAAGAACGTCATAAATCCATTGCTTCAATATATGCTAGTGCCTCATAACTAAAGGCCGAATTTATATGTACTAACAGTGTTGCCAGTTACATTTATTCTGTTGTAACAGAGAAAAACATATCTGGCAACAGTGTTAGTGCATATAAATGTGGCCACTAAGTTGGGTGATGGATTGGTTATCTGAAGAAACTGGTACACGTACCAATATCTAAAACTTTATCAATTTCTCCAGATAACCAATCCATCACTCAAATTAGTGGCCAAATTTATATGCACTAACCGTGTTGCCAGATATGATTTTATCTGCTACAACAAGATAAATGTAACTGGCAATACTGTTAGTGGATGTAAATCTGGCCTTTACTCATAACATTTGTTTATTCGATTACACTTGACTACAAAACTTAACAGTGTCACTTACATTCCTAGGAAGATAATAGCAGGCAAATAATAGTAACACAGATTTGCTGCAACACCCATAGCTAACTTACAAAATATACAGGGTGCTGAATTGATAAGGCGTCTATGGGGTAATATGTAAATTTATTAATGTGGCATTATCTTCTCAGTGCAATTTGGTTTAAGTTGGTTTATTAATCAATAATCAGAATTGCAAATGCAAAAGTAGGGAAATTTGGCTAATTGAAATAATACTAACAGTATAAAAAACCAGAATAGTTACAGAAACGGAGGTTGTTTGTCACTTTTATGGTGTGATGAACTGAATGCGCGGTTAAGCGTTCATAGTGTAAACGCTTGGGTTCGTTTTGATCACAGGTGCGGACTCCATTATTTTTTGTATTTTGAATTATAAAATGTACTAAATGCGATCAGGTTTTATGCCGTATTTCTGTTTTGCAACATTCAACATGAAAACGATAATTGATAACGATTCCCGGCGAACTTGTGCAATTTAAGAATGAAATTTAATGTAGTAATACTTAAATGATAATAATTCTTGACGACAGAATACTGTTAAACTTAAAGACGTTTATTTACGAGAATCTGGTATGGTAAGCAGAAACACAATTTCAATTAAAAATAACTTGTTATGAAAACTAACGTTATCCAAGCGGTCACACTACAGCCAGCGCACATCTAACTGGTCTAGGCAACCACCAGCGTCTTCCAGCCGATCCTGAATTGCGCAATATCATCTACTATTGGCTCGCATATGTGCGAGTGTGATATTTACATCGAGATTTGCATTGTTAAAGCCGATTTTTTCATTGCTAATAAATTGCATTCAATAGAAAACAACAAATCCTTTTTTTTTTAAATTTATTACCAGACTTGCGTGTTAGTATGCCGTCAATCAGTGAGTGAATGCAAATTTGTCATCGTATTTTTTCTTTAAAAATATAACTGCTCTTAACAAAGAACGTCGCGTAAACAGCAAAACGCAGCAAGTGTTTTAAAACAACTATTAAAAAAAAATTTGGTCCCAACCGAGATTCGACCCCGCAGCTACTTATGCAGTAAAAAAACTAGTACTCCCGAACACACCCGCATATCCATCGGTGCCACTACGAAGTTGTGGTTTACACAGCTGTATGCAGAGGAGGTGCGCAAGTCATGTGAGGTAGGATCGGCTGATGCCCAAGGGGCTAGACGCTAATTAGGCAACCACCTCCCGCGCAAACAATTCATCGCGCGATAATTGTAATAACCACAGTTCTTGTAACTATATTGATCTTTTATACTGCTAGTATTATTTCAATTAGGCAACTTTTCCTACTTTTGTATTGGTACTTCAATTCTGTTTATTCATTAATAAACCAATTTGAACCAAATTGCACTGGGGAGGTAATATTGCCACATTAAAAAATTTACATGCATTTCCCCATACACATCTTGTCAGTTCTGCACCCTGTATATAATTAAAACAAAATGACAGATGTCAGATTTTACAAATATTGTCTTATTATTTTAAGCTAATTGCTGTCGATATTGAAAGAAACACAATAAACAACACGTTATGTAAGGATATAACATCCTCGGAAGGTAATATAAACCTCACCTCCGCCTCGGTTTGTATTGCCGTTCCTCGAATGTTATTACGTAGCTTAAATAACTATTAACACATATTCATTTATGAACTTTATATACAGTGTATGATGAAGAAAGTTTAACATAAGGGCGACGTTAGAAAATAAGACTCGTAGTTTAACTTCATTCATACTACTAAAGAATTATATTATTTTCACATGTTATCATCTGTCTTTTCGCGATAATTAATAAAAAAATGATAATGGTTCAAGAAAAATGTATTATAAATGGTTATATAATTAAATAATAAATTAATTAACTAAAACTTAATTTGACTCTATAGCGAGATATTTTCATAGTTCTAATGACAGGAAGAAATTGTATGACTGAAGCTAAAAGACGGCATTTATTTTCTAACGCCAATTTCTATCTAAAATTGTCTTGATCATATTGTTAAACAACCCCAATTGTTTGGGTACATAAGACTACCCCTTGATGTTCTTGTAATCATATTCCTTACAAATTTGAACGAGTCCTACAACGAATAAGAACCAAACCCAACCTAGCAGTTTGGAACTGTTCTGAACTTATACAGTTACTGTTGGCGCTATCACTTAAGTAATATACAGATTGGCTAGGAAAACCCCGGCCACTTTTCTTGCGGTGGTCAAGAGACGGCGCTTTAGTAAAGAATAATTAAATTAAAATACTGGCAACAACGCAGAATCCAAGACGTTTTACTTGTTTTGATTTAATATGGGGCGTATTTAATAACTAAAACGTCTTGGATTCTGCGTTGTTGCCAGTATTTTAATTTAATTTTTCTTTACTAAAGCGCCGTCTCTTGACCGCCGCAAGAAAAGTGGCCGGGGTTTTCCTAACCACTCTGTATATAATTGAAAATTAGGAATTACATATTTTGGATGTGTGGCAAAGTCAGGTAGAATTGATCTCATATTTGGTTATACTCGGCACAGTCTTTTATGTCTACTACTAACTTCCCTGCATGTCAAACGGAAAGACACAAGTAGTAATAATATTCCTAGTGAAAACATTATAGGTATAAATAATAAGTAAGTAATTCCTGTTAAAATTACAAATAAATTACCGATAACTACTTTAAATATTTAGTACCGACGACCTGTTGTTAACAATACCAATGTACATTCCTTGAAGTTTTACTGCACAATTATGAGTGGCAATGAGTCACTTTGAATATAATTATGGAAAGCGCGAGGACCCTAGTAACTGTATGTAGTCTCCGGGTGTTTTAAATAGCTTTGTAATATAGTTTAAATTAAGAAAAAGTATTTAACAATGCAGCAATCGAATAAATACTGTTTCTTTGGTTATTTTAAAGCAAATATTTGTATATATTATTTACAGATTAGCTTCTACGTAGATTGTATATCGTACTAATTTTAGAGATTTAAACAATATTGTTAGTTGCGCTATATTTATAGATACGTATTGCACTGTATGTAATTGCGAAGCACCCAATTGTTTGTGTATAGATTTAACTCTTGTTTTATTATATGCCTACTTACGTTAACTATAACCACAATAACTCAAGAACAGTTTTATGGAACGCTATTTTCACACAAATTCTGCTGTTCAAGGTTCACAAATTACATATAACAAAGCAGTTCTCGAATTAGCACTTACCGACAAATTGTTGACAATTTACAAACTCCAGTAGAATAAAAATAATAACACAAAATGTAATACGATAAGAAGCTTTCTCCATACTGTTTGTCTTGCTAAACTTAGATTCACAATAAAATGTACATTCGAAGAAGCAACCTTCAGATCTTGTTTAATGATCTTGGAAGGGGAGGGGAGTGTTGACCTATAGTGGTTATCAATTTCTGAAGGAATCTTGACCCCAGAGTTCTTACTAACCTCAATAAATACAGTTACTAACCATTACTAAAGATCTGCGGATTTAAACAATGCTAGAATCCTAAAATTAGCAATAATTAATAGAAATGTTAGATTACAAGAACGCCTGCAAAATGTTAATTGATTTATTAGCTACTGTATATAAAAAGCTTTCTTCAAAGATAAAACGAAGTTATGGTATTTTTGAATTTAGCTAGCACATTGCAGAATAACAAACTAATATGCTGTAAAATCGTATCAAACCAGTTATACAATAATTATTAAAGTATTTATATTAATCTCGCTCGATCACAGATATTAAACATTTACATTCAAAATGGTCTAAAAAGAGAAATTAGACTGATGTGAAAACCGAATGAAAACTCCATTTGTCATCTGATGCGCACGCAGCTACCTTGATAAAATCTTATGACTAATAGGATAGATTGAAAACCTGAGAAATCATTCAAGGCCAAAAGCAGTATTTCCCCATATATAACTTGTTATATCGCTTACGGAATGAAGTGTTGAAAATGCGTGGTGCTTTCTTACTACGATGAGGTATGATTTGTATTTTAAACGGAAGTATAGTCATGTTGACGATATTTTTCTGGTAAAATATGACAAAAACCACCATAGATTAATACATAGGAATTTAGAAAAATATGATATTTTTATTGTATTCTCGGTTAGGTCCTTATTTATTATGTAGCAAGCACTGTATTATTGTGTTTAATCCAAAAAAGGCTCTACTGGCCTTTGATACATTGTAGTACAGATGTAGTATAACCGAACCTTCAGATTTAAACACCTGAAATACTCAAACTACGTCTAACAATTCAGATGCACAACCTGAAGGTGTCGATTAACCAAAACAGGCTTCTACCACCCACAATAAAACCTGAATTGGATTTTTGTGAAGACAAGATCTACTCGTATTATCTTATAGTTTTAATTTACTATATTTTACCTTGAAATAAATACTAAGCTGAAAGAAATTATATTGAAATGACAACACCAAATATCAAATATTAAAATATATTAATCAATTAATAAAATCTAGCAAATACAATACAATAAACAAAATTACAATGTAAAAATAAAAACTAATGTACTTACTTGTAAACTTGGCACAAAATTATTAATTATCAAACAAATTATCATATTATAAATGGCAAACGTAATTGCCACATTAAGCTGACTTCAGATACCTAAGCAAGCAATGTTGAAACGTGTGGCAATAATACAAAAAATACTATTAATTAAGGGCTAGGGTTGCAGCAGTCAGGGTGCAAGACATATGTTTATGAAGTAGCCCCTCATAATAACTTTTTTTGCGTTTTCGTGGAAAGATCTAAGTTTTTGATGGGAATCTTCTTTGGCGGCAGGAGTAACCAGGCGAAATAGAAGTGAGGTCGCCTAGATGCAAACTGTAGCGTTCAATGTTCAGCTGTGCCATCACAGACACACTGAGCGAGTGTATTTTGTCGCTTTGTTTATATACCTCGCTTACGAACAGCATATCAAGGGAGAAATATGATTTATAATACATTTGATTGAAGATGGAATTAATTTTGAATTTTATTTCCTTTCTAAAAAACAAAGAATATATCATTTTTAATTTAAATATTGACATTTGAGCCAGTAAGAACATATGTATATAAAAATATTAGAAATTGATACAATTTTCAGGTAAATTCGGTAAACGGTAAAAGTCGATTTCTTCATAGAAAAATATTTTTCTTGGTAAAACTTTATCTTACCGGCATATTCTTGTTTAGTTCGTTACTTGCTGTACAAAATGACCATTTACGGAATTTTTGTTAATTCAAGCTCATTCTTACCATTTTAATAATATTTCTATTAAGTAATACATTAATGTGTTCGGTTTTTTTTACATTTTGACAGTCAACCTTCAGATTGGTTTTTCCTTTGCATAATAACTTTAATGAATAATTCTTTTCCCTATGTTATCTACACGACAAAATTTGCCGAAACCAAAACAAAAATAAAACTATCTTATCTTATCAAGGTTAAAGTTTAAAGAGTGTTGAGGAGCGCATTAAGTATAGAAACTAGAAAAACAGAAACGTATACCACAAAAACTAATCCTTATATCTCTTTTTGCAACATAATATGATGTTTAAAGCAGGGTCTGCTCGATTTGAATCACTTGATTTAAATCAGTGATTTATTCGTCGAAGTTTAAGAGTTTGTTTTTTAATATTAATCATGTTTTAAATCGAGATTTAAAAACCGACAAACTATGCCTTGCTTTGGAAAAACGCAAAGATTTTTACTCTAAGGACAGTTCACGACCCTAAATGAAAAAGATTGTAGATTAAAACGAAATACAGGTAAACATCCTATTTAAAAATCATAATTTGCGAAACAATGTTTTTTGAGAATGAAAAAAGAGTATCTTACATCATACTTAAAACTTAATTGTTTTTATCCTTATCGAGCTTTCTTCCCTTATTAGTAGAAAAACCACTAGTGGCGATTAATTAGTGAAAAGCCGTGGGAAAACAACTACTGACAAAGGCGACAAGCTAAAATCACAACTGCGCTGCAAGGCGCGAAATGTGACGATCATTTCCGATAAAATTAGCTGTAATTTAAAATAATCAAATTACATTATAATTAATTGGCTGTAATAATAAAGTTACTGCAGACTACATGTCAACTAAGCACTCGTTAACAATCAACAAAATCGAGATCACAAAAATATAACTTACAGTGTTTTTAAAATTTGAACATTCACTCAAGAACCAGTTAAGAAATAAGTATAAAATATGTGCATTTTGAAGAAAATAAATAAAAAGGGGTTATTAATTAAAAAACCATTGTAAAAAACTTCAAACACAAAGAGCACAGTTTATTATTGATGATTAGGTCGAACTTTCGGAGTATATCCCAATTTCACCGACAAAATAAACTCTTTAAAAATCCAAAAGCGGAAGTTAGACATGTTTTCTTGTAGCATTTTTTCCCAAAACCAAATTTTATAAATTTGAAAACCGAATTTGATACAAGACTTTAGGGCAAATTCAACGATTTTTTACCAAACTTTTTAGTTTTAAAATGGAGGCCGCTACAATTTTTTGTCAATTTTGATTTTAACGCCTTATTGCTCAAGAACAGGTCGGCAGATCGGATTTAAATATTTTATGCTAATAGCCCTGTATATACACAATTCTCCTGTGTACAAAAATTTTCGAAAAGTTAAAGGCTATGAACTGAAAAAAATCCAAAATTTTGGAAATGTCCGAAAAAATATTGTTAAAAAACCTGCTACAGGATTTTTTTTTAATTTTGTAAGTTTATAGAGCTAAACACGAGCTACAACTTGGTTTTTGTCCCAGTTCGCAAATTTGTTGCTGGCACTACTATGAATTTTTAAAAATTTTAGTTTAACGCCTATGTACTCAAAACCAAGTTATCAGATCGAGACGAAATTTAATATTTAAAGTGTCCTAAGGGTACACAATGTTATAAGTTACTAGAACTTTTGTAACTAATTAAACTACGAAGTGAAAAAAATATCAAAATTTTGGTTTCTTCAAAAGTATATTGCTCAAAAAATGGATATACAGCTTTTTTCAGTCCGCTACTTCCTTGCGACATTTTCCATACATATTTGAAAATCGAAAATTCCGAACTCTTATTTAATAAACGAGAGCCGATAAAAATTAAACAAAATTGCTCATGAGTGATAGTAAAATAAAGTTCTCAACTTAATTTTTGCATACGGCATTATTCGGGAGGGGGGAAGGGATAATTGATCCCCTCTTACCTAGTTTTTGGTGTACGAACTTGTCCTTCCGTTTTGGGTTTCTCTCATTCTACTATTAGTTTACTTTCTTCTTCTTTGCAATCTCACTCTCTCTCATTCTCTCTCTCTCTCTCTCCCCCCTCTTTTCTCCTCTCTCCTCCTTTCTCCTCTTTTCTCCCCTTCTCCCCCCACCCCTCTCCTCTCTCACTAAAAAAACTATAACATTTATTATTGTTCCTATTCTGTGTTTCTAACATCTGTAACATCATTCAAATCATGAATTACTAAATTAAGTCTGTACGAGGCGCAATAAAAATAATTATACACAGTAAAAAGTAGACAGTGAGTCAACAACACTTAAACCAGTGTGTATTAGCTAATTCAATATAGTGTTGAATATTCACACTTAACGATTTATTAAACAGTGGAGTTATAAGTATGAAACATAAATTTATTGTAAAAAAAAACAATTCTTAACTTCAACAGGTTTATAATTTTAGTCTTATACGCATTTCGACATGTTAACATGTCATTTTCAGAGGCAACATTAACAAGGTTAAAAGTTGCTGTTGATACAGGAACAATAAATTTTGATAACTTGATCTTGGTTTTCTGTATCTGCTCCAGATGACTGGATTTCTTATTCCAAAAGGTTCAATAACGGTGAATTTAAGAGATTAATTTGCTCGTTTATTAACTGTACAGTTTTTAAATATTTGTGAATTTCAAAAGCTTCCAGCATATCTAATTTACATTTATCATCACAAAAGTGTAAATATCTTATAGTGTTACTGTTCTAGACGAGGGGTTAATCATTTCAAAAATGAGTGTACACCGAATACAGATTTCACATGAATACAGCAAGTACATAATGAGTACGACCGAATACCTAACTAAGTACATACACAGCAAAAAATTCGTTTGTGTACTCAAGAATGCCTATGAATACTCGTGAATATATGGGAATACAAGAGAATACATACAAATATTGGATAGAGTACGCCTAAATACGAGAGCAGAAATTACTGCAATAAAGTTATAATCACGATAAACATTTATGTATTAATATTTACTAGTGTTACCCCAGCACACAACGCACTGACAGACAGCGTTGACAGAACCGTCGAAATGTCAAGTCACGTGATGCATTAGTTCCAATAATGACACGCGACGTTATTGTAGATGGCGCCCCAAGTGACGCGCGTCTAGCCGACCTTCATATATATTATAAATTTTAATAATTATTATTAAAAAATCGACGTAGAATAAAAATCCAAATTGGTGAAGCGGTAGCCGCTGGAGGAACCGGAGAAAAAAACCCTTTGTGCTTTTACAGGGTGGCCACTTAAAACTGCTTTTCAAATTCCCTGACTTTTCCCTGACTTCCCTGACTGATAAACTTCAGTTTTCCCTGACTCATTTTATTGGTACCAAAACTGTTTTCAATTTGAACTGCTTTTTTTTAAACAAAATTGTAACACAACATAAAAATTAGCAAAGTAAACTTAAATTACTTTATAGCAAATAGAAATTTTTCAACAAGCGTAACAAAATACAACATCTAAACTTTAAAGAAAAACCAAATGAAACAAATATAAATTTTATAAACATATACCAGGTAACAAAATTTTCGTTTTGCAGACAAAAATTAAAATATTAAAATAATTGCATTTTACAAAATTTTCCCTGACCATTTCGTGAAATTCCCTGACTTTACGTTGAAATTGGTAAAATTCCCTGATTTCCCTGACCAAAATTAAAAAAATCTAAATTCCCTGACTTTTCCCGGTTTTCCATGTTTTCCAGAAAAGTGGCCACCCTGTTTTATATATGTATGGATGGATTAGGTACAGGTAAATGTAACAATATTTTATATATATTGTAATGATATGCGTGTGCATGTACTTTCTAGAAAACAATTCCCTAAATGCCCGCAATTCACGCAATTCTAAATTATATTTTCTATGAGACTCTTTATTAACTTTCTCAGGGTTGTTATGTAGCTTGTAAGGCAAGTTATTAATAAATAAATTTGAGATAGGATAAACACAAAACAATATCAACGTTACAACAAAAAAAAAGGTTTTATTTAATAAATCAATTTTCTAATGAAATTTGCGAAAATCAAATAAATTTTACTAAATACTATCGTCCTTTAAAAAGAGAACACTTATCTTAACGTCTCCTTATTGGGATATCCTTCACTCGAGCAAACGATGAATGTCCAACTTCTACTTCACTAGTTTACAGGTTCCTCAAGTAACCACAAACACTCGCCTTTAGTTTGAATCTTCCTCTGGTCTGTTTTATATTATTTTAAAATTGGTTTTACCACCAGCACAACTGTAAAAACTTTCTGGATCGCTTTATACTTGTTATTCTTCTGGACTTTTCACAATTCGTTGATAATTAGTTGTATTTTCTTCTTTTATATTCACAATCACTTTTACATTACTTTTAAACTCGTTTTTCCTCTTTATTCATCCAGAGGATATAAAATTCTCTGTCTTTCTTTACAAAGACGAGTCGTAACAAACTAAACAAATTTTCCATTCTTTTGTCTTCTTCTTGATTCCCATTTTTTTGAACAAACAAATAAATCTCATGACAATGAGTATTCTTTTATACGTTTGTGACATTGACACTGACATCCATAATGACATTAATCGATGCACAAAACAAGTAAGTCTAACACTTCTTATAAATTAAACCTTTTGAACAATTCTGAACTAAATTATAATTAAAACTAACATAAATAAAAATCGTATCAATCTGATTGTGTTTTTCTTTTCTTTCAGTAAAAACAAACCTCACAAATATGAAAAATATAAATTATTGGAATTTATAACAAGAAATTATAGCAAAAATATGCAACCCTGAGTTTAAAAGTTAGAATATCAAAACCTTACAGCCTTCACAAACCTCCAATCTCAAATTGAATTGTACCAAGCATCCCAAAAATTGCCTTCCAGGAACTATAATACCCCAGTAAAAACATACACCTCCAAATATCATAGCATTTTATAGTTATTGAACAAAAAATAAATTATACATTCTGCAAAGAAATAAATAAAACTTTGTCCTTGGCAATACAACTTAAAGTTGTCACAATGTGTATTATATATTTATTAAACAAAAAATAAATTATAGATTAACAAAAAAATAAAAAACAAATAAAACAAACACAGAAATGTGTATGAAAAACTTCTCGAAAAACATTAGCGATATCATTAGGTGTATTTAATTTTAAGTTATCACTGCTGCTTTCACTGTCGGGAAAATCAGTCTTCGTTGTGGGCTTGGTCATCATCAATCTCCTCCAAGCCTACATCAGAGACCTCTGAATCATGATTATCACATGTATTTATTTGCGATATAAAGTCACTTTGAAATATCTTCACTTTTAACTGAAGAAACATTTCTTCAGCAGATTTTTTGGCATATTCAATAGCGTTTTTGACGCTGTTGCAACAGACTTGGGCAATGAATCAAATGTATTATGTAGCAAATAGTTTTTCATGCCAAATATCCATATCCATACATATATAAAAGCTCAAAGGGTATTTTTCTCCGGTTCCTCCAGCGGCTACCGTTTCACCAATTTGGACAATTTCTTTTTCAATGAAAGGTCTCTATCCTCAGATGGAACATTAAACATTTTTATATTTTTATTCTACGTCGATTTTTCAATAATAATTATTTTAATTTACATATGAAAGTCTGCTAAACGCGCATTACTTGAGGCGACATCTACACCCTTATGGAACTAATGCATCACATGACTTAGCACTTAGCCGGCTCAGTCTGTCAGTGCATTGTGCGCTGGGGTAACACTAGTAAGTTTTAAATGACCTGGCAAAATTTTGAAATTAATTATATTTTGGTGATAAATCCCATAAAAGTCCGGCCGAGATGTATTTTCCTGAAGGAAAGACTCCATATCTTTTCTGCCAAACTCTTCCATGGCTTCGATGTCGTGATTTTCCATTTCCTTTATCGATACGGCTGTATCAAATCCGCAAAATGTCATTAAATTGATCATATACCTTGGAAACGTGCACTTTAAATAATATTGGAGACGCTTCCAGAAGTCATTTTCTGAATCATTATTATTGGCTTTATTAAGATGACGCTCGCAACTGTCCTCAGATAAGGGTGCTATACCTCGAGTTGTACACTAATCCAATTACATAAAACAAAATATATTAATAATGATTTTCTTTTACAGAAAGCTTGCCGGTAGCTCGCCTTATCTCTAATATTTTTATAGTCCGACATTTCATTTACGATTTATAGATACTTCGCATATTACGGTTTTAATGCTTTTAACTCGGTTTTTACTGTTTGTTGTTCACTCGAGTGTTCACTGCATTGTTGCTCACTCGACTCCCTCTACTCACAATTGTAGCTGATGTAAGGTCGGACTATGCTCAATTTCTTCAGAACTAGTCTAGTCTAATCTGCTAAAATCGGCCGGAAAAGTTATGATTGGATTAACCAAGGTCGCACAAATACAAGAGAATGCACGATGAATACGCGAGTACACTAGGAATTCACGCGAATATGGTTGAATACACAGGAAGGTGTGAATGCAGATGAATATGTATTCGAATGCTCTGCTAGTGTACACCTGAATACGTAAATGATCAACCCCTCGGTTCTAGAGCACAATAATTTTATTTGCCCACTATAATTACCAAACAGTCTTTTGCTTTAAAATTAAACGACAGTGTACGTAGTGACATTGTTTATCTATTTAATGCAGGACAACTTGATTTATTGTAGTTATTGCAATAAACACTAAATTTAATTAAATTTATTTGTTAAAACTTTCATAAAACGTTAAGGCGTCTTTCCACTAGATTCAACTTGAAATTTAAAAAATTCATTTTAAGTAATAACTTGCTTCATGGTGACAATTTTATGCACACCATGGTACACTTGGCGCAAAACAGAAAATAACTGTTAAAATTTTTTAACTTGTTAAACAATCAATTAAAGCAAACCTTTGTACCAGAATGTTATGCTGAGTTTAAAACTGTAGTAATATATTGGGTGTTCCATATGAAATACAAAATTAGGATTACTTCTGGCGAAACCGGAAGTGCAAAAAATTAAAATAGACGTCATATAATGTATTGTATGTGCATTGTGCATAATAAGTAACCAAATTTTAATTATTATGTTAATAAGTAGATGATATAAAGAGGGTAAGACTGCTTTGGTTGATATCTGGTATATTAAAATTTTTACTTCAATTTATTATTATTTATTGAACTTCTATTTTTATCTGATTATACATCATTATTTTTAATGTTAAAAGAAACACAAAAAACACAGAAGAACATAATAATTGAATATAAGGCATGAGTTTGTCTGAATACAGTTAAAATAGTATAATTATTTCCATACTGTATTTTCTATCCAATCCACAAAATGGGATACTCTTGAATAAATGGCGGGTGAATTGGGAAACCCGCAGAATTTTCCAAAAGATGTTATCCCGATTATACTGTACATACAGTAGGGTTTTCTAAGAACTACTTGCAGAGGTCCTCCAGAATCTCCCTGACATGTGTCTTTTCCTCCAGCCATTTCCCCTGCACAAAGCATCGAGTTGATCACCCCTTGTGGCATGGACAGCCTTTCTGGTCCGGAAGATAAAGTCTGGGCACATTGGGCGTTTGGAAATAAACTTAGCCGTACTTTCATTAATCTTCTACTACCCGTTGTAGCGTCTGAATAAACAAAATATGTATGAGATAAAATTGTTTGATGTAAATCTATATAATATTTTCATGTCTTATTTTGTAGTAGTACAGACCGTCTCTAAATAAAAAAGTACAAAAACTTACTCTAAAAATAGCCTTAAACTGCACAGAAAATAATAATAGATTTTAAAGATTTATTTTAGCGGTTTGGGCTAGCATGCACTATAGTAAACCACTTCTGACGCACACGTGGCGAACAGGGTGTCTAGTAGTGAAATGAAGTGTATGTAATAAATAAGGCGAAAAGATTAGTGTGCAAGGTTTTGCTCTACTATACTGCATTTTCCCGCGGCTTATTCGAATCTCACAGGTCATAATTAATTAAACGGTATTCTCAAAAAGATATCAGCATTCATATGTTGTACTATAAAGCGACATTTGCATTTACGCAATTCTGTTGCAGCAGTACAGTTCCAGCAACTTTTGCGTCTAAACTATGCTTCTTCCATAATAACCGGGACCGACGGCTTAACGTGCCCTCCGAAGCACGGCTGGTTGCAGATATACCCCTATATTGGTCACCCATCCGATTGAGGACCAGAGCGGACAGTGCTTAACTTTGAAGATTGTGCAACCAACTAAACTATGCGATTTGAGTAAAACTGAATGCGAATTGTTACTGCAACATAATATATGAATTAGCAAACTTGTACTATTTTCATGCAATGGACTTGTATTGTTGTAATAGTGGAGATCATGAACGCTGTTTGAGGGCGGGAGCAAGCAAGAGAAAAAGTTTGCCCTTCCCCGGACTTGCCGAAGATAACGAAAAAAAATTCACATTGGGTAATACACAAGGTACGACTAGTAAGTCAATTAGACCATTACAAAACATCGCCCGTACGAACCTTATCTCCTCTTCGATCCTTCTTGCAAGAGCACCGTGGTTCATCTTGTCGGTCTTACCTTGCGCAGGTGTATGCCTGTATGGGTTTCTGCCTGTCTGCATAACTCTTTAAGATTAATTTGTGTTTGTGTGTATCAGTCGGTGCATTGTGAAATCTTTAAAAATTGAAAAAAAAAGAAAATGCAACTTTTACTAAACGATATTACAACGTATTATAAAAAAAAGTTGTAACGTCCTAATCAGGGTTGGGCATGTAAAATATTACATGTAAAATATACTTATTATACATGGTTATTTTACATGTAGAATAATAAGCCCTTTTTCTACATATTCTACATGTAGAATAATACCGATGCAAAATCAGACAGTTTAGACGTAAAAAAAATAAATCTCATTGTTGGTGCATTCTTCGCGAAGGGACGGCCGCTATGGAGGTCTTTTAGACTCCGCACTCGAGTCTTAAGTCCTTCTTCAGTCGAGGAAAGATGGTGAGGATGGGTTAGAGCAAGGAATTTGGATAAGGGGTGATTTCCGCGGATAGTGCTGTCCCAGTATTTACTTTGTGATTCAGGAAAACCACGTAAAAACCTGATGCAATACAGCCGGCCGGGTCAGGGAATCGAACACAGGTCTCTTGATTGAAAGGTGAACGCGCTTACCGCGGATTTTAAACGTAAATAAACACGTATACAACTTAATAAGTGTAAAAAATAGTAAAAAACTAAAAACGTAAAATAATTGCGACCAGTGCCGGAGTTATGGTGGGGGCGAGTGGTACTTCCACCTCAGACGTAATTATTTAAAAAGCGCAATTTCATTGTATAATTTTTTGTGGAGCCAACTGTCGTTTAATAACTACCGACGATTAAAAACATTTTGCAGTGCGGTACGTTTGAATAGAGAAAAGTTCATACCGTTGTATAGTCATATGTCTCACCCACCCTTTCCCGTCTACTATGCACACGTATGCGTACATAATAAAGTTAACACAATAATTTTATGCAGATGTTTTTCTGGAATGTATCTGTTCATATTCTACATACTTTACATGTATAATATGTAAAAAAGGTAAATATACTAGTTTTATTACATATTCTAAATATTTGACGTATTTTACACACTTTTCTACGTGTAATGTAGAAAATAATTTTCTACGTGTAAAGTTACAACCCTGGTCCTAATATAATCTATACTAACATTATCGATAAATTACATATTTTTGGACACTGATTTTATTGTGGACATCTTTATGTATATTTATTATTTACCGCTCAGACATTGTTTTTTGAAGTAAAATAAATATGGATATACGGAAATTTCTGAAAAAACATCCGAAGGGCCAAAAAATAAACGTTAAACACCAAGACAGAACCAATAGCCAGTACTTTGCAAACAGCTGATAACTTTTCTGAAAGTGACCATGAAAATTATGATTTGGAAAATTTTATAGATAACAATAATGTAATAGATAAAGTGAAATACAAGCTTTTAACCAACTCGTATAAAACACCCTTTGAATATAACTATAAAAAATATGTTCCGGAAGGAAAACGATGTTTTAGGCTGGAATGGCTTGAACAATATAATTGGTTAACTTATTTAGAGAAATTAAAAGGAGCTTTTTGTAAAACCTGTGTAGTTTTTCGGCCCGTAGTTAAAAAGCGACTTTCAGGGGCTTTTATCGTGAAAGAATTCAAAAACTACAAAGATTTCCACGAGTCTGCTAGGACAACATGAAGTCAGAATGGCATCAAAACGGCCAGGCAAGCAACTTTACAAAAATAATATCTGGAAAAGCTAATACAATAACTGAACAGGTAAATACGACCGAGCGAGAACTTATTGAAAATAACAGAAAAAAATTGATTCCCATTGTTTCGACAATACTCTTTTGTGAAAGTCATGATATCGGATTGCGTGGTAAAGAATCAGACGGTGAAAACTTCAAAGATTTACTAAAATTTAGAGTTGAAAACGAGAATGTCATTCTTGACGATCATCGTAAAACATGCCACAAAAAAGCGAAATATACATCACACCAAATACAAAATGAACTTATAAATATCACTGGCAAAGTAATAAGAAAATATATAGTGGAAGAGGTGAAGAAAAGAGAAGGGTTTTCGTTATTGGCAGATGAAACTGCATTTTGGGAAAGGAACTTTTTCGTTAGGTGTTAGATATGTTGACAAAGACAACAATATTAAAGAGAAATTTCTAGGGTTTACAGATTTAAAATAAATGACGACGGAAGGAATTTCCGAAACAATATTTTCGGCAGCTACGAAATACTCTGTAAATTTAAATAAATTTGTAGGTGTTGATTGGTGTTCTACGATGTCTCGCAAGGAAAACACAGTTTAAAAACTCATACGTGATTAATATATCCTAAAGCTACATTTCATCATTGTGCATCCTACAAATTAAATTTGGTCGTTAATGACCGCAATTCTGTTAGACAAATACAGAACACTGTAAGTACAATTAAAGAAGTAATAATTTTTTTTAGAAAAAGTCCTAAACAAAGACAGCTAGTTCTAAACATACCAGTTTTGTGTAAAATACAAATCCATTAGGCTGTTCACAGAAAATTTTATTTTTATTAATAATACGTTAAATAAGCTATCAAATAATCAAGACTTTAATTCACAGCCTCGTGCAAAAGCTTGTCAGTTATTTAGTTCCACGTCATCGCCTCAATGCATTATATGCTTGTCTATTGTATGAAAATACTCTGCTCAATTGGAACCGGTGACAAATAAGTTACATGGAACAACGGTAGACCTGTTGCCAGTGAAAAACCATATTTAGGATTTAACAAATATTTTCAAAAAAGATCGAAGTAATCATTTCACAATATTTAAAAAAAGTCAAAGCATAGGAAAAGAATTTGATATAGATATCAAAATTCCAAGAATCGCTGCTAGACAGATACATAGAACAAATATTGCGAGCAACACGGCAGAAGAGTACTTCAGAGCATCCATTTTCATTCCATATTTAGATTCCCCAATATCATCCTTAACGTTGAGATTCTCAGAAGACACAAGTGTGGCATTTTCCATTTCCAATTTACTTCCTATGCTCATAGAGCTAGAAGAAATCTACAATTTTATCCATGTCTCAGCCCGCTGATTTTTTTGTGACGCCTCCGATAAATTATTGAAAATCGATGTTTCATACCTGTTTATTTAATAAACGGTAGACGATAAAACATGCTTGTTTAGGCATAATTATTTATGAAAAATAGTAAATTTTTTTGTTCACTTCCGCTGTAGTTGTACAACAGTTTCAAAAGTATCGGAAAATCCTACGCTAATTTGTCGGAATCAGTTAAAAACTGAAACAAATTGATCTCCAGTTCCCTAAACTAAGTGTTTTCCTGCCTGTACATTCTGGCTGTATAAGCTATATTGTAAGCTTTTAAATTCTTTACTTTAAAAATTTTGACATTTTTTCTATTGGGGAACTACAAGTGTAATAAATTAAAAGAAAATATACTTTACCATATGAAAGTTTACCGAATCCTATTGCAATTGCCTTAGCGTTAGGAATATTGTATTCGGTATTGAGACATGCTGGACGAACGTACGGTGTAAATTTTACTGGGTGAACTAATTTTAGCAATGCAATGTCATTATACTTCAAAGGAGGTTTATAATTGGGGTGAGGAATTCTGGCAGATACAAATACTTCTTGAAGATTCTCTTCTACGGCGAAGTCATTAATTCCCAGTTTAACTTTCTGAGCTGGACCTCTAAAAATATGATGAAATTAACATATCACAAAATACTGTTATATTGCTGAAGTCTAATACATAATACAAAAAAGCATCAGCGAAAAAATTATAAGTAAAGGTAAGGAAATATACCAAGCATAAACGAAAAATAAATCACCCTTTTTTATGCGGTTATTTGTTAATGTAAACAAATGAAATTTGAAGTGATTCACATAAATTTCAGTTAGTTGATATAATTTTCAATTTTGTTGCGCTTTCGATTTCCCCGGAAATTGTTATTGAGCTAAAATTATTTTTACGTCAAAGCGCCATGACTTGCATAAAATGGTTCCTATAAAGTGACATATTAATAAAATATAAAACTCCTAATTTAATTGTTGTCAGTTATGTGCGAGAGGTTAAAGTTATCAAAAAATGTTTTTTTAACTCGAATTTTTTAAATGAAATAATATCAGCAAGTTATGGGTATGTATTACACAAATAGCTTCAAATTGCTGTTTTATTAAAACTCAAAGAGCCGATATAGTTCCATAAAAAAAGCGATTTTTGTCAAAAAAATCTTTTTTTTAGTAACATTAACCTCTTACACAGAAAAAAGCTTTTACGATTTTTTATTTTTAAATAACATTTTACTCTATAGGGACCATTTTACAGGTTTGTTCATATCTAAAGAAGGAGAAAAAATTGATAATCTCCGAAACGTAATAAAAAAACTACCTTCAATGTTTTTGTGTTTGTTTACGTGACCCTCAATCCCAAGAATGTAGTCTAATCTTTTAACCTGCAATATTTACTTTTTCGGCTAACTGAAAAAAGCGTAGAAAGAACACCGTTTTAACTCGGACGTCGAGGTAAAAATCACCGTCACAAAGCTGTTGTACAGGATGTATATATGATTTAACAAAACAGTAGAAGTCGTATCTTTGCGCCAGGGGTAATTTTTTGTTTCAGTAAGAAGAATTTGACAAACGTGTTTCATTTGAAGCACACTCGTATGAACAGTAAAATTATATAAACATGAAATATTTCTACGTGTTGTTATTTATCTAAATATAAAAAAGAAAAGAGAATATACTCTTAGATAAATTCTAACGGTGTAAATAGAGTGATAAATTTGTAAAAACATTATTAACTATTCACTCAGCTACAAACTTTCGCATCCTTTGTTTTCAAATCTCTAGAAATTTAAAACCTACTTTTCTCTGCTGTTTAAGCAATGAGCCGCTGTAAGGACAAATTGTTCGCTGATCAAAGCTCCTCCACATTGCCAAGCTAATTCGGAATTAGCCGATAATCCAAATCCTACTACAGCCTAAAAGAAAAAGAAAAATACAACTTGTATATAAAATAGTTAATTGTATTATACTTTTAGCATTATATTAGAAGATAAGGTTTAAGTAAGCAGCCCTTGATAATAATTTATATACTGGAAACACAGTATACGTAACCTTCAAAATATCGGATGAGGGGTTTGAAGGGTCTTAGTATGTAAACAACTGTTAGCATTACAATTATCTTTAACTGCTGAATGTTATTAACTGGTGAATATTATTTCTAATCAGATTCTGTAGTTTAGTTTAGTTTATTATTACATACAAATTACCTTTAAAATTACAACCACAAACTAAAATCTAAAATAATAATAATAAAAATAATCATCAAAGAATAATTACAAAAGTAATGTTTTCTAATTTGCGGTGGGAAATGTTGCAAAGCAACAAATTGGTATTTGAGTGTAAAAGGAACTCATAAACCAAGTATCAGCAATCACTACCGGCCTCCATGCACAACACGCCAAACAGCCCGTTATGCAATGTAAATAATAAACAGAGATTTCCATTTGACGAGTTCTAAGAAGATCGAAGCATGTAGTGATCTATCCCAGCTATAGTTAAAAACCAAATGTATCTTTCTTAAATATAAAATAATAATAAATATTTATACAGTGTTCAAAGTTGCAACCGAATGAAACTCCTGCACCAAGTAATAACACTTTCCATAAGCATAGTTAACTGAAACTACACAATGATGTTACCATGTTGTCTTGTATTTGCATTTTGACTAAGGGCAAAAAAGAATTTTTACTTTTCTATACTTTCAGTATAGGAAAGTATTGATTTTTTTAATGTACGAAATCGAGATTTTGGCGGAAATACCTGTTCGAACTCCAGGAACACAAAAAGTGATTTTAAAAAATGTGTATTTGTGGGTGAGTGAGTGGGTATGTGGTTGGGTATGTGTGTGGTGCATCATAACTACCGAACGGATGGTCGGATTTTGATGAGCTTTGGAATCTAGAGGTATATCACCAACAAAACAAGCATTTGAAAAATCAGAAACCAGAAGCGGAAGTTAGACATGTTTTTCGGGTAACGTTATTTTCGGAAACCAAATTTTATAAATTAAAAAACGAAACCCAATAAAAGACTTTAAGGCAAACCGAAACGCTTTGTTCTCCGAATTTTCTAGTTTTAAAATGGCGGTTGCTGCAGTTTTTTTTAGAATATCGATTTTAGCGCCTTATTACTCAAAAAACAAGTTGACAAATCGGGTTCCAATATTTTATCGTAAAAGCCCTATAAAGACACAATGTTACTGTGCAGAAAATGTTTCTAAAAGTTAATATTAAACAATTGGCAACGTCATTCTTTTTTGTAAATTGTGAATATGCCAATTTTCTAAAATTTTGGACATTTTCGAAAAATTACTTCTCGAAAACTGCGCACACCATTTTTTCTAAACTTTCTCAGGCAATAAAGCTTTCAATTAACTACAAATCTATTTTTTACTAATTTTCTAAATTTTACTCTAATGCCTTCCAGGACTTTTTGATTAATTATTTATTCAAAAACGCGAACGCCAGTCGTTATAAACAGTTTGAGAGCCTATTTAAAGTAGTTTATTGGGAGTAACAAGAACTTTTAACCATAATAAAAATTAGGAAACAAAACATCCTTTTTTGTAAGCTTATAAGCTAAATAAAGATGAGGTATAATTTGGCTTGTGTCTAGCTCGAAAATTTCTCTCTAACGCCTTCTATGAATTTTTGAAAAGTTTGAATTTTAACGCCTATTTACTCAAAATGAGTTATCAGATCGGATAAAATTTAATATTAGAATTGCCCTGAAGCTACTACAACTTTTTGCACTACTAAAACTGAAATAAAGAAATATCAAAATTTTGATGTTTTCAAAAACATACTGCTCAAAAACTGACCACATAATTTTTTTTAAGTTATATAATAAACGGAGACCACGGACCAATAATAATTTTCTGTGGAGGTTAACTTGCTCATGAGTGACAGTAGAATAAAGTTCTTAAATTAATATTAACGTCAGGCAATATTTGGGGAAGGGAGTTAATTTTCTTCCTCTCATTTTATTTTTGGTGAACGAATTTGCCCTTCCGTTTATGGGTTTTTTTAATTTTATAGTTTTTTCCAAATAATCAAAAAAAATCCACCTTTTCACAGAAAACTTGGAAAAAGTTCAGCATACTATCAGTTTACTTTACATAACCACTAACTCTTTCTCTCTGACTTTCATGCGTTGACCGTCTTTCGGTGCGTGACCAAAGTACAGACAAAGCCAGTGGCAGTTCGTCTTATTAGGCAGAATAGGCAGTGCCTACCCAATACTTTTCCAAAAAATATCAAATTAATTCTAACTTTCAATAAAAAAAGTTACCCAGTTTTTGCTGTTTAACACCACCGAGTAACATTAAAAATTAGACGCTAAATAAATAGGCCGTTGCCTTTAAACACGGTTTCACAAACGCGAAGGCCGAGCTAACTTGGCTTTAAACAAAGGTTTACGTTTTCAAACTAAAGTGCATAATAGCTTTGATTATATACCTTTATAAATACGCAACCAATGTAATTCGTTTACGCTTAAGTTGAAGACGACTACACTAAGGGGCGCTGTGCGCCATGCGTCTAGTTTATACTAAGTTCTACGTCGCATACCTGCTACTGTTGGAAACGTACGTCATTTAGCATTCTTTGGGTAGGTACTTTAAACTTGACCTAAGTCAACAAAGAATAGAAACACATGTGTTAACACTTAAAATCAGGGCGGAGAAGACAATTCTAGAAATGCGTAATTGTACATCTTTAGGTTTTAGCTTTGATTATAAAGGGTATAGTCAATGGTTTTAGGTTTATTTGTAAACTCCTGAAGATAACCGAGATGGTTGAAACTCGAGTCGAGTAAATAAAAACCAACAAATTGTGAAACAATTACCAAGTGTTTTATTTTATTAATAAACTATTAATTTTTAATAGTTAAATATGTATCTTCAGTTCGTTTAGAGCAATCTTTTCGTGCAATAGTAATTTTTAACGTGTTTGTGTATGAACTTTTTAATTTTTTTATTTAACATGGGTATACGTGGGAATAAATGTTCTTATCATGGATGCAAAAACTGCCAGCTGATCCATCCGGGCATAAAAATGTTTTCGTTTCCAATGAAAAATGAAGAAAGATGTGAGCAGTGGGTATTAAACGCAGGTATGTGTTACCATTTGATCAATGGTATAATTATATTTGACAAATAAAAAATTCTTAAAACTAAATTTACTTCCCAAAAGCTAATTATTTAACGAATTTTCCTCAATTAATCCACTTTTTTTGGGAATTTTAAAGTAAAACTTACGCCACCGTCCCGCAGTTAGAAAATTTACTAGATATAATCGTAAAAATGAATTAAAATTGCAGATAATTCATCGCTAGTGGGATTATCGGCGGAAAAGTTAAAAAATAAAACCATCTGTGTGCAACATTTTTCCGAAAAAAGTTTTATAAACGCAAATAAACACAGATTAGTTCATGACGCTGTTCCTTTGATATGTGCATCATCAACTGATATTTCAAGCCCGGCAGCCATCAATTGTCATGCGTCAACTTCATATTTACAGTGAGATTTAGAAACTACAGCTACCAATCAATCAACCATCTTAGATGACCAAAATTGGCTTCCGGTTGCAAAGCAGGGAAGAACATATTCTTCTACAACTACGTGGATGCTCACTTCCAAACTCGAAAACACTAAACCATCGGAGCTAATAAAAAACCAGGAACAAATCAATTTTGCAATAGGTTCGCCCACTAAAATTAAGCCGCCCCCTAAAAAACAAAATCTAAAGCGGAGACGTGTTATTTAAAAAAATGCCATAACATCTAGAGAATACAAGTTAATGAAAATTATAAAAACAGAGAAAAAATCTAAAATCAAAAAATGTTATAATACATAGGTTACGTGAAAATTTATCAACTGCGACAACAAAAAGCCCTCTATTTTTTCAGGATCATGAGAAAAGGCAGAAGTGGAGCAAAGATACAAAACAGGCTGCAATAGCTTTGTACTATACTTCACCTGCAGCGTATAAAAATTTGAAACGCCAAAATGTTATTTTACCGAGTGTACGAACTATTCAACATTGGCTGAAAACAATTGATATATATCCAGGTTTTTCAGATATTATTTTTAATATTTTAAAACAAAAAACGATCGGTATGCCTTTCCTGTCAAAAAATTGTGTGCTTTTACTTGATGAAATGTCAATAAAAAAAGGTCTAGAGTACAATAAAAGTAAAGATATTATTGAGGGTTTTCAAGATTTAGGTTCATTGGGGCGTACAGATAAATTTGCAACTCATGTTTTAGTTTTAATTTAATTTAATTAATTTTAATTAAAAATTTAAAAAATTAAAATTATTTTTCTAGATTCCAGCATCCAGGTAAGAATTCTTTCAATTAAAACAACTGGTGCCAAAATTGTAAATTCATAATGAAAATCTGTGGAATATCTCGGCAAAAACTTTATCGGTAAAAACACCTCTAAAAGTATCCATCCCTTAGGCCTTAACCTTAGCCTTAAGTAGGTAGTAAACATCTTTAATTTTCATGTTGACCAGACAGACCTTTTAACAGAATAACCAATCGACCAACATATTCTTATTTAAGAGTGTTGTGTATAACTTGCTTGGTTGACTGCTTTCTAGATCTTTCAGTACAAACAGTGCCAACTGTCGCTCTCGTCTACTACTATTTCTTCTTCTAAGTACATTCTTCTAACGAAAATTAGCGATCATCATTGCTATCTGTACTTTCGAGCGGCTGCTCTAAAGAGGTCCCCTGTATTTTTCCCGTACCATTCTCAGAGGTTCTTAAGCCACGAAGTCTTCCTTCTACCTGGACGTCTTTTTCCTTCGACTTTCCCTTGCATCACAAGTTGGAGAATTCTATACTTTTCATTTCTCAACACGTGTGCAAAATATTGTAATTATCGGGTTTTAACCTTGCGTAGGATCTCTGTTTGTTTACCAATTCTTTCTAATACTTCGGTGTTTCTTACTCTTTCGGTCCATGATAGTTTTAAGATTCGTCTATATACCCACTTTTCTAAGGCCTCCAATTTGCTACTCAGTTTCTTTGTCAGTGTCCATCCCTCTACACCGTATAGGAGGACTGAGAACACATAACATTGCGCCATTCGGACTCTAAGTTTAAGGTTTATGTTGCGGTTGCTTAGTAGTGGTCTCATTTTGCAGAATGCACTGCGAGCGGTCTCTATCCTTACTTTAATCTCTTGGGTTATGTCCCATTTATCGTTTACCCAGCAACCAAGGTACTTATACTGATGCACTTGTTCTATAGTCTCATTGTCAAGTTGAATTTGTATGTTGTTGATCAATGGTGCTTTAGCAATGATCATGTATTTGATCTTTAAAACATTCATGTTGAGACCCATGTCCTTGCTAGCGTTGTGTACTTTGGACAGCAGGATTTGTAGGTTTTCTATAGAGTCAGTTAGTAAGGCAGTGTCATCGGCATACCGTATGTTGTTGATTATCTCCCCGTTAATTATTATGCCTTCTTAGCTTTCATTCAGAGCTTCTGTTAGTATTTCCTCTGAATAGAGGTTAAAGAGTATTGGTGAGAGCACACAACCCTGACCTACTCCCCTTTTAATTTCTATATCTTCTGTGGTTTCATTTTCTACTCTGACGTTAGCTGTTTGATGCCAGTATAGGTTTGTGATAATCTTGATGTCTTTATCATCTAATCCTACCTTCCTCATAACCTGTATAAGTTTTTGATGTTTTATTCGGTCGAATGCCTTTTCGTAGTCAATATACGCTTTATATACATCTTTATTTATATCTATACATCCTTGTACAAGGACTTACATACAGAATAATGCGTCTCTAGTGCCTAGACCATTTCTGAACCCGAACTGTGTTTCACTTATATATTCCTCGCAGTTTTTGTTAATCCGCTTATGTAGTATTTTTAAGAATAGCTTCAGTACGTTGCTCATTAAACTTATCGTCCAGTAATCTTTGCATAATTTAGCATTTGGTTTTTTTGGTAGAGTCACGAATGTTCATTTCAACCACTCTTGGGGTATATGTCCGGTAGCATATATATTTCAAGAAATGTAATAATACGGAAACGTTGCGGGTCTATAAGGGTACCTATAGTCAATGATAATAGCAAACTCAAACTTGATAGGGGTTTTATGCGTAGATTAATTAATTTAACAACAGGTATTGGTAAATTGAAGTTACCGTAATGTTTTTACTTGTTAATCTTAATGTTAAATAATTTTTGCCATTGCCTACTTAAATTTTGAACACACAGAACGCAACTGCACACTTTCTGTGTTTGTAGTCAGTAATTGAATGAATGAAAATATTCTCTCTAAGTTTATACTACTATTTTTATATGAAAGCTTTATTATTATGTAATATGTTCTTATATTATTACTATTATGCAGCTGTACTCTAGGTACAGTGGTAAGGGTAGAGAGGTGTAATTGTAGTAGATGTTGAGCCGTAACACAATATTAATAAGACACTTATGAATATATAACTGATAAGTAATAATATCTAAAGTATAGGAAAGTCCAGGCAAAGTGCTTCGTTTATTTTTATGTTTATGAAGATAAGAGAGACTTTTTCGGTATGTAGGTGCAAAGTAAAGTTAAAATATTCAAGGACAGGAATAAATCTTTACACACTCTACCCTGGGTGTATTCCTTCGTGTATGTTAGATGGAAGGTAATAATTCTAGTAGTTAACACCCCAGTAATTTATATTAACAAAATTCTACACGATTGACGTTTACTTGATTAAGTGATTATGTGTAACGCTGCCTTTGATCTAAAAATATTCGATGTGTATATGAGGATAAACTGCAAAACAAAATTGCATAACGCATTAATACCATAAATAATGTTGACGTAATATACCGTCACAATTTGTCGCAGTGGATACTATAGCTGTATGGTTGCTCAGATTAAATGGTTTTAAGAAGCCTATAATGAACATCAACTATGTTAGGTTCCCAACTTAAAAGTTGTTGGCAAAGACACCCGCATACACGTGGACGTAACTAAGGATAGTCACAGGCCCGCCTAGAAATTAGCTTGGCCCACGCTTCTGCCCACCCTGTAAGCAGCCGATCAAATTATTGATCAACTAGAAAAACATTTAAAACTGTAAGTCCATTGAACGAACATTGGTTAAAACATATGAAGTTGGAACTCATAGTCATAAATATAATCGAAAATGGGCCTAAAATACTTTATGGATTTTTAAAATTTAGTTTGGTTTATTCAATCAATCGCACGAGTCTAATTTGCTAATAAAATGCGTCGAGGAGCCATATACAAGATTATATTTCGAAAATTAGTAAAAAACGAAAATTCGACTAGATGTAGATACAAACGGAACAAAATGAGTAGCGAAAGACTAAACTGCTTTGCAGTTAAAACCAACAGACATGCCACTACTAAATACATAGACAACAAACTACATCATAATAAAAAAAATAACTTCAACTTTTTAGTGAGTTTATTATTAGGAATTTATTAAAAATTTTTGGTGTGCATATGTTTCGAAGGGTGCTCTACAACCTGGCGCAGTCAGTTTTTTGATTGGACGTCAAATGTCAAAATAGCGATTTTCAACTGTTTATTTTTAAATGGAATGGTACGACTTTTTTTTGGCTTAAACGATGCTGTATGATGTTTACAATATGATCCTTACAGAATTTTTCATAATTTTTATGATTCGGCTGTAAAATAAGCATTCATTATGTTAGTCTAGTAGGCCGGTACGTACGCAGGCGTCACCATGTTTTTGCGTAAAATAAGTAAACTTTTGATGAAACAATTGCTTGTAAGTAAACATTTCTACTTCTTCGAGTTTCTTGTTGAATAAAAACTAATTAGTTTTTTATTTAAATTTTGTTTAGTTTATAGTCTTATAGTTTTCATTCGATGTTATCCTAATATTGAAGTAACTATTATTTAATGTAATCTAAATACCTGAGTTTCTGCTTTTTTATGTTTATTAAAATAATGATTTCACTATGCATACTGACAACCTTTAAATCGTTTTGTGCAAATACATCATAGGTCTTGGCCTACTAGACTAACATAATAAATGCATATTTTACGGCTGAATCGTGAAAATTGGGAAAAAATTTAGTAAGGATCATATTGTAAACATCATACAGCATCGTTTAAGCCAAAAAAAGTCGTACCATTCCATTTAAAAATAAACAGTTGAAAATCGCTATTTTGACATTTGACGTCCAATCAAAAAACTAACTGCGCCAGGTTGTAGAGCACCCTTCGAAACATATGCACACCAAAAATTTTTAATAAATTCCTAATAATAAACTCACTAAAAAAAAGGCGTATAGCTTGACTCAGCCTGTATATATCTTAACTTTTATACGTATTTTGATGTGTTTACGCTCATTATCACACACAAGATTAAAAGTAAATAATTGATGTTCCTATAGGTACAGTAGACCTTCTTGACTTGATCTTGTCTCTCCATGTCTCCATGTCGACAGATGACTTGATTTCTCATTCAAAAACGTCCAAAAACGGCGAAGAGATCAATTTACTCATTTATTAAAGGTACAGATTTTAAATGTTTGTGAATTTCAAATGCATTAAGTATATCTCATTTACGTTTTTCACACTAAACTGTGAACATTTTACAGTGTTATTACTTATTAGGCATTAAACGAGTGTGTTATAATAAGCGTTTGGCGTAATTTGATTTATGCGAGTGTTTATATTTGTAAAAATTTGTGTTCTTTGTACCTAATAGTAAAATTTGTTATTGTCTAGCCTATATACGATAAACCAATTTACAGTGGGAGCACTTTAATTTGTAAATACACGATTTTAGTAAATTATCTGTTTTTCCTTTAGATTTGGACATACTGGTAAAAATGTTTTTAGTTGTTTTAAAATTGTAACGGAATCGAAGCGTATGCCATGTTTTGGCGGTAAATCGCAACACTTTGGATTTTAATACGACATAGAAGCTATCTTTATTAAGACGTCTCTACACATACTTTGAAACATTCTTCTTCTTCTTCTTCTTTTTGAAGTGCCATACCCTACAGGTCGTTGGCGAGAGGATCAACGCCACATTTGAAGGCTACTATAATAAAAGTAATTTCATGTGTTCAACGTAGTTGTATATTCCTGTAATTAATTATTAAATTTACAGTATCAATTTTGAAGTCGTTGGGCACCTTCAACTGCATTGCATAACAAATAACTGTTGATGCGGAATACTACAACAGGACATTTTAGTTCAAACCTGTAATGTATAACTGTTGGAGTCTAATACGATTTGTTAGGCAATCTATTTTTTGTTATTAGGCCAACAAACCCGATTTGTGTTCTGCCAGAAAAGATGCTGTAGGTGTATATTACAAATGCATATTGTGCGACCTTGTTCGGTAAATTACTGAAACAATGATCGATAACTTCAAAAGTGTAGGTTTTGTTTCCTTATTTTTAATAAAACAGTGTCAGTTATTACACCAACAAGCATTCACAATTAGTATTTGCTTTTCATATT
Organism: Ctenicera cuprea; assembly: GCA_958336395.1. NCBI lineage: Eukaryota > Metazoa > Arthropoda > Insecta > Coleoptera > Elateridae > Ctenicera > Ctenicera cuprea. Next base: position 57,909,267 of record OY284490.1, read on the forward strand.
GTTTGTTTATGACAGCGACTTTTGCTGACTTAATTTTCGTTGTTAATTATTATTAAACGCGTTGGGAACTGCCCTACTTTAACTTTACTTTATTCGTACGTTAATAAATTATTTGTGATACCCTACAGTAAATATACAGGATATTCCAAAAACGAGTACTGCTTTTTTTGTTAATATTAAAAACCCGACTCTGTATAATATAAACAAATTTTGCATGCAATCAAACTTAGTAAACTTCTATGTTTTACCAGTGTAAAACAACATTTGTTTTAAATTTTTCTTCAGGGCGGCAGGGGGGAGTACTGGTTCCCTTTTGTAAATCATGTTTTCTGTCCATTTTTAAATCTTTTTTTAACGAACCTTGTTTCTTGACAAAAACACACAAAGCGAATGTTTTCGTTAAAAGTCGCTAAATCTAACGGTTTTCGAAATAATTAAATTTTTGTGAAAAATCAAGTATCCACGAAGAGTGTTTCTTTAAGATGTGAAAATAGTTTCTGTAGACTTTTTAGGACAGCTTGTACAGTGTTGTGAAGCAGTCATAGACACTAAAAGAGAGAAATATGTAATTATTCGATCAGATCCAGTGCTATATCGACATTGGATAAACTGGGATTAACGAACAGCAGCTTATGAAAATCACAGGTCACACCAACATATTTCCAACTAGATGTTCACCCTCAGAAAATAGTTGAAAAGACGAGAACCAACGTCACTCTACAAGTACTAAATTTATCAATTTAATTGAGGGCGAAACTTGTGCGGTTAGAACTCTTTCAAAATAAACAGAATTTTTAAAGAGTTGCAGCAACGTCAATTTTATAAATTGTACCATTCATTTTGTTCCAAAATAATGGTTCTGTATGTATGTAAACATTTATGTTATAGATTAACATTTGTTCAAAATAGTCGCTTGTATTGTATTACTAGTAGAATTTTTATTAGTCAGTTTTGACAGGTGAGGTGAATTGAATAGTCAAGAAAAGCAAATCCAGCACAAATAATACATGGTCTTTTGAGCCCGATTTCAAAATAAAACCCTCTAGAGTACAAACGTCATATAATCAAGAAAAAACTGCAGTGGACCAAGGCAAAACTTGCGATTCATGCACAGGTACTTTGAGGAAAAGCACATTTAGTGGAAAACTCAGCAAATTAACGACAGTTCTACAGATTTAAGCAGACAAGAAAAGCATTACAAACAAGGAATTAGGAATTAATAGTTTTGCAAAAAACAAGTCGGGTTAGTCTTTGATTCCTTGTTCTGTTATTACATATTATTTCAAATTGCTTCAATTTGAATATTTAGCAAAAAAGCAAAACACGACGGATCAGAGAAACAACCTTATTGAATCGAAAGCGCAGTTCAATATAATGTAAAATTGCGATTTTCAAAAATTACATTAAGGATTTGAGCAGCTCCCTAGGTGACGATCCAAAACTACCTATTCAATCGTTACCGCTACCGGCAATGTAAGTACGCCATACATCCATGGCTACACGAGATGAAAGTGCATCATAACATTTGTTTATTCGGTTACACTTGACGACGAAACTTTATAGTGTCACTTGCGTTCCTAGGAAAATAATAGTAACAGCACAAACTTAGAAAAACAATAGAGTGAGTATGATTTCTCAAATATGTGTACCCAAGTTGGCCATCTTACGAGTCTCGTACTCCCCTCGCAGCAAATTGCTTTCCCTTAAAACAAGCTAAATATTTTATTTCTTTACCATATGCCAAATATTAATTCGTTAACTCAACTTTTTGTACGCACCTACAAAAAGTGTAAGAAGTACATTGCGTAATAATAGTTAACTAGACAATATGTGGTTGCTGATTACATAACCATGTTTGACAATTTGACATATCAACTATAGTTTGTGTCTCAGCTAATTTTTGTTACCAATCTGTTCAAGAAGGCAATCTCTAGAAACTTATTGCACTTAAAACAGACTAAACGAGACTCATAAGATTGCTGTACATTTTTTGGAGTGGGGACTAAATGTATACTCACTTTATTGTTTTCCAGGTTTGTGAGTAATATCGATTATAGCAACAGGTATAGCTAACTTACAAAATATAAATAATTAAATAAAATATGCCAAAATTATAAACAAAACAAATAAATTTAAAATTACTTTTAAAACAACAAAAAATATTTTAAACACTTTGTTGATTGCTAAAGAAAAACAGACAATTTTCTAAAATCAAGCATCTACAAATTAAATTGCACGCACTGTAATTCGGTTTATATAGGACAAACAATTAGAAATTTCGATGTTAGGTACAAGGAACACGTACACTGTTACAAGTATAAACACTCCCATAAATCCAATAATGCTAAACACTTATTAGAACACAATCATTCAATGACATCTAATAACACTATTAAATGTTTACACTTTTTTGGTGATAAACGTAAGTTTGATATACTAGAAGCATTTGAAATTTATCAACATTTAAAATCTGTACCTTTAATAAACGAACAAATTGATCTTCTAAATTCACCATTATTGGACGTTTTGAAATAAAAAATCAAGTTATCTGGCGCTGATATAGAAAACCAAGATCAAGTTAGAAAGATTTATTATTTCTATAGCAACACCAACAGTTGACTTTTAATCTTGCTTTTGATAACGACGTGTAAACACGTTGAAATACGTATAAGGCTAAAATAAAAAACCTGTTGAAGTTAAGAATCGTTTTATTTACAATAAATCGATTATTAAGTTTGTAGACGAATTCTAAACAATTCGCTATAGATGTAATTAAAACCTCAATAGCTGATAAGCAATTATCAATGAAAAAATTGGTGCCCGTGAAAATTGTGCAAATGGGTATCCGGCACTCCGTAATAATCACTCGAAACGAAAACCCATCCGACAAAAATCACTTTAGTAAAAATCACTCCTGTAAATTATCACTCCTGTAAATTATCACTCCTGTAAGTAATCACTCGCATAATAAATCAAGCAAAAAGAATCAATAGAGATCGGAATTTTATGAAATTTCATATTCTTCAATAATACTTGGATTGCCTCGAAGCTTTAGATTTTCACGTGGCATACATTACATACAGAGCCTACTTAGAGTAGGCTCTGATACATAGCACGCGGGTTTAATAGGTGCAAAAAATCACTGGGATAACTATCCATATTAGGTCAATAAAAGGTCATTGTAGGTTTTATAGTCATATATATTTATTATTGCAGTCTAGAAAATAATATTAAGAATAATTAATTAATTAGTATTACCAAAGTTACAATTGTGGATTAAGATTAAGTCCGCATTATATACAAGGGAGAAATTCAGCTGCACAAAAAAAGTGTATCGAGATGTTATCACTAGACTCCGAAATAGTGTACAGAGATATGAGTCAGCTGATAAAAGCACCTTCTTACTTATAACTTAAATTTCAGCGTTTAGTATGTAGCTATATAATATGTATGTATAATATTTGTATCATTTATATTTTTAAATAAATTCCCTTGATAACATAATTATATATTTTTTGCGTGATTTACTATTCTGGATTCTGGATTTGGAATTTGGGAGTGTGAGTTACCTCACGCGCACTTAGGACACAATAGGTGGGCCCATTGTACTACCTCCCCAGCAGCTCTCCACATTGGACGTCACTCAAGCCATCCAACCTTTTGGATGTACTTGAGGACATCCGCAGTTGGAGTGTTGCTGATTTCGGCCATGTTAGGCCAAAAGTCCCCCAGCAGGATCCTCTGGTTGTTGCGAGAGCTGGGCAGTGACATAGGACATGTGCATGTGTTGCTTTAGGGTGCAGTGTCCAGATAAGATACCCACAACTAGTCGTAAGTTCTTTCGGGACAGTTGCACACAGTATTTGGCTGTTTTTGACGAGGGTGCCGTAATAGCAGCCCTTGCTTGACGACAGCTTTGAGTGTTAACTCATCTTCGTGTGAAGCTTTTTAAGGTTTCTTGGTATAGCATATAGCTTAATGTCTTCAGGGATATGGGAATTACGGGTTCTGGCCCCCAGAGAGGTTGTCCGGAGGGCAGTCTCGCAATCTCATTAGCCTTTTCGTTGCCGTAGGTTCCGTCATGTCCTTTCACCCATACAAGGGAGACGGCATTATCTTTTGAGATATCGTCGAGAGCTTCACGACACCGCAGTACCACTTCTGAGGTGATTTTGCAACTGCCTAGGGCTAGTAAAGCGGCTCTGCTATCGCTGTAGATACCAATACGTTGGTTCTTGATTTCTCGTTCAAGAATTGCATTTGCACCGTGCATTATTCCCACTACCTCCGCTTGGAAGACAGTGGCAATTTTGGCTAGTGGTATACTCTGGCATAGGTTTAGATCATAGGGGAAAATTCCGGCACCCGTTCCATGCTTTGTTTTAGATCCATCAGTGATTTACTATGCGAGCGATTATATACAGGAATGATTATTATCTACAGTAGTGATTCTTACTAAAGTGATTTTTGTCAGAGAGGTTGTCGTTTGAAGCGATTATTGATTGGAGTGGTTTTTGGTGGGAGTGATTTTGACCTAGATCCGTGCAAATGTGTAGAAAATCGTCTAATCGACTGAATGTTTATCTTGAAAGTGGAAAATTATGTAAAGAGGTAGACTACAACAAATGTTCAAAATGGAAGCCACCATTTAGAACACAAGCTTCTGCACGCGAATTACTATCGGTGTTTCTTGCGTTTACCGGCGTGCGTCGTTGACCGATGTGATCATGTTGGCCTATATGAACAAGTTGGCCGATATGAACATAAACTGCTGTTGGTCGATCTGAACAAGTTGGCCGTTGTGATCACGTAAAAATGGCCGATATGAACAAAAACATTTCTACGAAAAATTTACAGATATGTGGGAACGAACGACATTTTCCAAACAAAATCGATAGAACGTTCAGTATGTTTGGAGTCTCTGCGCACAATTTTTACTAAGTCAAATAACATATTTTATACTAGGAGTATTATCACCCACAATAATCGTAGTTATTAGATATAATTACCATATGTGGAAATTCTTTTTCCGGGGCATGCACTCCTCCAACTACGAGAGGAACTTCAACAATTCCACATTCGGATACAAAATGGTTACCAGGATTTGGTAACAATACTGGAGTGTCCTGTTGAGAAAACACCGCCTTGGCATATTCTTCACATTCTAAAACACAATTTTAAATATTACGATCTTAATAAAACTTTTGTTAATAATCTAGCTAAAACATTTTTTTAAACGTATATATGTTTATTTTTACTGCAAATTATGAAACATTTATTAAAACGATATAAGTTCAAATTATAATTACATACACCAACAAATATTCTATCACAGATTACTTTCAACTCCGCCTGCAACATCGCTCGGTGGATTGAGTAGCCTAGCGGTGTTGTTGCCGATCCCAAGCCCGGATAAAGGAGGAGGGATATCTACAAATCGGGCTAGCAACCCACTTGTAGACAATGGCGTTTACAAGGGGCGGGGGTAATGGAAGTAATTACCCCCCCCCCCCCCCCCCCCCAACAGCAACAAATACAAATTAGCCATTGCCAAATTTACAAGAGCACAGAAACTCACAACGGGCAATTTTAAACGAGCGAGGTCGAGTTGGGCTTCATACCTGAGACAATCCCTTTGCAAGAAAGAGGCATCGATAATCTTCGGGGCGAGTTGGGCCCCAGAAATTCGTATAATTTCTTTAATCAAGTGAATCCGCTTATTGTCCCTTCTTCAATCTCATTTTCACTTTTCACAATTACACTTCTAAAACCGATTGGCATGGCAATAAAAATGTCGGTAGAAAAATGCTCCAGTAAAAAATCATCGAAAAAAAATCCTCGGAAATCCTGGAATAAATCTTTACGAAAAAATCCAGTCAAAAACTTTTAGTAATTTGTTTTCAGTTGTTTTAGAATTTTAGTTTTGATAGATTTAGAAATTAAAGTATGCAGTTAAACGGAAACGTTAATATTGTTGTAGTAAACTACACACTTTAAGAAATCTGAGCTAACTTATATAAAATAAAACACAAATAAAAAGTCGATGTTTTAAACTCATCGAAATCGAATTCTGTCAACTGGTCTTAAAAAATTTTGCATACCACAAGCTTCGTTGGCATTTTATCTAACTTGTTTTCCGGGGATTTTTTTTCCGTGGACTTTTTTTCCGTCTTCGTTTTCAGAGACTTTTTTTCGCCTGTCTTTATCCAACAATTTTTTACCAAAGATATTTTTCCGAGGATTTTTTCATGGGAATTTGTTTTTCCGCAAGGTTAATTTTTTAGTACATATCTGTTTTCTGATTTTTTTTGTATTTTGTAAATTTAGTTTTAAGTTTGTTTTTTCGTAGTAATATCAATAAAAGGATTTATAAAGGAGTTGGTTTTTTTTAATCTACACGTTTCTCAACTGCAGTTAAAGATATATCTTCTAGGAACCTGAACTAACGACTTGTAATCCCTGATGTGTTCTCGCGGCGCCCAGTTCGTACGCCCGGATTAGGATCTCAGGTAGACGGGGCCCAACTCGTATCCTCCGTTTTAAACAATTCTAGAAAAGGTAGAAGGAAAATACTTCTAGAATTTTCTTGTTAAAATTTTGCGTAATACCTTAGGTACTTTAAGACTTGCAGACAAAGATTATGTACCTGGCATTGACTGGACATAATCTTGTATTGCACTCGTCCACTCGGGGGCGTCTCGGCTTTTTCTGCTTTGGCATATTTAGTCTGCTAGTGATATTTATCGAGAAAGCTGTGTATGGGTTGTGAGACTGAAAGTGGCAATTGTTGTATATCTAGTAGCGAGAGAGTACCAATTCAATTACAATGTAAGTAACGCATAGATTATACCTACTTAAAAAATTAATATCAAATAAAAAAAATAGAAATGTAGTAACATTTTTACGGGAAAGGAGTATTTATTTAAACTAAATATGTATTTTAATCGTCTTAATTTTATTAATCAGCAAGTTACCAATGTTTTACATATTATTTTAATTTTTAGAAATATGAAACGCGGAACAGATTCAAAAATCGATGCATTTTTTTTCCCCGTAACAAAAAGAGGTCACCTTTTGTTCTGCCCACCACTAGTGGCACTAGTACTAGTAGTGAACCTGTAGCAGCCGCTACTCAACACATGGAGTCTGAGGCAGCAAGTATCTCAAAAGTAGTTCCGTTAATTCAGGAAGTAGTAAATTTAAATCCAAACAAAAACAATGATAATGTACAAAATGATGTAGGTTTTCTCTTCAGAAAGCAAAATGCTTCGGATTATGAAAAACATTTAATTATAACAAGAGATTGGTCACTACCAGCGAATTATAAATTTACGTATTCTCTACATAATAAGAAAGGCAAAGAAATTAAACAATATTTATCTCATAAACATTTAAACAGATTTAATTGGTTAGTTTTCTCGGAAACCCTAAATGGAGTGTTTTGCAAATATTGTGCAGTATTTGCTAACATGGGTGGAGTACACCACGCTACAACTCTAAAAAAATTAGTCCAAGAACCACTTACCCGATTTTCCAAGTTGCTTGGAAGTGACGGAGATTTAGTAAAACATGAGAGTTTCAGATATCACAAGGAAGCAGTTGAATTTGGATTAAATTTTATTAAGTCTTACGGTAATCCACAACATGACATAAGGAATCAACTGGATACACAAAGAAAACAGCAAATACTTGAGAACCGAAATAGATTGAAACCAATTATAGAAACACTAATATTTCTTGGTCGCCATAACATTCCCTTTCGAGGTCATCGAGATTTTGGAAATTTACTGAATGACGAGAATAAGTACGGAATCTAATGAAGGAAATTTCAGGGAGCTGTTAAGGTTTAGGGTTTTATCCGGAGATAATGTCTTAGAAAATCATTTAAAATCTGCTTCCTCAAAAGCAACTTATATTAGCAATACCACTCAAAACGAATTGTTAAACTGTATTTTGAGCGAAATTTTGGATACAATTTTAAACAAAATAAAAGCGTCAAAATTTTACAGTATAATTTTTGACGAAACAACAGATATTTCGCATGTATCTCAAATGTCCCTAATTATAAGATATGTGTGCGAGGGAATTGTGCATGAAGATTTTCTTGGGTTTATTGATTGCCATGCAAAAACTATAATGATTTTATAAAAGAACCCGTTTTAACTGGAAAAATTTTGGGTGCTACAGTACTCAATATTCTAAAAAAAACATGGTTTCGCTTAAACAACTGTGTTGGCATTGGTACAGACGGGTGCAGCGTTATGACATCGGAGCGAGTAGGTGCCGTTTCTGAATTGAAGAGATGCTTAACCAATGCCATAAAATGCCCTTGCTATAAGCACGCGTTAAATCTATCCGTTTCAAAATCATCTAGTGTGCAATCAGTAAGAAACACTATTGGCACCATGAAGGAGGTCATTTCTTTTTTCAGTGCCTCTGCTAAGCGAAGTAATGTATATAAGCATACCACTGAAGGAAAAGAACGCTTACGTGGACTATGCGAGACTCGCTGGGTAGAGAGGCACCAGTCCGTCATGCAATTTAAAAGCGAAATATTGTCCATCATAGAAAGTCTAAGACTGATTAGCCAATGGAATGACCGGGAGTCGGCATCCAGGACAACCATTTTACTAGCTGCGATAGAGCGTCCCGTATTTATTGTAACTTTGTGTGCTCTGTCAAATATATTAGCATTAACTTTATCTTTAAGCCGACTTCTACAAAAGAAACTTTTGGATAAACATAGTGCAGAAGATACCGTCAAAGACACTATCCATTTGCTAGATAAGAAAAGGAGTATGAGCGATAAGTATTTTAACGAAATTTTTCTTGAATCGTCTAACATCATGTCCCGATTAGAATTGGAAATGGCAATACCAAGAATAGCCCCAAAACAAAGAAATAGAGCGAATGTTGAGACTAATTCAGCTGAAGAATATTACAGAATTACTATATATAACTCAATTTTAGACAACGTAATTGAAGACTTAAAGAGTAGATTGAAAAAACCTTATGTATTTTTGATTTAAACATTTGTATTCCTGCCAAAACCATTACACTTAATGATACTGAAATTACATCCAGCCTTAAAAATGTAGTAGATTACATAGAACCATTTTTTGCAAGTATCAATAAGGCTTTACTGAATAACAGGTTAAGTGGAGAAATAAATATGTGGACAACTAAATGGCATAGAATTTCTAAAGAACAAAAAATAATTATTGTTCCTGATACAGCTATACAAGCTTATAATGAATGTGATCAAATACAATACCCAATTATCAAGGATATATTAAAAATATTATGCACTCTTCCAGTTAGTGTTGCAAGTGCGGAAAGAAGTTTCTCCTGTCTGAAACGGTTAAAAACTTGGCTTAGATCAACCATGACCCAATATCGTTTAACTGCACTTGCAATGTTACACATTCATAAAGAAATCTGTTTGGACACAGAAAAAGTAATAGACAGATTTGCAAATGCAAACAGAAAACTGGATTTTGTTTTATAACTTCTTTTATAACCACAAATATGTATTAAAATTATTCTATTTTTGTAAATTAATATTATTCTTATTATAATTATTCATTAGTCATTAGCGTAAAAATGTATTATAATTTTGATGTAGTAAAATGTGTTATTTCAACTGTTTTCGTTTTTTTGGGGAACAGAATTTCTTGAAGATTATCCCCTCCAAGACACTAGTCTGGAACCGTCACTGCTTGTAAATGCAACACAATATTGCTCACAGAAACCAACGGAAAGCTTCGGAACCAGGACGGATGAATGAGTTGACGACACACGCGATAAAGCGGAATAAGAGATTATGGAAAAAGAACATTCTGAGAATTGGTACATGGAATATTATGCCCTGGGCAAGAAGAGACCACGAAATAATTCAGGAACCTAAAGAAAAACAAATAAGGATATGTGCAGTATCAGAAAGAAGGGAAAAGGTATGGTGAAAGTTGCAGATTACATATTTATCTATAGTGGTTTACCAAAAGAAAAACGAGCGCAGTCTGGAGTGGATGTACTATTGCATGAGATTTTTGAGAACAACGTTGAAAAAATCAGTTATGCTAATGATAGAATACTACAGGTTACACTTAAATTTGAAGACTCGACAATACATCTAATTAGTGCATATGCTCCTGATATAACAAAAACTAGAGAAGAAAGAGAAATACTCTATGAGGAACTGCAAACAGAAATTGATAAAGTGACAGATGGAGAAAAGTTGCTTATCTTGGGAGATTTCAATGCAAGAATTGGAAATAACATCTTACCATCAATTACGCAAAGATTTAATAAAAACGTAGAAAATGACAACGATGATTTATTTATATCACATTGTGCAATAAACACTTTAAGAATTAACAATACGTTTTTCGACCTTCCTATGAAGGACAAATATACTTTCAGAAATAGTGGAGGACAAGAATCAGTCAAATACTTGAGGTAAGAACACTGAACTCAGCTGATATAGGCAGTGATCATAGTTAGTGTTATGCAAAATCAGACTCAAAATACCTGTAGTAAAGAAAGCGAAACCCTTAAATGTTGAAAATTTAACATTGAATTTTTCACAAATGAAAGTACAAAAACGCTGTACCAAGACCGACTAAAAGAATAATTGCTACAAAGTACACAACAATACTACACAGCAATTGACGAACAATGGCAACCATCGGAAAAGAATATTTTAGACGCAACTGAAGAAGCAATAGCCCATAGGAAGGTACACATAAACCGTAAAAACACAACACCTTGGTTTACACCAGAAGTGAAAGAAATAGCAAAAAAAAGAAGAAAGCGTACTTACACTTTTTGAAAGATAAATCTCCCGAGAATTGGAATCTGTATATTCAACAACGAAATACAGCAAATGCTAAAATAAAACAAATAAAACAAAATTATTGGGAGCAGTACTCAAAAGAATTAGAACATGATTTCTCTGGAAAACAAAAAGAAAATTTGGATTATATTAAGAAATAACAAAATGGAAATTAAAGATACTGTCCAAACAAATAAAATACCTCTAGAAAAATGGAGTACGTACTTTAAAAGTCTATACAGCCAAACAGATGAGGAAGAAGCAGAAAATATAGGAGATTTAAACGAACTATACCCAGAAGGGATCATGATAAGTATAGAAGAAGTAGCTGACGCGGTAACCTCACTAAGAAATAAAAAGGCCGCCGGTTCAGACCATATAACAAATGAGATGCTTAAGTATGGAAGAGAAAGATTAATAGAAGCTTTACAACAACTATTTCAAAAAATAATTGATACTGGAACTATACCGTCAAGCTGGAAATCAAGCGTAACTACCTCTATTTTTAAAAAAGGAGAAAAAAAACACCCGAAAATTATCGGGGCATAACCTTACTAAACAGTACACTTAAACACTTTACAAAAATTATACACTGGAAGCTTAGTCATATCATGCCACTTAACGAAGAACAGCAAGAATTTAGACGAAAATATCTACTACAGACGCAATCTTCATCATAAGACAACGTATAGAAAAATCTTGGGAATTTAATGTACCTCTACATATGTGTTTTATAGATTTAACAAAAGCATTGACCGAATAAAATTAAACGACATAATTGAATTAATGAAAAGAAGAGAAGTACCACATAAAAACATTAAAATAATTAAAAATCGAAACACAAATTGTAAAACTAGTATTAAAGTTAAGGGCGAAACAACGGAAGAAATTGAAATTACCACAGGCATCAGACAAGGGGATTCTCTGAGTCAATTCTTATTTAATATTATAATGAATGAGATAATAGATAGCCTCCCAAAACATCTGGGATATAAAATGACAAATACTAATGTGAATGCAGTATGCTTCGCAGATGATGCCGTTCTTCTTGCTAATAATGAAGACGATTTACAAAGGCTTCTTTACCGGTTTAATGTCACTACTAAAATATTCAATATGTCAATAAACACAAGGAAAACAAGATGCATGACAATATCTAAAGAACCAATTAGATGCAAACTAGATGTAGAGGGCGAAATTATAGAATAATAATAATAATAATAATAACATTTATTTCCAAAAAGAAAAACAAAGAAAATACAATTATTTTTACAACAAAAAAATGAAATGGAAAATGGGATCAGTTCAGCTTGACCCGACGTAGTGGTAGGTCAGCAGGTCTTCCACTGCGCCCGTGTGTTACAAGTTAGTACCTGGTACCACTTGGGACAGGAGCAATATGCTATATGCTATATGTCGTAGGCGAAGGAAGAAGTACTCTATTGTTGATTTAGAAAATGACGTTTTAAACTATTTTTAAGCCTGGTTACCCATGTCTTGCTTCGGTATCACATTATTATAGTAGTAAACGATATTGTACGAAAAAGATCTTTTAAACAAAAACGGATTAAAACGCGGAATTGATAATGTAGTTTTACTTCTTATATTAACTTGGTGGACATCGGACCTGAAAGAAGTTTTGTCGAACAAGTAGGAAGGAGTTTAATTATTAATTATTTTTAAATACAAAACGGCTGTGTGTAATTTACGTCTATTGAGCCAATTCGCATCTTTTAATTTGTGAGAAATGTGCTGCCTTTTCTGGACACCATAGATAAATCTTAAGCAAGAGTTTTGAGCGCCTTGGATTCTTAGCTTGGGTTTTTCAGTTAAACATGAATCATATAGAGTATCAGAGTAGTTAAAATTTGATAAAACTAATGCATCTCAAAGTAAAATTTTCATATCCCTCGAGAGACAGTAACGGTTAGCATATAATAATTTAAGATTGTAATATGCTTTTTGAATACAACGAGAAATGTGTTGCTCAAACCGCAGATCACTATCAATGAGTACCCCTAAATTTTTGCATACATTCACGTGCTCTAAAACATCATCACCCACTTTTATATCGATCAGTGTAATAGCGTGTTCCCTTATAGCGTATTTGCCAAAGATCATAAGAGAAGATTTGGAGGAATTTATTTTTAATAAATGTTTTTCACTGAACTCCACCAGGCTCGCCAGATCCTTGTTCACTAATGACACTGATTCATTTAACTTATTGACAGGAAAAGAGTAGTACATTTGTGTATCATCAGCATACATGTGAAACTTACAGTGTTTTAAACAAGAACCTATGTTATTAGTATATATGGAAAACATAAGAGGACCAAGAATCGAGCCTTGTGGAACACTCATTGTTATTTTTAACGGGTTCGACTTTTTTTGCTGATATATTACCGTTTGAAATCTATTCGGAAGATAATTACTTAGTAAATTAATAGCAGAGGCCCCAAGTCCGATGAAATGCGGAATAGATAACAAAAGCTTATGATTGATAGTGTCAAAAGCTTTTGAGAAATCTAAAAGTATGAGAATTGTTAGATTATTTATATCAGTAGCCCTTATGCAGTCGTCTGCTATGTCTATTAGCGTCGTATTACAACTTTACCCAGAGCGAAAACCAGATTGCGTTTTTGGAAGAATGTTGTATTTGAGGAGATGTCTACGGATTTGCTTCTCTAAAATTTTTTCGATGACTTTAGATAGAGTACATAGGATGCTTATTGGACGAAGGTGCTTAAGTTCAGTGGGTGAGTCAATTTTAGGCAAAGGCATGACAAAGGCAGATTTCCATACATCTGGAAAAACACTTTCTGATATGCAAAAATTTATGACATGGGTAAAATAAGGTAATAGATGAGGGCAGCACATTTGTAGTAATTTTATGTTGATATTATCAGGTCCCTCAGATGTTGTTTTAATAGTAAACATATTTTTTCAACTTCCAACTAGTTTGTTTCGGTAAAATGAAAGCAGCTTTCAAATTCACATTTTTTATTTGTTGAATAATAATTAAGCAGATCATTATTATTTGCGTGTGATTTCTTACTGCAAGAATTTAGAAAGAAGTTGTTTATCTCATTTACATTTTGTAAATTACTTGGTAATTCATGTTTCTTATATTTATTTACAATATCCAATTTACGAAATTCATTCCAGATGGATTCAGGCTTGTTATTTTTAGAAATTTGATATTGCAGGTAAGCTCTTTTTTCTCTTGCAATTGCACCAGTAACAAGATTTCTCAGAGATTTGTAGCTATCCCAGTGAGTTGGGTTTTTAATCTTGTTGAATTTAATTAAAGCTTTATCTCTTAATTTAATCATAAATTTTACGTTGTCGGTAATCCAAGGTTTACTTATTTTTGACATTTTGAATTCTTTAAGAGGAGCATGTTTGTTAAATATCATGTAAATTTGTTCATTTAAAAATTGAATTTTGTCATTTATATTGGGCATATCAAAGATTACAAACCATGGGACTGCATACAGATCTCTTAGAAATAAACCCTCATCAAACAATGAAAAATCTCTGCAAACACGAACTATAGGTTTATTTATCTTAGTAGATAAAGATAGAACGCAAGAAACTAAACAATGATCTGAGATATTACATTCAGAAACGCATTTGCTTTCGATTTTGAAATTGTGGCCATTAGATAACATTATCAAATCTAATAAGGTCATTGAGTTTCTGGCTATCGATGAACCCACTCGGACATCGATTATTTGAATTAAGCCCAACGTGTCCAATAAATTATTGAATTTTGTTACTGAATCATTAGTTTTCAACAAATCATAATTTAGGTCGCCCATACATAAAATATTATCACATGTTGGGATTGATGTTGCAATAACTTCTTCGAACATATTGAAAAAATCAGAAGAATATAGATTGGGTGGCCGATAAACAGTGCCTACAGCTATTTTCATTTTATTTAAGATAACATACACCCAAATTTGTTCAAGAGTAGAATTCAAGTTTATTACGGAATAATTAAGATCGCTTTTTATATACATACCAACTCCTCCCCCTCTTGTTGCTCTGTCACGCCTAACAAAGTTATAGCCGTCGATGTTTACAGCATCTAATTGAATATTACCAGATAACCAGGTTTCACTTACACCAAACAGAGAACACTTGCTTTCGACTACGACATTTTTTAAATCACTAAACTTAGGTAACATTGATCTTACATTTAAATCACATACTTTCATTATTTTGTTTATTATAAAATTACAAACTAAAATTTAAAAAAATAGAAAGAAGTATCCAGTCCAGAACAAGTTGTGAAATTCAATTACCTAGGCACCGAAATAAGATGGGATAAAAATTTAAACGAGGAAGTTAAGACCCAAATAAAGAAAGCATCACGAATATCGGTATGTCTAAAAGATTTAGTATGGAGAAATAAATACGTAACAGAAGAAAGCAAAATCAGAATCTACAAGACAGCAGTAAGACTGATACTAACATATGCCGCGGAGACCAGGGCAGATACAACAAAGACAAAACAAATAATAAATACTAGCGAAATGAAGATATTAAGAATGATACAAGGAAAAACACTATATGACAGAGTACCAAATAACGAAATAAGAGAAATGTGTAACATACAAGATATAACATGCTTTATCAGAGACAGAAAGAAGTACTGGAAAAAACATGTTAACCGCATGGAGGAGAACAGATTAGCAACACAGGTTACACAGGGCCGTCTAGCTGAAGGGAAAAGAGAGAGAAGCAGTCCTCCAAAAAGATGGAAGGAGTGTTGGACTTCAACATCAGAAGAAATATAATTGACATTACAAGTTGGTTTTAAACAGGCTTATAACCTACTTAATAAGAATAAGAAGAAGAGATTACTGTCAAGATTTGAACAACTATGTTCAAGAGTAAAGAGTTATAAAGAAGATTCCTAAAATATAAATAAATATGAATTTTTGGTAATTTAGTGGGATGCATTGAAATTACCCTGAACAAAATATTATAACGTATTCATGGAATTCCAAGTATCCATCTATAATTAAAACGGCATTACAATTGCATAATAATGCCAGATTTCCCAATACAAAGACGACCGCAATTAATTTGTTTTCAAGTGCTGCATATGCTGATTAGTTGCTGTCCACGTACGAGCCCGGTCCCACTTCAGTTGGCCCACTTACAAAATTTTCAATAAGTAGCACTCAATCAATTGAAATCTAAACATTATTTTAATATAAGTATTTATTATTTTTTACCAAACTTTTTAGAGTTTTTACACAACATACGACTTACTAAGATAATTTATTCGTACTAAGATAATAAATTAAACCTAAAAACGAAAAATATGAAATAAGAGGAACTTAAATGTAAAACGCATTTCAAAAGTTTACCATTGGGTAACATCACCTTAATTTTTAATAACGGCCATAATTCTACGAAGCATAGCATTTATTAGCTTCTGGCAGTCTTGTGTAGTAAATTTATCCCATATTTCTTAAAGTTTTTGCCTTAGTTCTGTGATTGATCTGGCGGAAGTTACCCGCAACCGTTTCTTCATTTCGTGCCAAAGTGTCTCAATCGGTGATAAGTGAGAGCTACTCGAAACCCACTCTAAGAGTGGAATAGTGTTATCTGAGAAATTATGGCAGGAAGCTCCGTCTTGTTGACAAATAAAATCTTCTCCATAGACCAAAGCTTCTTCAATTTTTGGAAGCAGAGACTCTTCTAAGATGTTTAAGTATTTTTGTGTGTTAGCAATCCCATTAATAAAGTGCAGTTTTCTACACTTCTTGCAGACATTGAGCCCCATACCATGACAGTTGCTGGAAATTTCACTTTTCTTTTTAAACAATCTGGATGGTACGCTTCATTTTTTTGACTCCGGCTGTCAGCTACACAAAATTCAAACCGAGACTCATCGCTTCAATGTATGCTGTTCCACTGATCAGAATTCCAATTCATATGTTCTTTTGCACATTTCAATCTGTTTTTCTTTTGCTTCATTGTCAACAACGGTTTTTCCTTAGCCTAAACAAATTGTCATTTTTTTTAAATTTGCATTTAGACAGCGGTCCAAAAATATTACCGTATATGTTCTAAATCCTGAATTTTGAGCTTTTCTATGACACGTGGATCTCGAAACACGTCTTCCCACAGCATCGCTCCACAGTACGCACAGTTGGTCATAGTTAGCACGTCTGTTTTCCCTAATTATTCTTTTCAATACCCGATTGATAGCGTCTGTTAGTTTAGTTTTTTTCACGTACCATATAAAAACTTAATTCTGACGTGGACAGCGTAGATTGTTTCGGTAGAAAGCGAAATTGAGATTCAGTAAAAAGTGGATGCAGTTAAAAAAGTAAAGTAAGCGATTTGTTCGGTTACTTCGAACACTCTTGGAGATGATGGTAGAATAGACATTGGTGTACGATTTTTACGTTTTATTTTTTTATTTTTGTTGTTATATTTTATATATATTTTTTAAATTTTATATGACGTTCAAATTTCGTTAGTTATCCGCAACTTTAAGTTAACTTTCTGTTTGGGGTACACTCTAGTGAACGCTTTATGTATTGCGTCAAAGAACATCCTACAATAAAATGTAACATAGCGAAATTTTTAATTTCGACTGTTGCAATTTAAGAATTTGCCAGCAAATGTTCTATCTGACAAATAACATCTAAATCTCTTATATAATTAGCTAATAAATCAAGAATAGGTAATTTATTAGATACACTTTGAACGTTTAAATGTGGATTATATTACAGGAATCTGATTTCCTATTTTAAAAAATCCCCAGCCTCCCCCACGATATCTGTACTGCAGCTGGAATTCGATGAGATTACTGGAGTCTCCAGGTCTCTAATACAACTGGATTTATCTGAACATAGGGCATTTTACTTTTAGTTCCCTATAAATTGTAATTATTGATGATATGCAGATATATAAATTCAGACATTTTAGTAGTCTTAACGATTTAAAAAGGGCAAGCGGGTGGTCTTAGGCTCTAAAGCTAGATTCCCAACGACAGTAGGTTCGATACCTCTGCACCCCAGAAATTTTTCTGGATAAGTTAAAGCCGGCGTATCCATGGACCTTAGATGTGGTGTGTATGTTGGGTTGCCTGTCTTTTCGGGGTGGGACAACGGTGAAGAGCGCTAAGCGCACTGAGCCTAGGTTAAGGGGGTGCGACGGGAATCATGGAATTGTACTCACGCACATACGAATAATGACTAAGCGTAAGGGCGTTGTTGGCCCACAAAAACTTTATTCATTCTGTTGAAAATAGTATAAATGTTAATGTAAATGAGTTTTGGAATTACGTCAAAAATAAAAAGAAAGATAATGAAACTAACCAGGTGTACTATTATCAAGGTAGAACTGGTCTTAATTGTGTTGATGCCTCCAAATGCTTCGCCGATTATTTTAGTTCAGTATACAAACCTAGGTCACATTACGACATCAACACAATATTATCTGAATCCAATCAACCTGCATTGGACATTCTTAACATTGATGCTGTTAAAATTGAAGAAGTAGCTAAAGAGCTAAAAACCTTAAAACCAAAGAAATCGACAGGACCGGACTTAATACCGTCTTATATATTTAAAGCATGCTGGAAAATTCTGCAGTACCCGCTTATGTTACTATATAATTTTGCTTTGAAATCTAACACATTCCCGGATAAATTTAAAATAGCCAGGGTTACACCTATACATAAATCTGGAGATAAAGGTGATGTTGAAAATTACAGGCCCATCTCAATTTTATCTGCACCAGCTAAAGTGTTCGAAAAGATACTGCATAAAAAGATTTTTTACCATGTAAAAAATAGTATAGTCTTTGAGCAGCATGGTTTTTTTGAAGGTTGATCAGTCGACACTAACTTAATAACATTTACTAATTTTGTCAGTGAAACTCTTGATTCCGGAGGACAGGTGGATGTAGTATACACCGATTTCGCCAATGCTTTCGGTACAGTTAATCATGATATTTTACTAAAAAAATTATACGAATTTGGTGCATCTAATACATTAATTTGTTTTTTAAAGTCATATCTACAAAATAGGTACCAATTTGTAAGTTTGTTTGATTGCAACTCAGATCGATATCTAACACCATCAGGAGTACCACAGGGTAGCAATCTGGGGCCGTTAATGTTTCTTATCCTTATTAATGATTTATTTTTCGGTGTTAAATATTCTCATAGTTTACTGTTTGCAGATGATCTGAAAATTTAAAAAAAAATCCGTAATAACAGTGATGTAGAGCTGCTTCAGAATGACATACATGCATTAGTAGAATGGAGTAATAGGAATAAACTTTATTTCAACATAGAAAAATGTAAAGTAATGACGTATTCTTTAAATAACTTACAAATACTTTCAAACTATGCGATGCATGGGAATATTCTCCGGCGAAAATATCAGGTTAAGGATTTAGGAGTATTCTTTAATCCTAATTTAAAATGGGATAAACACGTTGATTATATAGTTAATTCCTCATTGAAAAACTTAGGTTTTTTAATGAGGAACACTTTTAAATTTGCAACAACCAAACCGATAGTAATACTATATAATTCGTTAGATCAAACTTGAATATGCGTCTAAAGTATGGAATTCTTCTGTTTTAACGAACCAGATAAAAATTGAAACAGTACAAAACAAATTTCTGAAATACCTGTATTTTAAAAATATGGGCGTTATCCTGAATATAGACCTTTCCATAATATCAGGCGCGAATTTCAAATTTATAAATTACATCAACGGAGAGAAATAATTGAGTTGTTTTTTTTGTTTAAACTTATTAATAATAATAGAATGGATTGTCCCGTATTGCTGCCTCTTGTGAGATTGTACGTTACTGCGTATCGAACAAGGCCGCGGTGTGTACTGCATGTGCCGTCTCATCGCACTAATTTACGAATGTACTCGCCTATGGTAAGAATGCCTATGCTCACAAATTCATTCGTTAGTGAATCAGATGTTAATATTTTCAACGCTTCATTTCGTAGTTTTTAAACGGTGGTGCTCAAATTCTATAAAAATAAATTTTTGCAATGAACACCTAGTGCCAAGTTACTAAGTTACTAGTTACTAGATATACTAGATATAGGTTAGTTTAGTTTAGATTAGTTTTAAATATAAGTATAATTGCTTCTTCTTTTTTTTTCTCTCACTCTTTTGTTGTTAATTAATTATTATTTCCATGAAGCCGGATAGTGTAATTGGGCGTATGCCCGTTCTATCCTATTTTAAATAAATAAATAAATAAATACCCATGATTCTTAAAAAACTATACAAGACTTTAGCAAACGAAAATATTTACTAATTAAGTTTCAAAATACGTTGACTTAAAATCTCCTATCTATAATGCACTGTCGTAAAAACTAAGTTCGTATTTTTACATACGTCAGTAAAATGTTGCGATGGTGTCCTTAACATTTTTATCTTACCTTCAATACCTTTTGTTCCTGTCAATAATTTTGACGCAGTCACTTCTATTATACTTTTTAATTAAAAAGTTTATATCAGTTGCAACATTCCTATACGTTACATTTGGTTTGAACGTGCATTGAATTTAATAGTCCTGCATATTCGTTTGGTTTTGCGATGCTGTTACTTAAGAAGACTGTCACTATTCGCAATAACAAGAATTTGACTACATTTTAAAGACAAATCAGTCATTCCACGCAGACTGCCACTAGGGGCTGCAAAATGTACAATTTGCGTTCTCTTTAAATTTCTTCAAAGGTTTGCTTATGCTGCCATTATTGTTTTTATTAAGAAGTGTGTTGGAGGTGATAAGCAGAGGTTTAATGCACAATTATAACCAGCAACAAAAGATGATTGAGTCATTGTTGCTATTTTATTGTACGTTGCAATTTGCAGCCAAGACTTGGATTACAATTTACACTGCTGCAGCTACTTGCACAATTAAGTTTTGTTTCAAAACATACTCACATACGTTTAGAACACTTATTTCTATTTTACAAGAAACAAACTAATACCAAAATTAGTATATTCGTACTAGTTTACAACTAACATAAAACTGATAGCTGATGCGTCTGCACGGTTCAAAGTATCGCAGAGTATAGGCAGTATAGGCTAGGCACCACTAACACTGGCTCACCATTAAGATTTAAGAAAAAGCAGAAGAAATATGTATATTAATTAAGTACTTAATCTATACGTGACCTTACTAAAAACTATAAATTATTTAAATCTTAATAAACAAAAGTAGTTATCGTGTAGGGTGGCCATTTCTTATTCACGCCAAACCGGGAAAAAAACTTTTTCTTGGAGTCATTTCTAATGTGAAAAATATTTATTTTTATGCTAACTTTTAGAATTAAATACTATGTTAATTTTAAATTTTTAACAATCACACTGCAGGCGTCAGAAACAGAAGCTTCCTAACAAATTTGCAAATATCAATTATTTAAATAAATGTCCTAACTATACCGCTTTTAATAATAACAGAGGAGTGCAAAATCAATTGAGTAAAATGGTCAGTTTTATATGACATGCAACTGACATCTCTGTTTCAGTACGTAAGACACCCGTGTTTAAAGCATTTATGTTATTTATCTCTTTCGGTGCTTCTACGTTAACAAGTTTATATCACCCTCGAACCCTTAATGTCAGCAAGTCATAACACATAAGCATCATATATAATCATTTCAACCTGTGCCGGCAGCTGACGACAGTAGAGAGTAGGCGACTGTTTCGAGAAATATTACCAAATGTAACTCGCTTTGAGAAATTTAGGCGGCAATTTCAAAAAATAAACCGTTTGTTTATAAAAACGGGATGGTTTTCAAAATTCGGGACGTTTTCCTGGCCACTTACGAGACAAAGCTCTAAAATTCGAGACTCTTCCGAAACATCTGGAACGAATGGTCACCCTATTATTAGACATTAAATCGATGCAATTTAAAAATTCGTGGACTGGTCGTAAAATTAGGCGTGTTTACTCCAGATTATCGTTAAGCGACTAAGGCTTCTTTTACCTTTTGAAGAGTTACCACGTGCTGCTTTCACTAGTCTCTATCTGCCAGTCTTGTAATATGGTTGCTCCGTCTGTTCTTCTTCGTGTTACCCATTTGTTTATTTTTTGTATATTACATTGTTGTCTAATGCTTTTCGTTTCTTATATGATCACTTTTAGTTTTCTTCCACTATTTTTACTGAATGTTGACACTAATGCTGCATGGTCCGCATATGTTTCTTATCTTATATTCTTTCATATGTTTCAGATCTTTTATAACTTCGTTCATTACAAGAATGAACAGCAGAGGACTTAGCAAATCTTCTTGTCTAATTTGGTCGGAGCTATACTTTTTAGTAATATCGTGATAATGATACCCGATACTTATTAAAAGTATCACGATACTGATATTCGATACTTTTTTAGAAAATATTTTAATACTGATAGTCGATATTTAAAAACGTATTGCTGTACCTTTAGCGTTACTTTTTCAATGGGGAACGGAGGGTAAAGTACGTAAAGTAAAGTCTCTAGTCAAGAAAGCGATATTCAATATTTTTCTTGATTTAATAATTGTTTTTTTTTGAGAATTGGGTTTTCAAGTTGGGGTGTTAAAAAACGTCCTAGTTGAATTTTTTCACAAATTTTAAATTTAAATAGTTATGGACCAGTACTCACCAGTACATACCTTATACGTGAGAGACGTAAGACTGGAGGTTTATCACATCAATGTGATGCACTTTAACAATTATTATTAACAATCTTTATTTGGTCGAATTTTACATCGTTATTTCGATGTTTACATATTTGGAATTTTATTGGTTGTACCATTTATCGTTTAAAATTAACATTTTAGACATGTGTAGTTTAATTTACGTAAATGACCATTAGATCATTTATGGGGGATTTTACATCGTAATTATTAAAAAAAGAATTAATTAAAATTTCCTGTGGTTATAGTTCCATATATCGACCAGTCAGGTATATTATGTATAAAATAACGCTCTTTGTTCATTTACAATATTTAGCAATAATTCGTTGCTTCATCAGAGTTTTTTACAAAAAGAAATTATAAGTGGCCGCACGAGGAATAAACTAAATAAAAAAAACTTGCAAACTTAAGTTGATAGAAAAGCATCACTCATGTATGTTGAAATGAATATCACAATATTATAAATATCATTTAATAAATTATAACAAACAGTGTAGATGCACATAGGTTAGAATTATTGTAAAACAATAAAGTTACAAGTTAATTATATGCATTTTAGTTTACGCCCGAGGATGGTCATATTTTATTTTTAATCGGAAATGTATATAAGTAGCAGCAATTTATTAAAAGTTGTGGTGGATTTGGGATAGTTTTTTCATTTCTTTAATAAAATCATATACCTAACCCAAATTAATTTGTCCTTTAATCAGCTAAATAAATGTAAACTAGCTCCTAAATTTAGGCTATTAATTTTTGTAGCTTTAGTTCTAAAGCTTTATCGCTAAATGAACTTAAAAATTAAAAAAATTAAGGTTTTACTTTAAATTCCACGTCGAACTACAATTACTTTGCACGTATTTGCATTTTATTTGCTATACCTAGAACGTTTTAAACCAGTTTGCAATTTAAACTGTACACATTTCTTAAATATGTTAAATAGCATCTCATATAATATATCTTCAGTTTATTGAAAGAAGTGTGTTATTACGTTTTAGTAAAGCAAACTGCTTAGTAGGTTGTCAATGTTTAAAAACATACAATATTTGAATAATTAATATAATACTTACTTCGTCTGCTGATTTCACCAATTGCAAGAGAAACTTGTATGTGTACACAAGCAATTATTAAAACAATATTCAGCGACATAACCAAAGGCTAGTATCACACGTTGTTGCACGAATACAGACAATTAAATCAACGTATCACTTTAATCTAAATTAATCAACAGCACACGGCCGGCATAAATTTTATGGTGATTGACGTTTGTATTGTAGGTTGGCTAATTTATCTTCTTGTCATTTATACACGGAGCGGTATAAAATTTTATGATTTATTACAACCAGCGCGAGATGCAAATCGATCAACTGATTTTTAAGTAAAACAATTTGTACTTTTTTATTTTCTTTAGTTGAGGTTGTGATTGGGTTTGAAAGTTCCAGCATTGTAATTTATTCTAGTCTTCAACTTTATATTACCAATTATTATCATTCTGTGGTTTCTGATATGAAGTAGGCAATTGAAATTATTTTGAAATTGATTTCTACTGTTATCTCGTTATTGAAACTATTTTATCTTGCATGCAATAATTTTAAAATGACCTTACTACTACAAAGCGCGTCCCCCGGTTGGCGGATGGGGGAAGTTCTGGAGACAAGATTACTGTGAATATTCACAATAAACAGCCGTGAACCAATGGTTGAGGCTTGGGCCAGCTCCCTAACACTCGTAAAACAAATTTAACATCCTAAAAAGCCAAATAATATGCCTCGGAACAAAATATATGGACAAAAAAATACGACAAACGCAACGAAAAAGAACTTGGAATTTTAAAACGTGTAACATTCAAGGAATAATTACATAGAAAAACGAAGTGTTGAATCAATTAATAAAATATAAAATAAACGTTGCCACTGTTACAGTAACCAATAGAAAAGGAAAGGGCATAGAAGAGTGTGGGTAGTACATTTACTTTTATAGTGGAGTAGGTAAAGACAAAAGAGCACGTACAGGAATATCTATAGTGGTTCACAAAAAACACAAAAATAGGCAAAGAAGTACTTAATAACAACGGTTCAAGACTAATAGATTTATGCTATCGATTTAATATAAAAGTCATAAATGGATTGTTTAACCATAAAGACATACATAAACATACATGATTCAGCCAACCCGCAAGTAACAGTCTGTTATTGATTAACTAGTTATGAAACAAAGTTCAAGAATTAAAATACAAGACGTTAAAGTGCGGAGAGGGGCGGAATGTGGAACCGACCACAGGTTATTAAATGCAAAGCTGTTTTTCTGTTATAATTATAAAACAGATTTAACCACAACATATGAAAAAAGAATTGAAAAGATCATAGAAATTAAATACGATATAAAATCCTTAAATGACCAATCTACACGATTTTTACATTACATGCAAATGGAGATTAGCATAAAAATTAAAACATCCATGTGTTGGAAGTGTCGAATAAAAGTATCTTGCTTTTATTAAATCAATACACAAAGCGGCTAAAAAAGCTTTGAGAACCGTACTAAAAAAACGAGCCCAAAGTACTGATGGAATGAAAAACTAGAATTAGATATAGAAGAAAAGAAGAAAATGTACCATAAATGGTTAAACACAGAGGATCAGGAGGATAGAGAACAGTATGCAAGGAAAAATAGACATATCTCACATAAAAGAAACAACAGAAATGGCCCAAGAAATTGATAAAATAACATGTGAAGAAGTGACAGCAGTGCCAAAAACCACAAAAAAATGGACGATTGTCAGGTCCTGGAGGTATCATAATAGAATTGGTCAAACATAGCCTCCTCGATAGTAATATAAATATTAACAGACATTTTTAAGTCTTGCGTGGTGGATGGTGAAAGTATCCCAAAGGAATAACAGACTGCATATATTAGTTCAACGTTTGGAAAGGGCAATAAGATGAATTGTGCCAACCATCGCTGAATCGGCGTGACCTAGCTATATCGAGACTGTATGGACGAATACTAAAGAGAAGAAAAAAAAAGGAGAGATTAATGAAAGTGAATACGGATCAAGACGACTTAATAAAGGAATTTCTAAAAATAGAGGAACCAAGAATTAAGAAGAAATTTAAAAAACCAAAAAAAAAACAAATAAAGATAATTCAGAAACTACTGAAGGAAAACTCAACATAAAAAACAACGAGAAACTTCCACGAAGAGAAATGGCTAAGAAATCTTACTAATTAAATTATTCCGGAAAATGTGAAACAGGTTTTGAGTCTAAGACCGAAATTTGCTGTTCATTATCAAAATAATAAAAGTCTGCCAATAAATGACATTATAGCCAGTCTGGAACAACACATAGAGAAAAAGACGAGTATAGAGAAAACAGACTTTAGAACCAAAGTTTGCAGTACAATTAAGAACTTCAAAAATAAACCTAAAAATTAGCAGCGAATCAAATAAAAACAAACAAACAAATAAAAGGAACCAAACATTTTCTGAAAGACCATTCGAACATACTCGTCTTGAATGCGGACAAATCATAGCAAACGGTTTTAATGGACAAAAAGCAGTATGAGACAAAAATGGAAGACTTATTAAAAGATGGAAATACGTATAGAGAAATAAAAAAAGATCCCACGCCAGGAAATCAATTAAGAAACAACCAAAAAATAAATAAATGGGTAGAGAAATTAATTATAGATGTAAAAACCACAAGTAAATTAAAACTGAATAACTCGCAAATACCAAGAATCTACAATCTGCCTAAGAGGCACAAAAAAAGATGTTCCCTTAAGACCCATAATCAGCAGTATACAACCGCCGTATTACAACTTAGGAAAGTATCTGGCAGATATAGTTCAAAACATTGTAGGAAACACCGAAAAAACTGTTAAGGATACATGGGATTTCGTCGAACACATTAAATCGCAAGAAATGCCCGACAACAGCATTATCATTTGACGTAGTATCTTTGTACAGAAACACGCCGATAGACAAAGCACTGACTATATTACAAACCAAACGGGAAGAACTTAAAGAACACACTTGTCTTTTTAAACAAGAATTTATAGAAGCCATAAAGATGTGTCTGTCGTCATCGTATTTTACGTACAATGAGAAATATTATGAGCAGTTTTATGGATTACCAATGGGGGCTCCATTATCCCCCGTAATAGTCAACTTGGTACTAGAAAATTTAGAAAGAGAAATATTAGGAGAAGGAAATATAAATATTACCAGCTATAGATGTGTTCACGACCCAAATCAGGTGTGGCGCATGCGTCAATCCGCCATTTCGAAGTTTCGAACCAAACCAAAATAAACAACCAGAATTCAATAGGACTTTGTTATAAATTTAACGATAAAATGGAGAATTTCAAACTTAAAACATGTGGTGCTGTTAAGCATTGTATTTTTGGAGATTTAAATAATAACAGTAGATATGGCAGACCTGGCTATAACCCCGAAATGCCGTTTATTCCGTTTTCAAAACACTGTTTGTCAATTAGAAAAATGGATATAAATGATAAACAAGTACGAACTGTTCACTTAAAGAAATGTACAACATATACAGACTGCGACAACGGGGTAAAAATGTGTAAAAAGTTTGATCAAAAATTTTGTAGCATTGCTAATATGACCAAAGATACATACATTTGTCAGGAACATTTTGTCGACATTGATTCAACCATTGCTATTACCTATGCCCGCACTAAAAATCGAGAAACTTAAGTTAAGAGAAACTTACTACTTTGACTAACATAAATCGTTTTTATTTTGTATTTAATTAATTTATGTTTTGATAGAATGAACGTAAAAGAAAACCTTTGACAAAGATGTACATGCTAAATAAAATTCAAAGACTAGACGGAAATATTTTTGTCATGCCAGAAAAAGTGGAAGATG
The DNA here is from genome assembly GCA_958336395.1 of Ctenicera cuprea. NCBI lineage: Eukaryota > Metazoa > Arthropoda > Insecta > Coleoptera > Elateridae > Ctenicera > Ctenicera cuprea. The sequence goes on from OY284490.1 coordinate 57,936,689, forward strand.
TTGCAAAATCAGCTACAGAAGTGCTGACTGAATCATTACCAACATCAGCGGAAGTGTTGACTTCATCTGTATCCCCTTCAACACACTCGTTCGGTATCAACGCAGACTATTTTCTGTTTTATAGAAGAGCAAAAATTGAAGGCTGAAATATCGTCACTACAAACAGTTGTTACAAATTTGAAAAGTCACAGAATTTGATGCAATATCAATTTTGGTTAAAGTTGCACCTAGCACATCTTCTGTTGTCAGTTTTACCCTCTTGTGGGGTATATCACTTGGTGCCGCCATGGGTACTTAAATTTATTTATGGTTTATAATTAAAACAAGAGAAGGCCGTGTATAAAACAAAACGTAAACTTATTTATGCACGTTGTATATGCACGTTGGTTCGAAAAACAAAACAAAGCTGATCTGAAATGACAGGTCACGCGTGCGCATGAAGTCCGTGAACACATCTATAAACGTTTTATGGACGACATTTTCGCAATTGTACCAAAAGGGGAAGAAGCAGACATTCTCAACAAACTTAATCTATATCATGAAAGACTGCAGTTTACATTATAAAAAGAAACCAATCGACAATTAAACGAAGCGAAGCTGCCTATGAAATATAATAAAAGTGTAATACAGGCGTTATCAGACAGGGCAATAAAATTGCCAAAGCCGGAAATACTCAAAAATAAAATAAGAAAGGTGAAAGAAGTGATAATATTAAACAACTATCCAGAACTCCTGACAGAAAATGTGATTAAAAGACTATAGAGCGTATCATACAAACGGGAAACAAGAGGGAAAGAATAAGAAGAATAATAAAAAACAAGGAATACCAATACCCTATGTAAAAAAACCTCACTGAGAAATTGAACCACATTTGAAAACCTTACGGTCATGAGATTGCGAGTAAGAACATCCACAATTTACAGTTCTTGTACACTAACACCAAAACAAAAAGACCGAAAAACAAAGAAACTCACGCGGTTTACAGCATACCACGTGAAGATTGTAAAGGAGTATACATAGGGCAATCTAAACAATACGTATAGAAAACCGAATGAAATCTCACAGAAGCAGTGTACAAGGTAAAAATAGAGAGCAGACCGCGCTAAAGAAATTTTCGAAGAGTTACAACACAATTTTGATTTTGACAATAACAAAATTCTTGAAAAATAAATAAATGACAAGAAAAGAACTTTTAAGGAAATTATGAGAATAAAAAAGAAGCCGGATGCCATTAATGATCGGAAAGATATTCAAAACCTGAGCAACTTTTACTATCCTATTTTAGCCAAAAAATAACAAAATACAGGGACCCATGTAAGTTGATACTAGTAAAGTACATTTTGTATGTCAATTTATTTAAGTGTAGGTGTTTACTAAAGAAAATTGTGTAATTGTTGTAATAAGTAAGTTTATCATTTCAAAATGTTTTAATAAGTAGTTAGTAATGGTTATCATTTTTACAGTATAGTTTATCTAAAGAAGAACAGAAGAGTTCGAAACGTTATAAATAAAAACATTCGCGGCAAGTCTGCAGCTGTGAATTTTAATTGTTTTTACAACATATAAATACATTAATTTAGTTAGGATGCTAAAATTTAAATAAAAATCCTCTGAGACACTAAAATATTTCACAATGGGTTTACCTATCCTCATAATAATAAAGCGTACAATAAACAACAAATTAATTTAGGTGATTGCGTAATTTAATATTTTTTGATTTACTACTATAGTTGGGGCAATTCCTTACATGACACTTCATAATAAAGTATATAAAATAAATGAAACTCACTTTAAGGACTAAATTGTTGACAAAATAAACGCCTAACCTCTATATCATTGCACATTACATTTGAAATTTACAGAAATACACACTGTGCGCGTGCGCATGCGCACTGAAGTAAAACAGAATTTCTCAACAAGTTTTTACACTTCCGCAGAACTCGACGAAATTTGATCCAAGAGTGTTAAATTTAAAATTACACAATTGCGAAAGTCTTTTAGGTTTATATGAGGGTGATTTAAAAATATATAGAATGTAAAGTAAAGTGGCAGTACACTCCAATGAGGAGATTGGCCTGCAATGCGGTGGGTCAGGCCCACCGTACCATCGCTTCCGATACCCAGCCGTCTCGCACTTCTTATATGAAGTACGGGGTGGTGTGGTAAGCACCACGCCTTAGACGGCTGCCTTACTTCCCTCACCCCTCGAGCGGTTTGGTTCAAAATTTTTAAAAAGCGGCTGGATAGGCCACCCGCCAAGCATCCAGTCTTCGGCTTTGAACCCAAGACCTTCCGCGTAGCAGCCAAGTGCCCCAACCACTCGGCCACTCTGGCGCCCATATATAGAATGTAAATTATATTTAATATGGAGATTTGTTGATTTTGTTTATGTTGCAAAATATTTTGAAAGTGTCGACAGCACAACAAACATTATATTAATATTATATGCGTATGTGGGAAAATTTTAAATTAAAACTGCCCCCTTTGAAAAAGGAATTAAAAAGCATAACATGCTTTTTATTATTTTAAAATAAATTATAAATTGCCATTTAACCTACAACAAAGTACTAAAATAATATAACATAACAAATATTATGCAATTTTAGATAAAAATATTAAAAATAACAAAGCATAATAGTTATCTGTATTAAATATAATTTTATTGATCAGAATAAGAACATTTTCACTTCTTCCAAACGGTTTCTCGTAAACCGTTGCAGTTTCAATAATAAACGTTTCTTCTTGAGATACCGGCACAATGTTTCTTATTTATACACTTCAAGATAAGCCTATAGGATTTTCTAGTTTTCCTCCTTCTCTCTATAGCATAAGTGTGAGCGGCTGCAACAAAAATTTCAACATAATGCGACATTGGACATGTTTAAGTATCACTAAGTTATCTAGCGATATTGTCTTACTGGATCTGGATTGATTGGAGTAAACTCTTGTCCTCCCATAAAATGGAAAGAACTGATGCATGTACCGTTTTTTATATTATTTACAAAAAAATATTTCGTCTACATACGTAAATCCATGACTTTTTTTGGAGAATATGATTAAAAACCCATTTTCTCTAAAATACCCACTGTCCGTTACATAATGCAATAAAGCATAAGCATCAGTAGTACCTATGCCTCGTATATACTACTTCTTATTAAATAATTCTTGTAATTAATAAAAAACAAGCAAACCATAGCAAGTACTTGCTAAAAACAATAAGTAAACAAAGCGATCTAAGTCTCACCAAAGTTGGATTATGTTGATACGAACGAGTAATAAAAGTTGCCTAACTGATGTGCGCATTTTGTTAATTTATGAATGTTATTTTGTAACAATAGTTATTATTGATACAAAATAATATTCATAAATTAACACAATAAGCAACAAATGCTATTATTAATAGCTGATTTATCAAAGCATTTATATGCTATTGTTGTAGCTATATATTTCAATTTTATTGTAAAGCTGCTAACTTTCTTAATATTACTAAAAATGATCTACAATTTTAAATATAGAGCATATTTTCCATACACTTTAATTGAAAAAAACCTTCGCACCAATTATTTCACTACTTATTTTTTTTAAGTAAAATCTCGATTCTCTATTCTCTTCTACTTATACAGGGTGAGTCATTTAAGTGCTACCCTAATATTATTTCCCAAACTATTGAGAATATCAAATGTTTTTCTTCATAAAAGTTGCTGATCCTTAATTGCTACATAACCTAAAATTATTACCAATTATACTGGATGTTTAGTTGTGCTTGTACAGTACAATACTTTGTTATTTTAAACGTACTTTATATTATTGATTCTTTAGATTCTACATTTAATTCTAGATATAAATGTGTGAAAGTACTACCATCATAACATTAGTGGTTTTTGAGTTATTTGACTTTTTGATGCCACATTCCAAACTTTCATATACTGTCACAGGACTGAGTAGTGACGTTATCGACAATTTTCTTAAATGGCAACATATATTTTTTTTTAGGCAGCTAGATAGAGATTTTATTCTTGTTTTAATGGTATAAAACTTTCAAAATGTAAGGGTATGAACATTTTATTTCATTGAAACGGGAAAAAAATCTAACTGCCTTAGAAAATATTTGTAATTGCTATTTAAGAAAATTGTTTATGACATTAGTGATTTTTCATGTGGCGGAACAAAAAGTTTTGAAATGTAACATAAAGTAGGTCACTAGGCAACAAACAACTTTTATTAAGAAAAAAAATTGATATTCTCAATAGTTTTGGAAATAGTTTTTATTTTGCTTTCACGGCACACCTATTTTAATATGCTTTTTATAATAAAACAAATAAAAAACACGAAAAACCCTATATCAAATTGAAAGAGAATACTGTAATATGAGTTCATGGTATGTGAATATTGGTAAAATGTATACGTAAGCAAGCAGACGTGCCGCGAGGGAGGCACTAGCCGGACTAAATAGTTTTTGTCTAAACTAAATTATTTCAAGTTGTACGTTGCAAAATGCAATTTTATTTAAGTAGGTGCCATTCAAGAAAAGGTTGTGAAGGATTATAAAAAGTTTTTATTTTTGTAAACTAAGTAGGCAATATTTTTACCTGTTATTTATTTACTGCAACTTCACATTTGACAATTGTAAAGTTGTTGAGAACAGGGTTTTAATAACCTTTCACGAAAATGTTCTATTATTTCATAATTGTAGAAAATATATTGCAGGGCAACAATTCAGAAACCAAAATTGATTTAATGGTACTGCTTATGGATGTATTCTTTTGCATACTGCCATTTCAATTATTGTTTTTATACTTCTTGCAAACACATTGTCCACACAACGCTATGTCTCATCGTCAGACGTCAGTTCAGAAAATTTCAGCTTCTTTTTGAAGTAACTATACGAATCTCAACTATTAGAAATATAGCTTTGGATTGTTGTTTTCGACATCTTTTTTAATTGTACTTATTATGGCTGCGTTATCTTCCTCCAAATTGTTTTGAAATTTTGCAGGTGTATTTTGTGCAATTTTGTTTGCCGATTGTTCTTGGTTTATAATCCTTTTACTTGGTATGTTTAGATTTTGATACTTAACTCTTTGGCGTTTTCAGAATTACGTTGGGAACAGGACGAAATTGGAACACATTAGCGAAATTTTAAGGAAATTAAATTTATTAATTAAAGAATTCCGAATATTCCTCTTTTCTTATAAAATTACAAAAAGTGATTTTATTTGATATTCATATGAATAAGTAGATTCGTAAAGTACGTTAATAATAATTACAATTATTATTTCATTTTGTTATTAATTAATAAATAAAAATTCTGTATACAATACCGCACCAGAATTCAAAATACTTTGTATCTAAGCACTTCTTATAGTAAAATTAGATTGAATTTCGCGCAAGTTATGTTAATGAACTTGCCGATTACAACAGGAGCATTCTCAAAATTCGGGCCGTTCTAAGCAATTGGAAGCCCCTGGGCTAAGAATTTATAACGCCCTAACAGCAGGAGTAACATTCGAATCTAGGATAAAACATCCCTGGAACAAACAGCCCCGGATAGAAAAATCCTTAAAAATATCTCCAAAAAAAAACCTGAAACAATCCCCAGGAAAACAAAGCCCCAGAAGAAAAGCCTCAGGGAAAAAAACCCTAGAAAAACAGGCCCAATAAAAACAGCCCCAAAACAAAATACCCCAAAAAAGCCTGAAATAAATACTCGTTTTGGACTTTCAAGAGAAGTGGTTTTTGAAAACTTGGTTTGTATGCGTGAGTGTGGGTTACGCGTTATAACTCCCTAACGCAGCATTTCCTAAACTATGGGGCGCGCGCCTCCCTGGGGGAAGGGGGAGGCGCAAAATTCTCCAAAAGAAAAAGTAGTAGAACGGAAATTAGTATATTGAAACTAATACAAAACATCTTAACTCAATGGTTAATCATTAATATTTAGCAAATAATTTTTTTTTCAGAAAAGTAAGTCTTCGCTTATAGATGCATTAGCGCAGTAACGAACGTAGACTATCAAATATACATCTTTGATAATATCCGTTGCCTCGTCTAGCTGAATAGCAAATAATTTGTTTGTAAGTTTTGAAAGAAGCTGCTGCTACCTGCTCCTGCAAATCCTCTGACATCTCATTAATGCGCCTACTACAATAATATTATTTGATACTGATATTTTCTGAATCACTTTACCATAATTTTCTCCAAGCATTGTAGCTACCACATCAACGGCAGCAGGTAGAATAAGATTTTCCGCAATAGTGGGAGGTTTCTTGCACTTGGCTATGCGATGGGCAACTTTATAAGATGCAAGCAGAGCTTCTTGAGGCAACGACAAAACTGTATTAAAGGCTAATTTCTGATAACTAAACTCTTTCGATTTCTTCACAAAGAAATCGCGAGATTTATTTTCATGATTTTTATGCTTTGTTTGCAAATGCTTCTTTAGTTTATTTGGTTTCATACTGTTAGCAGCCAAAATATTTAAACATATTACAATACTGTGGTTTCTCTTCACCATTAACGACTGCATTCATAAAATCTAAATTCAAATATTCGCCCAATATTTCCTAGTTTTTGCTTTGGGAGTGTTGGCAGCTTCTTCATCTGCCGACGGAGATGTACTTGACGCTCAAAATTACGTTTAGACCCGATTAAATACTTTTCCATATTTGACAAATATTTCTACAGACTTTAAATCACACAGGTGCAATAGACCACAAACGAAATATTACGCGTCTACTCCCTGTTAAAGTGGAATCACGTTCAGAATCAATGCACGTCACCGATATTTGATAACGTCACAATGATATCATAAAAATATCACGTTTACATTACAGTGAAAATAATTTTAATAAGCACTGGATATGCAACACATGTTACACCAAATGTAAAATTTAATTCATTTTTGGTTAATAATATGAAATGAAATTAAAGATTTTAGCAGAAAAGATATCAGATTTTTTAAAGAATCACAAAAACGCAACACTAATATTTATAAACAGGAAAGAAAGTGAGTTGTTTGGTGAGGTTAGGTTGCACAATCATATAAAAATCGATAGAGGATCGATATGTAAACGTGTGACCTAGTGATGCCAATTCAATGCCAGAAAAAATGACATTATCATGGAATTCTCTTCTTGTTACTACAGACAATTAAAAAATATTAACAATTTCATGCAGAATTATTAACAATTGGTTGAAACTGATCATTATAATATTATTTCTTGCGCATTATTTAATGATGAAGACATTTAATTTTCGGTTTCTGGGTTTGGTATTAAAAACTTGTGTCGATAGGTATTGATGACGTAAATTGGTTCTAAACTACTATACGCTTACTATTAAACTAATCTAACTGAACATGCATCATGATTTTATTCGTTCTGTTCCCACTATCACAATTTCTGGACTATTCTACAGCGCTCGGGAAAGTTCGAGATTCCGTTTTGCGCGTATCATAGCACATTTCAAAAGGGGTCCGCGAAACCTAAAATTCCGATGAGCTTCGGAATATCAAAACATTTAAAATCAAAAATTCACCATCAACATAATCTTATAAAAAAATCCGAAATCGGAAGCGGAAGTTAGACATGTTCTTTTGGTAGGAATTTTACAGATTTTTTACCTGAACGCATTATTACTAGAAAACTAGTTCACAGATCGGGATGAAGTTTGGTATAAAATAAACCTAGAGGAACACGATGTCACTATATAATAGAATTGTAGAAATGAAAACTGCGAAGAGAGTGTTTTCACCGGAGATGTTTTTTCCGGAGCTATTGTTTCACAAACTGTAACGATTTTTCACAATCTTACTCCAATTTTAGGACTCCTTTTTTCGTAACAACGCTGTAACGGGAGCATGTACGGTTGAAAAATCCGGGATAAACTGGCGATACCAAGATACAGTACCTATGATTTTTTTCACCTCAGTTATGTTCTTAGGAGACGGAATTTTGATGATCACCTTTATCTTTACTAACTCGTCTACCACAAAACCTAAATATCTAAGTTCAGGTGTACATAGCTTACATTTTTCTTTAGATAAGATTAAACCGGCAGTCTTGAACCTCTCAAATACTTCTTTCAATATTTTTAAATGTTTCAAAATCTTCGGTTATTACAATTACGTCGTCTAGATGCACAAAGATGTGCGGTTTGAGCACAGGACCTAGAATTTTAACCACTAGACGTTGCCACGTGGCTGGACTGTTGATTAACCCAAAAGGCATTCGCTTGTATTGAAACAATCCTCGGCCAGGAATGGAAAAGGCAGTGTAATGTCGTGACTCTTCTGCTATAGAAACCTGTCAATAGGCTATTTCACATATAATGAACTCAAGTATTGGCGTTTCTAAGCCTATCCAGAATCGCACTGATAAAGGGAATGAGGTATGCATCCTTTTAGTCGCTTTATTTAGTTGACGATAATCAACACAAAATCGATATATTCCATCGTTTTTAAGAATCATCAAAACGGGCGAAGACCAACTGCTAGAAGAAGGTTTAATAATAACTTTGTTGTCGATTCGACGTTAAGACGCCAATAAAGTAGTTAAATATTAAAAACGTTCACACTTTTACTAAAAACAGTTATTGTTTACAACAGGTTTTGCTTGGTAAATAAATGACTCTAAAACACAGTAAATTTAATATCAGTAAATTGTTTTTCTGTGTAAAGATTGAAAAATTTATTGGCAATAGATACTCAGAATGTTATTTTATGCTCAGACTTCTAATTTGATGAAAAATGTCATTTATTTTATTTTCGAATAAATATCATACAATAAAGGCGACTTACATTAAATAATATATGTTACAAAATAAAATAACTGCCGATCTTCACCAAATTAAAAATCCAAGTGGTAAATAATACGCTAAGCATATATTAATAAAAACTACCCAGTAAGCAGGAAACATTTTTTTGCATTTTAAGCATCAAGTTTCTCGTATTCGCAAGAGGAGTATCTTGAATTTCTTCTTCTAATATATTCCCGAATCTGATTGTAGAGTCTGTCTTTCCAGAAAGTCGCGTGTATTTCAATTTTTATGAAAGAAAAATTTAAATCACGATTTGTTTTCAATGTATAAGCCCTCGAATACCATTTGTACTGAAAGTAAAGTGCACAATTTTTGTGGCGGCACCACCATGTATATTGGGCTTGCAAATAGCACTCGTGCTATTTGTAACCAAGCGCAATGGACATTCGCAATATTCCTAAAAAAATTGTCGACGTAACTTACCGTACTACTCGTGCTATTATAAGTGAAAATTATATCGGTTGTAAACAAAACATGTTTACCCCCATTTTACATTATTATTATTAAAATAAAAAAACTATGGAGCGATTATTATACCCCCAAATTCCTATTCCCTATTATTCCGATTAGACTTGTATAGGGTGTCTAAGATAAGGGCCTCGTGCATGGGGATCTCGTAGTCGGTAAGAGATAGAGCTTCAGTTAAATAAGAAAAATTATTTAGCAACTGAAGTACAAGATCAATATTTAAATCTCAGACTTTTTGCCTAATTTTCAGTACAAACTGAAAAAAGTAAAATTTTTATTTTTCGCTTTACGTGTATAATTTAGTTATTAAATATAGCGCAAAACGGTTTTAACATTATTGGGGCACTTTTTTGCACAGATTTCGAATCTCAAATTAAAATTTTTAGAAGTCGTTAAATTTTCAAGATATTGACATTAACTTCGCTTTTTCAAATGCGTCAAAAGCGATATTTTTCTTATTTTCTCTGATGGGGATTAATGGGCTTATTCTTACAAATAACGAAGTTATAAGCGAAAATAGTTTTAAACCTAAAGACGTTCATTTGCGAAAACTTGGTATGGTATGTAGACACAACCTCGATTTAAAAAAAAAGTTTAAATCCGTAATACTAGTGGTTACAATATGGCCAGCGCACATCCAGCTGAGCTATGCGGCCGCTTTCCGCTCCGCCAGTTCCTGTAAATATTTTCGCTTTATACACTGTTAGTGTTATATATTTAGCCAAATTTCAAAAATTAATCTAAAGAAAAGTTTCCAAAAAATAGTCACGAAAAAATACATTCAAAAAAGTTCCCTGGAAAGAAAGTCCCCGAATAAAGCCTCCTGGAGAAAAGTCTCCGGGTAAAAAAATCTCTTCGAAAAAAGTCTCCGAAAAAAAGTTTTAAGGAAAAAAAAGCGGACGTTTTTCCAGAGATTTTTTTTCAAAGAACTTTTTTCCGAGAACTATTTTTCCAAAAAAATTTTCCTGGAGACTTTTTTTCTGAGGACTTTTCTTTCCGGAGACTTGTTTCCGGAGACGTTTTTTTCTGGAGATTTTTTTCCGGGGATTTTCTTTCGTGAGCTGTTTTACCGTGACTTTCTTTTCAGAAGCATTTTTCCGCCTTCCTATTTTTGCAGTGACCTTCTTACTAGTAGCATATGTAGTGAATTCAAATGCCCTTCTGCAACCAATCTCAGTAGTGGTGGCATGAACCCCCTCTTACGATGGACGCCTCTGTTATTTTTTTCATTGTTTTTGTAGATTACTTTTTACTTTCCTATACTTTCAGTATAGGGAAGTATTGATTTCATGCAAATTTTCAAAATCAAGATTTTGACGGAAATACATGTTTTGGGCTTCCAGGATCCTAAAAAAGTGGTTTTTAAAAAATGTCTGTCTGTGGGTGGGTGGGTGGGTCTGTGGGTGGGTTACGCTCCATATCTCCGGAACGGCTGGACCGATTTTGATGTGCTTTGGAATGAGGGAGTATATCAAAAATTCACCGAAAAAATAAGCTTTTAAAAAGAATCCGAAACCGGAAGCGGAAGTTAGACATGTTTTTTTGGTAGCATTTTTTTCAGAAACTGAATTTTGGAAATTTTAATAGTGGAGATTAAAGAAGGCCATAGGACAAATCAAACGATTTTTTACCGAACTCTCTAGCTTTAAAATGGCACCCGCTACGAATTTTTGAACATTTCGACTTTAACGCCGATTTACTCAAAAACCAGTTATCTGATTGGAATCAACTACATCTTGTTTGGTAGCCCTTCAGGGGTACTATACCATGAAATATAATTAATTTTGAAAATATAAAAACGATCGTAATTACAGCACTCCAAAATTTTGGAATTTTTCAAAAAAAATTTTCTCAAAAACTGCCCACACGGTTTTGTTTAAACTTTTTAAGCTGATAAAGATAGGCATTTGCTACAATTTTGTTTTTTGCTCATTGATATAATTTCACTGTGACGCCCTCTGTGAATTTTTGAAAATTGAAAATTGGTACCCTTTTATTTATTTAACGGGTGGCAATAAAATATTTCTGCTAAAGCAATATAGCTCATCATTGATAGCAAAATCCGAATATCATAATATTTTTTCGATAATTTCATATTTAGGGGGGCTACTGTTCCCCCTACCCCCAAATTTTTTCGATAAAAAATTAAAAATTTGGTTTTTTGTTTTGTTTGCTCTAGGAGAATCTTTTTACAAAAAATCAAAAAATCGAATTTTTTGCCCCTTAATAATCTTTTTGTCCTTAGAAGAATTTCACATACTTTCTACAGCAGTTGTATTCCTGTACTAGTCGTTTAATGTTCAGTGTAGGCTAACTTTTTTATTTTAATAGATAGACTCGCAAACCCAAGAGCAAAGTTGTAGAGCAAATTCTTCTCGATTGTATTTAGGAAAAAAACTTGAGTTTCCAATTTTAATATGGCGGCCACGGTAAAAAATAACTTTTTTTTAAATGGAAACGTGGCATTTTGGCTTTAAAATCAGAAAGGTTTTGAAATTCTAAATACAAATTAATAAGAGTAATTTCTTGCTAAAAATAATACTTCTCGAGTTATTAATACATTTTCAAACATCAACACGCTTCCTTACTCGTGCCTCCGGTTCATTTAAGTTTGGTTTTTTACATGTACTCAGGTGCGGAGCCAGCGTGGTAATGGTAGGTTTAAGTTACGCTCTTCACGCTTGAAGTTTTTATAAACGCTGTTTACTTTTACTAGCCGGGTCTAGACAGGTGTACATCGAAAGTGTTGGAAAATATAAAACAATGTTATTTTACAAGTATAGGAAAGTCCAGGCGAAGTGTTTCGCTCATTTTTACTTTTATTGTGTACTGTGTTTATCCCCCTAGGGTGTTTTTATCGTAGGTGTTGCGCCGATAATAAATTTAAAGCGTACCATAATCGATAATTGTAGTAACATATATTCATAACAATTTTACAAAAAAAAAATGAAATTTTTCGTCTTCCTTATTGTTTTATTAATAGTATACATTTTTTATTTTTCTTTCAATTGTGATGATATACCGAAGCCCTGGGAAACAAGTCAATACATAGGTTTGTTTAATAAACGTGCAAAAATCCATACTTTAAAGATTAAGCGCTTACCATCTGCAATCCCGAATCGCTAGCACAATAGCACTGGACTTGTGGATGCGTTCATAGCCGCCGTAAAAGTACAGGAAAATTCCATCAACAGGGTAGCTTGTAATACGCTGTAAAGCCGCAATATAATAACCTTTTAAATTTTGTACAGTGTAGAGTGAAGTCCCTAATTTATTACTTTATAGAATATTTATCTAGAGGTTGGAGTATAACAAAATATTAATAAATTAAATGATCAAGAACAAAATGATTTTTATATTAGACGTCGGCAATTTTTGATTATTTCTAGTTTAGAAATAAAAAACGGTTTGATTTTAAGCATCTGTTTTTGTCTAAAATTTCCATTTTGGAATCAAATCCAAAATCTCAAAAACCGTCAATTTATTCTGAAATAAATATGTTACACGGACTTGTAAATCCCCAAAATATTGAGTTGGTACAAAAGATTGATGATCAGTGGCGATTATTTTGTCAGCCTGACCATACCAAAAATAAAAATGTATAGACAAGTATGAAAATTGATGTAATTTCCGGTAAAACCGGAAGTCAAAATCACGTTGTTATTTTAAGATAGAAGATAAAGAAGAAAAAAGAGATGCACCATGTTTTATACGAAAATAACAAGGTGAGACCGACTACAATATTGAATATTCCGCTAATATTTTGCTAAATTTTGAAAAAAAGCAACTCCCTCAAATACATCTACGCCTACTTCTAGCTTGCTATAAAATGCTATGATATTTGGAATTGTTTGATTTGACTGGAGTATTGTAATTCCTGGAAGGCAGTTTTTGGGATGCTTGTTATAATTTAATTTACGATTGGAGGTTTGTGAAGACTGTAAGGTTTTGGTATTCAAAGTTATAAACTCAGCGTTGCGTATTATTGCTGTAATTTCTTGTTTAAAATCTCAGATAATGTGGTTATCTTTATATCATTTATATTTTCATATTTGTGAAATTTTGTTTACTCTGAAAGAAAGAAGAACACAATCAAATTGACACGATTATTGTTTATGTTAATTTTAATTATAAAAGTAGTTCAGAAATGTTTAAAAGGTTTAATATATAAGAAGTTTTAGACTTACTTGTTTTGTGCATTGTTAAATGTCATTTGTGGGGGTTATGGATGTGAATGTCAATTTGACAAATGTATAAAAAGAACACTCATTGTTTCACGAAATTTATTTGTCTAAAAAAAAATGTGAAATCAAGGAGGAAGACAAAAGCAAGTGAAAACTTATGGGTTAGATACGGCTCGTCCTGAAAACAAAAACACAGGCATTTTTATTCTCCGATAGAAAAGGAGAAAGAAAACGAGTTATAAGAAATAAATAGTGATTTTGAATTGAATAGAAGCTATAATAAAACGGATACAAGTGTTTCTCAACTAATTTTGGAAATACCCAAAAGAATAATAATAGTTATCATGGTAGAAAAACCCAAGTATTAGTAAACATAAAAGCAGTCCAGTACATATTGGTACTACAAAGGAGGAAGATTCTTACTAAAGGCGAGTGCTGTGGTTTTTGTGGAAACTGCTAAACAGAGAAGAAGGAGTTTATCATTCAACGATTGTCGAGTTAAGGATATCTTTATAAAGAAAAAACAAAGATAAGTGTTCAGTTTTAAGATTAGTAGAAATAAAAGAAATATCTTGATTTTTCACAAATGAAACCTCAAATTGACTTCTAAATAAAAAAAAAAACTGTTGTAACGTTGATATTGATTTGTGTATTTTTTTGTTTGAGTCCTATTTATTAATACCATTTCTTCCCAAGCTTAATAACGACCCTGAGAAATTTTATAAAAGAGTTTCATATAAAATATAACTAGTGATTGCGTAAATTGCAGGCATTTAAGGGATTGTTTTTCTAGTAAGTACATAGCCTCATATCATAGCCATATTCATTGCATTAAAACTTCAAATAATATAAACCGATTAAGTATTATTGTCATGGCAAACAAAATACATTAAGTTCAAATCGTTGTCCGCCCCAGGGTTTAGATAATCTAAGTACACGGCCTTGTTTAGGCAGGCAGGGCCTACGAACAAATATTGCTCAAACTTCTAGAGCAAATGCTTGGAAAGGCAGACAAGCTACAGGTCAGTCCTTATCTGATTATGCTCGGTGTAGTTCCTAAATTACGACGCGGACTAAGCCGAAAGTAATTGTAATGTTGACAGTTCGAGAAACCGCGAAAGCCTCAAAGAATATATTAAATATCTTTTTTATTTGACATTTATGTGAAACAATGTTTAAAACTAAATATGTGTAAAAAAGGTGCTCTATAACTTTTGTTGGAATTGTTTTTTCTACGATGCTGATTTCACCAGTTATTGCCAAAGAACAATTTGGCTGCTATTTTGCGCCACTATTTTGAACCAAAATGGCGGACAGTTGGGCTCTACCTCAAATAACACTCTCTAATATAAATAGAAATTGTATGCCAAGTTTCGTGCTTCGCCAAAAGTACAAGGTTTGGAGTACATGAACTATCCGCCCCACATTGTGTGCGGTGTTTTTATTGTTTTGTACTAAGTGTTAATTTTTCTCTACGCTCTAGTATCTTATCTGCTATGTATATAGTTTGATGAAAATTAAAAGACAAAATTTAAAGAAGTTAACCAAGGCAATAACATAAAAGTTATGCGTTAAAAAGATTTAACTTCAAAAGCATCTAACGTTGAAATTAGTGGATTATTAATTGTAAGATCACCAACGTTTGAATACTAACCTCTATTTTTATTCCTAGAGTGAACAAGAAGTTACACGCTTACTGTGTATAATAATAATAAACTTTATTTCACTAATTAGGCAGGTATTTGTTATGCAGTTCAAGCGTCTAACCGGAACATAATATTATACCCTTATAGCTGAACATAGAGCGAAGGCCATTTTGACCATATTATATTAGCCCTAGAGATATAGACTCTTAAAACGTGCCGCAGGGCCCCTTGCAAGCGCTTGTAGTCCTAAATATTTATAAACCACTTATTATTACTAATATAAACTAACACCATTATGTTTGTCGATATTCACGCCTACTTGAATACTACCCGTATCGTTAAGACGGCTTAAGTGAGCTTGGACCCCAACGGTGCGCAATTAGGGTTGTAAAAGTCATGGTTCTATATTTCTGGGTGCACCTGAATTCCGGTACGGTCAAAAGCATTAGGTTAATTTTGAGTTGGGATCTTTAATTCCACGCCCTAACTTCGATACGGATATTTATCGAAGGGACAGGTATGCGGATTGTCTAAGTCTATGTCTGTAGTCCGTGAATTTTTAGACTGTATTAACGTTTAAAGACGCAGGCGTTTCAATAGTTCATATGATTTTTAGATGCCCTATATTAATAGTATTCAAATATTTACTGAACTAAGCATACTTGCTGTTAACAGGTTGAGGCCGAGATACACCGCTCAGACACGGTGCAAGGCGCGTCGACCAGTTGCTCTATAAATAGCTTGGATTCGTTTAAAGAATTGTAAACGTCTGCTACGTGGAATAAAAATATCTTGACTGCCTCATACAACCTTAAATGTTGTTTTTTTAATAATGTAATGCAGGTATTTTTCAATATACAGGTCTCGATCTTGAAGTTGGTATAACAAATCAGTAGGGCAATTCAGCAAAGTTCCCATGGATATATTGGAAAATGTTTATTATTCAAATAATTCAAAAAATAAAGTATTGCGTGATTATTCGACTCGTAACATTTCGACCAATCACTGACCAATAGAAAGGTTTAACTCGCATATTTTTGGTTATCGCAAATAAATTTGAGCAAACCAATCGTATAGTTTATTTATTAGTTTTAAAAATTAAATAAATTTGATATTTTGATATGTTATTCGAGAAATAATTTGATCATATACCACTCGTGAATTGAAAAATAACAACGACAAATTACTCAAATTTCCCGCCCAGCCACTCGCATTTGTTTTGTTTACAAATATTCTTCTCTATCTTCCCGGGAGGAATTCTTAAACAAAACTATCACATGTTGCTGCGCAACAAGTCTTCGTAATTTTCAAGACGATTATTTTTCAATTAATTCTTGGTATAAATGTTGATCAACTTTCCTCCTGTAGTTTCAGTTAAGGCAGATATTGATTTCATAAACAGTTTCAATTTCGAGACTCTGACGGAAACATATGTTTCGGAACTTCAGTAACGCCAAAATATTTCTGTCTGTGAGTAGGCGAGTAGATGGATAAGTGAGTGGGACGTATTTTAAAAATTCATTGACCAAATAAGTCTTTAAAAAAATTCGAAACCAGAAGCGGAAGTTAGACACGGTTTTTGAGAGCATTTTTTTCAGAAATTAGGTTTTTTAAATCTGAAAATAGAATGTCTTCTTTGTATTTACTATCAAAATTTCTTGTTGTCCGCCTTATACACTGTTTCCCGGAAAAGTTTAACTATATACAAAATGCATTGGCAATTATATTTTTCCAAATTTTTGTGTCCTCAGGATATTTTATATTTATTAAACTGTAATATAGTTATTAGTGCCGTTTAGTAAAAAAATTATATTTAAAATTAAGCAAAAATCTAAATAAATATTAATAAATTCAAAACGTGTCCTTTCAACAACATTTTCTAATGTCTTCATATCGAAGCGGCGGAGAATGTATT
This sequence comes from Ctenicera cuprea, assembly GCA_958336395.1. Lineage (NCBI taxonomy): Eukaryota > Metazoa > Arthropoda > Insecta > Coleoptera > Elateridae > Ctenicera > Ctenicera cuprea. The sequence goes on from OY284490.1 coordinate 57,953,716, forward strand.
CTAAGCAGAAGTCCTAGGTACCAATCTTGAGTGGGACAAACTTTATTTATTAATTGTTTTTGTTGATTATTCAATTTTAAGCTGTTTTTTCTCTCATCTTCTCATAACTGTAGTTGTAATGTTCACTTATGTTACAATAATGAAATAAGTATGAATTTAAATATTTCATTACTGGAAGTATTAAATTTATAATTTACTGTACAAGTCGTATTCTTTATACTATTTGACTGTAGAACTAGTGTAAAAATATAATAAATAAAAAAACAATTTAGAAAAAGTCACGTAACTGTCGGAAAACGTGTTGTTAATATTTAAAAGTATCTTTATTTATAAATTCCAGCTTTACTTCGTTAAAGTCCATATTTTATGAGTATCTGTATATAAAATACTGAATTACTTTAACAATATTTATTTATTTTAACCTTATACGTATTTCGGCATGTTTACATGCCATTGTCAAAGGTTTTTTTATATACAGATACTCATTAAAAAATATCGCTTTTTTTTTCTAAATTTATAAAATAGTTGGAAATTTTTGCTGATCCTAATAAAGTATTTCAAATAGTGTATCAAACTGATAAAAGTTTATAACGATCGCCGTTTGCGTTTTTGAATAAATAGTTAATCAGTTTAAAATTTTTCAAGTATTCCTGGAAGGCGTCAGAGTAAAGTTTGGGAGATTAGTAAAAAAGATATGTAGTTATTGATTGTAGGTATAGAAAATACTTAATTACTTCAACAATATTTACTTATTTTAACTTTATACGTATTTCGGCACGTTTACATACCATTGTCAAAAGTTATAGAAAGTAAACAGTTAGTGTTGTTATAGCAATAGAACTTTGTGACTTGATCTTGGTAATCGTCTGCAGATGACTTGATTTCTTATTCCAAAATATCCGATAGAGGAGAATTTAAGAGATCAATTTGCTCATTCATTAACGGTACAGTTTTTAAATGTTTGTGAATTTCAAAAGCTTCTAGTATGTCTAATTTACGTTTATCATCACAAAAGTGTAAACATTTTATAGTGTTGCCTAATATCCAAATTTCTAGTTGTATGGCTTATATAAACCGAATTACAACGCGAACAATTTACTTTGTAAATGCCTGATTTTAGCAAATCATCTGTTTTTGATTTTGCATTAAACAAAGTGTTTAAGATGTTTCTGGTTATTTCAAAACTTACTTTATATTTATTTGTTTTGTTTATAATTTTAGCAATTTTTTCCGATTTGTCACCAAAATATGGGATCGAGGCATATTTAATTGTATCGGATGAAGTTGGAGTATACGGATACATTTTTTGAATGGCTAATTTAAAATCTTTTTCTTTAAATAATGTATCAATAAGTTTAGTATTATAACTATTACTATATGCAATTTGCTTAATAAATGAAATTTCCCTATTATAATTAATGTTATCTAAAGGGACCGTCAAAGCGCTATGTATCAGGGACCTGTATGCTGCTAATTTATATGTTTTATGATGACAAGAATCGTGTGGTATTGTAATGTAATGTCTGTTTGTGTAGGTTTTCTATAAACTGGTTATTCAAATTTATTAGTCGAAATAATTTTTATGCTTAAATCTAAAAAGTTAATGTACTTATTTTGTTCAGTTTCTAGTGTAAATTTTATGTTTGGATGCAAGCTGTTAATAAAAATTAAAAATTCATTAATTAATTCAAATGAACTATCAAAACATGCTAAAATATCATCAACATAACGAAACCAAAATATAACTTTCTCAGAATGATTTGATTAGAATATTTGATCTTCTAGATTTTCCATATATACCTATATATTAGCTAAAAGAGGTGAAATTGGACTTTCCATGGGTAAACCATCTTTTGTAAATAAATTTTATTATTAAAAGTAATATAATTTTGACGGGTGCAAAGTTCAAATAATTTAATAAACTCAGTCCGTTTTATTTATTCAAAATCTAGTGGATGGAATATTCGAATCAAATCATTCTGAGAAAGTTATATTTTGGTTTCGTTATGTTGATGATATTTTAGCATGTTTTCATAGTTCATTTTACTTAATTAATAAATTTTTAATTTTTATTAACAGCTTGCATCCAAACATAAAATTTACACTAGAAACTGAACAAAATAAGTCCATTAACTTTTTAGATTTAAACATAAACATTAATTCAACTAATAAACTCGAATACTCAGTTTATAGAAAACCTACACAAACAGACATTACAATACCACACGATTCTTGTCATCATAAAACACATAAATTAGCAGCATACAGGTCCCTGATACATAGCGCTTTGACGGTCCCTTTAGATGACATTAATTATAATAGAGACATTTCAATTATTACGCCAATTACATATAGCAATGGTTATAATATTAAACTTATTGATACATTAATTAAAGAAAAAGATTATAAACAGTGTTGGGTAAGATACTTTTTATTTGTATCTAGATACAGATACAGGTACTTTTAGAAAAGTGTATCTAGTTACAGATACAAGATACATTTTGCTAAGTGTATCTAGATACAGATACAAGATACTTTTAAAAGTATCTAGATCCTTCTCAGATACAAATTAGATACCACATTAAAAAATTACACTTCCAGAAATGAAAGCGCACATAAACCATGATAATATTAATTAATAGTTTATATGAAAAAATTCATTACACACCTTAAGATGTTTGATAGAGTTTCCACTTGAAGTTACATCACCCTGAATCTTTGAGGGGCAGTTTCGACACTGTGTGACAACCTTACTATCACAACGCAACACTATCTTAAAAAACTCGCCATCCAGTATCGCTGGACTTCCAAAAAAGCACTTTCGTTATCATTCATTCTTCTAATTGTAATCATAAGGTATAACTGGCAGACTAGCACAAGAATTGATTCTGGACTTGTTCACTACTTCTATTTACACTGAGGACACTTCAAGTTTTGTCAAGACAAGCCTACCGCTCTGGTTATAAGATTTACTTGGAAATTCCCAATATCCAAAACAGCAAGGGCGGTTATTGTATTGCCACAATGGGTAAATGTATACATAAAACCTTAAGCTTCTTACAGTTCTTATCCCCTGAAAATGGGGATGTTTGAATATTTATTACCATTACCTATCTTAAGACGTATTTGGGTTTTTCTGCAAAATTAATTAATGCTAAAATTTAAATGTCCAAAAATGTCCTAAATTTTAAATTGAAGAAATGTTTTAATAAACTTCGAAAACTACATAAAATAAATTATAATTCTTGAATGTATCTAGGATCTTTTATTGTTTAATAAAAAAAGATACCGTTTAATAGGATCTAGATACAGATACAAGATACAATTTTATAAACGTATCTAGATACAGATACTAGATACTTAAACAGTATCTAGATCCAGTATCTAGATACATGTATCTAGATACTACCCAACACTGATTATAAATTAGCCATTAAAAAATTTATCCGAATACCCTAACTTCGTTCGATACAATTAAATATGCTTCAATCCCATATTTTGGTGACAAATCACAAAAAATTGCTAAAATTATAAACAAAACAAATAAATATAAAGCAAGCTTTAAAACAACTAGAAACATCTTAAACACTTTGTTTAATGCAAAATCAAAAACAGATGATTTGCTAAAATCAGGCATTTACAACTTAAACTGCTCGCATTGTAATTCGGTTTATATAGGCCAGACAATTAGAAATTTTGATATTAGATATAAAGAACACATACGTTGTTACAAATACAAACACCCACATAAATCCAATTACGCTAAACACTTACTAGAACACAATCATTCAATGACAGCTAATAACACTACAAAATGTTTACACTTTTGTGATCAAAAACTTAAATTGGACATACTAGAAGCTTTTGAAATTCACAAACATTTAAAAGCTGTACCGTTAATGAATGAGCAAATTGATCTCTTAAATTCTCCTCTATTGGATATTTTTAAATAAGAAATCAAGTCATCTGCAGACGATAACTGAGGTCAAGTCACCAAGTTTTATTTCTATAACAACACTAACTGTTTACTTGACCTTTGACAATGGCATGTAAACATCCCGAAGTACGTATAAGATTAAAATACCTAAATATTATTAAATTAATTAAGTATTTTATATACCTATAATCAATAAATATGGACTTCAACGAGGTAAAGCTAGAATTTATAAATAAAGATATGTAGTTCACTGCAAGCTCTATCTGCTCAGATAATTAAAAAAATCGTTTGAGCATTTTTTTTAAAATATTATTTTGAAAATATTCATAAATTTAAAACAGCGCCATTGTGATCGTTTTCGGATTTTCGAAATTAATTTTTAAAGCTGACTGACTATGCTGTTGATCTATTGCAAAACGAGGAGAATGGGGAAATAACAATAAGTAAAATAAGGAATAGACAATTGGGGTGATAGGAGAACGCAGTCATATGAAAATGGATAGTAACGTTTCTAGTTGATGGTTAGTTTTGTTTGTGCGTCGCAAAAATTGCCGATGTGCAAATTATTAATTTTCTGAAACAATTCTATAGATCTTAGCAACAACGCGGAAGTGTCTTACTGTAAAGAAACGGAAATACTTTAGGCCGAAATATACATATATAAATAAATATGTATACCTGGCTAGAGCTTTTACGTATATTTACACATATCTGAATCACCTCCTATAATACTCAAAAAGATGTTTAAACCTTTCTTAGAGCAAAGTTGGTTTATGCAAATAATATATTTTGTATACAAGAACAATATAGACACGTTACTGCATTGCAAAAGTATCTAGGTAAAGTGGGTCCAGACCCATCAAAAAAACATCCTGTTAGGAGCGTTATTTTTTGATTGACAATTTCCTTGGTCAACAACAAAGACACGTATACGGCTAGTTTAACCCAACATTGTTTAACATAAACCAGGCTTCACACATTTCTTGTAACCGTGGGTGGAGTATTGGAATTGAGTCGTGCAGGCGCCAACGACCGACAAGAGTCACAAAGAAACGACGTCACATGAAAATGGAAACAAAGAAAAAAGACTTGCCAATCTGTCGCTATCTGATGTACTGTGGTTTAACTCACCGGGGAGCCCACCCCTCAGGCCTTGGCAGAATGGCTAATTCACAGTACTTCAAATATTTCATTACACTTTGATTGGCTACATCTCAATGGTAATTACTTCCACATTACTTGCCATTCGATAATTAATCTTTCTCGTTAATATTCAAATTAACACCTGCAAACCAGTATGCACTGCTGCATCATCGAAAGCGTCAATAGGACTAGAAAGCTGACCGCCTATGTCGAGTGATATCGCGAGAATTGCATAGCGTGTATCATATCACAGGATCCAAGGCTTTCAAGCCTTGATTAGCAATTTGTTTTGACAGCTTGTGGTAAACCACACGTGTAGAAGTACACCTAGCCATAACTCGAAAGCTTTCACCTTCCAAACAACACAGATCACAGTAGCTACAAACCAGAATATTATAATGATCATCTACTAATTAACCACTGGTGCATTAAATAATTTTACCGGGAAATCACACAGTTTTCATGCAGAGCAAACAAAAATCATGCTAAACCACTCCGCATGCAAGAACGATCTACCCCAGTTCAAGCACATGTGTTCACGACCCTTACCTAAGACGTGTTCCTCTCGCCCTCTGACCGAAGTCGTCTTGATCCAAATTCTTAATTAGTTACGCCAGTGGAATATTATGTGTATTTTATTTAAGACAAAAGATTCATTTAAAAATTACAGTATAAAAATTATGCACTACAAAATCTAACCCTAATAACCCTATCCTATTTTAATGCCTACCTGCACTAATTACGAATACGAATAATTTAAACAACAATTCTTTAATGAGAACTAAATATAATTAGAATAGGAAATAATTTTGACTTTATTTCTTATATTATATCTAAATTTTCTATTACAACCTTTTGTTTTTAATTGTTAAATATCTAAATATCTTTCCCCAAATTTATGAGTGTAACGATTTTGGTTGAGGTGTGGCTTTCTTATAAATTTTATGCTATTTAATAGTGGCTGTGTTCTTGGCATTCTAAAAATGATTTAAGTACTTTGTTAAATATATTAAATTTACGATGGGGATTTTTAGAACCAAACTGTCGTACGTATGTCGTTTATTGAAATAATCATAGCGTAACATTGCATGTAAACTCGAAGTAGTAAATTCACACATATTCTTTTAAACACGTCTTAACGATAGAATCTCTAGGTTCCTATTTATTCACAGTGTTAAATAATCCTGTTCTGATTTCTATACCACACTAAAGTTATCTCAGTTGTCTTACAGGCCTGAAAGTAACGAGCTGCCTTATCAGGGGAATTTATTTGCAGTTATTTATACGTTAATTAAAGTTATAAATGAAACTTATTTAGTACCAAGAAAATACATAAAGCTATCTGTACTGCACACATGTAACTTGTAACAAATCATTCTAGCATCAACGGGATGGGATGCTGCGAAGATTATACATCCACTGTTCCTTGTATATTGTTCGATTTCTTCAACCATTAATAATCTTTACAGCTCTTTTGAATGTTGTAGAAACTACTATAGATATTACTTTACATTCAGCACAATGACGTTAATGTATTGTAAAATTATGAAGATGACTGTGGAGAAAGAAAGAAAAATGAGCAAAGCACTTCGGGCAACCTTTCCCACATTTCAAACGTTGATTACTTTAGAATATCCGATGTTTTTGAACTACCACCGTTACTTGTGCTGGGTAACTAGTTACTTTTGTTACAGTACTCCCCAAAGCTTATTACGGCTCACTTGAGTTTGGGAACGTAGTAAATATAAGCCAAGTTAATCTGTTGTATGACATTTGTATTTCTCGAGGTGGTTAAACATAACTGAAAGTCAACCTATATTGACATTTAAAAGCAAATGCTAGCACGACATACTAGAAATTCAATCAAGTAGAATCACGTGAACATACTGTGCTTGACCCGACGTAAACACTGCCAGCGACCCACTAAGGCCAACACACTATCTAAACTGGCCTCTTCTTCCCAATGGAAATAAATCCCCGAGCCCAACCTAAAAGAAGTAAATCGCCAAACTAATAAATTTGTTGTATTTGTAATTCTAATACATTAATTTTGAGTTTAGTACAGGGTTCAACACATATTTTAATAGATATCAAATTGCTGCCAACAGGTAACAGATCCTTTTCTATGTAGGTACCGTTTACACACGAATTTTTATATAAAACAATTTATTAATACGAAACAATTGTTTTTAAATACTATTTAGTTTTTTAATGATGTCCCAAAGGCGTAACTAACACAATTCTTTTTGATTGATTTTTTTAATTTAATGTAAACTTATTCAATATAAAAACGTAAACGGTAATTCTTTTACTTTATTGATTGTTACTAAATATTCAAAAGTTACTTGAAACAAAAATTTATATCACATATTTTATTTTATTTTGTTATAGGGAGTCTCGTTTAGTTTACCTCAAAACTGAAGTTACGCTTCTGGCAATCGTCCAAAATTAACAATAATTTAGTACTAACAAAAGAACTTAAATCTGCATTCTTTTTACCTTCCTTGCTAGGTATCCGAAGTATAGCTATAGAGGAAGGTATTGTAATCGTCATCATCATGTAAGATTTGGAGCAAATGCGTTCAATGAGTGAAGTTTTTTTCGCTTTGGGCTTACTGGCCAATTTAGGAGTTCTGTCTGTGTGTCTGTATACGCTTTACAGTCCAGCTCAAAAAAAACTTAAATTCGTATTCTACGCATGTCGAATAGCCGATCTGCAAACGCAATCTTTCTATCGCTCCCACCATAACTACTGAGCGGTTTTCTTTGGATCGTTTACCTGAACAGATTAATTGAGTAATCACAAAATATCATAAAACCGGACAATTGCATCAAGAAATGGGAAGGGGGACTACTTCTAGTTCTACTTCAAAATAGAGGCGCTCAGAAAAGAACCTTTGTATAATACACATGTCAAATAGGTGATATGCACAAGCTCGATCTTCCTACCACCCCTCAGTGCCCCCCCCGAGTATTCGATATTTCAAGATTTTCACAATTTTCATTACTATCAAAAATTTTTTAAATTCTGAAAATTTTCAAAAATGTTCAATTTCTAAGATTTTCCAAATTTTTTAATTTTCATTATTAAAAAATTTCTAAAATTATCAAAACGTTTCATAATTTATAAATTTTTTAAACTTTTTTAAAAATTTGCATTATCTCCCAAAATTTTTAAAAATTTCATCATTTTAAAAAGCGTTCAAAAACTGTTAAAATCAAAATTTTTTTTAATAAATAAATTTTTCAATATTTCTCATAATTTTTCAATATTTTAACAATTATTAAAATGTTTTTATACAGAAATAGATATTGACAACAGAATAAAAGCGGCGTCCAACATGTTTACGGCAATAAAGAAATCATTGATAAATAAAAAAGTGATATCCGCGAAAACAAACCGTGTACAGAACTATATATACCCCAATACTAATATATAAAAGTGAATCTTGAGTAGTAAACAAAAGAAATAAATCAAAGATCCAAGCTTCATCACAAAAGTGTAAAAATTAAAAAAAAAATAAAAAATACATTTTTGTAAACGTAAACGTAAGTTGGATATACTAAAAGCATTTAAAATTCACAAACATTTAAAATCTGTACCTTTAATGAATGAACAAATTGATATCTTAAATTCACCGTTATTGGATGTTTTGAAATGAGAAATCAAGTCATCTGGACGCAGATATAGAAAACAAAGATCAAGTTATGAAGATTTATTGTTCCTATAGCAACACCAACTGTTTATTTTTAATCTTGCCTTTGATAATGACGTGTAAACACGTTGAAATACGCATTAGGCTAAAATAAAAACCTGTTGGAGTTAAAAATTGTTTTATTTACAATAAAAGTATTTGCATTTTTGGGATCTCATAATTAGGCGTAATTGCTAGGTCCCTCGACCAGGTTAGTTGAAAAAGTATAAACCAGCAACCCTAGAAGTTACCTACTAGAAATTACGTTGATTTTCCGCGAGGGAAATACCTCCTCCGCAAGTAACATATTTTGACCATGATTTGCTAATGTAGTAATGAGTATTTGCTTTGATTTTTGTGTTAATTCGGATGCTATTCTGAATGATGAAGGTTTTATGGGTTTGAGAGCACCATCATTACGAGAAGTACGTAGTTAAACTACGCCTGCACAGTGTTTTCGAGAATGCGACCTGGTTGCATCGGCCGATCTGTTAAAGACCTCGGTGAGTGAATATCAATTTATGTATTGCTCTGTTTTGTTTAAGTAAATTGACTTTTAATCGTCCTACAATAGTTAAATCAATTTTAGACAATTTATAACATTATGATAAAAGGTCTAAATACTTTTGTATATGCAATTTAGCGGTTCTTATGTGCGCTCACTTGTTTTCTATTGAAAGAAGATAAAAAATATATAACATATTTGATTGTTAAATTACATCAACGGTTCCCACAGTTGAATAGACCCCTTAGAAGTCCACGGGAAGATGTGTGGAGGTCCACAAAACGTTTGATGTAAAAGTTAAAGATGTAAGGAAAAGATATAAACATTACTGCTAGGAGTAAATAAAACGCGTTTGGTGCTAGATATTAAACAAAAAATAATAGAACTTTTGAATAGGCTTTTGAAAATAAATTGTCTAGGTATTCTCCAGATATGAAAAAAAAAGATAATTAGTGAGAAACCTAATGCTTTGTGTGGTGGTTGCTTCAGTTCTGAATACGATTCAAGAAGAATTTTCGGATTTAATTAAAAACTCTTCAGTTAAAGTCGTCGTCAAAGAGAAGATTATTTCACCATTTTTGTGTAGTATATCAAATATATACAGTGTTCCGTATTCAACCTTTTTTATGATTCTTTGAGTTTGCACAGACACGTATCTGAACAAGTAAAGAGTGTCGTTTTTTGATAAAAAAAAAAAAAGATTGTCATTAATAACCATCAGTGAAAAAATGTGATTTTTTCCAGTGGTTCTGTTAGTGTTAGAAAAGGCAGATTTTTGTACTATGTAAACCTGAAATAAGAAGACACCGGAGTTAAAAGGGCCTCTATAAATTGGCGAATTAATTGTATTTTACTCTCTCTAAACGTTACTGTGCTCTTCATGGCATAAACTAATACAATGCATTTTTGAGTCGCAATTCACCGAGACACCGCCTTACCACTAACTCTTTGTGTTTACCATAACATTATGGCAACGCTGCTCCTAATTGCTCTGGTAGTCCTTGTCCATTTCCAAAAAAAACTAGGCTCGAAAGTTGAGTTCCGCCAAAATCATTCTATCTCTTGGAGTTTTCTCCGGAAAGACGTTAAGTTTCTCATTCTCGAAATGGATTTTTTTAAACATTACCACAAATGTGGATCTTGTTTTGAAAAAAGTATATTCACGAGAGAATGAGCAACAATTTATAAAAATTGACTCCAAAACTTTCGAATTTACTGATTCCAAATCTTCTGCACAACGTTCTCCATCCCATCTTCATAGTCATGCTGGCGCTCCTCAACTACCTCCACCGTATCTTCGATCGCACGCTCGCGATCCTCAACAACCCCCACCCCTTCTTTTATCGACCTCACAGTCTTTATTCTTCGTCTTGTAAACGTCCGCAAAAGTTGCAAGAACACTAATCTTCATCGGCACAACAATCATCTACATTTAACCAAATACATTCATCAAATCAAGTATTACAACCTCCACATTCCTCTTCAGTTCCATTTTAAAATATTGTTTTTATTTATCTGTTGACGAACAGGAAAATTACAATCGAAATTATTTCTAAAAAATATTAAAATATTTACCTACCTGCTATTAAGATTTTGATATTAATTAACCCATCTTGCATAATGTTTACTGAATTTAAACCAGTAGCCGGCTTACTTAAGTTAATTGCAGAAGAGAAGTCTTAATCCTAAACAATTGAATTTTCTAGGTAGGTAATTATCTTAAACAACTTCTAGACGCTACCAACGCAAAGCGGTATAGGGAATTAAATTGAAAGTCACATTTTAAAGAGCCCAACCTTTGTTTTGAAGATACATTTTGACTCTAAGGAGTAAAGCGAGCTTCGTAAAAGGTCAGATCCAATCAATTTCTACTATTTTTGTTGTGCAAATTTGAATTCACTATATAGTGGTTAATTTACCTGCAGCTAAGTGATTGATTTATTTAGATATTTTTGATAATCGTTTTGTTAATTAACCTGCAAATTTTTTGGTTATGACATAGAGGTTAATGAACTTTAGGATCATTGTGTACAATTACTCAAAAATAACTTTTAACATCTATATAAATTACTTACAGTGTTTTTGTATTATTATATTTTGATTACATAGAAAATTTATATAATCTATTAATTACTTATACAATTTTTGCCTATTTAATAAATTTCTTATAGCTATTCCCTGCTGTTGCTTAATTTTGGTATTGTGTTTTATGAGCTTTCCTTCATTTAGATCCGGGATTTAGTTCTAGGAATTGGGCCATTGCGGGTTTATCTTAAAGATCTTGTTTCCATTTAATTTTACAGTCCAATTGTATCACAGAAACCCACCCTATTCGTAAGAGCGGCCGAGTGACCCTTATTGTTGTTATTTATAGGACTACCATTTAAAATTTACGTAACAGTGTTTTCTACACCAGCTCTAAACTATTTTGAGGGCTGTTTTCATTACGCTCCACTTACTACACCACTGGTTGTGATAGCTCCCACAATTATTTGAACCGCCCTCCATTCTAAGACGTGTCTTATCCACTTACTAAGAGTGGACGGAACACCATGCTTTTGCAGTGCGTTCATAATATTATCAAAGAAAGCTTTCTCAAAGCCGCTTTAGTCAATGAACACCTACAGTGAACGTTTTAACGTCCAGCAATCTTTCGAATCGCTTCATTACTAAGGATTCAGTAGGTCTGAAATGTGTGCATGTTGGGTCGAATGCAGCGGATGCAGTACCAATGCTTATCTCGATTTTTTTCCATTGCACAGCCTTAGTAACAAATTTGTGAGAATAATACGGCGATTATGATATAGGCAGGGTGTAGTATTACTGCCTTAGATATAAAAATTACCTTTACTTCCTTTTTTAGGGACGTAGCTGAAAACCATGGAGGGTCGAAGGAATTCCGCAGCACGCGACAGAGTATGATATCCAGTTCGCATTGAAGTAGGGCTAGAAAACTTCATCTATCTCTGACGATTTTGAAAGATGTTAAAGCAATAATTGCTCAGATTACTTTTGCATTATTCACTTTGCAGTCCGAAAAATGGTTGCCTCTGATAGGTTAGTTATAAAAGAACACCTTTTAGGCAACAGGATTGCGAACAAGTGTTCTTAGAATTGATCTTCTTCAGCCGAGCAACTGAAGAAATGTATTAATCTCCACTGCAGTATAATATACAGGATGACCTCTGTTTTTGACGAATTTCCTTTGTACAGCTTTTGGTAAATTAGGCAAGCTTTACAGTTGGCTGCCCTCCTTGAGTTCTTCGTTTTGTTAATGAGCTTTCCCGAAGTTGTCTTCAGCCGGCTGAGTTTCTTACATCACCGAGGTGTTGTTCGGCCTCCGCCGGCTCTTTTCAATGAATAAGACTCTCCTATACAGCTTTCTTTCAAATTCATTGACTATTGGGTTATATGTTATCCACCTACAATCAGACGCTGAAGCACGCGGATGACACGTGCCAATCTGTAATTGCTTTCTGAATGCCTAGAAATGTAAGTGATATCTATCACACCTTGGCAGCGAATTGGATCCAACATTTATTGACTATTTCTAAAGTAGTACCTGATGTATATTCACGTTGTGACTTACCTCTGTAAATGATGTTTGCCGATGTAGGATATTGTGTGCAGATCTATAGCAGTTGAGTAGCCAGGTACGTAAACGCACGTCGTGGGTGTATTTGTTAAGTTTCCTGTGTACATAGCCAACCTAGAAATCGTGGATTTGGCAAGCCAAGTATTAGCGTCGGAGTCGAATAACTGCCGAACCTTGCGTGTCCATTACGCCGATTATTTCGCATAGGACAATTTACCGACCCTGACCAAAACGCCGAAACGAGACTATGACCAAAACGCCGACCATGTCCAAAACGCCGAACGCTTGTAAGAGCCATTTTGCTGACCGCGGCCATAGCGCCGAAATCAGACTATGCCCAAAACTCCGACCGTGTCCAAAATGCCGAACGCTCGTAAGGGACACTTTGCCGACCGCGACCAAAACGCCGAAATCAGGCTATGACCAAAACGCCGACCATGTCTAAAATGCCAAACGCTCGTAAGGGACACTTTGCCGACCCTTACCAAAACGGCGACGGAACCATAAATGAACATAGGGGAGACAACACAGTATACTTATATATACAGTAGCGAAAGCGCCCATATAACGCCTGGTAAGCTATAACTAGTGGCGCTCCAAGCGGTCGACAAGTTACACTATCGTTTAAATTATGGCGGGTTTCAAATTCTAATCCAGTTCGTTGTTGTTACCATATTTATAATAAGCAAAACAGAAAAATTACGAGCTACATTATATAATGGTTTTTAAATAATACAAAGATAATGCCAGTAATATGATTTATTAACATTTTTAAACTGCGAATCTTCAAAATGCAGCGTGCACAAAGTGCAGTTTTTATTCAAATATCCAACCTCCTTTTCACGTTAATCTTCACGTCTACAGTTTACAACCCCCTGTTTTGATCTAAAACGACTAGAAAGTTAAACTTTAATGTATTAATATTTATCAGAATTTATTACCTTTTTGGATCTTTGGGAAATGTATAAAACTAAGGTTAGGATTCCTTCCTTCGTTGTTTTCGCAGTTTACGGCGGAACATGCGCTCCCTTTTGAGACTCTCATAATAGATTGGTATATCACTAATCAAATTTGTATAAAAACACTGGCAAACAACTTGAAAATTGTTCTTGTAACGTTCAAAAAGCAGAGAAACACTACTACCGTCAGCTGTCAGATTTTAGTGTAACTTGTTCGCCGCTTGGTGCTATAATTACCATAAATGACCTTTACTTTCGCTACTGTATGTATAAGTATGCTGTGGAGACAAGCATGTACTTGTAATAGATCATTCATAGGTGGCAGTAAACGCCGGTAAAGAAGATAGCATTATGAGTTCTAATATAGTTGATTTTATGTACGTAATGTTCTTCAATAGGTTGCCCAACCGTCGATTATAAATTTTATAAATCAAGCAGTTCTTAATCGTTAGTTTTAAAAAATTTTGATGATGTTTATATTATATAAAATATAATTGAATTTATGAGAAAAATGCTCAAAAAGCTACGCTTGCTAAAAATACGACCAACCTTTCTTTTTCGAGAAAATCTAATAAAATTAATAAGCAATTTACAAAGTATGTTTAAAAGTAAAATATCTAAACTCACGACGCCACGCACAAATGGAAAAACGAGATTCCAAATTTTTAAAAACTGTAACAATCGACGGTTGCGCAACCTATTGAAGAAAATTACTTAGATAAAATCAATACATTGAACCTTATGATGCTATCTTCTTTATCGGCGTTTACTGCCACCTATGAATGAACTGTTACAAGTACATGCTTATCTCCGCTATGTTCATTTATGGTTCTGTCGGGATTTTGGACATGGTCGGCGTTTTGGTCATAGTCTGATTTCGGCGTTGTGGTCGCGGTCGGCAATGTGTCTGTCCCTTACGAGCGTTCGGCATTTTGGACACGGTCGGCGTTTTGGGCATAGTCTGATTTCGGCGGTATGGCCGCGGTCGGCAAAATGGCTCTTACAAGCGTTCGGCGTTTTGGACATGGTCGGCGTTTTGGTCATAGTCTCATTTCGGCGTTTTGGTGAAGGTCGGCAAAGTGTCCTTTGCGAAATAATCGGCTTAATGGACACGCAAGGTTCGGCAGTTATTCGGCTCCGACGCTAATTTATCGATCTCTGTGGCGTCGTTTATCATGTGGCGTTTTGGGCACGTTCGGCGAAATGTCAAATGTACGGTAGTCGGCGTTTTGGGCGTAGTCGGCGAAATGGTCCTCGAATAGTAGTCGGCGTTTTGGACCTGGTCGGCGTTTTGGACATCCAAAACATAGAGTCGACTGTTTGGGCATTCGGCGAAATGTCCAGGTCACTTGCCGGTCAGCTTGTATTATTTGTAGTCGGAAGGGCGTTGAATGGATGGTAAACACGCATATAGTAAATTCCAAATGTTTATGTACAGGGTGGGCAACTAAGAATGGGCGCCGGCCATATCTCAGAAACCAATCATCACACAAGTTTAGGAAAAAAAATACCTTAGTAAAGTGACCCTGAAAAATTGCTGGACAATATTTTCGAGTTTCTAAAATGGCCGCTAGGGGGCGTAACAGCCATGACCAAATAGAAAATTAGGTTTTTCTCCGTATTTTGCTCAATTAAGTGGTATTGAAAATATATGCATCGTAATCCAGGGACAATTTCGAATCTTATTAGTTTTACAATTTTTGTTCTATCTTTAAAAATAAAGTAGTGGGGGAATGCCAAAATATATTTTTTTTAAATGTCGTTTACTCCGATTAGCCTTAATGGAATTTAACAAACTTGGTCTCGTTACAAAGGGCGTTTCTTAGTCTATCGAGTGCGCTTTACGCTGTTTTCATTTGATTATTACCGTCGCCGCTAGAGGGCGTTATCTGACATGTCAACAAATATCGCGCTTTTTCTAAAGAAATTTAAATGGAATGGTATGTTTATTTTTTCACGGTAAAATAGAGAATTAAAAGCTTAAGATGTCAGTGAAAACCGCAACTCGATAACTTTTTTCTAACAGTAGATATTAGCAAACAAAGTTGAAATTATGGATTATTCTCAGATCTTGGCGAAAGAATTTGCAAAGTAGCTGTTGAAAACAAGTAAGCTGTGAAAATGACACACTGAAGAAACAACATATGTTAATATATTACATAATATAAAAATTAGTAATTAATAACAACAACTAATCTAACGGTAATAACAATAAACAATGTAACAAATCAAACGTTCAAAAAAGTAAACGCAAAAAACACATCACAACACATTAAAAAATTTAGATTGTAATTAGTGGCGCGCTAGATGTCCACAATGTCGTCCATCATTTTCGATGCAAGAATTCATTCTCTGACGAGTGGATTGAACGGAAGTCTCTACTTCTGCCATCGAAATACTTTGAATGGCATTTCTTATTCTTTCGATCATGTCGTCCCTTGTAGTGGATCTGGTGGCAAAAACCAGATCTTTTATTTGCCCCCACAAATAAAAATCTAGGCAAGTCAGGTCTGGGGACCTGGCCGGCCAATGAAATAGACTTCCACGTCTTATCCACCTGTCAGGATATGTCTGGTCTAAAAAATCCCGAACGTTCAAAGAGAAATGCGCCGGGCACCCATCATGTTGGAAAAACATATCACGACGAATTGCTAGAGCTACGTCTTATAGAAGAAGTGGCAATTCGTTTCTTAAATCATTTAGATAACGTTCTCCATTAAGAGTTTCATTGAAACCCATAGACTCTGGCAGCAACAGTTGCACTTCTCATGCATTCGAAGTAAATCGCTAACATGTCAAATGCTTCTTCATTTCTAAGAATCATTATAATTTTAAGAATTAATTGCAAACTGAAGACACAAATTCAATTAGAAAAGTAAATACTACACAAAATAGCAACAATGACAAGTTGATATATTTGGCACGTTATGTTGTTTCTTCATTGTGTCATTTTCACAGCTTACTTGTGTTCAACAGCTACTTTGCAAATTCCGTCGCCAAGATCTGAGAATAATTCATAATTTCAACTTTGTTTGCTAATATCTACGGTTAGACAAAAGTTATCTAGTTGCGGTTTTCACTGACATCTTAAGCTTTTAATTCTCTATTTTACCGTGTAAAAATAAACATACCATTCCATTTAAATTTCTTTAGAAAAAGCGCGATATTTGTTGACATGTCAGATAACGCCCTCTAGCGGCGACGGTAATAATCAAATGAAAACAGCGTAAAGCGCACTCGATAGACTAAGAAACGCCCTTTGTAACGAGACCAAGTTTGTTAAATTCCATTAAGGCTAATCGGAGTAAACAACATTTAAAAAAATATATATTTTGGCATCCCCCCACCACTTTATTTTTAAAGATAGAAAAAAAATTGTAAAATTAATAAGATTCGAAATTGTCGCTGGATTACGATGCATATATTTTCAATACCACTTAATTGAGCAAAATACGGAGAAAAACCTAATTTTCTATTTGGTCATGGCTGTCACGCCCCCTAGCGGCCATTTTAGAAACTCAAAAATATTTTCCAGCAATTTTTCAGGGTCACTTTACTTAAGGTATTTTTTTTTCCTAAACTTGTGCGATGATTGGTTTCTGAGATATGGCCGGCGCCCATTCTTAGTTGCCCACCCTGTACCTGGCGGATTATATGCTTATCTGTAAGTACTAAGGTATGGACATGCCCTCCGCCGATATAGCCGGGCGCTGAGCAGTGCAGTAGGTAATATATTTTGTCCGTTTAATTTTATTATTCTAAGCAATCTATATTCTAAGCTTTCTGTTTTTCTACAAGTGGCTTATTGTTAAATTATTTTGTTAATGAAGATAAACACAGATAAATTTTGCAGCATAATTATAGACTGAAGATTATATTACAATTTTAATGAGCGTTTGCATTAGTTTAGTAAAAGGTATTACTGCTAATGATGATTATATACTTTCCGTATTTTATTGTTCTAATCTTTGCAAAAATATGTGAATTAGTTAGTCGCAAGACTTTGAAAACGCGTCTTAACTCTTTAGTTTAAGCCACGTTTGAAATTGTAGAAGTGCCAAGTAATATTTTGAATTTCCATTATGCCTAAGCGTCAGATAAATTACGAAGAACTTGTTTTAAATATATTGGAGTATTTTAATCTCGAAAAAGAAAATTTCGGGCCACTTTTGCCAGTTTCGTGTGTTCAAGAACGGGTGTCTGCTGCATTAAAAATACACGTCAACACGGTAAAAGCGATTATAAAACGCAATAAAGAAAATGTTAATTGTGAAGTTGAGGATACTAATAAGAAATCTCAGAAGTTCAAATCTGAAGATATGTGTGACGCTTAAACACGAAATTCGAGATACAATATACAGAATGTATTCGAAACGGAAGCATATAACGCTAAAAATATCTAATACCGTCCCCGTGAATTCCAAACCATAAAAATTTTTAAAATGACGAAAGGTTTTCCTTTAATTAAAGCAAGATTCTTTAACACGTTTAGCTTCACCTTAATTACTTAAACTTACAGATTTATAAAAATTTCGAGATTAATCGACTTTCTTAAAGGAACACCTCTACACCACCATAAATTGGTTCAGTAGTTGTACTGAGGACGTGATATAACGACATAAATATGTTTCATTGAGCAAACGCTTTTGGATGCTGCAATTTTCGTTGGTTCTTAAACAGCATAATACTTATTACATCTACAACGAAAACTAACGTAAGTGTATTGAATCGAAAAATAAGCAGAACTGCAGGAAGTACGTGGGAGGAATGTCTCGGAGCGGTTGTCCGACAGTTCTATTTTTGTCTTGTCGAGAACATTTTGATTTTTTCAATTTTTAAGCAGAGTTTCTTATTCGTATTTCAACGATGTATTACACATTGAATTTTGTTTCAACTTAGCTAATTTTTTTTTAAATCTAAAATGTATTAACTATAACATGCCCTAAACAAAACGTTTACATCTTTACTAAAATCGAAAAAGAGAGCGATATGAAGATTCAACATTCTTCTAATAAAAATTGTGCTATTGTGGTGGAACGATACAATATCCAGACAGAACAATTATGTATTAGTACCACGTCTTTTGACTTTAATAAAATAATAATAGACGTACATTTATTTATAAGAGTTCAACAAAGAGACTTCTTTTTCAGGCCAACGATGTAAATCCTACAATAATCTTCTCTTAGTTACTGCTATATCATCTATTGCCTTCTTTTACTTTCTCCATAGCAAATTCGTTGCATATGCAACAATCCAACCCTACCGTCTAAGTTGTGGTGAATCAATCTCTTGTTGGTGTTCCCTTATCTTTAGGGATGTAGCCAAGGTGGGAAGGGGAGAGGTGAGCACGTGTTTCCCAAAAAATAACCTGCCCCCACTCAAACACACCGTAAAAAAATATAGAATACTTAAATTAATTTAACGTTTACTCCATTTTTCGATGAGCTACGGAATGTAGGGGTAAAAATAATCCAAACTCAAAAGCGGAAATTAGACGTTTTAGATAGCATTTTTTCCAGAAAACTAATTTCGTAAATCTGAAAACGGAATCCTTAGGGTAAAACGAATGCTTTTTCCCGAACTTTCTAGCTTGTTAAAAATGTTCAAAGATCGGGATAAAATGTGTTGTTGCGTTAGCTCTAGTCGTAGACAACTATTTATGAGACTTTTTAAACCCTTGAAAACTGCGAAGTAAAACTTATTATGAAATTTTCTTAAAAATATTGCTCAAAAACTAGCCACACGACTTTTTACATTTTGTAGGCTCGTAGCTGAAAATGAGATATAATTTGGTTCCCATCCGCTAATTTTGTTGCTACGCCTTTTATGAATTTTTGATTTTAATTCCTGTTTTCTCCAAAACGAGATATCAGATCAGAATAAAGTTTCATATTGTAAATGCCCCAGCAATACACAATGTTACAAACTAAGAGAATTTTACGAAGAACCAAAACTGCGAAGTAAAATCTTTCCACAATTTTGACATTTTAAAACAATATTGCTCAAACACTCAGAGCACAATGTGTTTTCATTTTATAGGTTCATAAGCTATAGGTGAGCTACAAAAAATCACGAGAAAAATCGTTGGATTTGCACCAAGGTTTTCTATCATAGTTTGCTTATAAACTCACATAGTTGAGTTTCTGAAATAATGTTATTGAAGAAACATGTCTAACTTCCGCTTCCGGATTATTTATAAAGCTTATTTTGTTGGTGCATTTTTTTATACCTCGACATTCCGAAGTTCATAAAAATCGGGCTATCCGTTCAACAGTTATGACTATGAGATACCCACCCACCTACTTACAAATGTCTTTTAAAAACCACTGTGTAAAATCTCCACCTTTTTATGAAATCAAACTTTTTAGTACTTAAAAACAGTATAGGATAGTAAATATGTTAACAAAAAAAAATAATTTAGGATAAGAACTACCTCAGCATAGCCATAAGTATGTCTGGTTGGAAATATTTTTATCATTATTTTCACAATTCATGGGAAAAATGCTGCTTAAGAAACTATACATTACATAGTCTCGCTTCAACTAATTTAAGTTAGATAAGTAGCTATAGAATTGCTTATAAGAGCTTAAATCAAATAGCTAACTTACCCCGTAACTCATTATTTCCAAAGAAAAACATATGGAAAAGTAAATGCTTTTACATCACGCTTTTCGTCTTCATATTACTACCAAATATACCTTAACATATCTATTCCTATTTTACTCGTTTTTCGTTGATTAAGTGGTATAATATACATCTGTAAATGTGCAATTTAATGAATTGAATTCATAACTTTGATTTTATTCAAATTAAATTTTATATAATAGCTAGACCTGAACCAGAAATAACGAAACTTGTTACAGAATCGCACAAGATAAATAAAAGTCAATTGTATGACAGACATCTTTCGGTTGCCTTTATTAACAAATGTTAGACATTTACTGAAAAAAAGGTACACAAAATATAAGTATAATAAAAAAGTATAATAAAACATAAACTGCTTAGATATATAACGCATCAAATAACTTTGTACATTTTTAAAAATATCTTTAAATAGTTCAACAATGCACAGTACACAAGTCTTACAAGGCACAGTATGTACATATATTAAAATTACGCTCAAAGAAACGATTGTTATATACAAGAAAGTAAAACAGCATGTACGATATAATACAACAAAAATTAATAAAAAACGTGAACTTAATAACAACTACTCAGTTCTATATCTTAAAACTATAATTAAAGCAAGGAACTCCTAATGACTGATTGAAGCTTCTCTAAGACAAGGCACATACTAAATATCGCAAAAACCATAACTAGAATAGCTTCAAGTATAAAAAATATTAAAAGATAAATATTAGGTGTACTAGGTAGGTACAAGAAGCAAATATTTACACAAAAATAACAGTTTATCAGTCTTTTCAGTAGGTTGATCACTTTTCCATATACCGCACTTTACCTAAACTTGTTCATTGGCACATTTAGGAAAAACTATTCTACGTTTTCATTTTTCCTCTTACTACGTTTTATATTCAGACAACATATATCACAGATTTCGTCACAGACTAACTTCTAAGAAATGGCTATCGCACCAAATACAGAGAATTTGCACTTAATAGCCACTAGAGTTGTCGGCACAAAATAACTTATTCTAAGTTCATCCTTCCGCAGATTCAGCTTAGTAGGATGGTATATATTTTGGCAACAATGAATTCACGGAGAATGAAGCAAGGCATTTAGAGTTCTGAATAAACATTTCTTACTTCAGATGTTGTTTCAG
Organism: Ctenicera cuprea; assembly: GCA_958336395.1. Classification (NCBI taxonomy): domain Eukaryota; kingdom Metazoa; phylum Arthropoda; class Insecta; order Coleoptera; family Elateridae; genus Ctenicera; species Ctenicera cuprea. Next base: position 57,975,333 of record OY284490.1, read on the forward strand.
CATGCATTTTTAGTCAACATACGAGAATCATTAATTAGTACCCAAATTTCAAGATATGGCACATTTTGTGTTTCACCAGTAAGGGCTAGAATTTTCTAAATGATTCCAACTAGCAAATTCGGACCATGATTCTACTTTGGCGTGTACAGCATCGGCACATTTTATAACAGCTTTTAGAGTTTCTTTATTTTGAAGAGGAGAATTCAATAACTCAGTTGTAGACAGCGATTTATTAAGTGGTTCATAATATAATTTTTTAACCAAAACAAAGTTATTGCCAGTATTGTTGTCCCAGAATTCCACATCAGAACAGCGGTAGCACACACAAAATTCTATGCGTCTTGCTTTAGGGGGCAAGGCAAGTTTGAAAGAAAATGTATCATATAAAACGTAAGCTGCGCTCATGGTATTTGACGAAGGATTGCTAACATACGTGCAGAAACTATCTTCATGAGTTTTCCAACTATCGGAGGTGCTTCTCACAAATACTTCTTTTTCAAACGAGATATTACTTACTTTAACAGTACCAATAACCGCTTCCTCCGCTTCCTTAATGATTACATTTTCTAAGGAAACTTTCTCAGAATCTAATTTTCGACGAAATTCTAGATAATCCGAAGCTGGTTGAGCGAAAGTTATTTCCCAAGGATCGGCCTTTGCCACAGGATTGGCAGACAGTCCTTGAGTAACTTCAGCCAAAAAACGAGAATTTAATAGAGGTGGTACGTTGGACGGTTCTGTCATAATGCGAACGTGCGTTAAAGACATGCCACGATCATCAGCAAATACGACTTTCTTTTTTAAACGTGTTGGGCTGATAGGATCCTCGTCGCTGGAACTGTTAGAGTCTTCAGGGCGAATTACTAAGCATGGCCGCCGTGGCGCAGAAGGCATATTGATAGAAGTTTTCGGCGAGAGTAAAAAAGAATTGCTACTGACAGATCTGCAACTCCCTCGAGAAAATCTGGAGATACTATCACGATTGAAGCGAACTGTAGAGTAATCAGACAAGTAACTGTTATAAACTGGAGGACTGTGGGATACCAACATTTCGTAGTCAGCGGGCATAATTATGGAAATAGATGAGCACATAAGAATCTGAAATCAAAGAAAAAAGAGTTGATTAGTCTTACAATTATTCTACTGGCCGATGTTCATTAGTTATATTTAATTGGGCTTCCCAAAAATGCCGTGAAAATAATTCTTGCACTCGAAGACATACTGTATTTAGGTTACCAAATTTTAAGTGCTTTTTCAGTAAGACCAAACTTAGAAGAAAAATTTTCAACGTTTTTTACTTTCAGTATATAGGAAGTAATGATTTCATTAAATCATTCGATTTCGAGATTTTGACTTATTGAGATTTTGTAACTTTAGATAACGCGAGCCCGGCATTATACTGAAGCGGATGTGGTTATGGATAGGCTCGTTGGGGTGCATTGCACCTCATAGGTATTATGTCTTGTTCGTTGCACGACCGAAATCAAACAAATGGGATACATTTGTGTGACGTGTTGCATGTATGCGTGTACTTAACATGCGTAAAGTTTGTTAAGTACTGCTACTGCTGTTGGAGCCACAACTTTGTACAAACATAGTTTTAAAAATAAAAAAGTAAAAGTTTCTCCAGTATATAAGTTTTCATCGTAATAAAGCGCTATGAATCGCTTTTACGGCATTTTTAGAACAACCTATATACAAATAATAAAAATATTACACTAAATTCACAGTGAAACAATGCAACGTTAAGTTTTATGTATTCTGCTAACAACATTTGGTATAATCATTCAGCTCTCTGCTTAACGACCAATAAATGCAGGCTGCATTGAACAAATCAGCTAACATACAGCTCGTATAGAAATGCAGGTAAGTATTATACGTAAAAGAAATTATGCTATTTTAACTTCATGCTACACCTGTACGTAAAACAACTTAATTTGCAAAACTACTTGTTGAATATGATTTTTAACGACTACATAAAGTAACTTAAAGCAACGAATCGATTACAGACTGTAGTTTTCTAAACAAACCAGTTTATTGTAATGGTTATGTTCTTATGTTCAAACACACACGAAGTATTTTGTAATAAGAATTATACCGCCCACTGATAGCAGATTGCTGTGCAAACTATAAATAAAATTTGATTCCCTCAATTGTTTTTACTGCATCCAACTAATGCGAATAAAATTTAAATTTTTCGATCTATCAAAAACGGGTGGGAGAGCAAATAAAGTTATATATTCTGATTTTAAGTGAAATCGAATTAGCGGTGTTTTTATTCTACGGTGTCTCTCGCAGGTATGTAAGGTAAAAAACAGCAAAGTCCTGTAACGTCCATGGAATAAAGAAACATACCTTAATTCGTATACTTTTGAGGCTATTCTTATAGGCGTTTCGTTTATAGAAGTTTAAAAAAAAACTGTATGTCCTGCACAATTTTTTTAGCAGATCACTATTTTAATACACTTTAGATTTTCTAGTAATAAAATAAAACTCACAATGTAAGCCTAATGTTTTGTAATTTCTTGAACTAAGACTGTTTTTGGCCTTTTTACTTTAATTGTTAGGCGAAGTTTAAAGAACTAAGCATGGCGCAGCAATTTTTTGAATGGTAACATTATCGAACTTTAAAAATACGTTTTAAAAGATACGTTAAACGCCCTCTCATCTACGCCGCTTATGCATAATGGATTATTGCGGGTTGAAATTATTGAGGCTATATTGTAGAAGAAACAATTTTTTTAATTATATTTTGTTTCATTTAAATTTTTTTACTTTTACCAATTCCTATAACAGTATTGATTTCCTTCTCGCTAAGCAATTAATTTATTAAAACGGTTTCAAAGGGTTTTTGCTCGGGACTTTCCATTTATATCTATAAACCCAAACAAATATTTATTTAAAAATAAGTAATAGAAAAACCCCAAAATGTTTTAAATCATTCTCTAACAAAATTCCTTTGATGATAAAGATGCAGTTGTGGTATTTTAAAAGCTGATTAGTATGCCAAGCACACACCAGGGCGTTCGTCTAGCAAATATTAAAACGGATCAAGGATAATATATTCTAGTTTAATGAGCACAGCAAATAACATTTTAGCATTACGCAACGTTGGTGTACTCTGAAAAGATTTATTTGAAACTCAAACCAAACCTGAACTGCCTCAGAATACAAGATTATCAGAGATCAGGCTACGAGAACGTGAAAACTTGGGCTTAATATAAACTCTGGCGTTGCCAAGGGTTATGCTATGCTGCAGTAGCCCCACTTCGATTCAAACAGCGGGAGACGCGCCAGGAGGATTAGGCTTGGCTCACGATCAGGCTGCATGTATACATATTATATGAGTATTATGCACACACGTAGAAAATTATATATTCTGGTGTTATTGTATTACTTAATTCTTACGATAATTACTTAATTACATGTTCGCAGAGTGTGTAAAAAAGGAATGTAGAGAATTTAATCAAATCTAGTATTGAAATATTTTTTTACATGAGGATTTTCACATTCTAGAATAAGTCAAGTATGATAATTAAGAAACAAAGAATCAATAATCCAATTACCGTAGCAATTAAATGGGTGTTTAAATATCTCTTTACTTCTAAATTACATATCAATGATAATTAAGCTATTATAATTACAATTTCCTTGCAGTTTAAAATTCCTTAGTCAACATAAAGCATTTTGGTGAAAAAATCTTATTTTACTTTGATAAATTATTGAATATATCGAAACCTGTTTCAAGCAAATTTACGTCAGGAAAAACCGGAAAGCTCTAAAGCCGATTGGCAAATTAATATCAGTTAAATACACTTAAATAAACGAGTTTAGCGACTTTCCTCGTTATGACAATTAAACGAAATTTAATTCAGTTAGTCAAATCGCACGATGTTGGAGCTCGAAAAAAGTTATTTTTATAGTAAAATCATCAATTGAATTATTTTCTTTAAATGCATCTTATGCAGACTGATACCTTTATAGAAAAAGAAGAAATTAGAAAATTTAAATTTAAAAAACAAATTGCATCAATTTATAATTTTGAGGCATTAAGTCAAGTATTGGAGTTATAAAAAGTTTTAGTGTAAGTATGACAATAAATATAATATTATTATTAAGAAGTGACAACTTGGTAAAATATTTAAAATATAATATTATTAAAAAACGGCCATGTATCCAAAAACGTATATCAACAGAATTATTAATGATAGGAAAAAATTGGCTGACATGCACGATTACTTAATAAACCTATTAACAAGAATTTTACCTATCTACTTGTTTCAACGTTTCGGCAGTATCATTAAAATATTAATCATTTCAGAGTGATACATACATTGCCTTATGAAACTGTTGAAATATCGGTATTGGGAAGTATTTCATAAATTAACTATTTTTCATAAATTCCCACGAAGAACGCGGTTAATCTATACCTATATTATATTAACACTCAGGTTCAACTGGTTTTTACAAAATTATATAGGAGAGGTTTTTATATAAAACTCTGTATTAAAATTTGTTAAAATGTATCAAAACATTGTTTGGTTTATAAAATAATCAACACTATCTGAAGATCTTTATAATTATCAATTTTGTCATTATGTCGTAAATAGAAATAAAAATGGTATTTAGAACGAAGAAAATTGTACATGCTTAATAATAGTTTGCAAATATTATTTGATCTTTGTTAATTAAAGAAAAATACCTAAATAATTAACATGGAGATATAAATCAGAAATAGGAAAGTTCAATTTAGGTACATTAATTATTTCAAAATTAATACGATTACCTATGCCCTAGTCCAAATCTCAACATTTATTGCTTACGTATTAATTTATCCACATAACACTAATACAGTAATCTATGACTTATCAATTACAATGACATAAAACGTAAGCAAGTTACCTATTTTAATCAATGGTTGTTACCAACGTAACAATATTTCAATATTGCTCTTACAGTCAAATAATTTAGTCTCAAAATCTACACAACCAAAATTTTCGAGGTAGGGTAGGTAATTCAGAGATACTTTGGGATCATCGTCCAGCTGGGTCAATAAATTGATAACTATGGATGGTAAATTGAAAAAGTATGCCTTTTATAAATCTTTCAAAATCTACTTTCAGAATACCTATAAAGTTTGTTAGCTTTGATTTGGACGTGGAGTTCTATGATCACAAACAGTTCACGTAACTAATGAAACTTGAATAACCTTGCAAATCAAAATTAAAAATCCTTGCAGTGTCGGGTTAGGTATTAGGGCAGGTCAGAAGTTTAAAGCGGGCAAGGACAACATGCAAATTTAAAAATTTATCATGGAGATGACCTTCATTTAATCATAGAACTCAGTGCATATTGAATATGAAAGTAACCGTTATAAGTCTTGAAAACAAAACGAAAGAAAATTTTTTAATAACTTTAGTAAAGGAAAATCGAAGTAGGTACATCCCTCACAGCGCAGGTTTTAGCAACGCTGCGCGAAGCTCGTAATATAAAATATTGACTAATTATTCTTAAAAAATGATCTACAATATGCAAGAAAACTTAAATAAACCGATAACTTGTACATTGCGGAATATCAATTAGACTAACGCCGGTACCAGGTTTTAAAAAATATTTTGTAAAGTAAAACTGATAATTCTTACCTTAAACATGTAAATCCTAGGGGACTGCTTATAATTAATGTAGCACTTTTGTAACACTTTCACAGCTAGGAAGCACGTACTAGTAAGTTGCTGACCATCGAGTTTGCTAAATAGGTTTTTACAATGAGTAACTATTGTCGTATAGTATTAATTAAATAGGTGTTACATTTTAACAAAGTTCTTATTTTGCGAACAACCGGCGTTATCCATGTGTTGATAAAATTGATGTGCATTAATGCTTCGCACACCAACTTAACTAGAGTTGACGAAAGGACTGCCGGCAAAGCTTCGCTGAGCGCAGTAGAAAGCTAAACCGTTCTCCCACTCTTGCGAATAGATAGTGGTTGAACTGCGACCTCAGACAAGAGACAAAATTCTGTCGCCCATTTGCTCCTCTTGTGTCTGAATGTCTGATCATCGCACATCTGTAATCTTTAATTATTTAATCATCCCAAAATGATCAACAACCACGCCACTTCACACCGAAATTTTAATCGTAACATGAAGTAGACACGATGTTTTGTGAAAAACCAAACTGTAATAAGTTCTGCACGTAAAAACGTAAAATTTCATAAATATTGCAACATCCAAGATAATTATTTTATGTGAATATGATTACGCCACAGGCAATTCTATTTTAAGATATTTTATTATATCTGTGTGTTTTTATCTCGCGCAAAAACAAATGTTATGAACCTATTAGGTATGAACTTAAAACAGTAGTAGCGTACAGAAAACTAAGATTTTCATGGATTTTTAAAACTGCAATTTTAAAGCAAAACTTATTTAATGGTTGTTATCCAGGGTGTAACAGAACTCCACAAACAAACTTCCCAGCGAAATGAAAAAAAAAAGTTTTCATGTGTCCGGAGAAATTTTAATCCGAAGCTACATTCTCCTACACATAGGAGGCTTCAATCACTTACTCTTACCAGCGAAATGGAAATTTTATAAATGAAAATGCTACTCATTGGACTTAATTCTTACACGTCTCTGTTTCTATTTATCTAAGATAACTAAAGACGTCTTGTACAGGAAGTTGGATTAACATTTTTACCCCCTCTTTTAACCATTTGCATTTATTAAACATATTATTTAAAAATATTATTCCCTGTACAAAAAAAATAGAAACATTTAATGTAATGCATTTAATCTTCGAATAACAAGTACCGCAACAAAAATTTGATCAGACTGGAAACAAAAAAGAAACAAACGTTTCTTAATTAATCATTTTCTCGCACATTTATTTACTTTATGTAAACTTTTCTCAGTTGCTTTTATTTTTACATTTTTTATTCGTGAACTGTGAATGTGTGTTTTCCTTCGTTGTCTGAATTATTAATAAAAATACGATTAAAGTCTTTTTTAGGAGGATGTAGCTTTGTAATAAAACATTTTCGGCCATTTTTTAATTTCGAGCTGTAGAATACTCCCATAACGTTGGTTGGTTGAGTGTTCTTAATCACAATATAAAACATAGAGTAAGTATATAGTATAGTACAGTACAGTATATAATGTATAGGAAAGCAAAATTCCCGAAAAAAAAAACGAAAAAACATTTCCGTAAATTTTCCCTGGGAAAAACCCCCTGGGAAATATTAATTCCCCAGAAAAAACTGCGAAGGAATTTTATTTTCGATTAAGAAACAGTATTATAACCTTTATTTGCACACTTATGCAAAAATCTAATAACATGGCTAACGGTTAAAAGATTTTCTACTTCCAGGTAGAGATTCTATCGATAAAATGTTATTAAGCTCTGTGTGTGTTTCGAAACTCACAGACACGGACTATGGGACGGTATATAAAAAAGTGAACAAAAGGTGTCTTTACGATTTTTCGATTTGAGCAATATGTTTGGAGTTATTCAAGTTTTGAAAAATCTGAATCGTAGAATAAAAACATTCAAATTCAAATTTTAGTGTTTATTCAAGTACTGCAGAAAAGCAATGATAAATAGCAAAAAAAAAGATAGAGTTTAAAATAACAATTGACAAAACTATCACAAATGTTTTTCAAAATGTCCGCCATCTGCGACTAACCATGCCTGGACACGTCTTTGTACGGCTCGAACGGAGTTACAAACCATCTCCGGTGTTATTTCTCGCATTGTCTGGAACACGCAAAACCGCATCTTATCCAAATTAAGCACTGGTGTTTAGTAAACTAGTAGATGTCTCAATGAAAAAATCAGACGGCGTCAGCTCAGGTGATCATGGCGGCCAAACAATTGGACCTCTACCAGTCCAGTGATCAGGTAAATTGTGATCCAGGTATTTAAAAACAATTCGTGCGAAATGAGGGACAGCTCCGTCGTTCATAAAGCTCACATTTTATCGCGCATTTAGAGGTACATCATTCTGGAATTCCGGAAGATCTTGTTGAAGAAAATGCAAATAATTTTCTCCGTTTACGGGGTTCGGAAAAATGTGGATCAACTAAAAAGAAAGGATGGAACGGATGGTAATAAAAGAACATAGGATTACACTTAGATGTATTCGCGGCCATTATTTCGCACTTTGAACCGATATTAACATGGTGAATGGTACTGCATGATATCAGTTTAGAAACTAAATTCAAACAAATGACAAACTATGAAACAAAGAAATAATGACCTGCTGTTTTTAACAGCCAATTGCAAATCACTGCTTAATTAAACAAGTACATTTGAATGTTTCAGAGATTTTTAATAATATTTGTAATTTTTCTTTCCAATTATCATTTTGAACTATCTTTCGTTTTTTGCAGTTTGTCAAAGATTCATTTTCAGTACTTGATTAAACACTTAAATTTGAGTTTGAATTTTTTTATAAATGATTTTTAAATTTTTCAAAACTGAATAACACTAAAAATATTGCTCAAATAGAAAATTCGCAGAGGAACTTTGTGTTCACTTTTTTGCGTAGAACACCGTCTTACAATCCGTGTCCTCGAGTTTCGTATTATAAGTCATACGGATGCTAGAGGTATTTGCAGTAGAATCACAACAATATAGTTAATTAATAATTAGACAAATAAAACATTGAATAACGTAATTAAATCGGTTATTCTTTCATATCAACTTGTATCTGTACTTATACCACGAAACACTGCAAAACAATTTCTAAATATACTTCATTTTTCCGTATGGGTTTTTCCGGGGATTTTTGGGTTGTTTGCCGGGTTTTATTTCCAGGCTTTTACCAGATTTTTTCCTGTTCCCATTGTAGGCATGTCATTTTGGCTAGAATGAGAATTGAGTTACTATATGTGTGTTCCGTACTATCAAATGCGTTTAGTACATTTTTGAATACCTCAAATATTCAAAAGTAAAAAAAATACTAGTTTTATATTCTTTCAGGCTTTCGCGGTTTCTCGCACTGTCAATATTACAATTTACTTTCGGCTTAGACCGCGTCGTTGTTTGGGAACTACACCCAGCATAATCAGGTAAAGACCGACCTGTAGCTTGTATGCCTTTACAAGCATTTGCTCTAGAAGTTTAAACAATATTTATCCGTAGACCCTGCCTGCCTAAACAGGGCAGTGTGCTTAGATTATTTAAATCTTAGGGCGGACAAGGATTTGATCTTAATGTATTTTGTTTGCCACGACAATAATACTTAATCGGCTTATGCCTGTTAGCCGTTTGTGAACCCATACAAACTAACGTTTTGCAAGACATTGCAGCTTGCATCTTCAGAGCGAACAGAACACTGTGTTCTAGGCAGGGCCTACGCACAAATATTGCTCAAACTTTTAGAGCAAAAGCTTGTAGATGCGGGCAAGCTACAAAGCTACAAATCGGTCCTTACCTGATTATGCTGGGTGTAGTTCCCAAATGACGACGCGGTCTAAGCCGAAAGTAAATTGTAATATTGACAAGTACTTGTTTATGTTAACCAAATTTAAAATAAGAAGTTTGATCTAGAATTTTCCACAAAATTGATTGAGTCAGATTAAGGGTTACAAACTTACACTATTTTCTACTATATACTACACATATCGTAGCAGTTATACATCTCTTTCACACTTTCTGTACACTTGGAGAATTAAAGCGAAACTAAAATGCTCGTAATATTACCGTCAAAAGACAAATATAGTATAGATCGGCTTTTTAACCTACAATGTATATACGTGGTATACAACTTTTTAATTTGTTTGTTAAAAAAAATTAATAACAGAAATAATATGAGGAGATTTCTGATAAACAAAGTTAAATAGTAGCTCGCTAGACTTACTTCTACTTATATAATTATAAATCAAGCCGAGAGACACTAACCGAGAATGGCCAGTGGCGGTAGGTACAGGGAGGGCAACGAAGCACTGCTCTCCTAGCTATTGGTTACGTTTCCGTATTTTTTTCTATTTTTACTATTTAAAATTTTTTGATAATTGAAAACAAATTACGTTAGTAGCGCAAAGTTAGTTTAATTAGCAGCGACTTTGATGTTTGAAGCGATACGTCGTATCAATATACTTACTTCCCTGTCATTTGGGTTGTTGCGGGGATAACTACAATACTGTCACCTTAGAGAAACAATCAACGACTGCACGAGCATTGAAAATTTATAGTGTTACAATCACGTTAAGGCGCGTCCTCACTGCGTTGGCATTTGCCGATTGTTGCCAATTGGCAAGGCCGCATAGTTTTGCCGATTGGTTGAGTTGGATCACTTGACCTGTCCACACATAATCGGCATAGCGTGACAACATGTTTGAGGAGGAGGACGTATTAATTGCTGCAGCCGCGTTTATTGTCATTTCGAACAAAAATAAAAATAAAAAGAAACGAAGATTTTGGGTGCGTCCGAGTCTAATCAACTGAAGAAAATACAGTGCAAGTGATTTGATTGACGATTTGCTTTTAGACGACGTGGATGTACTGAATCTGAAATACAGGTGTAATGGCGGTTTTCGCAACGTTTTTAGAATGTCAAGCGCTGAATTCGAGTATTTATTAATGTTGATTGGACCAAAAATTGGTCCAATTCTTGGTTAACTAAACACTGAATAAATTTTAAAATAAAGGTGCCGACTATACTTGACAGTCGGCACGTCTACACTGCCCATGCCGCTTTGGCTTTGTTTGATGTTTACCGACATCAGTCGGTAAACGGATCGGCATGCCAACCGGCTTTTTAGGCCACGCGGCACAAGCCAACGAGCACGTCCTTATTTGTCTGGCATTACCGAATGGCCTTGCCAAACGGTAAATGCCGACGCAGTGAGGACGCGCCTTTACAATATACGAGGATCAAGAGCATGAATATTCGTTGCCCCGGCAGGTTTGTGTATATGTACCATGCCCGCGAGAGGTAATAGCCGCACTCCATGAGACGGAGGTTAAGGTGTCAGTCAAAAGAGAATGTCCTCAGGGAGGAGTTCTTTCGCCTATACTGTGGTGCGTCGTCTTTGACGGTCTACTCGCCGAATTCGAGGATGCCGGTTTATACACGCAAGGTTATGCAGATGACCTTGCAATCCTTATCTCTGGAAAATGTTCCAACACTATCAGCGGGCTCTTACAAAGGGCCCTACGGATTGTGCAACGATGGTGTATTGACTAAGTCCTTAGAGTTAATCCCTCCAAGGCCGAGTTAAGTCATTTTCACCAGAAGAAGAAACGTGGAAAGTTTTGTTGAACCGAAACTAGAATCTAGGGGCCAACCTGGACGCTAAGCTATCCTGGAGGAATCATGTCGACAGACAAATACAACACTGCAACCCTCTGGGTCGGTAGACAAACCTTTAGGAAATCATGGGGCTTAAACCCCAAAGTTACTAAGCGAATCTACTCCGCCATTGTTAGATTAATGGCCACGTGTGCGACTTGGGTGTTGTGGCCCACTGCCCAACGATCATGCATCCAACTACGCCTAACTCGGCTTCGTAGACTATATAGCTTCCCTAGAAACCACAGGAGCGATGCGCGCTGCTCCTACTGCGGCTCTGAAAGCACTTCTTGACCTGTGCCTTTTCATATCTTGATCGAAGCTAAGGATCAAAAAAAAATTACCGGCTAAAGTATTATGGCCAGTGGTAAGACGAAGAAGGATTCCTAAGACAAGCACGTGTCCCATCTTTTACGTTACGAACACACTCGCTTCTCGGTGCGAATAGCGAAAGCATGCCACCTTCATTCTCTTTTATCAGACCTTTCGACATTGTCATCCCTAGCAGGAAAGGCTGAACCCAAATTAAGGACCTTCTACAACCTGTGGATCTAGTGTAGTTCACGGATTCCCCTTGCAATAAATGGAAATACGTTGAAGTGTTAAATTAGAGTAGATTTTCCCATACTAGATAATAATACTTGCTGTATTTGCAAAAGTGTATTTTTTTCTAATTATAACGTTAGACAGTTCACCGACTATTAGATTTTTAAGGAAACAAGCAGCGAGAATTTGAACTTGCGACATCCTGTGCAATTGGTTTCTGTATCGTATCTGTTCGCATAGTAGCAGCGACTTAACTGCACCAAAGCAAGGTCTTACAAATTCCGCCTCGGATGTCGGACAAAAATTGCTGTAAAAGCTTTATTTTAAGAGTTATCAAAAATATGCAGAGAGTGAAAAATATATTTTTTTAACTGGAGCTAATTAATAGATGTACTTAGAGTCACGTAACTGCCGAAAAACGTGTTGTTAGCATATTAAAAAGTATCGGTTTTTTCTTAGTTTTTAAAATTGCTAAAAATTCTTACTGGTCCTAATAAAGTACTTCAAATAGTCTATCAAACTGATAAAAGTTTATAACAATCGGCGTTTGCGTTTTTGAATAAATAATAATTAATCAATTTCAAATTTTTCAAACCTTCGTCAGAGTAAAATTTTGGAAATTAGTAAAACTAAATTTGTTCTTCACTGCTAGCTGCTAGCTCTATCGGTGTAAAAAATTTAAAAAACATTGTGTGGGCAGTTTTTATAAATATTTTTTTGAAAATTGCCATTGCGACCGTTTTTGGATTTTTAAAACTAAAATTACTTTATCGTATACTACCCACAAAGGGCTTAAGCTCTTCTCTCAGATCCCGTGCTCAAATTTCCAAAATTTTGTTTTGGAAAAAACATGCCTAGCTTCCGTTCCCGTTTTTGAATTTTTTTGCAAAGCTTAACTAGAACTACAATTTTCGAGATACCACTTGATTTAATATTTCATCAAAATCGATCAATTACTTTCGCATTTAAAGGCGTCACACACCCACCCACCCACAGACATACATTTTTTAATAACGTGTATTTCCGTTAAAAATAGATTTCGAAAACTTTCATTAAATCAATACTTTCCGATAGCAACTAAATTGGAAGTGCACATACAATTAACTTCATTCCGTGTAAGAACTGCAAAAGTACTTACATTGGCCAAACCATTGGCCCAGAGTGAGAGCACATCTTAATGAACAACAGGTAAATACAAAAGCATTCTGTAGAGAATAAACATGGGTTTAACTTTAAAAAAGTTAAAACCTTAGGTCAAGAAAAGAACAACAAAAATAGGGTGATTACAAAAATGATAAAAAGAGAAAATATTGATGTAGTAAGTAAACAATGATAGTTTGAAATTTTGTGTAATAGTTCTATAACCTTGTTTTTCAAACTGCGACATTTTATATTATAACTTGTGAAATTTTTATCAGTATTTAGGTGTCTAACTTTCGTTCATTAATAATTTAATAGTAAATATTACTGTAAGTACTCTACTTGTTGCGCACATGCATATTACAAGCTATTATATTGTAGAAATAAAAGATTCTGAAGAAGACGCAAAGAAACATAACCTCGAATCGTAAAAACTTTTTTGGTAGCAGGACCCGATAAGGCCAAGAAACAAACCTATTTGATTTATACATTTTATTATCTTTGTTTTTGTTGTTGTTGACTTCCTATACACATAATGATATTTGACCGTGACAGGCAAAACGACAGAAGTAATACACAACTAACCGTAAAAAATGTTTGCTGTATCAAAACTATTTTTTTACAATTAGATTTTTTAGAAGTAAATTGTAATTTGATAGAAATTGATATTTTAAAATCCATTTATACACTCCCAGTATTACTTCTTTCTTTAACTTCCCGAGTTTTATAATAAATTATTACTTCAAGTCATCCAGTTCTATTGTTCCTATAGCAACACCAACTGTTTACTATTTAATCTTACCTTTGACAATGGCATGTAAACATGTCGAGATACGTACATATAAGGTTTAAATAAATAAATATTGTTGAAGTTATTAAATATTTTATTTACACATCAATTATTACTTCGATTAATTTTACTATTCCTTCCAAATTTTAATCACAACGCAGTAAACTGATTAACAGCTATGCAAATACTTTGATTAAGCATTTAATGAATAAAAGTGGATAAAAATGATATCAAGAGTTCTAAAAAAGTGGTGTATCTACAAATTCAATATATAAATATAATATCTAACCATCTTTCCAAATGGCGATGTTTTTAAAAGATTTATATTTTACAAATTTTCAATATCTTTAGTTAAAAAAGCGGAAGTGTGCACTTCTAGTGGACTTTCTCATACTAGATATTAATACCTGCTGTATTTGCAAAAGTGTAACACTTAATAATTATAACGTTGTACAGTTCATCGAGTATTAGATTTGTAAGAAAACAAGCAGTGGGAATTTGAATTTACGATAGCCTGTTCAATTTGTTTCCGTGCAGTAACTCTACCCATAGAACAAAACAAAAATAGCTATAATAGCTTTACTTGAGAAGTTATCAAAAATATGCACAGAATGAAAAATATATTTCGTAACAAGAGCTAATTGATAGGCGTAGTTAAAAACTCTTAAATGCCGAAAAACGCGTTGTTGATATTAAAAAGTATCGTTTTCCCTTAATTGTTAAAGTAGTTGAAAATTCTTGCAAATCCTAATAAAATTCTTTAAATAGTCTATCGCACTGATAAAAGTTTATAACGGTCGGCGTTTGCGTTTTTGAATAAATAATTAATCAATTTCAAATTTCTCAAAAATTCTTGGAAAGCGTCACAGTAAAATTTGGGATATAAGTTAAAAACAAATTTGTAGTTTAATGTAAGCTCTATCGGCTCAGAAATTTCATCTAAATCGGTCCAGTACTTTCGCCCGTAGAGGCGTCACTCACCCACCCACAGACAGACATTTTTTAAAAACCACTTTTTTGGGTTCCTTGAGCCCCAACGTGTATTTCCGTTAAAATCTAGAATTCGAATTTTTCATGTAATCAATAACTTCCGTACACCAAAGGAAAGTAAAAATAGAATTGGTTAGAAAGAAAAGGCGGTACAAAATTTCTTCAATGTTACGTACACCATAATCATTAATCAAGCGATGTACTAATTAAATTTGTCGTTTTAGAACATTTCAAGAAATACGTAGATGAAAAAAATTCAAAACAAATATTCCCAAAATTATGGTCATTTGATTAAAATTGATACCTTGATTATGTAGCACTATATGTATTTTTAGGGGCACCTAATGCAACATTGTTTTTAGAAAACATAAAAGTTAACTACTAATATTCCTATAGTAGGTACTTAAAATATAATAAATCCGGTTTAAGTAGACGTCAAAAAGATAAAGAACTTAAGCTTAAGCCTAGATTATGTAAAACAATTTAAATATCACCAAATTCATACGCAGTTTATAATAGCAAAAGTCAGTGGTCTCGAAACATGAATATTCATACGCTCTTACTAAAGTAGCACCGCTTATAGATATTTTTAGATAAAAACACGATAGCTCTTAAACCCACCTACTTTTATGAAGTTAAAAATAACGAATTCTTAAGGCATCGAGATATAGAACTTCACGTTCTTGCTTCCTGAGTAACTCGTGACACTGTTTACTAATCGAAGCCTGCTACTCGCATTAAGGAAATGATTAAGCAATCTGATCTATTGTAAAAATAAACAGTAGTAAATTTCATTGTTTTTTTTTAAATAGAGTGATTATGATTAAATACATAAAAATGTATTAAGAAGTTCTATCCTTACTTCGTCGAAGTTTATCTTGATATATGTTTAATGCAAAAGAAAAAACAGGTGATTTGCTAAAATCAGGCATTTACTAATATAAACATTACTTTCATTGTAAATCGGTTTATACAGGGTGTCCAAGGTAAGGGCCCCATGCATGGGGATCTCATAAACGGTAAGAAAAAGAGATTCGGTTAAACTACTGTGATCCATATTTAAATCCTACAAGTTTTGCTTGACGTTTAGTACAGACTGAAAAAACTAAAAATTTCAATTTTCACTTTTTGTCTACAATTTGGTTACTATAAAAGATAGCGCAAAGCGGGTTAGACACTATTAAGACACTTGTTACACATATTTCAAATATAAAAATAGAATTTTTATAGGTCGTTAAATTTTCAAGATATTGACATTAACTTGAATTTTTTAAATATGGCCAAAGACGGCCATGCCCAAGGTCCCTAAACTGTATAGGTTGCCTCATACTTCAATAACCAATCACAGCTTAGTACGGCCCTATGACGCGCTCGGTTTCCTACTACAAACGGCGGGAAATTTGGTTAAAGATGTACTGTAATAATTGTTTTTAAATGAGTATCTGTAGGTTTGTCTGTTTGTACGCTGATGACAAGTTTATTTATTATAATAGGTATTTTACCAATAATATTAGATAAAATGTATACTTTTAAAACAATATATTTTTATAAAGAAAATTGTAAAACAAATAACACAATGGAATAAGTTGGTTTCACTTAAGGTCCGTAAACTGTTTAGGGAACTTGGGTTTCACTCACTTCATAAATATTATACTGAATTATTTTGTTGTAAATACTTACATAGAAATTAAATTCCATATGCGAAAATTAAACTTAATTCTAAAAACCCGTAAATAATTTAATAAGTTGAAAACACCTGCAGAGAGTTATATGAAAAATCATTGTATTATTTTGTTATATTTCCTATTTAATTTTCTAGCGTAACTTTCTAAATTACTTTTATTTATCTTATCTGATTTTTCTGCCTTATTTTTTTTTGAATATTTTAGTCTTAAAATAGTATATTAAAGTATAAGTGGATAAAAAGGTCTTTAAAACACGCGCGATTTTTCGAGCACGACGGCGCAGCCGGAGTGTTCGTAATAGAGCAAGTGTTTTAAAGACCAGTTATCGACGAATACTTTACGCTATTTTTTTTTATTGGGGCACTTTGAAATCATAAATACTGGTATCATTACTACAAAAAATGGAAATAAGAACTAATAATGTAAAATGGTTGAATTCGTGATGTGACATCAGTATACCTTTCGTTGTCATGGAAATGAGAAAAACAGAAATTAATTTGCAATTTGTCATCAAAGATTAATTGTTGCCACCGCACTGCTTAAAAATGAATTCTAATATCGATTTTTTAAATAGTAAAGCAGAATCGCGGTTAATACCGCAAAAATCTAATGATGCGTATAAAAAAGAATACGACAAGTTCATCAAATGGATGGAAGAGCAAAAGGTAACAGATATAAATGAACGAGTTATGCTTGCTTACCTTCAGAAAATGTTAGAGCAGTACAAGGCGTCGACTATGTGGGCTATCCATTCGAAATTACAATGTTTGTTGAGGATAAACAAAGGAGTCGATATAAAATCATTTGTAAAAGTGCATGCACTCATGAAGGCAATTAGTAAGAATGACGTAGCCAAGAAGGCATATGTATTCAATGAAGATGATTTGCGGAAGTTTTTCATAGATGCACCGGACATTACGTATTTATTTTTGAAGGTGGTAGCCATTTGCGGTATTTTTCGGTCTTGTAGAAGATGTGAATTATGCGATTTGCGCTTACATGATATCAAAGAAGAAGGTTATTACTATCCGACCGTCTGAGACAGTGAAGGGTCAACGCTTTACTGTAGCCGACAGTGAAGCAATTAGTTATGTGCGTTTGGTGAAGCAGTATTTATCATTGCGCCCTCAAAATGTATGTAAGAGTTTTCTTACGATATGATAAGGGGAAATGTACCAATCAAGTGGTTGGTATTAATACATTTGGATCATGTCCCTTGCAAATTGCACGTTATCTTAAATTGGATGATCCTGAGAAATACACGGGACATGCTTTTCGACGTACGTCCGCTACCATTATGGCAAATAGTGGCATGACAATAGATCAAATCCAACGACAAGTAGGATGGAAATCGGCAGCTGTGGCGACTGGTTACGTTGAAGAGAGCATTAGCAATAAGAAGAATGTTTCAAACATTATTGGGAGTGCCATTAATGGAAGTTCAACCTCATTGAGTTCTGAGAATGTTAACAGTATTAATTTAAATACCATTTCCTCGATTTAAAAAATCGAAATATTAATATCTCAAACAATACTAACTGTAGGTACTTTCCATTTTCATTTATAAAATTAAAATTGTTAAATAATGTTTGAATAAAGGTTTTGCATTTGTTAGTAATATTTTATTTGACGTTACAATTTACTCCTGTCAGATCAATAATCAAAAAATTATCATTTAGACTTCACGTTTCTCGAGTTGTTGATGTTGCCATGGTAACTTTAAAAAACGCGCGTTTTTGAAAGTTCGATATAAACACGCTGAGGCGTGCTTTAAATAGGTAAAATGGGGCACCAATAAAAAAAATAATCTTAATTTTGTTGCTGCATGAACTAGGTTTAAGGAAATCTCAGGTACAGGTTTAATTGCGTATTTTCGTGTTAGTTTTATGATTTTCTTGTCTCTCCTTAGATTTGATTATCCAAGGAATTATAATTTTATTTTCATTCTTTCTAAACTGTGGCATTTATTTCTCTGAAGGTTCAATTAATCTACTAAAAGAAATATGTTGCAAACTAAGATGGTATTGCATAGCTATGAATATTTCTGTTTTTATAAGTATTCTCCTAACTTTAGTTATTTAGCTTTCAATTTTTTTGGCAATGTAACCTGCAATATATGTAAGTTCATCTCCTTCAGTAGTTGTGTCTAGTCTTGTTTTTGAATGACCGTTTTCGGTTTTAACTGCAGAACTACTAGTACTGCTAGTCTCGCTATCATCACCTTAAATATCAGTAACAGAAACTGAGTTATTACTTTCTATAAAGCCGGGTTAAGATAAAGATGTGCAAATTTCTATATTAAAAATTTCTGCTTTTTGAAGGACCATATCCATATCAGTTGTATTTGTATTTGTCTGAATAATTTTTTCCTAAAAATCAACCGTATTCTATAAATTGAATTGAGAGAAGACGGATGGTCATGCGGAGCTCCACGTGTCCTAATTTGACAAAAAAAATTAAGAAAATCTTGATTGAGGCCATGTGTTAGAATATAGGATATGTTGTGTTTTTCCTTCATATCATTAAAAATATATTTTAAAAATGTAGTCAAAACTATGACACTTTTGTAAAATGTCTACAATGCATGTTTGTTATACATTGCGTTTATTATTTTAACCAATATGCTTTTTTGTATTATAGATTTTTACCATATGGTTGCTTTGTAAAATATTAAATAAAATACTGCACCAACAAATAAGCACATAATAGTATATTAAAACACAAGTTGCATAAGGCATTGTCTTAACGTACGAGTCCAAGATGGACGAGTGCGTCAAGACGCCTTATGAAACGAGTTGTTTGTACTATTTTTTCTATTGAGGAGAATTAATGAAAAAACGTTATAAAAAATTGCTGAGATCAAATTTGGTAAATTTAGTATGTATATGTTGGCATACATACTAAATTTACCAAATTTGATCATGAATATATCATGAATACCAATCTTTGTTGGTGAAATTTTACTAAAAACAATGCTTTAAAAGACTCTCTTAAAACACTGTTTTTTAGCTAAAACAGTGCTTTAAGAATAACCTTAAAAAACCGAAATAGAAAAAAGACAATTCTAAACTGATATAACCATAAGAACGTGTAATAATAAAGTAAAAACCAGCTGAATAGCGCCAACTTCTGTCTGCCGGCAGCCGGCCAGTAGTAGACTAGAAACAAGCTGGAAACACGTCGCGTCACAAACTCTCTCGACCCCTCGTGAAGCGACGTCCACAAACTCAGTTATGAGGCAACCTATACAATTTAGGGACCTTGGGCCATGCCATCATTGGATATAGCTCTTTTTTCCTTTTCTCTGATGTAAATTTTGGTGGGTATATTTTCACAAATAACTGAGTTATAAACGAAAAAATTATATAATATATGTATAACAATTTTCTTGCAGTAGGAAGAAAATTTCCAAAAACAAAAAGAAAGCAAAAGGCTGCGTTTGTTTCCATTGAGTTTTGATCAGTTTATCTCCCAAATAATAAAGTTATAAACGAGAAATTGTGTGCTCTGGTGGGAAATTTAAAAAAAAGCAAAGTTAATGTATTATGATATTTTAAAAACCTAAAAATTTTAATTTTAAATTCTAAATCTGTTAAAAGTGTCCTAATAATGTCAAAACCGCTTTGCGCTATCTTTGAGAATAACTAACTGTACGTCGCACGTGTGATAATGCATTATTATGTTAGATACTCGTTTGATTACACGACTCAGTCTACGACCTCGTCGTTCAACTTTCAAACTCGTGTTATAATAACCCCTTTATTCCACTAGTAATATAAATAACTATTTTAATAAAAGATTATTGGTTGGTATTTATAGTGTACACTGCTAATAGGTTATGGGCTCAGAGCCCCGTTTGCAATAATATTTGAAGCCACTTATTAATAGGAATGTTGGAAGATTTCAAGTCTACAATTGTGAAGCTCAATAATCACAATTACCAAGTATGGAAATACAAGTGGCATTGCTGTTAATTATGGAAGAGCTTTGGGACATTGTTGAAAAACTGAAATATACCGATAACAACTGTAATAAAAAGGCTGGCAAGGCTAGGGCCATAGTAGGTCTTTTAATTGAAGATAGTCAACTGGCACATGTCAGAAAATTGAAAACAGTTAAGGATTACTGTTTAACATAAAAAAAAACATCATGAAAAATCATCTTTGTCAAACAAAGTGATTTTGTTAAAAAATTGTGCAGAACGCAATCATTCACTAGATTACAATATAGATCATATCAATAAGATGTCAGATGTCGTTAAAACACTTGTCAGTTTGGATGAAACGTTAGTAGAAAATTTGGCGGTAGCGTTATTACTTGGAAGTTTGCAAGTGCTAGTTAGTTATAACATCTTGATTACTGCATTGAAACACCACCGGAAGAAGATCTAACAATTGAATGAGTGAAAAAAAATTAATACAAAAGTAGAAGAAAAGAAATGAAAGTACGAATCTTTAGAAAAATGAAGTCGCTTTAAAGATTCGAGGAGAGAACCTTCTGTAGAAGAACATTAAAGCAAAATGTTTCAAATGCGGTAAAATTGGGGACTTAAAAACTGATTGCTTTGCAATTAAAGCAAATTCGAGCAAACATGACGCTAAAAAGGTTACCGAAGATCAAGAAGATTTGCAGTATCAATCTGTTCAAGAAAATGAGTATGTTTGTTTCAAAACTATGGTATCTTGATTCTGCAGCGACTTGTGATGGAACAAGTGACACAACCTTTTTTAGAAATTGAAATCAAAATATAAATGATAAATTTATCTTGCTAACGATAGTGAATTGAAGGCAAGTGGTATTGGTGATGGAATTGTAAGAGTAAATGTAAAAGTATCGAAATAAACATAACTGATGTGCTATACGTGCCAGAACTAGGCGGGAGTTTACTGTCAGTTCGAAAATCGACCAAGTTAGGGTATCAAATTAGTTTTTTTGCAGATGGATATTATATAACCAAGAATGGAGTTTTATATGCAACTGCAAGTGCTACGGATCACTTGTACAAGTTAAATCGTGATCATGGTGCATTACTGGTATGTAATAAAACAGAAACAAAATGCATTCATGCTTGGCACAGGAAATTAGGACACAGACATCCTAAAGCAATTAGATACTCGTTAAATAACAGAATAGCTAATGGAATTTCTATCAAAGAGTGTAATACGAAACAGATTTGCAAAATTTGTTTACGAGTTAAAATGACAAGAAAAGTTTTTCTTAAACATTCGGAAAACAGAGCAACAGCTGTGCTGGTTTTGGTACATTTGGATTTATGTGGACCTATGCAAACTGCTGCTCCAGGTTACAATAGGTACATTTTGACATTTATCGATGATGATAGTAGATAGTCTTGTATATTTAATTGAAAAAAATGATGTTATTGAGAAGCTAAAGGAATACGTAGAAATGACTGCTACAAAATTTCAAAAAACACTGAAAATTCTACGGACAGATGAAGGCGGGGAATATACTTCTAACTATAGAAAAAATTATTTAAAAACAAAAAGAATTCAACATCAGACAACAGCGCCATATACACCTGAAATAAACAGAGTCGCTGAAACGAAAAATAGAAGTTTAACTAGAATGACGTAATGTATGCTTTTTGATGCAGAATTAGGAACAAGTTTTGGTAAATACAGCGAATTATTTTCAAAAACCGTTTACCCACCAAAGCGAATGATGTAACTCTATATGAACTGTGGAATGGTAGACAACCTTGTCTACTTCATATAAAGATTTTTGGTAGTCAAGCAAGCATATGTTTTCTTCTTCTTTGTTTAGCCGTTTTCTATCCGCTGGATATTGTCTTCCCTTATGTTCTTCCAACTTTCTCGGTTTCGTGCGACTTCGTACCAGTTTAGTCCTGCCGTTATTTTGATATCGTCGCTCCATTTCATCTGGGGTCTTCCTACTTTTCATTTCTCTCCCCATAGCCCCCATTTGATTATCTTTCCACTCCATTTGTCTACTCCTATGGACACATATGTATATGTACCAAAAGAAAGAAGACAAAAGCTTGATGAATAAGCAACGAAGTTACTTTTTATTGGATATTCGGAAGAAGCAAAAGCATATCGTTTACTAAATGTAATGACAAACAAAATTACAAAAAGCAAAGGTGTTTCATTTATTGTACCAACAATAGATCATAAACAAGGCAGTATTGATAAATACAGCAGAAATAAATGTGAATCCTAAAATAAATGTTGTACATGTTAATATTTCTTTTGACATAAAGGAAATGGTTGTAGTGATAAAAAGAAAAATCAGGAAACAGTCATTCATGAAGAAATTAAAGATGAAAAGGCAAGTGGGAATGAAGATAACAAAAATACGACAGATGCAACTGAAGCAAGTAAAGAAATAAAACCCTTCCAAAAATGTCTGAAAAAATAAATAAAATATCCATTACATTGGTATGGTTTGAAAACGCACACTTTTGATGAGAATCCAAGAAGCAGAGAAGAAGATCGTTTACGACCAGATAATATTACGTGGTAGAAGGCTATAAGGAGGAAATAGAATCTCTTAATTACTGTAAAACTTGGAATTTTGTGCAATTACCACCTGATAGCACAAAGCAAGGTTAGTGTCTCAGAGGTTTTCTCAGAAGTATGG
This sequence comes from Ctenicera cuprea, assembly GCA_958336395.1. Taxonomy (NCBI): domain Eukaryota; kingdom Metazoa; phylum Arthropoda; class Insecta; order Coleoptera; family Elateridae; genus Ctenicera; species Ctenicera cuprea. Next base: position 57,998,401 of record OY284490.1, read on the forward strand.
AGAAGATTATAACGAAATATTTTCACCTGTAGTACAACAGACAACGTTAAGGACATTATTAGCACCTCGAAAAGAAATGGTAGGGAAACGTTGACGTAAAAACAGCTTTTCTAAATAGCGATTTAAAAAATGAAGTTTATATTAAACAACCTGAAAGTTTCTAAGTTTTTGCTAGGAAACAAACAATTAGTGTGTAAACTAAATCAGGATATATATATAAATTGAAACAATATGCTCGATGCTGGAATATTAAAATAAATGATGTTTTAATTAAGTACGGTTTCAGAAGGGGACAAGCAGATCCATGTTTGTACTCGAAGAGTTCAGAAGGTAAAACTGTGTAAGTTTTATTTTGTCTTGATCATATTATTATCATTGCGAGTACTGAAAACAGTTTAGTTGTTGATGTAATTAAAGAAGTAAAAAGTCATTTCTACATAAAACTGTTGGGAGACCTGAAATTATATTTGGGACTGCAGTTTGAAAGAAGTAATTTAGGTGTATATTTTATTCACCAAAAGAATTACATTCAGAAATTATTAAAAACCTTTAGTCTACAAGATGCAAAAGTTTCGAAAATTCCTATTGATCTAGCTTACATAAAATACAGCGAAAAAAACCTCTGCCCAACAATGAGTTTCAACAATAGTTTCTTTCCAGCGTCCTGGAAAGAAACTATCAAGTCCATAAAGTAGCCAGATCATAATGTCACCATGCCCCTTCGAGGAGATCAAGGAATGAGGAGGAGGAGGAACAATGAACAGTATACAAGAAGTATGGTTCATTGTTATACTTGTCAGTTAATTCTAGCAGTATATGTCTCACTATTTGGTAAAAAGGTAAGCTGTCTCAGCCAAAGAGATTGAATCAAAATATTTCGATATCTGAAAGGAACTCAAAATTAAAAACTGCAAATTGAGTGTGAAATCTATCAGCGGATATGTTTTTAAACTTGGAAACGAAATGATTTGCTGGGCAAGTTGAAAATAAACAAGCGTAGCATTATCTTCTACAGAGGCCGAGTACATTTCTTTATGCGAAGCTTGTCAAGAAGCAAAATGGTTAAAAATTTTACTTGAAGATCTGAACATAGATGTTTCTGAAAAAATAGTATTATACGAAGATAATCAGAGCTGCTTAAAACCATTAGATGGAGAGAAAATAAATTCAAGAACAAATGTAAAATTTCATTATATAAGAGAATTAAAATCAGCTGGATAATTCAAGTTCCAGTATGTGCTACGGAATACATGACAGCGGATATTCTCACAAAACCACTCCTACGTGTAAAGCTAAAGTTGTTACAGTTTGGGTTTGTGTGATAATTAGTTATATTGAGCTTGTGTTATTGAGAAGGGGTATTAAAAGTGGAGCAATTACGTATATAATGTTACTATGAGAGAAAAAAGTAATGATGTAACGTTTTATACTGAAGAAATTTTATAAATTACTTTTAAATAAAATATTATTAATTAAGTAGTACTTGTAGTTTAATCTGCTAATAGATGATACTTGAGATGCTGAATAATTCTTCTCATTTAACCGAATCTCTATTTGTTACCGTTTACGAGATCCCCATGCATGGACCCCTTATCCTGAACACCCTGTATAGGCAGACAATATATGGTTATTTAACATGTCAATGCCGATTTTAAAGTTAAAATTTCTAAATATTTAAAAAAACAAAAACCGATTTTTTTTTCATAAATGTAGGAATTCCGAATTGTAAAATTAAAATATACATATAATTGTTCGTATGTAATCACCGAATATGATATACTCAAATAAAATTACAAATCGTTTACACTTCTATTTTTTGGTGTTTACATTATTTAATATTTTATCAGCGTTTTATATCTTATCTTACAAAACGCCATTTAAAAACTAGGACAATAATTTTATCTTTTACAGGAAATTAGTGATAAATGATAATAAATATATAAGCAAAGCAAATTTTTTATTCAAAGATAAAAACAAAATTCCGAATACTAGTTGTATTGTAAGAATGTAACTAAGCTGATATCACATCATCAATGATAATATTGTAACAAACAATATCTTTTATGCCTACCTGTTATACTAAAGAGTGCGAGACGGCTGGGTCTCGGAAGCGATGATCGGTGGTTCTGACCCACCGCATTGCAGGCCAAACTCCGCAATGGAGTGTAGTGCCCCCGCCCGACATTACTTTACTGTTATTCTAAATGTTAGAGTACTATTGTTCCAACAATATGTAAAAGTATTAGTGGTAGTGGTAGTAGTAGTAGTAGTAGTAGTAGTGGAAGTATTGCTTTAAAAGGGAGATCATTTTCATCATTATTAAAAAAATTTATTTTCTAGAAGTGCACTAGAGGGTTATTTAATAAAACATGGTAATAGCCTCTCCAGCTAAAATGATTACAATACCAAATTCCACCTTGATCTCATGTTTGAGAAAAAAACATTAATCATAATATGTTCCAAAATCCATAGCAGCCGCAGTCTTCAAGTAAAACAGTTCGGAAAAAAGCATTGGATTGTTTTCTATCGGTTCTTCCGTTCACAGGTTTGCACAATTTAATTTTTGAAAACATAATAATAACATATTATATAACATCCGCTTAGTTTATTTTTTCGATAAATTTATAATATACCTACTTCCGCAAATCAAGTTTTATAAAAATCGCACTATCCGTTTTGGGAAACGAGCGAACAAACGCACTCGTCCAGATACATTTTCCAAAAATTCAAGATGATTTTCATGGAATCAATGCTTTCCTATACTGGAATGATAGGAAAGCAGAAACAGTAAGATTTCTCCTCAACCTTGTATTCTGTGGTGTTTACTGGCTCAACTATTTCGCAAATTGTTTACTTTTATGGTAACGTTTTCTGACACTTTTTAAAATCTCAATTATCAAACCTATAGGGGGTATTCCATGGAGTAGGCCTTAGCATTTTAACCATATTGTAATTTTTTAGGCAGACGTTTGTTTTAACATCTATAAAATAAGAGAAAATTACGTATTTGGTGGAAGTGGTAGATCACTCGCTCACCAATGTGTAGATTCTGGGTTCAAATCCCATAAAATCACCTTTTCATTTATACTCTTACGACGGTTTCATTACATACAAAATGCTTAAGGAAAGTAATTTTAAATTGATTTTAACTATATTCAACGTCATTTTCACGTATTGCCGTTGTTATCTACAATACCTAATAAAAAAATTTTACAAATATTTGCCAGTAATAAAAAAATATTTCGATCAATAGTATGTATAAAAGTTGTCAGAATATAAATACACAACTTACTTTGATGTTAACGAAATTACAACATGGCTAAAATGGTAAGAATCGACCTTATATTATACATAAGTTTTTATCAACCGCGCCTGACGAATTTTAGAAATATTTCTATTCTTTCCCAATTATTTCCAAGTGCCGTCATCGTTGTTCATTGATCAAAGCTTTGATTGTCCTTACAATTATTGTAATTAAACTTACAATTTATCATGCTACAGTATAGAACATGGTATGCTATTTCTTAGGCCAAATTTCGTCGAGTTCTGCGCAAGTTTAAAAATTAGTTGAGAAACTCTGTTTTACTTCGTGCGCACGCGCAGTTTGTGTACTTTTGTCAATTTCAAATGTCTTGTGCAATGATATAGAGGTTAGGTTTCTGTAACTTGTCAACAGTTTAATGTTTAAAGTAAGTTTTATTTACTTTATATACTTTAATATGAAGTGCTATGTAAGGAATTGCCCCAACTGTAATAGTAAAACCAAAAATAAGTACTAAATTACACATCCACTTAAATTATTTTTTTTATTTATTAAACATTACAACATGAGAATGGGTACACGCAATGTGAAATATTATAGTTTCCCATAGGATTTTTATTTAAATTCTATCATCGTAACTAAATTTTACATTTATGTATTGTAAAAACGATTAAAATGCACCGCTGCAGACTTACCGCAAATTAATTTTTATATTTAATGCTGTTTTAACACTTGAAGACGTCACACTGTGCGCTATAGCATACCCTCCTCTATCATCACAATTTCTGAACGTTTTCTGCGAATCAGAATATGGCTTTTAAATTTTTACAACTGAATATTTAGCTTCTCTACAAAATCTACAGTCAACAATTTAGAAAAAAATCCATAACAACTTCGTAAAATTTGAAAATACATGTATAAAATACAAATTCATATGCAATATGAAAGTGGAATCCTTTATTTACAATTCTGCGAAACTCGAAGAAAATGTCAAAAGAACTAGCAATTAGTTAGCAAAAATAATGCTAATGCATAATATAAAGCCGGCCTTTACTAATCAACCTAACACACAAGTACTACTAGAAATGAAGGTGAGCTTCAAACATTTTGTTCTACCTTCACTTCGTTATCCTCTACCCAATCTCAATCAACAACAAAATTATTCAGATATAATTTTGTCATTGCCATTATCATAAACTGTTATTTAATTTATGACATTATCTTAAATGCAAGGCAAAATATTATAAGTTTTAAAGTTAAAATGTTATTATTATTATTATCTAAGATTAGATTGCATCTCTAATGAACAGTTTAAACAGCAGCATTTAAACAAACCAATATCAACAACGAAAAATAAGAATTACGCTTATTTATGTTACTAGTCTGTATGTTTACACGCGACGCAAAACAATCTTAAAAAAGATTTTTATGAAATGTGGAATAACCACAGGTTTCGCCACAGTATTACTGGTACTGTTCAAAGAGTGTGATATGGAAATTCGTCCCTCCAAAGCCAAACGTTAGTTTGCTATCTGCAAAATTTTCTCGTCTCTAAGAAAGTTGAAAACATGGTTAAGGTTAACCATGTCTCAGGACTCATATCAAAAACTACATTTTTCATTACTGCCACTAAATATCAGATTCAGTCCCCTCCTTGCGCAAAAGTTATGCATGATTTTTGTTTTTCGGTTTCATTTCTTTTGATAATAAAATGTTGCAAATAGAAATCAACTTTATATAGACAACATTAATACAAATTTAGTAGTTTCAGTTTTCACACGATATAGAAAAAACACACTTTTGTTATATGGAATGATTTTGCGAGGGCTGTTTTTTACTTTCCTATACTTTCAGTATAGGGAAGTATTGGTTGAGATTTTAACGGAAATAGTCGGGAGGGGGGGGGGGGGTCTATGGACCCCAAAAAAGTAATATTTAAAAAATGTCTGTGGGTGGGTGGGTGGGTCCGTTACGCTCCATATCTCCGGAACGGCTGGACCGATTTTGATGTGCTTTGGAATGAGGGGGTATATCAAAAATTCACCGACAAAATAAGCTTTTAAAAAAACTGAAACCGGAAGCGGAAGTTAGACATGTTTTTTTGGTACCTAGCATTTTTTTCAGAAACTAAATTTTGGAAATTTTAATAGTGGAGATTAAAGAAGGCCTTAGGACAAATCAAACGATTTTTTACCAAACTCTAGCTTTAAAATGGAGGCCGCTACAAATTTTTGAACATTTCGACTTTAACGCCCATTTACTCAAAAACCAGTTAACTGATTGGAATCAACTACATCTTGTTTGGTAGCCCTTCAAGGGTACTATACTATGAAATATAATTAATTTTGAAAATATAAGAACGATCGCAATGATATCACTCCAAAATTTTGGAATTTTTCAAAAAAAATATTTCTCAAAAACTGACCACACGTTTTTGTTTAAACTTTTTAAGCTGATAGAGCTGGGAATCTTCTACACTTTATTTTTTTTTGCGCATTGCTATAATTTCACTGTGACGCCCTCTATGAATTTTTGAAAATTGAAAATTGGTACCCTTTTATTTATTTAACGGGGGGCAATAAAATATTTCTATTAATGTGAAATAGCTCACCATTGATAGCAAAATCCGAATATAATAATATTTTTTCGATAATTTTATATTTAGGGGGGCTACTGTTCCCCCTCCCCCCAAATTTTTTCGATTAAAAATTAAAAATTTGGTTGTTTGTTTTGTTTGCTCTAGGAGAAACTTTTTACAAAAAATCAAAAAATCGAGCAAAGTTGTAGGGCAAATTCTTCTCGATTGTATTTAAGAAAAAAACTTGAGTTTCCAATTTTAATATGGCGGCCACGGTAAAAAATAACTTTTTTTTAAACGGAAACGTGGCATTTTAGCTTTAAAATCAGAAAGGTTTTGAAATTCTAAATACCAATTAATAAGAGTAATTTCTTGCTAAAAATAATACTTCTCGAGTTATTAATATATTTTCAAATATCAATTTCCGCGCTTCCGTCGATTCAGTCCGAATATTTTACCCAACCTTATGCTTGCAGCGCAGCGGTCGGTCTTTCTTCAACCGCTTCAAGATGTTCCAACTTATAAGAACTATTTACTTTAAGTAGTCGTGTCTAGACAGGTGTATATCGAAAGTGTTGGAAAATATAAAATAATGTATTTAAATGTATAGGAAAGTCCAGGCGAAGTGTTTCGCTCATTTTTGACAATGTTTTACATAGTCTTTTTTCCAGGGGATGCTTTCCGGGGTCTGTTTACTCAGGGGATGGTTTAACCAAGCGATGATTTTTTCTAGAGACGTTATGTTATGTTACCTAAAGCAAAAACAAAAAAGGTATTGGATTGCTCTGTTATTTCAACTCCAAAAGTTGCTCCCGCCAAAAGTTTAGCAAGGTCTTTCCACGGTATCCCGTTGATCTTGCAAGCCTCTGAATTTAAGACGTAAGCATAGGTAGAAATTAACTAACAACTTTAAAAATGAGAAAAGCGCACTTGGCCCGGACTTTCCTATTTGTTAGGATATGTTACTTACAATATTTTAAAAAGTATTTTTGTATCAAAATTTTACACGAAGACGGACTTTAGATCTAGATCTAGATTAGCGGGAGCGATCCAAACAATGATCGGCAGAAACGTCGAGGACATTACAGTCGCGGACACGGTTAGCTGCTGTATTGTAGCTTGTTATTTTCAGAAAAACAAAACATATTTTTTATTTTTCACAAAAAGACATTTTCAAGTTAGAGTCCGAGTGCTCTAGTGGTAAAAAGGCGAGATTTACAATGTGTGAGGCCTCGGTTCGAATCTCGGAAGAAACAGAAAATGTTTCTGTAATTCTGTGGATCGGTATCAAGCTCGGTAACCATTCGACGTTAGGTTACAATTAACGCCGTTTGCCTTGATTACTGGCTGACCGGGACAAGTAACAAAACCCCACACAACACTACATTAACATACAAATAAACACATGTGTGAATGGCACTGAATGAATGTGCATGAAGGATGGCATAAGGTTCAGGAGCGTAGTGGCGTAGTGGTTTAAAGGCTAAAAAGCTCCACCACCTCCTATTACATATGCGAAGAACCTATCCCGAGTGAAAGACTTCGACACCCAACGCCCTAAAGGCAAAACGGGATAGCTTAAGAAAAGGAAGAAGACATTTTCAAATTAAAGAAAACCAGAGCCAAAAGAAGAATTCGTCAACCGAAAATTCGCTAAGAGGGCTAAAGTTAACCCTTCTAAATATGGCTGCACTTAAAAACTAATTTGAGCAATTTAGTTGTAACACAATTTTTTTATTGTTCCTTGTTTCTTACATAAAGCGGCATGAATTTTAGATTTTCAAAAATTACAGAAGGTGTCACAAAAACAATTAACGGTTACCAACTGACTTGTAGCTCATCCCTAGCCCTACTAAGCCACATAATTTAAAAATTAAACGGCCAGTGTTTGAGCAAAATTTTTTTGAAGACTTCTAAGTTTTGAAAATATTTTTCTCTTCGTAGTTATTAGAAAATTCTCGTCTATAGTAATATATCTTCTCAGTAATACTGTTACGATGCCAAATTTGATTCCGATCATTCAACTCGTTTTTGAGTAATACGGCACTAAAATTAAATTTTCCAAAAAATCAAAATCAAAAAGTGGAAACTTTAAAAAATCAATTCGCAAATTTCAAGTTATCATCTACGTCATTATGAAGAAATGTCTTAGGAAAAATGACAAAAAAACATGTTTTCCACTTCTGTTTTTGGCCATTTTTAAAAACCGAATTTTTTTTCATTAAATCTTTCATGAGCAAGTACATTTAAAATTAGATCCTATTAGGGCTTAGGAGAAGCCACTTCAGAGATACGAAGAAACAGTTTTGGAGTTTGTTGATCCCCAAAACGTGTACTCCCGTCAAAATCTGAGAATTAATATATTTATGAAGTCAAATATTTTTTCCGTCTTCTTCGGAATATAGGTTTGTTATCTGTTTCTTCGGTAGATTATACGGTTGAGTTATTGGTGCAAGATTGTTTTCTAACGTTTTTATTATAGCAGATAGAAAACAATTTGTTAAGAAAGAAATTGTTTGTTCCCATACGTTCGGCATAGGTAAGTATTGATTTCATGAAAATTTTTAAAATCTAGATTTTAACGGAAATACACGTTTTGGAACTTAAAAAACCCAAAAAAGTGGTTTTTAAAAACTGTCTGTCTGTGGGTGGGTGGATGGGTATGTGGCGCCTCTAAAGACGAAAGTACTGGACTGATTTTGATGAAATTTTTAAAACAAGAGGTATATCAAAAGTTGTAGCTCTAGTTAGGCTTTTGAAAAAAATCCGAAACCGGAAACGGAAGTTTGACACGTTTTATTGGTAGCGTTTTTTTTTTTCGAAAACTAAATTTTGTAGTTTGAGCACTGAATCTGAGAGAAGAACTTAAAGCAAATCGAAAACTTTTTTGCCGAACTTTCCAGCCATGGCGGCCGCTACAAGTTTTTGAAGATCTCGACTTTTACGCTCATTTACTCAAAAAGTGGTTGTCTGATCAGGATGAGCTACAACTTATTGTTTTTGTTTCAAACTAAATTACTGCGTTAATTTCATTTATCATCTTTAAGTACCTAACAAATAGTTTATTAACTTTGAGTTTACAAACCAAAAAAACAATAAAATATATTCCTACTAGAATTATTACTTATTATTATTATCATTAATATTGAGGATGATGAAGAGATTTAAAAATATCATGAGAAAAAATGCTTTGGTAAAATCATGCAGTTGCGACTTTTAATATTAATCGACATTTGTACATTAGATAAGACTGTTAAGCAAAAATGTCGTATCTAACAAATCCCACTATTTAATTTATGATATCAAAAAAGTAAGTACCACTACATTAAAAATTACACGGTATAAAAATGTTTCGCTCCCCGTACTGAAAAGATACTGGTCCGCATAATAAAAAATGTTAAATCTTCAATTACTCAGTTTTACCATTTTAGTACATACGACTCTTATCCTTTCGAAATTTCCATAATTTAAAAATAATTTTCACTTCACAGTTTTTATTCCTAACATTGTGTTCCCCTAGAGTTACTACAATACGAAATTTGGTCCCGATTTAAAAACTCATTTCTAAGTAATAGGTAAAACATTAATGTTAAAATTTTCAATAGATCATACTTCAAGCTTCAAGCTAGAAGTTCGTCTAGGAAAAGCGTTGGATTTGCCCTCTAATCTTCTGTCAGATCTCGTATAGGACTTCTCAGTTTCTGTGATAAACGCTATAAAAAAACATGTCTAATTTCCGCTTCTGGTTTTGGCCTTAAAGCTTATTTTGACTATGTATTATTGAGATACCCCTACATTCCAAAGCGCATCAAAGTTGACCAAACCACTCGAGAGCTATATACACCTACCCATCCACAGACACACAGACATACTTTAAGTACAATTTTTTTTAAATTTTGAGTAACACACGTAAACAGGCAGTTACTTTTTTACTTAATTATGTCCTCTTGCACTAAACTTCAGTGTCGAAAACCTATTAAAGACCATAAGGAGGTTACTGCCTAATCTCGACTAAAAAGCAAAAGTGGAAGTAATAAAAAATTTTAAAGATATGCAAAATGGCCCAATTTATAAATGTTTTTTAATAAAATCATTTTTTTATGAAGCATGGCGCTACAGTTTCTATAACCCTCTCCCCTCGGTGGATCGACGCCTGTACACGTGTATATCATGTTTTAAACAAAAATTTTTTTTTTAACAATGGGTGCAATTGTGTGGTGCCATTAATTTAAATCTAATACATGATCTATAAATTCAACAAAATTACTATACATCTGTTTGACGAAATATTTAAGTTTTAACTTACAATCGTGCTAGATGTACAGATTACATCTTCAGTGAGTAAACTTTGTCTAAAAGCTAATCAGGACACGAAAACACGAATTAGATATCAAACATGGAAATTTTAATTTTGTGATTGCGATTGCAGCAGCTAACTTTGCAACTACAATTTTGTATCTCACGTCCGAATGTTTATCTACACAACTTAAATTCCAAAATTTTTAGAAATACAAAATCTGCCTTTAGCTATCGCGAGGAAGGTAAAAATAAAAAAAATAGGAATTCGAAAATGTACAGAGTGGTCGGGAAATATGTATCTGCAAGTGCATTACGTCGTTATAGCCCTTTAACGCAGCGTAAAAGCGATTACTTACTATTTATTCAATTCGAGATTACAAAGATGTTGAAACTACATTATTTCTTAATATCAATTTTTGTCTATTGTAGTTTATTGATTAATGATTATAGCAATCGTTTTTAAGTTACACCGCCAAACTTTTGAATAGTATAATATGTAGCAAGCTACAAAGTAATCTTATCACGACGTTTGGTGTTTTGAGTTTCGGTTCTTTTTGTCAGTAAGCTAATTCTCTGCCCTAAAAGGTTTCGAAGGTAAAAAATTAATTAATTTGTTGTTTGCCAGTTTAAAGAGCTGTAACTCCACAAGGATGTACTTTTAGATATTGGCAGGTTTAGTTCAACCGACGTATTTGTGGTTTTTGCTGTATTAAATTGGTTACATTTTTTCCAAACAGCCGTGGATATTATTATTAGTAGTATTGACTACGCCACTGTCAAAGTAAAAGTTGCAATCCAATAAAAATTTAAACATCAATGACACTTTCTTTAAACTAGTCGACTGTATTGTGAGTTCATGAGACCCAGCTCGTGCTCAACGCATGCAACCTGTAGACACTAACTGTTACGTAAATGGCGCCACAAAATATACTACATTTCCACATAGTACTTTGAATGGCGTTTTCTCGCCCATTATCAAGGTCTGCAATACCTATTTGCTAATAATAGTTTTACTTTTTCAGGGGATACGTACTATAAATAACTCATGTTATATTTTTGGGTAAAATACGTTATTCATTTTATTCATCATATCGTTGAATTCATTCATACTGCAGAGTGCATACAACCTTCATACTATAAAGAATTCCTACTAAGTACTAACCTGGGGGAATCAAAACATATATCTTTTAACACAACAAAAATACACATCTGGAAAAGAAGAGCAAACAAGTATTACTTACGTTAGTAATCGATTGGAAAATATCAAAAACTTTCACTTTCTCTTACCGTTGCCAGTAACGTATAACTATAATTTTTGTTAGATTTCAAACAACATTCGTTAGTAAGCCTCTTTTGTTTTTAAGTCAATTCCATCATACAATTATAGGGAAAAATCTCTGCCTTCAAAGCATGGCCGTTGGAATTTACTTCGTACCGCTTTATTTCGGACTTGGGATCTCGTATACAGCTATGCCTCTAGGGTCTGGTACGATTCGCCGTCGCCGATTGGCCGTCGCCGATTCGCCGTCGCCGTTTCGCCGTCAGCCCGGTTCGCCGTCGACAAATTCGCCGTCAGCCCGGTTCGCCGTCGGAACATTTTAAAGTTTTAAGTTAATACAAATAAAATGCGTCGTTTAATAAGAAAAATCACTTGTCATTAATTCAACATATTAATTATTATATTTAATATAATATAATGTTATTTACATTTCATAATTATGTGCTAAGCCCCTAAGATATTCTAAAATATCGATGTTATCATAGAAATTCTGAACTAGCGATAAAATACGCTCGTCTGCATCCCTATATTTTTTTAAATTTTGGTGGAGGATTACCAGCAACAAGTTGTTCGTAATAAGCATCACGTCCTTCTTTCCGTAACCCCTCGATAAATTTCCAGATTGTTGGGTGATCCATTTCCAATTCCAACTGAAGTCTTTTATGTGCGGCCTCCGCATGGTTATTTGTTCGGTCTTGTCCATTGAATGTTCTTTGATGAAGGTTCCACATTTCATGAGGAAAAAGGGGTGGACGTCTACCATTTCCTCGTCTGTAAATGATTAATACAAGTGGTACAGTATCCATATTGAAAGTCGTAAAAAATTGTATATACCTGTTCATACGCCCTACATAGTTGTCTTCAAACCAATCGCGGAGTGGTTGCATCGTTATTGTATTCCCTAAAAAGTCCCCTTCTACCCAAATGCTTCCTCATATTTTGGGCTAAATGAAAGAAACATCCGTTGAAATAAATAACATTACTTATTAGTTCCAAATATTCTTTGAACAACAATTGCATGGTTTAGTAATAATTCTAATTATTTGTTAAACTGTGGTCATTAAAATTCTATTTTACAGATAATATCTTTATTATTTAAGCACTTACAGCTTTTCGAGATAAATGTATGAATTATAGTTATTCATATTTTACTTTACTGTAATATTTTGTATTTTCAGTTTTTATATATTTATTTTATAATGCCTAAATGTCTGCCTTTTTTTAGAAATTTTTTGTTCCGGGCTCTAATAATAATATTTACTGACTTGCGACGGCGAATCGGGTCGACGGCGAATCGACTCAACGGCGAATCGGGTCGTCGGCGAACCGGCGACGGCGAATCGTACCATTCCGATGCCTCTATTCCATCTCTTGTTTATTTTGTTTTAATTGAGATTAAAAATAGCATAGGTATAGAAAATACCATTACCATATTAATTCAAAAAGAAATAACTGTTTTCCATAAGAATTGGTGTACAAATTCTCTCTGACCCCAAACGTAGTTTCAAATTATGCATGAATTTTTATACGAAACAAATGTAGTCATTTGTTAAAGTAAAAATATTTAAGTAGGCGGATAGAAGAAATTCTAACATCAATTTTCTATCAATTATCACTCATTCGAGTCAAAACACACCATTAAATAAAAAATGTTTTAGTTCCCATCTACAGCATTTCCACAAATCTTGCTTTGGCTTCGGTGTATTAATGTAAAGTAAAATTAATTTCAAAAAGGAAAAAGTACCATTCACAGATATCTACAGCAAGTGCCATTTAACCTTGCAAAAAAAATGACGATAAGTTTAAAAGGCGAGAAGCCGTTACACTCTCAAGCAAAAGCAAAGGTTTTTTATTACATTTCTAGTTTCTTTGCTGTATTTTTTATACGTAACCTAAATTATCGTTAATCCCTCCTCAAAGCAAACTGTTTCTAATCTTATGGCGCACGGCCTTTTAATTTGTCAAAAAATCCACAATTTTTCGTAAACCATAAATAAATTTACCTTCACTTTTTAGTAGAGTGTACCACACTGTCCCACAGCCAATTAGAGCTAGTTTAAGTGACGACTACCGACGAAACAAAGCGTAAGTAGTCGAATCAAAGCCCACTAAAATTTGCAAGGTTAGGTGGCACATGCTGTACATAAGTTTACTAGATGCACGATTTCAGCTTCTGAACAATCAAATACGTGAAGCCGGATGGCCATTTTGTAGGAGGTTAAAAAGTCACATTTAAATGCAATGTAGCGCAGTTACATTAACTTAGCAAAAAATATTTTTACCTATAGTTGTAAGATACCTGTTGATTGTAAAAGGATTGATGCAAAATACCGTAGATTGTGTATGTTATACTTCTATTTTAAAAGGAAGACCGAATATAAGATATAAAAGTTCTACTGGTGACGAATCTTCCTCTCTTTATAATTTTCGTAAGGCATATGAGAATACAGCTAGAACTGCGTCATTTCTGAGACGTAGAACAATGGTTCCAGAGCGTTGTAAGTAATTGTTGGGTGTAAAACTATTGCTGCATATAACCGTATATTGTGTAGATTTAAAGTCTTCGCTGTTTACAGCTTCTATACATTTGTTTAAACCCTTTTTGTTTGGCAAGTGACATAGAGAGATTAGAAATATCAGTAGTAGTAATAGTAAAATTACATATTAAAAAAAATAGCTGAACCCGCTACCGCCTCTGGATGTTTTGATAACGTCAGCGCGTCCTATGCCGCCTGACATGACTGCTACGTAAACATTTGCTTGAAATGATAAATAAGCTGTGTCGAGATGTAAGAGTCCGTCGTCGTGTTATGGTAAGACAATTAGGGGTTTAATATATATAGACATACTACTATTGCCCTGGTCGCAAAATAAATGAGAAGCCATTTCCAGCCAATTTTATTTAACATTGAATTTTTAAATAGTCCGGATATCAATTCAGACTAGCCTCTTTGGTATGTACGGGTATGTTGTTGACACAAGAAAAGGCTTTTTAATCAAGTTGTAGGATATTAGGCTTGGTGTTTAGATTTTTTTTACTTTTCCATACTTCTACTGAAGTCTGGAAAGTGAATTCATGCAAATTTTTGAATTCAGTAAAGTTTCGATATCTATGACCGAAACTTCTCTTCGTGAAGAGTTAGTTCTTGTAGGTTACGTTATTTCAGGGTTGGTCGTTATAACTAATTCTGTTGTCTTTAGTTTACTCTTAGGAAGCGGCGTCGAAGACAAAGTAATTTATTTTCGCGACGGATGTCTTCATATTCCTCGATTGCTGCGTTTAAATGGCTATGGCTATATACGTGGTTCTATGGACAAACAATCGTTATTCTGGATGTCGGTTTTGGTCAGCAAACACTGTTCTTGGTCTGATGACATAGCTCTATGTCGTCTTATCAAAATATGCAGATCGACTATGTATTATATGAATTGTTTTCTCTGGCTGATTTTCGCCTGAGATTAATCAGTTATTTGATCGAAATGCGCGGAAATCTTAGAGGAAGTTTTTTCAACTCCTTTAATGTTTATGGCTATTTCGGTACAATAATAAGGCGGTGCCGCTTAATAGCTCTGGTAGCACTGAAAGTAGTCTCTCAGTCGCAACATTATAGACCTTCCAAAAATTTCACGGGGTTGGTGCGTCCATTCAAAGTCACATTCTACTTGTATACTCTAGAATCTGTCCGGGATGTTTACACTGGCGTAGGTATAGGTATCATCGGTGGTAGAACGGACATTGAAAAGGGGTTTTCAACGAATGTGGTAATAAGGCTGCTCCATGCTTGCATACCAAAGATGTGACTGTTAATGTAGTTGGGGCTAATGCAGCAGGTATTTGAAACAAAAATGTACATTAACACGTAAGTGTAGCAGGCGATAATAATGACGGTGGATATGCGGGTTTGAGTGACTTCTGCCGTTTGTGGTGGTCTTTTACAAGTCGGCACTTTAACATTACCACAGATCCTTCGCGAACTAACTCGAACCTATCCAGCTCTTCTATTAATTGACCTTTGTTGAGTTGGTGTGCCTAACCGATTCGGACGTTGGCGACTTCCAGCACCACATCTTCCTTGGTTTGTCTGTTTCGGTGTTTTCCAAGTATTAGTGAGGCATTGGTGAGATGTTCTTCTAATAATTACCTGATAGATAGTAAGGGCAATGGTTTTGGTTTCAATACTTTCAAAATCTTCGGGTCCTTATCGGTAGCCAAAGTTATGATCGTAAGTCTGTCTATAAGGACTACCCCTCTGGATACTACGAAAAATATGGTTCTTCTTCGTATACTTTTTCATAAAATTAAGTGTAGTTATCTTTCTCTTATTTATAGAATGTGCAGTATTATATACTTGTCGCTACTTTTCTTTGATTGTTATATTGTTATATTCATTCATTTGTATCAATTGGTAAATGAAAAAGAAAATAAATTATATTTTTTTTTACAGCATTTAAGAAACATTTATTAATATTTAATTAATTAGTAATAAAAGCACTGTTTTAATGACTGCAAGTGAAAGATAATGAAATCTATTATAATGTTTTACAATGAATGACAAACGGTTTTCAGTGTATGGGGAATTATATTATTTGAGTATGCATCGTGAAATTTGAAAAAGTTATATAGGAAGCCGACTACGTCCGAGCACGAGGGCCAAATCCCACCTAGAAATTACATTAGTGTAAATTGCTATGAGAAAATTAAATTTGTTTTAAATATACTAGTGCTGTTGTGGTTAGGTATCATAAAACAATATACTACTTTTCCTGGGAATTATTATTATTATTATTGTTTGTAAAATTGATTCTTTTTATTTGGAGTCATAATTGATTTATTAAATCTTGTAGTTCTGCATTTGTTTATGTAAAAATTGTTTTGCGTGACACCGCCATACAACTTAGTTAGCACCTACCTTGTAAACTGCTTCAAAATTTTAGAGAAATATGTGAGTGTTGAGTCAAGTTGTGCCGTATGCCGACTTTTGTGGCAAAAAGTCTCTAGAAATTGTACGTACCTGTTAAAGTTTTTCTACATCTTCTAGTCCCTGTCGGTCTCCGCAGTGATGCTATTAAAGCACATTAAACTTTTTGCTCCCATAGAAATTTTTAAAACGCCGCGCCTACGAACACGTAGCCTAACGATAAGTTAAATATGCATACTTTCCTGGCCAAAAATCAAAACAACCGGTTATTAAAAAATATGCGTCATTAAAGTCGATACAATACAATCAAATGTTAACGAAAAGGTTAAAAATGATAACATTATTATCCAATAACCCCAACAAATCAAATCTCATGACCCACCCTGAAACTGATCGAGATATTATGTATGAACTCATAACACATATTTTTAAGAAAACGATAATAAATGAGGGAAAAACAATACCTTATCAAAGATTAATGAATTTTTGCAGAATCGTGTTATCATAAAGGTTTAGAACTGACATTCAGAATATTTTCCAAACAAAAATCCCGTGAAGTATTGCACATGTCAACAAGATAAAATTTGTTAACAAGGGGATAAACGGGTAGAACCAGTCTGAATTCCTTTATTACCACACATTCGAAAACAATACCTTCCTCTAGCGAGGAACGTAAAACGTAGTATTAAATACCTAAAATAAAAGAAATTCACCTTCACTTGCAAAATGCACTAATACCTAAAGCGTACATCCGTAGAGGATAATTCTCTTCGATAAAGAGCATTTCATAAAAACGATTTTAACTTATAATACTTTCAAGTGAAGGTGGTATTTCCTGAAATAATGGCCATAATAAATAGCTAAAATGCAAAGTTAAGATGAATGTCTTCTACTTACCTCACAAGTAGACGAAGTAAAATTAAAAGACCGACATTGTGTTCTTCAAAATTATGGAATTTGAATTTTTAAAGATAAGCACGTTTTCGAGTCCGCCAAAAAAATAGGGGTAGAGAAAGTGTGATCCAATAAAATATAAGAGAGCTCAGAAAATAAGCTGCGATTCATATTCTAAGGATACTATGTAAAAGATATGCCAACGAAGGCAACATCCCTACCAGCACCTATTCTCTCCCACCTTCCTTTCTGAAGAATTTCAAAACTTTAAACTCGTCCCATTTGGTCGTTCACCTAAACAGTTTAATTCAATATGCATCAAAAATACAACGTAACAGGTAAATAGGGGTGAACATAATCGATTTTAAGATTTCAATGTATAAACAGTGCTTGTGGTTAGGAAACACCAGATGACTTTCCTGAAAAATAAGGGGGTAGTGGAAAAGTGCTCTACTTAAATACGAACACCCTCGAAAAATAGAGCAGTTATTTTTACCACTCGTTATTCACCCCCGTCATCAAATTTTAGTTTTTTTTTTAATTTTTAATTTTTGCCCTTAAACTCGGTAAGCGACCAAAAGGTTCTGGAGGTATTTTCTCTGGGTTTGCTCCCAAAGAAAGGTTGTTTCGGTAGTAACACATGCCGTGAACTGCTTAACTGATAGTCGTAAAAAAACGACAGTTTCACAACTCTACACGGACCCTCACCACGTATTGCGACCCCATTTAATTCTGAAACAGCCAAGACACAGGGGAATACGTTTTTTTCGTTAAAATCTTAAAATCGAATTTTTTATGAAACTGATATAAATACTGTTAGTATTGAAACTTGCAATTAGTGGCGTTTCGTGGGTTCAAAATTTGGGTAAGCAATGGAGAAAATTATTTAGCATTTGAATTAAAAAGTAAAAAAATTACAACTCCAATTTACCAAGACCTGTTGTCAAATGAATTAATTTACCCATACAATTTCTATTCAATTTTACTTTGTCATTATGGACTTTAATTTGATAACGTAAACCTTTGTCCAAAGCGTAATTTGCCAAATAATTTTAATCTAAAAGTTGCAGACAAATGTGCTTTGGTCAGTGCACGCTGTTTAATTACAACTGAAAGATTTTTTAAATCAGCGTATTCTGTTTCAGACCATACTTCTGAGGGGTTAAATATAGATGAAAATAGTAAGCAATTCCAGCAAAATAGCTTATTTTTAATGTCGCTACTAGTTAGCCAGTCCATTTAGTATTAAACGATCTAGATTTATTTCTACTGTTTGTCTATAACAGCTCTTGAGCCCCCATACCCGGCGCCTCTGAACAATACCGTTCTCTAGCTATACTCTTCATGGCGAGGAAGGTAATGAAGAATTTCGGAAAATTACAGCTCACAACCACTTAACCGGCATATAGTGCTTCTTGCATTTTGAAATGTTTGGCCAGTTCTTGACATGAGTGAACAGCTCATACTGCTTTAAAAGTAACTTGAAACTATAGATGGAACTGACATTTTTAAGTTGTTTGCATTAATATCGCATTAACAGCATTTTAGTGATCTTTAAAAAAAAACTTTCAAATTATCTTAAACGATGCAGTAAAGTATAAACGATGCAGTAAAGTATTGTTTATAATATGTACTTCAAATACTGTTATTTAATATGCATGCTTGATTCGCCTCGACAATAAAAACATTTTATAATTAACTAACCGCTCCATTGGAGTTGGGCTTTCAATCGCACATTATATTTAACTCTATGCTTTCAACGCTTGCGTTTTAGGAATGCACTAAAACAGTGTAGTCAATGTCTTTGATAATTTTTATAGTAGATGAATCTTTGCATTATTAATATGTTTATTTTTTTACAAAATTCGCTAGAGAGTGGTATTCTTGTAAAGCTGACACAATGCTCGCGGCGTTTCCCTATAAACTCTTAATAATAATTGACCAAAAACGCCCAAAGGTTTATCTTCAATACGACGATACTCTAATATTTTCAAAAAAGTACAAAAAACAGGTGGTTGTAGTATATTGCAGTAGAGCACCGCTCCCCTCCTTATTTCGAAGAAGTAATTTCGTTCTATAATATTTGTTTTTTTTTCATAGCGGACAATGTTTATCAGTTAAAATCTCAAAATAGATTTTTCAATTTAAAGATATTTTTGTTTTGGCAATTGCTCAATTAAACTGTTAAGATAAGTGATCAAACAAAAACATCCTGAAGTATTTTCTCGATGAAAAGTTGTTCCTCTTGTCATTTAACGAGTTCATATCAAGTTTAAATCCGAAACACAAAAATGTTTGCAAAACCGTAAAATCGATGATGTATAGACAATATGCCTGCGCAGATGGTGTTGAATGACAATAGAAACAACTTTGAATTGAGAAAAACTATGAAGGTTTATTTTTAATCACTTACCTGTACAGATTAATTGAATAAACGTCAGAAAAACACTTACAAATTGGATAATCGATTTTGAGATTTCAACGCATAAAAATTGTTTACAATTAGAAACTACCAGATATCGTAAACCCAGATAACTCTTCTAAAACATAAGGGAGAACGGTGCTCTACTTAAAAATAGGCGCCTTAGAAAAAAAGATCAAATATTTATTTTACGCATATCAAATAGTCGGTTTGCATGAGTGTGATACACATATACACATACGAATTTCGGCTTCAAACTTGGTATTAATATTAAATGTCAATAAGAACTACGTTCCAATTAGTGTTTCAAGAGAGTCTTGCATTAGTCTTGTTCTTGTCTTGCTCTTGCAGAAACTGCAACACAAGAGTTATAATCACAGTTGCAAGACAAGACTAGAAATTTATTTGCAAAAAAAGAGCAAGATTTTCTTGCATTCCTTGCATTCTTGCACTGTTGTTATAATTCAAGTATTCAAAAAGCGAGCGAGATGTTTATACTATTGATTAACAGGATTTTTCTATATGAATTTGGACTAAATACGGTTTACTTACCTATTTAAAAAAAGAAGAAATACGTCTTTAAGTTTGAGATAATAGCTACGTTATGCATATACAGGTTGATTATAATTTCAGGGCCAGCTGGTTTGCTTATTTATTATCGGCGATAGAAAAAACATGTATAAATACAAGTTATACAGCGACGAGTATTTTGGGAATACGAAACAAAATAGCCAACTTCTGGTTTAAGCGAAAGCGACTATACCTTTATATTTTCTTAAATGGAACATCCTGTACTTTTGAGGCTAATTCTGTAATTAGTTTTTATGGTCAATCTTGTTTAACACAACTCTAGGCCTAAAGTTAATAACAAGCCAGATATTTTGATTTAAAGTAACGTATGTAACGATGGTAATGATTATAAATACATTGCAATTGATCATAGGAAGCTGTTGTTAAAAAAGTTTGTAAATTCTTACAATATGTATAATAAACAACTCATGCCTAACTAATATGATTTGCACGTTTGTTTATTGCTTCTATCATTTTCTTACTAACAGCCAAAATCACTTAATTTAGAATCATTGACATTGGTTACATAGGTTGCTTTAAATCAAAATAAGTCGCGTATTATTAGCTTTAGGTCTACAGTTGTATTATAGTTCTTTAAACAGAATTTATACCACAACGTATTAGCTTAAAAAATACAAGGTGTTCTGTTTAAACAAATAAAGATATAATCGCTACCGCATTAGCCAGCAGTCGGTCATTTTGTTCTGATTGCCCAAAATACTCGCTACCATAAACTGTAGGGGCGATTGACGTTTCGTCCCAAAGACCTGATTAGCGCTAAGCTTCATTGACGTTTCGTCCCCGGTACGAAATATGTAAGTTAATCCCTCTTGACGTTTCGTCCCTAAAGAAAAATTAACACATTAGACATAATAAATAAAAGTTGTCGATTTTAGACATTTATTAGTTATTACTTAAAACATACATAATTTATTATAAAATATTGCTAAAATAATGTGACGATATTTTTACAAAGTGAAGTCGCGATATTTTATTATTGTCTAACTCAGCTATTCTGGCCCTTAAGTAGCATTCCCGTTTTTCCGTATCCGAGTTAGGTTTATAGGATTTATTAGTGCTTTGCAATTTAATGTATATTTCACTTTGATAAGATTTTGAAAAATCAACGAACATAAATATTGCTATGATATTTGGAGGTGTATGTTTTTACTGGGGTATTGCAGTTCCTGGAAGGCAATTTTTGGGATGCTTGCTGCAATTCAATTTGCGATTGGAGGTTTGTGAGAACTTTAAGATTTTGATTTTCTAACTTTTAAACTCAGGGTTGCGTATTTTTGCTATAATTTCTTGTTATAAATTCTAATAATTTATATTTTTCATATTTGTGAGGATTTTTATTTATGTTAACTTTAATTATAATTTCGTTCAGAATTGTTCAAAAGGTTTAATTTATAAGAAGTTTTAGACTTACTTGTGTGTGCATCAATAAATGTCAATATGGATGTCAGTGTCAATGTCACAAACGTATTGAAGAATACTCATGGTCATGAGATTTACATGTTTGTTAAAAAAATGGGAATCAAAGAAGGAAGACAAAAGAAATGGAGAATTTGTTTAGTTAGTACGACTCGTCTTTGTAAACAAAGACAGAGAAATATATATCCTCTGGATGAATAAAGAGGAAAAACGAGTTTAAAAGTAATATACAAGTGATTACGAATATAAAAGAAAAAAATACAACGAATTATCAACGAATTGTAAAAAAATCCAGAAGAATTACAAGTATAAAGCGATCCAGAAAGTTTCTCCAGTTGTGGTGGTGTTAAAACCAAGTCCAAAATAACATAAAAGCAGTCCAGAGCAGGATTCAAATTAAAGGCGAGTGTTTGTGGTTACTTGAGGAACCAGCAGACTAGTGAAGAATATCCCAGTAAGGAGACATTAAGATAAGTGATCTCTATTAGAAAGACGATAGTATTTAGTAAAATTTATTTGATTTTCGAAAACTTCATTTAGAAATTGATTTATCAAATAAACCCTTTTTTTTGTAACGTTGATATTGTTTTGTGTTTATTCTATTTCTTATTTATTTATTAATAACTTATCTTACAAGCTAAATAACGACCCTGAGAAAGTTAATAAGAGTCTCATACGAAATATAATTTGTGATTGCGTGAATTGCGGGCATTTAGGGAATTGTTTTCTAGTAAGTACATGCACACGCATATCATTGCAATATATTCGGGTGGGTGCAATTAAAACTTTTATTGTAGAAGCTGTGAAACGATAGGCCACTCTAATAGTATGGAATTTTGGATGGCCTTTTCGAAATCAGCCACAAACGCTCGCGGAAACCAATTATACCCTATGATGTTGCTGTAACAGGGAAAATTTAAACACAAAGATTAGTGTGCGTTTAATTCGCCATGTTTGTGAATTTTTTAAATTTTCGACAGTCAACGAAAATTTAGTTCACGAAGGAGGCGCACGCGGCGCTTCAATTCACGATTTTCGCAGCATGACCGCGCCGGTCAACCAGCCCTGCCAAGAAGGGGGGAGCTACGATTTTCGTGCGCTGCAATGTTATGTGGGTTGCCTATAAAAGCGTTTCAAGACCACAATTTAAAACAGAATCTGACAGAGCCTGCCTGCGACTGCCAACAACTAGAAGTTGAAGACAGAACCTGCCTACGACTGCCGGCAACTAGAAGTTGAAGACAGAACCTGCCTGCAACTACCGACAACTACAAGTGCATTGGTTTTGCATAGTTTGTTAGTATAACTTAATTCAAATTTAAATTGAATTAAGTTCAGTAAAGTCAATAGTTAAAATATAATTTGAGTTCATACCGATCAGCCAGTACCGTTACAGAAACCACTGTACTTGTTAACAAGCGATTATAACTACTGTTATTTATTTTCAATTGTTTCAGCGAGTCCAGTGTACCAGAAACCAGTCCGACGAGTTATTTGAATTCAAGGGATCCAACTAGTCAAGTATTAACCTACGTGCCTATGTTCGGTAATCGCCTGCAAGGTAGAATTCATTTAATAAACGATCCAGAAACGTTTAAGCATAAAGCATTGTATTCGCGGTACAGCGAAGTGGTTATTACCTGTTCAAATAAATACGGCCAGAATTCAGTAAATAAATCACAAGTGAGGAACGTGTAGATGTTACTCTGGTGTTTTATATCTCCCGGTGGCTGCAATCAACCCGAAATTCGCATGCGTAGGAATTTGTGATTCGAGTTGGTTTGTCACCCTTGTTTTAAATAATTATTTGGGCCAGGGCAAGCGAAGGTGTGTCCGCTCAATGATTGTTTACAGGTGATCTAAAAGTAAGATTTACCGAAGTTCAATTTACAAAGTAAATTGCATTCATTTTCCCCCGAAACAGAATATAAATAAGCCGAATACAGTAAACCACTCAGCTGACTAAGCAAAGACAAGTTCAATTATAAATATAAACCCGTTGGGGTAAAGATAATGCAGGGGCGAATAATTAGGCAACGTAAGTTCGTACCTGTAGTGTTTGGAATCCAGTCACTGTTAAAGATACTTGCAGGGCTAGTTTTTGTACACATAAGCGACACAGAAAGTCACAGTAAACGTGGTGTATAATGTGGAAACACCCACTAACGTTATATTCGCTTCATTGTGTCGCAAATAATGCTTATTTGCTTGCTTAGCACCCATTCCGTTCACCAGTGACATTTTGGAATTGTCAAGAAGTCAAGATTACAGTTCGAAGGTGCAGGTGCACTGAATCCAATTCTCAACAGATCTAAACGCCAACCCAAGAAACGTGTATTTAACAATATTATAAATTTGTTTCTTTATTATACAAATTTTGTAGACAATAAGTAAATTTTTAGTAATAATTTATTGATGTACATAGTTATACAAATTATAATTATTTTACACCCGTTAATGAGTTGCAGTCTAATTTTATTTCCTAGTAAGGGATTACCGTTGAACCTTGGACAACTCCATGCAGCTATCCGACAAAAATATAAATAATTTAGCGTACAGCAAACCCCCCAGAGGTTTGAAACGTTACATGGCGCCCGGAGCAGCTACGATAGCTTTAGGAATCCCAGAATCCAGCCGATAGACTGCTACAACTGTCCAGAAACCAGCCGCCGACACCAACCAGAAAAATGTCGTCAGATTCCGAAGACGAAACCAGAGGGTTGCAGCCAGAAGGTGGAGCTCCAACGAGTTGGATCTACAAAAGGAAGAAAGAAGATCTAGTAAAGGAGCTAAGTAAGTTCAAATTAGATACCAGTGGTGCAGTAGAGGTCCTGAGAGCGAGGATGAGCCACTTCATGAAGACTGGGGAGGGGCCGCCCGCAATCCGAACCGAGGTGGAGAGAACACCTGAAGGAATACCAGAAGTAACACCGACAACAACCGGAGCCAGTTTGCCGCCAGCCAGACCGTCAGCCGCCCACATTTGCGATACTGTCCGTAAATGGGGAGTAAAATTCGACGGTGTAAGTGACCCTATTTCCTTCCTAGAGCGAATAGAGGAATTACGGCGTTGCTACCAGTTTGAAGGTGCCGACCTGTTGACCGCACTACCCGAAATCCTGAAAGAGAAGGTATTATTATGGTACCGCAATAATAATCACGAGTGGCAGACCTGGAATGGATTTGTCGCACAATTTCGAGCCCGATATTTACCTGCACGTTTCCAATTCCACCTGGAAGAAGAAATCCGGTCCAGAACCCAGGGAGAAAAGGAGACAATGGCCGAATACGTAACAGCTATCCAGACACTGATGAGGAGGTTAGGAAATCTCTCGCCAGAGCAGCAAGTAGAGCGGATCTACGAAAATATGCAGCCAGGCTACAAGCTGTACGTGAAACGACGAGATTTCCGTACCCTAACTGAACTGACAGTCCAAGCCGAAGAATACGAGAATCTCCGCCGAGAAACCAAAGTTTTTCGTACGTCGCCCTTATCCAGCCAGACGTATGGGAGCGAGGCAACCTACGAACTAAGGAAAAATAAGGGGCCATACAAGAAAAATGAGATATGTGCCACCGCACCAGTTACTCACCCAGAAGAGATCCAGACCCGTACAGTGACCAGAGGGAACCAGTCCAGAGGCCACCAGAAGGGGCAGAGACCTGGCCCAACTGGAAATAGTCGACAGCCCGTACCGAAGACTGCAGCAGCCGCCAGTGACGGAACTGCAACGTTCCATGGCGCAAGCAAGACTCCCAGTAGCCGAGACGCCGTCTACGTCCGAGAAAGAGTGTGCTGGCGATGTGGGAAGGCCGGACACTGGAGGACCCAATGCCGAAGTGCCGCCCGAGTGTTCTGTTCGTGGTGCGGGAAAGACGGGGTCTACTCAACGCACAAAGACTGCCAGGTGTCGCGTCCGGGAAACGAGAACAGCCGTCAAGACCAGTGAGGCGTCTTCGACAGCTCCAGGCCATAGCCTCCATCCGAACCACACCCGGGGAATGGTCCCAGTGGCTAGCAGAAGTAAAGAAATTTACAAGACAGCCGAAAATAAATATAAACCGTCTAGCCGCCCTAGAGTCCAGACTTTTCCTGACCTTAACCATACATGGACAAGACTTCCGAGCACTAGTGGACACGGGGTCTACTAAGTCCTATATTGGAAATAAGCTGGGAAGGTTTTTACAGCACAACAGATACAGTTTAGATACCCACCACAAAACCGGGGTGCGCTTAGCCGACGGATCCTTAGTAAAAACCGAAGGAAGAATACAGTTTCCAGTGAGCTTAGGTACACTCATCATGATGGTGTCGTGGGAATTCCTGCCGTCCCTCTCGACTGAAGCCATCGTGGGGCTCGATTGGTTAAAACAAGTTAACGCCACTATCCTGCCAGTAGAAAAAGTACTACAAATAGCCGACGAAATAATTTCCCTCCAGGGAGACGAAGAATTACCAGAGTTGGGAGGACTGCAAGCCCTGTCCGCCGGTCAGTTAAACCAGCTCAACCAGTTCCTAGACACCGAGCTGCCGAAGTTCGCCGCCATCCAAGGACCTACAAGAGAGGTAGAACACATTATCAAAGTTAAACCTGGGACGCAGCCCATAAAACAACGATATTACCCGCGCAATCCGGTGATGCAGAAGATCATAGACGAGGAGGTTGACAGAATGCTGCAAGAAGATGTAATTGAAAAATCAGAGAGTGCATGGAGCTCGCCAGTGGTGCTGGTGAGGAAGTCATCAGGCAAGTACCGCTTCTGCATTGATTTCAGAAAAGTAAACGACGTAACCACTCCAGATGCGTATCCTATACCGTTCATCCAAGGCATTTTAGACAAGTTACGTGGAGCCAGATTCATTAGTACGATTGATTTGAAGCAAGGGTATTGGCAGGTACCGCTATCCAAGGAAAGCCGACCCGTTACCGCTTTTACAGTGCCTGGCCGTGGGTTATACCAATTCAAGGTCATGCCGTTCGGTCTACACGCTGCTCCCGCAACCTTCCAGAGGTTGCTGGACAAGATCATAGGACCTGAACTAGAGCCCCACGCCTTTTGCTACCTAGACGATATCGTCATAGTAAGTACAACATTTACAGATCATCTGACTCACCTGAGAACCGTTTTTAACCGACTCCGTAAAGCCGGCCTACAATTACAGCCCGATAAATGCGTATTCTGCCAAACAGAATTAAAATATTTAGGCCATGTGGTAAACCGAGAAGGTATACAAACCGATCCCGACAAGGTTGAAGCAATTCGCCAGGTGGAACAGCCCGTCAACATAAAAGCCGTGAGGAGATTCCTGGGGATGGCCTCATGGTACCGAAAATTTGTTCCGCAATTTTCCGAAATAGCAACCCCGCTGACAGAACTCCTACAGAAAAACGCAAGATTTGTATGGGAGTCCAGACAGGCCGAAGCTTTCAATAAATTAAAAGAAGCACTCACCACAGCTCCTGTTTTAGCCTGTCCTGATTTCCAGGTCCCGTTCACATTACAGACAGACGCTAGCAATACAGGTCTTGGAGCAGTGCTGACCCAGGTCCAGGAGGGACAAGAGAGAGTCATCGCCTACGCCAGTCGAACCCTCACAGCCGCCGAGAAGAACTACTCTACGGTGGAGTTGGAATGTTTATGTGTCGTTTGGTCCATCCGAAAACTGAAGGGGTACCTAGAGGGGTATCGTTTCACGGTCATCAGCGACCACCGAAGTTTAAGATGGCTACGATCCGTACCAAATCCCACCGGACGCTTGATGCGTTGGACGCTGGAGCTACAGCATTACGATTTTGAGGTCGTCTACCGAAAGGGCGCGCTAAATCAGGTCGCCGATGCGTTGTCCAGAGCCCAGGAGAACACTGAGTTATTATCTTCTGCCTCAGAAGCTCTAGCCGCCGTAAACCCTGATGAAGAGTGTTCCTGGTATCAACGAATGAAGAAGAACGTCGAAACCGAGCCGCATGTGTTCTCTTCATACAAGATACAAGATGGAAAGTTATACCGATGTTTTCCAGACACCAGTACCGCAATCACCGAAGGTTTCCATCCGTTATGGAAGCTCTGTGTGCCCAAACCCCAGAGGACAGCAGTCCTGGAAGAAAGCCACGACAACACCGGTCACCTAGGAGTCACCAAAACCATCAACCGGATGGTGCAACATTACTTCTGGCCAGGTATGTATCGAGATACCGCTCGATACGTCCGTTCCTGTCAAGCCTGCCAGCAGTTCAAGATGTCGCAACAGCCTCCAGGTGGGCAAATGTGTTGGTCGAGGGTAGAAGGTCCTTGGGAAGTGGTGAGCACAGATTTGATTGGTCCATTAACTCGGTCTGCAAAAGGAAATGCTTACTTATTAGTGTTCCAAGACAGATTTACCAAGTGGGTAGAAGTACATCCTTTGAGGAGGGCGACAACGAAACCCGTTATCCAGGCCTTCCAAGATAAGATTCTATACCGATTTGGAACCCCGAAAGTCGTAATTAGCGACAATGGCACACAATATGTGAATAAGATGTTCCGAGCGATGACTGAGACATACGGAATAAAGCACCAGTTAACCCCGCCATACACACCGCAGTGTAATCCAGTAGAGAGAGCAAACAAAATAATAGGACGCATGATTGCGCAACTAGCCCGTGGGAATCAGAAGCAGTGGGATGCATACCTACCCGAGGTAATGTTCGCCATCAATACATCAAAACAAGAGTCGACCGGATTCTCGCCAGCGATGTTAAATTATGGTCGCGAATTACTTCCACCCAGATCCATCCGAGAGCAAGCTGACCCAGAACTAGACCTGAACCAGACAAGACAGTATCCCGAATACCAACAGCAGATGTCCAAGCTGAAACAGATTTTCCAAATTGTAAAGCAAAATTTAGCCAGAGCATTTGCACATCAGAGTCACCACTACAACTTACGGAAGCGAGACTGGCGTCCGAAGGTAGGAGACTTGGTGTACAAACGAGAGCATGTGTTATCTGATGCACAAAAAGGCTTTATGGCCAAGCTCGCACCGAAATATGCAGGACCGTATAAGATAAATAGAATTTTATCACCTGTAATTGTACAGCTGCAGGAAACCCAGAGGAAGCGATCCGCTGGAAGAGTGCATGTAAAAGATTTGAAACCTGCACATGACAGGGATGTTCCCACCCCTCTGCGTACTAGAGAGAGGGCAACAGGTGAGACATTAAAAGTATAAAACCAGAAAATAGTATTTTCCAGTTCAGTTGACCTGAAGACCATTCAGTTACAACAAGTATGGCTCCAGTAGTTATGAAGTTCAACCTTCACCGTCGATCCGGCCCGAAACATCGTGGGAGAGGAAGCAAGATCCGCCCGTGGAATCCTGCCCAGTACCTGCCGCCTCCGCCCAGGGTATCCAGCCCAGATGGACTTATGGCGAGGGCGAGCATCTCCGGAACAGGTGCTGTGGTCCTGGAGATTCCTTCACCAGCGGGTCCGAGTCATTCTCCTGCGATGAACCGATATGAAGGACCGGTGACACCTAAAACAGAAGAAAGTTTGGTTGCCAAGCTAGCCCGTTTATTTGGACCATCACCCCAGACACCGCCTACCTGCCAAGATGTGCCCATGCTGTACTTTGCGCCGTCACCAGCTACACCCGAGGGACGTCTACCGCTGACCCCTGGGACACCACCGCCGATTCCGAAGGCCCAGCCAGCGTGTATCCGTTCGTTATTACCAGAGCCCGAGGGAATGGTGATGGAGCAGCCCGAACAAAATGCCCCGCAACAACTGCAAGTACCTATAGCCAGAGCAATTATCCCCCTGAAGAACCTGGAGATGTCCGTTCCAGTTCCCGTAGGCGTCGCGGATGCCGCCACTACGATCGCTAACCACCCCCTGAAGAAGGGATACCGTAGGAAGCGGAAAAGCAAGCCGCGAACCAAAATCTTCTTCGGTGAGGGATGTTTCGTCAGGATGAGGATAGACCAGATGACAGCTATGGGTATTGCGAAACTGGAAAATAACTGAAAGATTAGACAGATGAAATCACCACATTTGCTACAAACCTGAGAAATTTTCCGCTACAGTCCAGATGGCACGTGCACCCACAACCAGCGAATTACCCGAGGGAGGGGCATGTGTAACAGGGAAAATTTAAACACAAAGATTAGTGTGCGTTTAATTCGCCATGTTTGTGAATTTTTTAAATTTTCGACAGTCAACGAAAATTTAGTTCACGAAGGAGGCGCACGCGGCGCTTCAATTCACGATTTTCGCAGCATGACCGCGCCGGTCAACCAGCCCTGCCAAGAAGGGGGGAGCTACGATTTTCGTGCGCTGCAATGTTATGTGGGTTGCCTATAAAAGCGTTTCAAGACCACAATTTAAAACAGAATCTGACAGAGCCTGCCTGCGACTGCCAACAACTAGAAGTTGAAGACAGAACCTGCCTACGACTGCCGGCAACTAGAAGTTGAAGACAGAACCTGCCTGCAACTACCGACAACTACAAGTGCATTGGTTTTGCATAGTTTGTTAGTATAACTTAATTCAAATTTAAATTGAATTAAGTTCAGTAAAGTCAATAGTTAAAATATAATTTGAGTTCATACCGATCAGCCAGTACCGTTACAGAAACCACTGTACTTGTTAACAAGCGATTATAACTACTGTTATTTATTTTCAATTGTTTCAGCGAGTCCAGTGTACCAGAAACCAGTCCGACGAGTTATTTGAATTCAAGGGATCCAACTAGTCAAGTATTAACCTACGTGCCTATGTTCGGTAATCGCCTGCAAGGTAGAATTCATTTAATAAACGATCCAGAAACGTTTAAGCATAAAGCATTGTATTCGCGGTACAGCGAAGTGGTTATTACCTGTTCAAATAAATACGGCCAGAATTCAGTAAATAAATCACAAGTGAGGAACGTGTAGATGTTACTCTGGTGTTTTATATCTCCCGGTGGCTGCAATCAACCCGAAATTCGCATGCGTAGGAATTTGTGATTCGAGTTGGTTTGTCACCCTTGTTTTAAATAATTATTTGGGCCAGGGCAAGCGAAGGTGTGTCCGCTCAATGATTGTTTACAGGTGATCTAAAAGTAAGATTTACCGAAGTTCAATTTACAAAGTAAATTGCATTCATTTTCCCCCGAAACAGAATATAAATAAGCCGAATACAGTAAACCACTCAGCTGACTAAGCAAAGACAAGTTCAATTATAAATATAAACCCGTTGGGGTAAAGATAATGCAGGGGCGAATAATTAGGCAACGTAAGTTCGTACCTGTAGTGTTTGGAATCCAGTCACTGTTAAAGATACTTGCAGGGCTAGTTTTTGTACACATAAGCGACACAGAAAGTCACAGTAAACGTGGTGTATAATGTGGAAACACCCACTAACGTTATATTCGCTTCATTGTGTCGCAAATAATGCTTATTTGCTTGCTTAGCACCCATTCCGTTCACCAGTGACATTTTGGAATTGTCAAGAAGTCAAGATTACAGTTCGAAGGTGCAGGTGCACTGAATCCAATTCTCAACAGATCTAAACGCCAACCCAAGAAACGTGTATTTAACAATATTATAAATTTGTTTCTTTATTATACAAATTTTGTAGACAATAAGTAAATTTTTAGTAATAATTTATTGATGTACATAGTTATACAAATTATAATTATTTTACACCCGTTAATGAGTTGCAGTCTAATTTTATTTCCTAGTAAGGGATTACCGTTGAACCTTGGACAACTCCATGCAGCTATCCGACAAAAATATAAATAATTTAGCGTACAGCAAACCCCCCAGAGGTTTGAAACGTTACATTGCACTGCTCTTTGATTATTTTAAAACATCTGCTATAAGTTTCCGTACATTTATCTGCTAGCAAGCAAAACACCAACGGGACGTAATGTCCATTTAGATGTCCAAATATAGTAAATAATTGCAAAAAATATTTTGGTCAATAATCAAAAGTGCCATCCATATAAACGGTTTCACATTTAGATAGCCACACTAAATTATTATTGCAGGAAAATATGATTATTTGGGAGTTTTCTTCATTGTGCACGACAAAGTCTTCCTTTCTGTTGGTTAAAATAGGACACATTTTTTTTACTGCTGCATGCACTTCTTGGCGGTATTTGGGTAATTGCGGGAGAAATTTTCTCCTAGCATTATACATAACCCTTTTTATATTTGATAAATCGCTGCACTGAATTGCGTCACTTGGAGTGTTATCACACAAGACCTGTCGCAAAATTTTATTAGGATTCGAAGTAATGTCGCCTTCCGTTTAGCAGCAACTGAAATGGCTTCCTTTTGAACTGTCGAAGCAGACATTTCAGAATGATTATGTTCCAAACTACACTTAACTATATTGTAGCCTTCACCAACAGTTTTAATTGTTGCTAAACATTTTGGGGTACGGCACCGCCAAGATTTTTCACCAGAAGCAAGATCTCTTTTAAAATTAAACTTGTAATTATTGACAATTAAAGACACTTGCCCTCGACGACTAACACTTTTAAACACTTGTAAGTTTTCCATGTTTATTGCTCGGAGCAGAATAAGAAACTAAAATATTTTTCACAAACATTTTATTATTTGCATACTTTAAACAAAGCAACCTATTTGTATTGGTTACAAAACAACCCTTTCTATTGGTTCATTATTTACGCTTAATTGCCCTCCTTATCATGGACTGTTATCTTTCGAGACGAAACGTCTATGCGGCTTAAAAGCGGCCGGTGTAATTTGCGCAGAAATATACCTGGGTCCCAAAAATTGACATGTAAAATGCGCGGGGTAAATAGAATGGTCCACTAATCCAACCTGTAATTTGCGCGGAAGATCTTATCAGACTAATGAGCTATATGTTAACGAGCACTTGGGAATATTTTGCTTTTATAATAGTTTGATAATAGGAAAGAAAAACAGTTTTAGTAATATGGTGTTTTATTACAGAATAAATGCAAATTTAATACATACAAGATACATAATTATCACGTCAATTATTTTATTATATTTATAAATTATTACGTTAACATTTTTACTAAACCTATAATTATATAATTTCTAGTAAATACATTAATTTATTTCAAATTCAACAGGAACTTTGTACAAGTATGAAATGGATTTCACAAAATCATACCTAGAAATGATTTTACTATTATATTCATCCAATTTTTTTTTCAACAATTTTTGTCGTTCCCGAACTTGTCTGTCTGGAAGCTGTGGGGCATCATTTGAGTTTACACTTGTAATTTTAATATACGTATCAGTTTGAAAAGTAAGCAAGACATCAATAAATACATAAATAGACGGGTGAGACCAATAAAAACTAGAATTAAAACGCGAGTGGAAAGATTCACAAGCGTTCGTAGTTCGTTGTGTTGAAGAACTAGCCTCGGCCCAGATGTTTGCGGGGAACAATGCATCTTCATCAATATAATTGTTTACCAAATAATCGGCTAGACAATCCAGTCTCTTGTCATCGGGTTTTATGGACATGAAATCTTCCACAAAGCAGTCTCCAACTTCAGTTCTATCTAAAAACGGTATGCCAAACAAACAGCGCATCCATTTTCCTAGATCGTCGTCTAAATTTTTATATGCTGAAACCAATCCTAGTGCCTGGATTTTTTTAAACCAAGCTTGCCCTAGATGAAATCTACAACCAATTATAGCTGCTTCGCGCCAAACAGTTTTGACGGCATTGTGGATTCCAATTTCAAAATCTGCCACAACAAATTCAGGTCTTAAAATTAGTCCTAAAGTTAAACATTTTTTTACCAACAAATTAAATAATTGTATGTAGGTACACTGTTTTTTATCGGGCAACAAACAAAATGCCAAGGGAATGTAGTGGCTTTTTTGCAAAACATGCAACGTGAACAACTGACAAAAATGTTTTGCACTATAACTAAATGTACCATCCAAATAGATTTTTGTTGATTTGCACAGAAATTTTAGGTTGCTTTCACAAGAAAACACTACTATCTCTTTTAATGTGTCCACAACTGATATAAAATTCTCCCCGCGGATGGTGGTTCTAGAAAGGGACAACAGCATCTCCAGAGTGGATTGCCTACAAGTGGGTAAAACAGGCTGTATTTTTCTTCGCGCGTTGTACATGTTTCGTTTAACATTATTAACATCTTTCACTGTTAACGTATCTAGTGCTTTAACGTTATTGCTGATTGAAGCATGCAAAACCTTTCTGGGTCTTTCTGTCAAGTCTTCAGTGGCTTTTCTTTTTACACTGCTGCAGATTCTCTGAAAATAGAGACAAAAAAATTGATATTTCTCATATAGCAGTAGAAATTTATAACCTACGTTTATAACGATTGATATAAATAAAGAATTTACCTGTTTATTTAATTTTTTCGCATCGCTTGGGTGTGTATGTTCCTTACGTCGACTAACAACGTAATCTTCTCCCAAGGTATACACTGTTCCGGGACACTGCTTTATCGTACATCGCCAATGCACTTCTCCGTTTTTTAACACACTACATTTTCTATATTTGTACGACTGCATTATCAATAAATCACAATTCCTGTTGCTTTTGATTATTTCCACAGAAGCCATGATAATTGCAGTGATCTGATCAGTAGTTCAGAATAATTTGCAATGAGTGCATAAATAAATGTAAATATTTTAACTTTTTAAAATATCCAATAAGAGTGCTTAAATTTGAAATAAGGAATGTTTGTCATTAACAAATTATTACCGTATCGCCTAATAGGGGTGGTCCGAAAAGTTACTCGGCGCAAATTACGTGTAGGATTAACATGCAAAAGAAATGTACCCATTAGTGGGGATTATTTTCTGCGCAAATTACACCCGTCCCTTAAAAGTAACTCGTATAGGATTAGGATTAACTGTCATTACGGGTACGAAACGTCTACTGCCCAACTGTAGGTATAACATTTGTTCATACATTCTTTTATCGCTAATTATAAATTTTTTATCTCATATTAAATTCAAAGAATATTTACAATCTGTTAATCGTTAACATTCAGTAAATTGTTTGTTAGATGATATATAACATGAGGAAGTAATGCTCTTTAGCATAACTTCTTTGATTAAACATTAAAAACTAAACTCAACTCTTAGTTAATTAAACCTGTTAACTAAATCTAACGTATCATGTCTTTTGAGTCTTTTGTTATATTGTCTATATGGTAGCGCCACAGCTAGATTTTTAGTATGAGCACTAAGTTTCACTAGATACTTTTCACTAACACTTTTAGCTTGATTGTGAGTTCGGGTATGTCTTGTTGAAGTAGCCAGTTAGGAACATACCTAGGAGCGTCGATAATTATCCTAATTATTTTATATTGGAATCGTTGCAGTATTTCCAGGTTTAAATTGCTAGCAGATCCTCAAATTTCGAGCCCATAATAGTACAGTAAAAATAAATAAATAGCAAAAAAATTCGGAAGTGGATGAAACTTGGTAAAAACCTTTGTTTACGCATAGTTTTTTGAAAACTGTTTTTCTGAATAAAATTGGAGTGGAGAAATTAGTTTTATAAGGGTTGAAAAAGGTAAAAAATCGGTTTCCCCTACTAACCTGAAAAGTAAAAATTTTTTCGAAAAATTTTTTAGTTAAAACTTTGGATTATTAAATTGCATTTAATTTGTTTTTTTATTGTACATTAAAAATTGACCGAATTATGCGCTTTTTAATTTTGTGCTT
Source organism: Ctenicera cuprea (assembly GCA_958336395.1). NCBI lineage: Eukaryota > Metazoa > Arthropoda > Insecta > Coleoptera > Elateridae > Ctenicera > Ctenicera cuprea. Next base: position 58,033,746 of record OY284490.1, read on the forward strand.
TTTGTGTTAAGTAGGGAAAAACCGATTTTCGCCCTTTTCAACCCCCATAAAACTAGTTCCTCTACCCCGAATTTTGGTCAAGAAAACCGTTTTTAAAAAAGTATGTGTAAATGAAGGTTTTAGCCAAGTTTCATCCACTTCCGAATTATATTCGCTGTTTCTCAAATTTTGAACTATTTTTACTGTACTATAAGTCCATATTGGTTTTATAATAAGCTTTGTAGAGAAGTATTTTGTTTTCCAGTGATAATTGAGACTTTCTTTCTATCAACCAATACATATGGCGAAGTTTTAGTCTAAGTTGCATTCTCTTTTTTATTATGTGAGTTCGCCAGGCTCGTCGCCCATCTAAATTAGTTCCTAGATACTTTGCACTGTCTTGTTGTGGGATCGGTGTGTTATTTAGTATTACCGGTGGACAGTTTTCCTTCCGTAGAGTAAAAGTTACTTGAATGGATTTCATTTCGTTCACATGTATGCGCCAAATTTTAAGCCATTGCTCCATTTTATTGAGATTTTGTTGAAGTATTAGCGTTGCTATTCGTGAATCGCTATGTGACGCTAAAAATTGCAGTGTCATGTGCATATCCAGCTACTAATGTTTGCGGTGTTGTTGATAATTCCGCCGTATATAGAAGACAGGTCTTAATATGCTACCGTGGGGTACGCCTGTTTGAATTGATTGAGTAGGTGATTGTGCGTCTCTAAATTTAACTTGAAAACTTCTTTCCGATAAATATGTCTTAAGTAATTTCTAATATTCTAATGGTAAAACCGTCTTGATTTTATACAGCAGCCCGGTGTGCCAGACCTTGTCAAAGGCCTGGCTAATATCTCAAAATGCAGACGAGCAATACCTTTTTAGATGTAAATCGTGATTAATTTTTGTAACTATTCTATGTATTTACTCAATTGTGCCATGGCCTTCCCGAAAACTACATTAGTGATCTGGTATGGTGCTTCGTTCTTCAAAAATTGGTTTTAGTTTTTGGAGTAGTATTTTTTTCGAAGACTTTGGATATAACAGCCAGCAAGCTGATTGGTCGGTATGAAATGATATCGTCTGTATTATTGCCGGGTTTTGGTACCATAACTATTTGCGCCACTTTCCATTGATCCGAGAAAATACCTACCTAACCTAACCGCTAAGGCCACTGAATTCTCATTATGGAGAGCCACTGAAATACTACTTTTGCAGCCCATCTAACCTCAGTATTTCACTCTCACGATAGAACCTGTTCCTTAGACGAAGAATTATTTATACATCAAACCTTCGACGAATCAAATAAAACTGTTCAACCTATAAGACCTGTAAAGATTAGCCAAGATAATACTATTATAAAAAATTTTAACTCAAAGAAAGCTTCAGGTTATGACCTAATAACAGCTAAACTTCTTAAAGAGCAAAAAAAAGCAATAAAATTAATAACTAATAATAAATCCCCAAATTAACTGGCTCTGAATTTATAATCAACCTGTGTAAGTGAGTGCCGTTGCAGTATACCTAATTATAGTAGTTTAGGTTTTTGACAAAATGACTGATTTCCTGCATGGAAATGATTTCACTGCTATTCATCACTCGTAGGTACGCTACGCTACGCACTGCAAAGTACACACTGATTCCCCGAACAGAGGAATACCTGATTTGCCAGAGTGCAAGAGTCAACGTCAAACATGCAAGAGTTTTGCTATCAAAACATAATTTTGGTTTAGCCAGGCTGGAGCAAGACAAGAATTTTGTTTAAGTTTCTTAAGTTTCTTGTCTTGTTTTGCAAGACAAGACAAGAAGTAGCCGTGCAAGACCAGAAATCTTGTCTTGTGAAACACTATAATTCAAATCAGAAGAAGAAAAACCTGTCCCCTTTCGGTGGTAACCATTCGACCAAAAGGTTACAGGTTTTTACCTGAACAGTTTAATTGAGTTATGGCCATATTAATTTAAACAGGAATAATCTTTCATGGAGGAAAAGTCGCTGGGAGGTTTCCCATTCGTCACTTCCTAAACATTCAAATTGAGTATTCGCCAAAATAAACGTCAGTCTGGAAAAACATTTGTTTTGAGATTTCAACGAAACAAATACGCCTGGAAAATACCGGCATTTTCTAAAACGAAATAACTGCTTAAAAAACTTAAGGCGAATTCGTATTCTATAGATATCAACTAGCTGATCGGCCTAAATGCAAAATTCTTAGCTTCCCCCCCTTGTCACCCCATCAACAATTGTTTGTTTTTAATATTGGCATTTCGTCGTCAACCTCCTACACAGAAAACATTTCTTATCATTTTTAGCAAAATTTTATTAGCTGAATTAATTTTAGCTAATACAGATACTAATTTTGCATACGCCAACGAATATACATTGAAATTTGATAATAGACTGCAATACATGGTACTGGCTGAAATACTTAGCAAAGTTTTAAATATTACCTAGTAAAATTGGTGTAGGTAAACAGAAGCAATTATACAGGATGTCCCTTAAGTAATAGAATAAAGTTTAGGTATAGCTTCTTGGGGTCAAAGTAAACCGATTAAACCTAACATGCTTAAGCAAAAAGTGCTGCCCTTAGAAGATATGGGGCCTTAAAACAAAAATTCCTTTCTATTTTTGACTAAAACTTAAAAACTACTGATTAGATCGAGTTGAAAGTTGGTATGGTTATCTTTTATAGATCTACAAACAGAATGTTGTTACTTATTTTTTTGCTGTTTGTAGAGGGCGCTAGTTACACCACTTTGGATTAATATTTCGGCACCTCATTTTTTCCTTTTAACTTTTCGAAGCTTTTGACCAAAAACTCGAAAGTAAAATTTAATCTTACGAAAATAAGGTATGTTTGTTAAAAATCAATAAAATGAACTGTTTTCGACAAATGCTATTTAAAGTTTTAGTACACGTCAGAAAATTCAATCACTCGAAACATTTTTCAAGTAGGTACGTGTATTTTAAGTAAACAAAAGAAAAATAAAAAGTAGTAAACCATCAACACCACAAAACAACAACTTTAGTACTATAATTTCGATGTTCTTCTGTTTACTTAAAGTGACACATACCTACTTAATAAAATGCATTGAGTGTTTGCAATTTCTGATGTGCACTGAAACGTTTAACAGCATTTCTGGAAAACTGTTTATTTTATCGAAGTGTCATTTTTTTCGAAAAATTAAAATTTACATCCGAAATTATGATCAAACGCTAGAAACAGTTAGCAGCAAAAAAGTTATATGCTAAAATATCAGCTCAAAGTGGCGTAGCTAGCGCCTTCCGCAAACAACAAAAAATAAGTGAAACCATCGTGTTTCTAGACTTACAAAACGTAACTATACCAAATTTCAACACGGTCTAGTTAGGTGTTTTGCAATTTTAGTCAAAAATAGAAATAAAATTTTTGTTTTTGAGGTTTTATATCTTCTTAAGGGTGCATTTGTTACTAAGGCATGTTAGGTTTAATCGGTTACTTTAGCCCCAGAAAGCTATACCTAAACGGTGTCTCATTACTTACGGGACACCCTGTATATTAACAGCAGCTGCAAATAATATGAACTGTTATGATGCTATATTTAATTAGTTGGTGTATTTAAAGGTAAGGTAAGGTATGATTTATTTAATTTTTGGTAAATATATTATGCGATGAAATCTTTCATAGTTTGTCGCACAATATTATATGAATTCTGATAGCCATTTGGAATAGGTAGTTTGTTAATTAAACTATAATTAGCTACATTTTAAATTTTGATAAACATGTCAAACGCATATTTCCACAATTCAAAGTACGTGTAGTAGACCTCTGGCTTCACATTCTGAGTTACCCTTTCCCTTTCCAGCGCGAATAACTTATGCTTTTTAGCCGAGGAATCCCCTGTATTCACAATGTAAAATTCAAATAACTGGGTATGAATGTCTTTATATTCTTTTGATTTTCGGTTTTTTTAAATAATTTGTTTTTGTATATTATTATGTCACATAACATGAGTAAACTAACTGAAACTATGTTATTAGTCCATAACACAACTACAGATTTGTTCGTAGCTTTAACTAAGAATATTTTTAAACTACTATTATGTTTGCTTAATGTATCAGATTTTGCATACAACTGGATTTAACATACACTTTCATGCATATGAAATTGAGAAATGTGACACCTACAATGTAATTTCAGTTGATCAGTTAATAGAACCAAAACAGTGTTTGATTACCTGAAATGACTGTAGTTACATTACAGTTACATCGTTATGCCATTGCATTTAAAAATGTCTTAATCACTTATTATATTTTAATGTTCATAGATTGTGTTTATGTTCATGCTGTTAGTTGTGATACAATATCATAATTATTTACTTGTGCGCTTTTTTACAATCGCAACTATTCATTGAAGTAAATCAACACCTATTGGTCAAAAAAATTTTAGCGGCAGCAAAATACAAGCTAAACCTGGAAATGGTTTGTAATATAATAGCTAAATTAAATCACTGTCGTAGCTACTATAAATCCGCTATACAATTCATATTCAAAAAAGAAGTAAGGTGCAGCATCTCATTACATCAGCTACTACAGCTAATAAAATCGAGCCTGTTAGCTGGAAAATCGAGCTAAATAAATTACCTGTGCAAATTTATTAAATTAGCTCATACAGCAAAGATAAGCTTGTTTTGTAACCAATTTTTAAAAACAATAGAACTGTTATGTAGCTAAGAAATTTGCTGTGCCTATAGTGCGTGTTTCCTTTTTTTGGTGACTTACTGTGTAGGAATAACTTCTCATTAAGAAAAAATCTCCGGGCCGTTTACTTCAACAGTTTAATTGAGTAATTGCCAGAAAATGGGAAAGGGGATACAGACGCGCTCGAAAAAGAAGCTCTGATTCGTATTCTATGCATGCCAAATAGCGGTGCGCTGAGCGCGTTATGTTTCTATCAGTTGGCCCCACCAACACTTTTACAATTTTTCCGAATATTTCCGGCATCGAATTCACTATGAAGGTGTTGAGTGAGTCTTAGAACAACCTCGTACTAAAACAAAAGCACTGGAAAATGTTCTTCTGATTGCTTATCTGAACAGGTTAATGGTTTACAATCGCTAAAAATACGACAAAATAAAAAGCAAAAAATCGATTTTCAGATTTCAGCGGATAAACGTTATTTTGGATTAGAATATACTAGACGTTATAAAGCTAAATTTAACAGACATCCTTTATAAGTGGGGTTATAACAAAATTAATTTTTGAGGTGTGCCACTATTCTTACCGGTAGAAGGTATACACTTGCAAGTAGATTTGGAATCTAGCTTATCCGCATAACTTTAACTTATCATGTTGTCACAATGTTGCCATGTTAACTACAAAAACTGAGGTCGCCACCGTCACATTAATTATAAACTTACCTATAACTCAACTAAAAAACTGCCGAGCAACCGTCACGAGCCTTTTCTGGCCTATGCTCCTATACTCTGATTCACTCACTGTATTACTTTCCGTGATGTTAAGCTGTTTAGGGCATCAATCAAAATCAAAACTTCAAGAAGCGTTTGCTCAAAGAAAACATATTGTCATAATATTACGTATTCACGCTAAGTTTAAAGCCAAAATTGGGTTGGGCTGCACTACCGCGTGGTTTAGAGCTGTTTTTTTAAGAGAATGATTTTCGTCATTTTTATACATATTTAGTTTTTAAGGATTGCAGGTGCACTTGATGTTGGTTTAGAGGTATTGCTTTAATAAAAAAAATAATTTTCGTTATTTTATAAGGTTTTAATCTTTGGGGGTTGGTGGTGCACTTGTAGAAGTTTTAGAGGTATTGCTTGAATAATGCGGATAATTGGCTGTACGTTTATAAATTTTCATTACTTTGAACTTGAGATGAGCATTGCCATTTTTATAAATGTTTAATTGGTAGGGGTTAGAGGTGCATTTGGGAGTAGTTTATAGGTGTTGCTTTAAGAAAAAGGACGATGGTCGTCATTTTTAAAAATATTGAACGGTTTTGGGGTGGCTTAGCAGTGTTGCTTTAATAAAAGCGATGATTCTTGTTATTCTTATAAATGTTCAATGGGATTGGGGGGTGCACAAGAAGGGGTGAGTTAGAGGTATTAATTTAAAGAAAAAGTTTACCCTCATCATTTTCACAAATTTCTTCTATTTAGGGGTACGGGTGCAATGATGGTGGTTTAGAAGCGTTGCTTCAAAAGAAGAGTGAGGTGAATCTCGTCATTTTTAGAATATATTTAATTTTTTGTGGATTGGAGATGCACTTGAGAGTGGTTAATAAAGATTGGGTTTTGCGCACAGACGCGCGCACACGCGCACACACGCGCACACACGCGAACACACGCGCACACACGCGCACACACGCGAACACACGCGCACACACGCGCAGCCACGCACACGCACAAGCGATTGCGCACCCACACATGCGAGAGTGCACACGCGCACACGCACACACGCACACACGTGAGCGCGCGCACCTACATGTTTTTAGTTGAGGTATATTACATTGTAAAATGACGAATGACGCATAAATAAAATAATAGTAACCGATTCTTTACGAATATCCATTTAAAACCAAAATATTTTGTATTTTTCCAAAGTTACTTATCTTGCGTGTTAATTTTAGAAGCGAATTTTAGTTGATATGAATAATACCTGTTTTCCAATCATAATTCAAGAAAAAATGTGCTTAACGTTTTGTCGTAATATTAACTATGTAAATAAAATATTTATGCTTTTATTCTGAACTGAACCTCAACTAATTCTTGCTTGACCCAGTGCAACCTCAAATCGTGATCGGCGCGTGACTTATTCAGATATTATACTTGCACATAAATGAACTTCTACATTTTATAAATATTAAATTATCGGTAGTTGCACAAAATTCGCGCATCACAAATTAAATTTTTATTAAATATAAATAGTAATAAGTGTATGTATATGTTAGTCCTTTTACAAATTTCTAAAGAAAAACAATAATTATTTGTATTCGATGTAATGTTATTATATTTACATTTTAATTATAACCTTCCGTTAATTATTATTTGTCCCTATCATAAGTATGATGCGCAGGTTTTGTTTACCAATGAAAATCCAAATAAGGTTGATGTCCCTTCTTATCTATTTTTTTGTAATGTCAAGGTTTTGAGCTAAATATAAGAAGCACTTTCATAGATAAGATATTAAAGTAGCATTTGTCTGGAATTAAAAGTGACAACACCTCCGTTAAAAATATAAGGACCTTGTAAAAATATATATTTTCATTATTTTCTGCAGATTCAATAAGTATTTATTGCATTGATATACATAAATGGAATGCAATAAAAGAAAGTGGTAAAATCATTAGCGTTGACCCATTAACATTGATAGTAAGAAAAATGGAGTAATTGTATTAAAACGTATTAAAACGGCGCTAAAATGTTTAGTCAATAAAATGAAGACGTTTCAGTTTCCTGAATGTAGGTACAACATAAAAGAACCAAGCAGGGCAAAATGTCAAGGATATCAGGTACAACTTATACGATTTGCCGTCACTGAACGCTAATATTTTATACATTCCTTCAATTAATAACTATTACATTTCATAAATAAATAACTTTGACACGTAAAATTATCTTTTATATACTCTACATTGTATTTTTATTTCAAAGGCGATATTGCCCAAATATAAGGGGGTGTTATTAAATGTAATAAGGTTGCTTTTGTTTTGCTACATGAAAAATATTCTGAATTATGATCAATAAACATTGACCTTTATCATAATAACAACCAATGGAATCAACTTTTAATCATTAAACCAGAACAATAAAATACGTAGCCTAAAAAACTAAATATTTTAATAATGTACTCGTACTAAGAATTACAAAACTTTCCTATTTTTTTTATCCATTTAATACACACACTAAAACTGCTCCATTTAATATAATATCGCACGTTAAAGATTACCACCCTGAACACGTCAGTGAAGATTACTTTCTCCTCGCTGAACTTCCTGCAAACGAAATAGTACACCACCCTGATTTGCACTTATACAGATACTTATTTAACGGGGCCGACTACAGTGTAGGACATTACGGCGCGGGACACTGGAGGGCGAGGACACTAGGCCGCTGGCCATAAGGACGCAAAGACGCTAGGACACAAGGGCGCAAGGACACAAGGGCGCAAGGACACAAGGGCGCGAGGACATAAGGACGCGGGCCATTAGAGCGCGAAAACTGTGTTATATTTTTACCGTGAATATTTCTTGTCGAAATATTTCGTTTTATATAAAATGCAAAGCGGTTTGCAAGTTTGTCAGTATATTTTTTGTCGGCGTAACGTACGTATTAAAAATTATATTATAATATATGATAATATATGTATACAGAGTAATTCATATTCGAGGGTAACCATAGGGATCTCGCTTATTATAAGAAGGTTTTAATTTGACAACGTTGCTTTATTTTGTTATGACTATTAATCTAACTGGCTTTTTTAAAAATACAAACAAATGTTCTGATGACCTAACCTAACCTAACGTACCTGCGTGGAATAGATGTTCAACTGAAACGAATTATTTCGTCAAGAAGGTTCACATTGAAAATATAACACAGTTTTCGCGCCCTAGTGTCCCGCGCCTTAATGGCCGGCGCCTTAGTGTTATCGCGCCCTAGCGTCTTTGAGGCCTAATGGCCCGCGCTCTAGTATCCTGGCGCCTTAGTGTCTCGGACCTGTTATTTTATTAGCGTCCCTAGGAACTTATATCCAAATATATACTTTGACTTATGATTGCCAATTATTACCAACTGTTTTCTAAACTATTCAATTTGTAACTAATTACGTTCTCCTTGCTCCTTTTCATAATCTTTAACATTACAATTATTTGTTACTGGAAGCAGTTTTGTGTTAGATAATCGAATTGGGACACAATCAGTCGCAAGTCGTCTAGAACACTGGAAAGACAGTTGAATTTTGTCATTAATAAGAACACCATGAAAGAATTAATAAACAGTCCTTTACTAGCGTCTGGTGAGTTCGGTTAACAACCGATCCTGACTTGCGCAACATCGTGCAGTGTTAACTTGTCAATGTGGTTGTTTGTGAGAGTGTGCTATTTACATCTAAAATTAAGCAAGTTAATGAAAGTGTAAGTGTAAAGTGTGAATTTGGGGGTTAGATTTGGAGATGATCCAATGAGTGCGGAGGCGTTGATGCTGTTTTGTGTAGCGTTTTATTATTGCGCCAAGTTACAATAATAAGGGTTGGTTTGACTTATTCTAAGAGATCTTGTGCTAGACTCAGCACAGGTTACGACAAGGTAGTCTTACTGTCACTCTTAAAACAGTACTTTATTGAACATATCACAGCCTATATATACATGTCTAAAATGATTGTCTTGCACTAAAAATTAGAGTCCACAACTAAAGTTATTTGAAATATTGCAAATTTAGCTTGCGTAAAAGTTTAAATGTCCAACTTATTATTACACATACTTGCTACGTTAATAAAAGAATGCAATGTGTATTAAAAATTGCAAGCTAAATATTATGAAATATGACCTGTATTCAAGTAATACAAGTCGTTTATCTAATGATTAATAATTGTACAATAATAAACTAGTAACTTATTAAAATATGTTTAAGAAACTTAAACATAAAGTGAAATTGCATTGTTAAAGCCGATTTTTTCATTGTTAATAAATTTCATTCAATACAAAACAACAAATCCTTTTTTTTTTAATTTATAACGCACGGTACAGCGTAGCAAATACAAAGCGAGAGTAACTTCTGATTTTCATTTTTTACAAGAAGGAATGTTAAAAATATTTTTTTACCCTTTGACTGTAGCTCTTTAAAAAAATAATTATTAAATAATAATTTTTATTTTACATTGTACGTCTTTTTTATTATTTAACTTTTAAAGCAACATATACAACTGACGTTTTAAATTTTAAAACACGTGCGTGTGATTAAGGAAGGTTACCATCTCTGTTTCGGCGCAAGTCATGAAAGTTCGAATAAGGTAGGATCGGCTGTTAATCTAACTCACCAGACGCTAGTCAGGCCTTTGGCCTAAGTGAAGCAGAAGAAAAAGAAGAAGAAAAATAGACCTAACCATAAATGTGATGCATAACAAAGGAGATGCAAAATTTTAACTATGGATTTTACAGATTATCAACTGCGATAACTGACAAAATTAGAAAAAGAAATAAGAGCAAACTCTAAAGCCAAAAATTACAAGTTGAGATGTTGGGAATGGTTGGGTTCTTAAATACTTGTTTATTGTAACCATTCTAACCTCCAAAAATGTTTGATAATTATTAAAGTTTACTAAAGAAACTCAATGACTCAATCTCAAAAAATAACGTGACATAATTCTTGATTTGTCCAACATTACTAACGTAATGTAAGTTTTAGCTTTACCCTTACGTAAAGTAAATTATGTTGTATGGTTTTACCTTTTACAGCGTCTTTGTTGGTGTTGTTGATTTTCGCGTACGTTTTTAATTGTCAAATGCCATCATTTGTTACTTAGTAATCAAGGTCCGTAGAAATCAACTGTTGCAACCGTCGCTTAAGTTGATTTGTGAAAACTGACGTTTCAACGATGTATTTCAAAAGTATTTTATAAAAACACAAATAGTAACCTACTGCCACATTTAGCCTATGTACTTCTTTGTTTTTTCGGATATCTTTACGTATTGCCCTTTTAGTTAATTTGTTGACCTCGCACCATTCTATGTATTTTATTCTATTTCTTGTTTTTTCGTCGTTTAGTTTGTCTCTAGTTTTCATTAATTCCATTGTCTGTTCTGAGAATGTGGTTTGTTCGTTTTGGGTTCCTTTCTTCTTCTTTAAGTTGTGTATTGTCTTTTTGAGACTCTTTTCTAATTTGTCGTATTCTTTCTGAATCTCCTCTAACCTGTTCATCTCTGACCTCTTTCTCGCTTATTCTTTCTCATATTATTAGTTTGTTAAACATACAATTCTTCTTTCTTGTTTGTTAAGGTTTGTTGTCAGTCTTAACATTTTGTGGTAACTGGTAAATTTTAATTTGCTTACTGTTACTATATTTTGAGTATTTTTCATATTGTGTAGTAGAATATAGTCTATTTCGTTTTTGTATGTACCGTTTGGTGATATCTAGGTCCATAGTTTCCCAGATCTTTTTTAAAATACGTATTTCCTATTACTAAATTTCTTAAGAGAGTGTATTCTAGCAGTTTTTTTCCTCTTTCATTTCTTGTATCCAGACCGTATGGTTCTCTTACTTTTTCTTCTCCGGTATTCTTTTTCATTTTACCAATTTTTGCATTAAAGTCGCCCGTTAATATAAAGTTACTTTTCGCGGCATTTTTCTCAATTTCTTCGTCTAACTGGTTATAGAAACTGTCGATCTCATCTTCTGTGGCATTTTCTGTTGGAGCATACACCTGGAAAATTGTTGTTATGTTGTTATTTTTTTTTTGATTTTGAGGTATGCTATTCTTTCTGAGATGCCTTTAAATTCTATTGTAGATTCCACTATGTTTTCCTTGATATAGAAGTCTACTCCAGTTTTCCCATTTCCTTGACCTATATATCATAATATATTTCCGTTTTTTCTTATTTCTATCTTTTCGCCAGGTTTTCTTATTTCTGACATACCTATTAGGTCCCAATTGATGTATTTTAATGCTTCCTCTAGTTCTAGTACTCTACCTTCTAACAGGAGGGTTCTTACATTGAAGGTGCAAATGTAAGCTTTCGTTTTTCTTTTATGGGGGTTTTAGCCGCTTGCTTCCCTGTTGTCCAAACTTCTGGGGAGTGTTTGATTTTTAGTTTAAGTAATATTATTGTTTAAAGTAGAGTTATTTGTAGTGGGTGTATCGTGGGCGTCAACTATTAATCGGGATGGTGGTTGTATTATTTGTTAGAGGTTTTTGAGGGTGTGGAATTATCGTTAGGAAAAGGTGTTAATAGGTTTGGACTAAATCTCTACATTTTTGCTTTGTTTCTGGATCTTGTTCTTTAATCTTCTTTTTTTCTTGTTCTATGCCTGAAGCTGAGGTTGATGGTGAATCTTGGATAAGTCTTTTCTCACCGATGCTAATCTATTCAGGTGCTTCAGTAGAATGGTTTGATAGTTGCTCCAGTGTAAAATTCTCATTGTTTACCACTAGTTTGTTATTTCTGATAGTTGCTTTATTTCCAACTCCGCCAAAGCCGGTCCCAAGCCCGTGTTGAGAAAGGAAGAGGAACATCTTCAGATCAGGCTAGCGACCTACCTGACGATGTAAAATAAAGAATGCTCAAAGAAACGACAAAGAAGCCTCGGATGAAACCACAAACTTTTACTAGGAAAAATAAGTATGGCGCTAAGCCTCAAGAAGAAGCCACAACCACAATACAAAGAGAAGCTAAAAATAGAATCAATTGAAGATGATACCGCACGAGGATTGTATGAACAAAGACTAAAACAAAAGATATTCAATAACCCCATAATAGAAGAAGAAGGCGTGGAAGAAAGCTGGAACAAAATTAGACAAAACATACTAGGTGCTGCAGCAGAAGCACTGGGATTAAGAAAAGTGAATATTAATTCAAGACGCAATATAAAACCATGGTTCACAGAAAAAGTAAAAACCCTAGCACTGGTAAAACGGAAAGCATACCTTCAGCATAGAAGCAACAAGACACCAGAAACATACAGAGAATATGTCGTGATCAGGAACAGAGTGAATACAGAAATTAAAGGACTAAAAAGGGAATATTGAACGCAGTTCACCAAAGACATGGAACACGATCTGTACGGGTCTCAGAGAAAAATTTGAAAAATGTTAAAAGCCAGGAAGAAACCAATAAATGACTACGTAGCTATGCATTCCGTGAAAAAAGAGCAATGCATAACAAACCTCAAACAATTATATAATAGCGACGACATTCATAACAACGATGAAAATGAAATAATAGGTGGAGAGAATCAGGATGAAAACATAATAACACAAGAACAAATTTATGAAGCTATAAAAAAGTTAAAAAATAGAAAGGCTCCTGGAGTGGATAACATGCGTAATGAATTAATCAAGTATGGTGGGGAAGACTTGACCAAAGAAATCACCCGGATGCATCAGAAGACCCTAGAAAAATCCACTATACCAACAGAATGGAGGACGAGTATCACAATACCCATTCTGAAAAAGGGAGATAATAAGGATCCATCAAATTACAGAACAATAACTTTATTATGCACATTGCTAAAACTGCTAGCAAAAGTCATAGCAAATCGAATATTGGAAACATATCAAATCAGTGCAGAACAACAAGGGTTCAGAAACAATCGGTCCACGGTAGATGCCATATTTATATTAAGACAGATTACGGAAAAGTCCCGGGAATTCTGTACACCAGCGTATATGTGCTTCATAGATTTGACGAAAGCTTCAACCGCGTCAGGTTGAAAGACGTAATAAATATTTTAAAAGAAAAAGGAGTCCTTAATAACATAATACTACTAATAAAAGATATAAATAATAATAACACCACGAAGATAAAAACTAACAATGAATTAAGCGAAGAAGTATCTCTTACAGTAGGAATCCAATAGGGGGACAGCATAAGCCCATTACTATTTAATGTCATAATTGACAATATCATTGCTAAAGTAAAAGCAACGGGGAAAGAGTATAAAAAGGGACCAGAAGAAGTAACGATAATCTGCTACGGCGATGATGCTGTTATATTGGCAGAGAGCGAAGACGACCTACAGCGTATGCTGCAAATATTGAAAACAGCAGCAGAGAATTTTAATATGAAGATTCCGTAGAAACAACAAAGTGTCTGGTGGCAGCAAGGAAGCCGCTACGATGCAAGCTTGTCATCGACAACGAAAACATAGAGCAAGTGATGTCGTTTACATACCTCGGCACAGAGATATCAAACTTCAGTAACTTACGGAAAGAAGTGCTCATACAAACAACTAAAGCAGCGCAAATCTCAGGGTGTATGAAAGATGTTATATGGAGAAATTAACATATGAATATAGAGAGCAAGGTGCGAATCTACAAAAGCTGTGTGAGACCGGTAATGACATATGCAGTTGAAACGCGGGCAGATACGAATTAAACACAAAGTCTACTACGTACATCAGAAATGAGAATCCTTAGATCGATGGCAGGAAAAACGCTAAGGGACAGAATTAGAAACACCGAAATAAGAGAAAAGTGCAGGACAGAAGATATAGTAAAATGGCCAAGGAAAAGAAGGAGGCAATGGAATGAACATATCGGAAGGATGGAAAGGAACCGATTAGCAAACATAGCCAGAGATGAGAAACCCAGGGGAAGAAGACCACAGGGTAGACCCCCAAAAAGGTAGAACGATAGCTGGCAATCAACGTCCCAAGAGCCACCGGCCTAAAATACGTTGAAGAAGAAGAATTAGAAGAAGAGCTTTATTTCCTTTCTTCCTGGCTTCCATTAAATGAAGTATTAGGTGTTTTCTAATTTCTAAACTTTTCTTGTCAAGATCTTTAGCTAATCTTATTGTTGTTCCGCTTAACTTTTTAGCATTTCTTAAAATATCAATTATTTTTTAAGAATATTGTATAGTAAAACTAATTGTTTTAAAAGTACGAGATGGTCCAGCGAAGTGCTTTACTCATTTGTTACCTTCCCAGGCAACCAGAATGGAATCGGATTGGTATTATAATTGTAAAAATGTTAGTTTGTGTACGTAAGTAATGCAAAATCTCATGATCTACTACAGCTATGCTAATAAAATTTCGTTTAAATAATAAAAATTCAACGAGCAAAAATGTTTTTTACAATGCAGTAGTTAGAAATAATTTTTGGTGTACTTTCTTTCCAAACGGAATATCAAAAATTTAACACAGTCTGATAGAGGGCGCTCAAACAAATCAAATGCTGTTTTCAAACACTCTAGCTTTAAAATGGCAGCCGCTATGTTTTTTTTAATATATTGGTTTTAATGCTTATTTACTCCAAAATTAGTTGACAGATGGGGATCAAAGTTAGTACTGTAATAGCCCTACAGTACACAATGTTACTGTCTAAGATCATTATTAGAACAATGACAACTGTGAAGTTAAAAAATTTGGGACATTTATAAACATCAATATTTTTTCAGTTTATAAATATATGTGCCGTGCGACATACCCGGTCTGATTTCAACGCATTATTGTAGTCAACACAACCAGTTTATCTTACATACTTTTTTACGACTTGTGAAAAATATTTCGCAAAGCCAAGCATAGAGTTTGGGGTCGTTTGATTTGCAGGTGTGCCAATCGCAAGCTGCTTAAATGAGACGGCGTCTGCTTCATAATTTTCTCTGTTTATAAGCGTATCCGTGTTGAGACGAACGTTTGTATTTCCATTTCGTGCGATATGGAAAAACCACGATTTTATGTTTGATTTACGCTATCAGCAGTTTTATAAGTTTAAAATTTTTTTTGATAATTATCTGATCTTACGTAGTACTTTACAGTAATTCTTACACTACATCCTTGTACTTCTACTTACATGTTGCAAAGTATTTACTGTTGTGTTGTTCACGACTCACAATCTTAAGAAATTTACTATTAATTACCTACGGAGTCAAGATTTTCAATTAGTTGTTAGGCGGATAAAACTAACTTGGGAGAATTCTGATTGTAAGAAAGGATTAGAACCGATACAAGTAATGTAGGGCAAATGTTATGATATGAAAAGTGTACTGTAACAATCAGGGTAATCCCACCACACCGAACATTTAACAGACCTGAAAAGCGTATAAACATACGTTTGTTTGTAAATGTTTGCATAGCTTGTATTTCTTGTTATTTTCAAATTTTTATTTAGTAGTTTGTAGGACAACCTTAAATATATGGGATTACAAATAAAATAAATCTAATTATTTAAGATTAATATCCCACAAAAATCGTACCATATGGTATAGTTATTGCTCAGTTCATAAATAAGTGCATGTAAATGTTAATCTGTCTGGACAACGCCCTAAACCTGTCTCCTCACAATCTAAAGGCAATATACCTACTAGTAGAATACGTATTCAACTCGGTCGTTCTGTTATTTTTAATTACAAGGTAATTAATTACAATACAAGGAAGCAATTTTACACACCTATAGTAGTTGTTTATCCTACTTGTTAGCGCTCATGAAATAAACTTCACCGTAAGAAATTTCTATATTTATTTATTTATTGGTAATATCGAAAATTCTGTACTCATAGATTTTAAATTAAGTTGAGTTACAGTAAGATTTCATTTGATTGAAAGCGTATTGTTAAAAATATAAGTATTTATTGTATTCGTAATCTAACAAACAATAAAATACAATTTGGAGGCTATAACTGGAAACTATTTAATTTGGCTGTACTTTAGCAGTGTTTATGAGACAATCACTTCAAATTTACCATAGATATTCAAAGACTTAATGTTAAGCCAGGGTCAAATAACAAATATGCCTCTACTGGTAAACGAATGGGTATTAATCGGGATAAAAAGTTTAACTTTGATTGAAATTCAAGTTGTCTACTGGGGACAAAACATATATAGAGGTGGGCAAATAAAGAAATGCGCAGGCTCAGCGCGGCCCGGCTGGGCTCGGCCCGACACGGCCCGGCTGTGCCCGACTCGGCCCTGCCCGACAAATTCATAAGATGGGCTAGCCCGGCCCGGCATGTTCTTTAGGGATATGAATTGAAGCACGACCGGCCTGACAACATCAAAAACGGCCCGTGTTGTGATTATATGTGATTATATAAATTTGATCCGGAAAATGTGACACGTCAACTTAGTTTAGCTCTGCCAGGCCCGTTAAACTCAGCGGGCCTTGTTAGGCTCAGTTGGCCTGGCAAAGGCTCTGCTAGGCCAGGTTAGAAATTTAAATACGCCCAGCCCGGCCCCATAATAAATTCTTTTGAAATATTAGGTCCGACTATGGCTTCGGGCCGTGATGCCCACGACTAATTTTAAGATAGCGTACGTATTCTTTGTCCAATCAAATAAAATTATACGGTGTTACGCTTTACTCAGGATCCAAAGAAACATTTTGCAACATATCTGTACAAAAATTTATAATTTTTGAGAAAAACTTACAATGTGGTAGATGCGAGCTATAACCATGTTGTTTAGTCCCTGCAATGTGGCGATGTAGAGAACTTTTGCTAATAATCATTCCTGTACTTAATGGTTTCACACGAGACGATATGTCGCGCGCGACATATCGTTACGATATCGGATGCAGCAAAGGTCTATGTAATATGCGGGAGTCTTTCACACTAGAGCGATACGATAAATAGTATCGCGCCGATAAAGCGATATCGCAATTACAAGCGATTTGTTCTCTAGAACCGCCTCGGATTGTTATCGCGACGACTCTTGTTGCCAATGCATATTATATGTGTGTTTGCACACGGAAGCGATAAACAGTACAGTATAGTCTGGATAAACAATGAACTACGGAAGTTTAGTCTTTCGCAGCGTTGCATGGATGAAGGTTGACTGCTAAAAAAATATGACGACAAGAAGAAAAGCGAATTGTGAGCCGCTAGATTTAATAGAAATGGTTGAACAAAGACCATGTCTTTGGGACAAAGCGTCTAAGAACTGCTGCCTTTCTCTGGTGCCTGCGTTGTATCAAGAGTAATAACACATGTCTTCTTTCCATCATCGATTGTTTTACGCTGGCAACACTGGGCAAACTTTTCAACTTTTAAATAATCTAAATTACCGTTATCGCGACATTATCGTATACATGTGAAACACCAGGGCTGGTGCGATACGATATATTGCGCGCAACATATCGTATCGCTGTCGTCTCGTGTGAAACCAGCCTTACATGCGAATTTTCTTGCAACCAAAGGAAAAATTGAACAGTTGAATGAATACGAATTTCATCATTTTACTCTGTCCGCGACATTAATATAGCAATTATCTTTTTTTTGTAGTAAACTAAAATGTCTTAAATCTGTTTGATTGGGCGACTTAATTTCAAATTGTAACAATAATAATTTAAATTGCAGAATATAAGCAAATCTGTATAAAATATTGAAAGCCGTTTCGGAAAAGTATATATTTTGTAGTTGTAAATTCTATTTAGTTTTTCTGTACAGGTAACTGTTTCCTAGATGCCTTATTAATTCGACTTGGAAATGAAATATGTAAATGGTGATTGCTTGCTCTAAAGACATCTTCTTCGTTCTTTAATCTCACAACCCTTGATAGATATTAGCTATAAGTACACACTAATTAACATAAAAAAAATATTGTGCGATTGCAAACTATGACTAGTTTATATGTAATACGATTCGAAAAATATGCTTACAATGAATAAGCTGTATTATTCTACTAAAATATTTGAGTTAAAGATAGAGTTTATCACAACTTATCATATAATAAATAGATCGTTATGGGGGACAACAGAATTCTGATCGGTCACATCCTCGTCATATGATCAGACAGAAATCTTAAAACACATTTTTTTCTGTATCTAAAGGTTGAAGACATGATTTTAAATTTCTTTTGTAAAAGTAGGAAATAAAATATTTGCTTACAATAAAATAATTAAACAATGTATGCTGATTACAAATTAAAGCATATAACCAAACGAATCTTATAACTTTATAAAACTGCATTTTCTTGCAGCTTTGTGTGACGTTATTTTGCTGTATGCCTGAACAATGGTCAATTTGCCATACAGATTACAGTAGACAAATAACTGAAATAAATTTGCCACTGTATTGCTAATAAGGAAATATGCACAAAAATGAATTTGCCATGCGTAATGTTATTTACATACATAGTATTAATTTGGTGTTTTTGCCAAATTAATGAAGTTAACAAAAGACCATTTATATCGTCAACGTAACGTACACTAAATGCCTAGGTTAGACATGGTAATCAGTGACAACAGATTTACATATAGCCTTATCTACTAATTGTTTATGTATGAGGAATAAAATCAACTAAGAATTTCACTTTCCGATATTACCCTTTAATGTTTATAATGTTTAATTAATAGTTACACATTCCTGTTCTCATACAATTACATTTACTTATTTATCGGCAGTTGTAAATGCCTTCTTCTGTTTGAGCTATATTTGTTCGTGGGCTCTGCCTATCTAAACAGGGCCGTGCGCTTAAATTATTTAGATCTGAGGGCGAACAAGGATTTGATCTTAATGTATTTTGTTTGCCGGGACAAGAATACTTAATTTGCTTATGCCTGTTAGCTGTTTGTGAACCTATAAAAAGTAACGTTTTGCAAGATATTGCAGCTTGCATCTTCAGAGTGAATCGAGCGCTAAATTTAAATTTGGGAAGCGGAGGTATTTAAACCCATTTGAGCCAGTCGGGCAAAGACGAATCCGGTGGAACGTGATCGCAAGATCGATGATGCTTACGAGTCCTTAGAGGATAAACTTCTGGAGTCCAAGCTTTACTGAATCCCAAAACCATTCTCTCTGTTTATGTTGTTAGGTTGTTTCTCAATTTTAATTGCTTCACTTATAATACGAAGAAAGTAATGAGGTACTCTGGCGAGTACTCGAGCGTTCTCAAAGTCCATTTTATGTCCAGTTAAACCAGTGTGTTCAGCTACGGCAGATTTAGTGATGCGTCTGTATTTGCAAATCACCTTTGTGCTCAAGTAATCTTCCCTCAGTCACCGACGGCGCACATAAATGGTAGTGTAAGTAAAGTTGTTACTACATTGTGAATACATCAAAATTTGCAAGTAGCCAATTGTGATTGTTGTTATTATAAATAGGTAGTTTACCGGCCTTTCAACAACCAATATCTTGAAAACTGCATACAGTTTAGTAATTGATAGAACGTATAAAATGGCCTGTCTAAAAATTGTGGTAACCGAGAAAAAAGTTAGAACAAAATAATTTTATAGTTGTTTACGATTTTTAATTCAAATAGTGTTGTTTTGCAGTAAATCCACATCTTATTACAAAATAATGTATACAAACGTAAATATGTACTATTTTTAAAGATCTTACAGTTTCTGCACTCTAAGACGTGTCAGTTAGTGGCGGAACAAACCTTCTACATTGCAGGTGCCGAGCCAGCTAGAGGGTCCTGACGTCTAAGAAACCCATAAGCGAAAAGCAAGAATAATTTTTGTACTGATTATAGGTATATAAAATACTTAATCACTTCAACAATATTTATTTATTTTAACCTTGTACATATTTCGGCATGTTTACATGCCATTGTCAAAGGTTATATTAGAAAGTAAACAGGTAGTGTTATTATACCAATAGAACTTGGTGACTTGATCTCTGCAGACGACTTGATTTCTTATTCCAAAATGTCCAAAAGAAGAGAATTTAAAAGATCAGTTTGCTCAATCATCAACGGTGCAGTTTTTAAATGTTTGTGAATTTCAAAAACTTTTAGTATATCTAATTTACGTTTATCATCACAAAAGTGTAAACATTTTATGTTATTAGATGTCATTCAATGATTTATACCTAATATCAAAATTTCTAATTGTTTGGCCTATATAAACCGAATTACAATTTACTTTGTAAATGCCTGATTTTAGCAAATCATCTGTTTTTGATTTTGCATTCAACAAAGTGTTTAAGATGTTTCTAGTTGTTTGAAAACTTACTTTATATTTATTTGTTTTGATTATAATTTTAGCAATTTTTTTCCGATTTGTCACCAAAATATGGAATTGAAGCATATTTTAATTGTATCGGATGAAGTTGGGGTATTCGGATAAATTGTCTGAATGGCTAATTTAAAATCTTTTTATTTATTTAATGTGTCAATAAGTTTAGTATTATAACCATTACTATACGTATGCAATTTAATTAATAATTGAAATTTCTCTATTATAATTAATTTCATCTAAAAGGGCCGTCAAAGGTCTATGTATCAGGGACCTGTATGCTGCTAATTTATGTGCTTTATGATGAAAAGAATCGTGTGGTATTGTAATGTCTGCTTGTGTAGGTTTTCTATAAACTGAGTATTCAAATTTATTAGTTGAATTACTTTTTATGTTTAAATCTTAAAAGTTAATGGATTAATTTTGTTGTTTGTAGTGTAAATTTTATGTTTGGATGCAAGCTGTTAATAAAAACTAAAAATTCATTAATTAATTCAAATGAACTATCAAAACATGCTAAAATGTCATCAACATAACGAAAGCAAAATATAACTTTCTTAGATTGATTTGATTCGAATATTTGATCTTCTAAATTTTCCATAAATATATTAAACGTTTTATTAATTCAACATTTTTGTTAATAAGATTAAAGAAGAAATTTAAACTTAGGTTTTTCTATTTCCATCGAGAGTTGTTGCTCTATTAAGTTTACTATATCTTTAATTAGAAACATGAAATGTTTTTTTCTGGAGCCACTGCCAGTAGTCTAATTATATGCACATTGGTCTCGCCCCGAGGCTGGTAAAAAAGATGTAAAACTGTGGGTCGACGGGAAGTCACTGTATGAGCTCCACGACTTCGGTTCGTGCATGCGAACTGAGAGACCATACAGTATACAGAGACTTGGTCGGCAAGGGTCAAAGTAACAACGAAATGAACACCCCTATTTTCTGATCTAACACACATTTCATCAAATTTATTAGATATGGTAAGGAAACGTCGTTTCTATATAATTCTTACATATAAATATTAGCAAACCAGTTGCTTATGAGCATAGTCCGGATTTCCAGTATAGTGTTTGGTCAGTATTTAAATTATGGGGCGATCAATTATTAATAAAACCTGCATAATTTTTGTTTAAATATATATTTGTGCGCATATGTGTAATTTGAATTGAGTTTTCTAGGGGATTATTACAGCATCACCACTATATGTTTGACTTTATGAAAGCTCGTTAAGATCCATCCATCCAATACAGTTTCTCTAAGTCCATTGTTGGACATAAGCCTCCTCTAATGTATTCCAAACTTGTCTATCCTTGGCTTTATTTATCCAGTTTCCAGCTATCCTCTTAACGTCATCAGTCCAGCGGGTTGGCGGTCTCCCTCTGCTTCGTTTGTCCTCTCTTGGTCTCCATTCGATTATCCTTTTTGTCCATCGGTTGTCCTGGAATCTTGCTACATGACCGGCCCACTTCCACTTTAGTCTTGCTATTCTTTCGACTATATTTGTTACTCCGGTTTTTTGTCTAACTTCTATGTTAGGTATTCTATCTCTTCGTGTGATTCCAAGAATGGATCTTTTCAATAGCTCGTTGCGTTACTCTTAGCTTATTTATTGTCTTTTTTGTTAATGTCAGTGTCTCTGTTCCATAGGTGATGACAGGAAATACGCACTGCTCCAGTACTTTTCTTTTCAGACATATTGGATTATCCTTGTTTTTGAGTATGTAGCGCAGTTTACCAAAGGCTGCCCATCCGAGACCAATAGGCCGTTTCATTTCACAGGTCTGATTGTCTCTCCCTAGTCTAATTTCATGTCCGAGATATTTGTAATCAAAAACTCAAAAACTCAAAAACTTGTTCGAGGACTTTGTCACTTATTGTTATTTCCCCACTTAGTACGCGGTTCGTCATAATTTTTGTTTTTCCGAAATTCATATCAAAAAAGGCAAGGTTACCTTTTTTGCTGCTACATTTAGTTCGTTGAGCATCTCCGATGTTATTAGCTATGAGGACAATGTCGTCCGCGAATCGTAAGTGGTCTAAATATTCTCCAACCACATTTATTCCTATTTTGTCCCAGTTTAAAGTTTTGAAGATATATTCTAAGGTGGTGGTGAATAGTTTTGGGGATATGGTGTCGCCTTGTCGAATGCCTCTCTCGATTTTAAATGTTGCAGTATTTTGATGCATTTTAATACTAGCTGTGGCACTTTTGTTAATATGTTGTAATAATTTCGTGTATCTGTAGTCTATTCTGCATCCCTTGAGTGCCGATATTATTCCTGGTAATTCAATTGTATCAAAAGCCTTTTGAAAATCTATAAACATTAGGACGAGCGGTTTATTATATTCTATTGTCTTTTCTATTAACGTTTTTTATTGTTTGGAGGTGATCGTTAGTGCCGTATCCCTTTCTAAAACCCGCTTGTTCCCTGGGTTGATAGAAATCCAATTTTGTTTCCAAACGTTTGCTGATGATTTTAGTGTAAAGTTTGTATAAATGAGAAAGAAGACTTATTGGTCTATAGTTTCCAAGATCCAAGATATCACTTTTCTTATGCAGAATGATGGTTATCGCGTTATTCCATGTAGTGGGAGTGATGCTACTGTGTAAGCATTCGTTGAATAGATTATGAATAGTTTGCTTCAATCTTTTACCTTTAATTTTTATAGCCTCTATAACTATTTGATCCTCCCCTGTTGTTTTTCATAAGTGTTATCGCCGCATTTAATTCCTCCTTGGTTATATCCGGCAGTTTTTCAGATCCTTGGTTTAGCACCCTTCTTTCTTCATTTTCGGGCTGGACTTCTTCCTCTTTTGTCCACCTGCTTCTGTATAGTTCCCTATAGATTTCTTCTGTTACTTCAAGTTTTTCTTTTCTGTTCGTCACGGTATTTCCGTCTTTGTCTTTAAGCTTAAATATTTCTTTCCTCCCGGTAGATATAGTGTTTCTTAGTACTTTCATATTTTTCTTCTTCTCTATTGTTTCATTTATCTGTACGGTATTGAAGCCTCATATAGTAAATTCCAAATGTTTATGTACCTGGCGGATTATATGCTTATCTGTAAGTACTAAGGTATGGACATGCCCTCCGCCGATATAGCCGGGCGCTGAGCAGTGCAGTAGGTAATTTATTTTGTCCGTTTAATTTTATTATTCTAAGCAATCTAAATTCTAAGCTTTCTGTTTTCCTACAAGTGGCTTATTGTTAAATTATTTTGTTAATGAAGATAAACACAGATAAATTTTGCAGCATAATTATAGACTGAAGATTATATTACAATTTTAATGAGCGTTTGCATTAGTTTAGTAAAAGGTATTACTGCTAATGATGATTATATACTTTCCTTATTTTATTGTTCTAATCTTTGCAAAAATATGTGAATTAGTTAGTCGCAAGACTTTGAAAACGCGTCTTAACTCTTTAGTTTAAGCCACGTTTGAAATTGTAGAAGTGCCAAGTAATATTTTGAATTTCCATTATGCCTAAGCGTCAGATAAATTACGAAGAACTTGTTTTAAATATATTGGAGTATTTTAAACTCGAAAAAGAAAATTTCGGGCCACTTTTGCCAGTTTCGTGTGTTCAAGAACGGGTGTCTGCTGCATTAAAAATACACGTCAACACGGTAAACGCGATTATAAAACGCAATAAAGAAAATGTTAATTGTGAAGTTGAGGATACTAATAAGAACTCAGAAGTTCAAATCTGAAGATATGTGTGACGCTTAAACACGAAATTCGAGATACAATATACAGAATGTATTCGAAACGGAAGCATATAACGCTGGGTACTTTGAACGATGAACTTAAAGAAAAGCACATTGTTGATGTAAGTCGTACAAGTTTATATCGAATGCTTAAATCCATGGATTTTAAGTATTCTAAGGATTGCGACAGGAGGGCTTTATGTGAAAAACCTGGTGTGGTAGAACTGAGAGCAAACTTTCTGCGAAAATTCGAAGACTTTAAAAATCAAGGGCTAAAATTTGTGTATTTGGATGAGACTTGCATTTTTGCTAAAGGTGGAGTCAAAAGAAGTTGGCAAGAGGAGTCTATTGTTAGTGTTAAAAGAACATACGGGGAAGGTAAGCGCTTTATTGTCCTGCACGCGGGAACAGAAGATGGTTTTATAGATGAAGCAAGTTTAGTTTTTTCTTCCACTTCAAAACGTGCTGATTATCACGATAGCATGAATGTCGAACAATTCATAAAGTGGACGAATGAAAAACTGTTGAATAATTTAGAACATCCATCGGTGATAGTTTTGGATATCATATCATATAATTCAGCTCTTTGTGAAAAACAGCCACTTGCGAGCTGGCGTAAAGAAGATATTAAATTATGGCTACAGAAGCAAAAAATTAATTTTCCAGATAATGCAACTAAGGAGAATTTACTAACAATTGCAAGAAATCATAGAAAACCGAAAGAGTACGTAATTGACAAAATAATAAACGAGGCTGGACATCAAATTTTACGACTTCCTCCATATCACTGCCAGTTTAATGCAATTGAAGAAGTATGGGGCATATGTAAAAACTATTATGATGCACATATTGGTCGAGACGGACACGGTGATGAAAAACTAATAAGCATGTGGAAAGAAGCGTTGTCTACTGTTACACCGGAAATATGGAAAAAGACGATTGAACGCACAGAAAAAACAATTGAAGAATGTTGGGAACGTGAACGTTTAATAATTGCTGAAGTAAACCAGCTATTAATTAATTTACAATCTGAATCAGATTCCGATGATGATTTTGATTTTGGCCGTTACTTTGAAGACAATGACAATGAATAAAATAATAATTGAACTTTGTGTTATAATGTATAATTATATTCTTGAAATTTGTTTAAGTTACTTGTATTATACACAGAATATTAAATGATTGTATATTATATCTCTTGTGACAACAAATTACTCTTAACAAATAAATTAATATCAACGTACCTACACGACTACACGTACACCACTGGTCTTTAGCGATAGCCCTTTAAAGCAGCAAGAATCGGGCATAACTCGTTTCGTTTATTTCTCTTTGGCGCTTTAGTCAGAAAGAGATACAAGTACAACTGGTATTAGTGACCCACGTTCGAAGCGCAAATACGTAATAGTCAACGAGTGGGAGTGAACAGACGCTATCCGTACGTCTTCGTACAGTTCAGTTTCCTAATCCGCCAGGTACATAAAAATTTGGAATTTACTATATCTCTTCTAATTGCTTAAGATATTGTCTTATTTATTTCTGTTATATCTTGTGGGTTTGCACCACTGCTCCTTAATTCCCTTCGTTCCTCCATACGGATTTTTGGGATTTGTTTTTCGTGTTTTTGGTTTGTTTTTGTACAATGTTTCGTCTCTACTACTTTAATGGCTTCGATTATTGTTCTAGATATTTGTTCGATATCTGTGTGTTGAGGTTTGTTTTTGTCTAGTACAGATGTGATTGTATTCTCGAAAGCTTGTATATCTTCAGGAGTTGTCCACTTTCTAAAAGATTGTTTTTAGGTCAGTTTTTCTCTCTCCTTCCTTACGTTTATCCTTAATGTAGCTCGGACTATTCTATGATCACTTCCAATCGATATATTGTTTATTACTGTGACATCCTGTACAATGTACCTTTTGTCTGTAATGATGAAATCAATTTCATTTTTTGTGCGCCCATCGGGGCTCCTTCATGTCCATCTTTTATTTGGTTTCTTTTTGAAGAAGCTGTTCATTAGGTACAATCCATGTTGTTGCATAAAATCTACTAGTGTTTGACCTCTAGGGTTTCTGATCCCTATTCCAAAGGTTCCTAAAGATGTTTCGGCTTCGTCCAGTTTATGGCTAACTTTGGCATTAAAGTCTCCTATTATAAGGTTAAAGTGAGACTTATCTTGTGTGAGAGCGGAGACGATATCTTCGTAGAATTCTTCAATTTCATCGTCGTCAAGATCCGTTGTGGAAGTGTATGATTGGACGATCTTTATAGTATATCGTTTGTTTAGTTTTAGTGTGACATAGGCTCCACGCGGCGATATGCCTTTCACGTCTATAACATTTTTGGATTGTTTTTTTTATGTATTAAGAAGCCTACGCTTCCATGAGCTTCTTTTTCCGTTCCTATATGATAGAGTATGTGACCTGATTTTAACGTTGATAAATTGGAAGTGTATCCATACTCACCTGGGGTACCATGTTTTTAAAAGCTGGCATTTCATTTGAGGGTTTTTTGCCTTAAAACGCCACGTTGGCCAAGCGGGTTGGCGAGTTTGTTTATCAGCCGCTCCTAACCTGGAGAACAGTCGCTGTCGAGTAGCCGCTCCACGGGAGACAGACGCTCTCTCATGCTAGTTTTGGTCCACCCCGTGAGGGGTTGCTAGTCCTCCATCGGGCGCCTCCCCAGGTGGCGGATAGGGGGATGCCTCCCAGATATGAGTGGTACCGAGGAAATCAAATACTCGTTAAGATACTTAATATTTATTTAGTTAGCTGCAATGTATGCTTGTGTAAAAGTAAAATAAAATAAAACAGGGTTCATAAGCGTATAATATAAATGGTCACGGCTTTTAAAAGTAATACACCAAACAATTTTATAAAACTTTACAAAAATATTTTTGAGTACAGAATTTCTGGCGTAGCTCTACAATAAAGTAACACTAAACGAAACGATGTGTCTCAAATATTGCAGTAGAATTGTAGCAACGTTGCAAAATTGTGCAACATGTTTAACGTATAACTAAATAGATTTGAGTAAGCCTATTCATTTTATTAACTTATTGAATCTTAATGAAATTTTTTGCATTGCATGAGATAATTTACAAAAGCGCAAACACCCACCCACAACGTTCATTACTGTTACTCGTAATGATGTGCTAATGTACGATACTCGATTCTTATACACTGCACGACAACATTCTCAATTTATAATGCATAATTTAATCGACAGCAGAATAAATTTACGAACTGCAAACAGCATCGCTTTACTGTCGCAGTTTATATTTGAACCCGTATTAAGGCACGCTATACTTTTTGTAATAATTAAATATCTAAAATTTAGGCATGCTATACATTTTGTAGTGTTGAATTTCATATTTGTAATTATGTACGTACAACCTACGCCGTATAAGCAACCAAAACTTTAACGTAAATAAATTATCGACATCTTATACTGCAATAGTTTTAATATTTTAAAATCTTTAAGGAAGTAGCTTGCCGTGTGAAGAAAAAGACAAGGGGAACAGTGGCGGTTTCTCTATTATAAATATAAAAAATAAATAATTACTTTGAAGATATGTTGTTTATTCCAACAAAATTAATTGTATTGTTTATAGTTTTTAAATTATTCAAATTCAAGCATCTCCTTATATAAAAGATATGAAAAAAGTAAATGAATTTTAGTGTAGTCAGTGACGTAGCCAAGGAAAGATCTACGGGTCAAAATCTTCTCCCAAAAACTTGCTTCAGTAAATACGTAAATTTTATTGATTCTGACTTGCAGTGCCTACTTAGCGTCAAAAATTTGCAAGATTTATTTAATATATCTGAATAATGCAATTTCGACATAAATGATTTCCGAAATTGACAAACCAATTTTTAGCTTTTCCCAGGTGCAATTCCTGGCTACGCCACTGAGTGTAGTGTGGCTGTAGTTATTACCAGTTATCATTAAGGTGCATAATACGAACGAAGGCGTACGTACCGGTTCGAACTTTCACAAAAAGTAATATTTTATCTTACAAAACACGTACAGTTTGTGCTGCACACAGTACGTTTATAGAAAAATACTTTTACAATATGTTTGCATAAATATTTATATTGCCAATCACATGCGTGTAAAGTGTTTTTTAATAAAATATGTAAAACTCATTACGCACTTTCAGGATAAATTCAGAATCTAAGACTAATGAAAAAAAGACCCTGTATAAACTTAAGTCCAGAAAAGCTTCGTTACGATGAGCCAGTCTAATCGCTATTTTGTCGATAACTTTTATAATAATTGTTCTAAAATGTTAAAATTTATGTGCGAGCTTTATTCACGTAGCTTAGTATTTCTACAATTTTTCTTAAATAACTGCACCAAAGTTGATTCGTATAGGAAGGTTACGCAATAGTTTCTTCTAAGTATTTTAGATTTTCGCAGCTTTTTTTAAGTTTTGATTATAAAATCTCATTCTCTATACAAAAACCAAATCCAAAAGTATCTGAGATAATTCAATGTTTTTGTAAAATCAACCTGCAATCAAGGTCAAGTGGTTTGATCAAAATGTTCAAATATTTTCCAAAAACTTTGAGAGTAAGTTCCACACATCAATATAATAAAAATAGTTCTAAACATGTGTTCGAAAACGTTTCCCTGCAACCTTTCGCTCGCATAGCCAAATAGCGTCAACCTTTTTCCGCAGATAATTATACCGATAATTTCAGCTGCTGATTGGTCACGTGGTACAGCGCATCAATTTTGCATGTGCTGTAACAAACAAAAATTTCTAGATACAAACAAATTTGTTCGACGGTGAAATTAATTTATCGACATTTACAAACTTAATTTGTACCAAATTTTAAGTGCATTTTAAGCAATGTACATACGTAAAGCCTACACCGAATCACACAATTCTGAAATAGATTGTACTACAGATGTTTTATTACTTACTTACTTTTACTTTCTTAACCTTCCTGAACTCCGTCGATCTTTCGGTGGTGTGAAAAACTTTACTCCCCACTAATCTAAATCCTCATTAACCCCTGGTAACTAATTAACCCTAAATACACTACGCCCTTAATATTCAAACTTGAAGAGAATTATTTTGAGAAATTTCATAATACGAATAAATTATTGCTTAAAGATTATTCTCTAAATAAAACCGCTGTGTGTATAATATATATTACAGCATGTGCCACCTAACCTTGCAAATTTTAGTGGGCTTTGATTCGGCTACTTACGCTTTGTTTCGTCGGTAGTCGTAACTTAAATTAGCTCTAATTGGCTGTTGGACAGTGTGGTACACTCTACTAAAAAGTGAAAATTAATTTATGTATGGTTTCCGAAAAATTGTGGATTTGTTGACAAATTAAAAGGCCGGCAAGAAGAATTTTCAAAAATCAATACTTTCCTATTTTGGCGTATGACAAAATAATAATGACATACATAATTAACAGCAACTAGATATTATACTAGCTTTCAAACTACGGGATTGCTTTTGCTTGAGAGTGTAACAGATTCTCGCCTTTTAAACTTATCGTCATTTTTTTTGCAAGGTTAAATGGCACTTGCTGTATCTACTATTAGTAGGCAATTGTTTCATATTAGAAAAATTGAACGTTAACACAACAACGCTGCAAACTATATCAATGTCATTTCAAACACTCTAAGCGGAACTTGAGTCCTAGCTGTGAATTTTAAGTCAAGTAACAGCTGATCGCCAGAAGCATAGTTGCGGTCCGAGACAAACAGGATTAGTTGATTTTTTTTGCTCATTTTATTATTATATTATATTATATATTATCATCGGCTACCGTCGACGTTTCTCGTATTTGGTTTTTGCATGTGGACGACAGAGACAATTATTGTTTTAAATTAATAAATTAAGCTCTAATTAATATGATACTTACTTCTGAACAAAGCAATGAAAAACTATATTAAAATAACAATAAATATACCCAAAAATCAGTGCACATCAGTTTGAAACGTATTAATTTAATACTTAAGAGCGATTATCCGAAACTACTGTGGGTTTAATCACTTATTTAAACAGCACCGTGCAGTTTAACCAGTATAAAGCAAAAGCTTCTTCTTCTTCTTCTTCCAATAGATCGATGACCTGTTTCTTCCAATTTCGTTATTGTTCTTGTGATAAAGAGGTCCAGCTGTCTTTCCAGCGTTTTGGTGGTCTTCCAGGTAGGCGTGTTGTTCCTGGTTTGTGATCTCTGACAATTTTTGGCAGTCTATCGTTGGGCATTCTTGCTACGTGTTCATTCCACTCTCTATGGCGTCTTCTCGTCCACCTTACAACATCTTGGACATTGCATGTCTGTCTTATGCTCTCGTTTGGTATTCTATCGTAGAGTGTGTGTCCTGATATGGATCTTAGAACCTTCATTTCCGTGGTACGGAGTGAGCTTTTGGTGTGTGCGGTATCGGTCCTTGTTTCTGCCCCATATGTCATAATGGGACGGATGCGTGTTTTGTATATTTTAACCTTGGATTCGGTGTTCATGTTTTTGTTTCTTATTAATTTGAGATTTAACTTCTGTATTTAGGTTCCTGTCGCTTGATATTTCTACCCCTAGGTATTTAAAATGCATTACCTGTTCAATGGTTTTGTCGTTGATTACCATTTTGCATCTTCTGGGTTCTTTTGATATCACTAAGAATTTATTTTTTTTCTATTGATATCTCTAGGTTGTACGATATAGCCGCCAGGTAGAAACTGTGTAGCAGCGTTTGTAGATCGTCTTCGTTTTCATGATTGCGGCTTATCTGCGTAGCATATCAGTTTCAGTTCTTGGTCTCCCATTTTATACCGGTAGTTAGTTCTTTTTACTTTCTCTATAATTATTATATTAAATGAAATTAACAACAGTGGCGAAAGTCTGATCGAATTCTGCGCACATAATGAAGTAAGAATTAACAACACCTTCTTTACACACAAACACAAGAGGGCAAACCTCGACCATAGACTACATCATATCCAACAGAGCAATTCATCCGTCACAAATATTGGATGTCCGCACACTAACCTCAGCTAACATAGGAACGGACCACAACCCGGTAATAGGGAACAAATACACGGAAGAAAAAAAGTACAACTAGAATACACCTAAAAGATAAATATCAAATCAATTATGGACGATAGCACTAACACACTATACACAAACAGACTATCTCAGAAAATCAAAGCTAATCCAATTAAAGAGAAAGACAGTGTGGAAGAAGGGTGGAGGAGGATCCTAACCAACATCAATGAAGTAGCATACGAAGCTTTAGGTAGTAGGAAAATTAACTTAAACCCCAAGAAAACGAAAAACCCTGGTTTACCAAAGAAATAAAAATTCTAGCACAAGAGAAAAGAGCGGCATACTTACGATACATTAATAACAGATCAATAGACGAACACGCAAATTATGTAGAAATCAGAAACAGAGTAAATGCACAAATCCGCCAACAAAAAAAAAGAATACTGGACAAAATTTACACAAGACATGGCACATGATCTCTATGGCGTTCAACGCAAAATCTGGGGCATGCTAAAACGACGAAGGCAAGATATTAATGAATACACGCAGACACAAGTAATAGAAGAAGAAACATGGGTGGCGTACTTTAAGAACCTATATGAAGAAGATAATATAACGACAGTAGACCACGAAACGTACAAAATGAAATAAGTACGACAATACTAAC
The DNA here is from genome assembly GCA_958336395.1 of Ctenicera cuprea. NCBI lineage: Eukaryota > Metazoa > Arthropoda > Insecta > Coleoptera > Elateridae > Ctenicera > Ctenicera cuprea. Next base: position 58,065,729 of record OY284490.1, read on the forward strand.
AACAGAGCAAGTCACCGAAGCCATAAAAAACTAAAAAATCGGAAAGCGCCGGGACCAGACCAAATCCGGAACGAACTTCTTAAATACGGAGGAAATGACCTAAGCAAAGAACTGAGAAAACTGTTCCAGTCAATACTGAATAAAGGTACTCCATCGGAAGACTGGAAATCAAGTATATCGATACCCATATTTAAGAAAGGTGACAAGAGGAATCCCAAAAACTATAGAGGCATCACACTGCTTAGTTGCATTATGAAACTATTTACAAACATATTAAAATCGATCATTGCGAATAACGTTGAGCTAAGTGAAGAACAACAAGGTTTCCAGAACAACCGAAGTACAACTGACGCAATATTTGTTATACATCAAACCGTCGAATCCATTGAATACAACAAGCCAGATTTTTTGTGTTTCATTGATCTCACGAAAGCATTCGATAAAATAAAAGTAAACGACGTTTTAGAAATTTTAAAAGAAAAACATGTACCCAAGGAAATAATACCGATAATAGCACAATTAAATACACATACTAAGACACGTATACGAATCAACAACAGATTAACGGAAGAAATCGATGTATCAACCGGAATCAGACAGAGTGATTCATTGAGCCCCCTGCTATTTTATACAACAAAAGGGATTGGTTCATTATATAAATGAGGAAATTTGTGATTGGTTCAATAAAATGTTAGTAGTATAGTTGACAATAAATTTCCGATTCTAGAATAAAGAATTGTTTTTAACGACGCTGAAAAAAGAGCCGATTTTTGTAGAAAAATACCTTTTCCAATTCTAGACTTGAAATCGTTTGACAGCAGAAACACCCCTTAAAAGATGTCGTTAAAAGTATGTGCAAATCCAGGCCTGTTTTACTTTCCTATACTTTCAGCATAAGTTTTTATTAATTTCATGAAAGTTTTCTAATTTAAGATTGTGGCGAAAATGCATGTATTGGACCTCGGTATGATATGCGGTATTATAATAGCCCTAGCGAAATACAATGTTACAATGTTAAAGAATTTTTGGTCAAAAAAACTAGAAATGAAACGTTCTTCAAAACTTTGAGAATTTTTGAAAAAAAAGTTGCTCAAAACTTACAACACATTTTTTAAATTTTTTAAGCTTGTAGAGATAGGAACAACTTGGCTTGTGGCCTAATCATCTAATTCCTCTGTGTCGCTTTCTATGAATTTTTGAAAAAATTTAATATTTATGCTCTTTTATTTAATAAAGAGACAATACAACATTTTTGTTTAAGCTGAATTTATTGTGAGTAGGTTTTTTACACTATACACTATAAGGATCTCGTAAACTAAGAGATACGAAGTCTGTGAAATTAGAAATAAGTGCCTAATTAGGATAAAAATGAAATTGTGATTTTGTTTTTCTCAAAACACCTGCATCTTACCAGATATGAGCAAGAAATCTGAAAAAAGAATTACATTAAAGTAAAACATCTCTGTTCATATAGAAAATAGTAAAAAATTCCAAAGGAAAAAAAAGTTGTAGATCTATCGCAATTGTATTAATAAAACGCCTTGTTTTGTTTTAGTTTCTATCAAGAAAATATTTCTTCCTAATATAGCTTCAATAGATCTACAACTTTTTTATTTATATTTTTTTTTTATTTTCAATATGAACACAGATATTTTATGTTAAAAAACTTCCACATATTTAATTTTTCGCTCGTATCTAGTAAGCTATTGAATTCGGTTAGTTAACAGGTTTTGTGCGTGCTGGACTCTTTCGCAATTCTTTTTCCATTCTTTCCCACAATATCTCAATTGGAGACAGATTGGGGCTAGATGATGGCTAATTGAATATCGGAATATTATTTTATAATGACCCGATTAGGGCCATTGGGTTCTTTTAGAAATCAAACATAACATATTCCAAACTACCTCTTTATTCACACACTCTCTAAACATGACTTCTCAAAAGTTCATTTATCATTACATCACCCACCGAAAAAAAAATGTTTTTTCATTTGAATTAGAATGGAAAAATTTTTTCAGTTTTTTCTCTTTTTTTCGTTAATTTTCTTCATAACATAACTTAACTCTATTTTTATGACATTCTATAATCTTATTATCTATACTTAAAACTATATTTGGAGGCCTCTCTTCTATAACTACATATGGTCCTTTATACAAAGGTTCGGTTTTATTTCCCGAATTATTTCTTAATAATACCTTATCTCCTACATTATAACTTACAGAACTACTTTTTACATCATATCTTTGTTTTCTTTTTACTTTTGAAACCATTAGGTTATTGTGAGCATCATTACATGCTTGTTGCAAGCGATATTTTAGCTCTAACGGATAGTTGTCAAAATTGTAAAGGGAATCAATATGATTAGAAATATTTGAAGGCGATCTAACTGTTTTTCTGAAAACCGATTCATGAGGCGTGTACTTTGTTTCTGTATGGACTGTGTTATTATAAGCAAAGCACCAGTAAGGTATCCAAAAACTCCACGTATCTGGATTTTTAGCAATTTGTATCCTTAGGTAAGCTCCTAAGCATTTATGAGAATTTTTAAGAGAACCTAAGCTATAGATTTTAGTTGTTCAATTTGTAATAATTTGCATGTTTCTCTTAATGTGGAATTCAAAAATTCTGTACCCTGATCACAAACAATTTCTTCAGGAATACCGTACCTTAAAATAAAATTTTCTACGAAAGCTTTGGCAACTGTTGTAGCTTCTTTATTTTCTAATGGATAACCTTCTACAAATTTACTTAATTCACATTGTAATGTTAAAATATACCGTTTGTTGTTCGTATCGGTTTCTATTGGACCTACGATATCTAAAAATTTTTTTTGAAATGCAGATGAAGCTCTAGTTGTAATTGACATTGGTACTATATTGTGTTTGTAATGCTTATAACGTTAACAGTCATTACAATTTTTTACAAATTTTTCGACATATTTTCGTAAACCTGTCCAAAATAGTATATTAAAAAACAAGTTTCATAAGACATGATTTTAGAGCACGCGTCCAAGTTAGAAAACGAGCCGCTTGCGGCGAGTTTTCTAATGGACAAGTGCGCTTAAATATCTTATGAAACGTGTATTTTATACTATTTTTTCTATTTTGGTCTAAAAAGTTAAAAATTACCTTATTTTATATTTTAATTTAAAAATATAATCGATTAGGAAAATTTTTAGTTTTTTGTTTTTATGTGGCTGTTGGTAACATTTCTAACACATTTCAAACAATTCAAACTACTGTCAAATTACAATTTAGACAAACAATTTGAAAGTGATTTAATTTTTAAAATACCTAAGATTTGAAGATAAGATGGAAGAAGAGTTATCTACCCGAGCTACGCAAAGTAGCGGAAAATACGCTAAATAATCTTTTTTAGAACTTACAATTTGAAGGTTATGTTTATAACGCGTGAAGGTTTTGTTGTCACATGGTTGTCACCAACCTAACAAAATGAAATTTTGAATTCTTTTAGGAGTTGCTTTATGAAATCCAAATGAGTTTCATAAAGTAGTCAGTAAAGAACCAAAATAGAAAAATAATATTTTTTAATGTTATTATATAACGATTGATTCCTGCATGTCCTCCCGTTGGTAACATGTGGAAATCGATTTATAAAAGTTGTCTAGTATCGAGATCTGATATGGTTTGAATATCTTTAATAATTGATATTTTTATGCTAGCATTTCTTATTTCGTGGGTACCTTTTAAAATTTCATTTAATAAGCGCACGCATTTTTCATTTTTAATTATAACTAATTCCGGAATATCATACTTTACACAAGTATTTTTCAGGTCTCTCAACAGTGCGTCTAGCGCTAATGTCGATCGAGCATCCTGTTTTATATAAATTATTTGTGAATTCTTTATACTTATCAGTCTCCCTACTTTATAATCGTAATGTTTACTTTTATTCATTTTATCAAAGTCTTTGTCTGAAATTATACGTAGTTCGAAAGAGTCTTTAGGACGTTGTAAAAGCTCCACGACTCCAGGGTGATCAAGCCTTTCGTCTAGAACCGATTTAAAACTCCCATTGACGGTTTCCTTGATTTTCCTACTCTGTGCCCTTGTTATTGCATACATTGTTTCGCATACAGAAGTATTCATGTTTTTAAGCTCGTCCGAAGAATATTCAATTCGCGATAAAGCATCCGCTGTAACATTATCTTTACCCTTCATGTACTTAATTGTGAAATCATACTCATCGAGCACTAACCTAAATTTAGTTAACCTACTTGAGGGATTAGTCATTCCAAAAAGATAAATTAATGGTCTATGGTCTGTAAAAATAATAAATTTGCGCCCATATAAATACGGTCTAAAATGTTTTACTGCCCACACTATAGCTAAAACTTCTTTATCTATGGTGCTGTAATTTTTTTCAGATTTGTTAAGAGAACGACTTGCGAAAGCAATTGGTTTATCGTCTCCATTTGAGAGCACTGCTCCTACAGAATAGCCTGAAGCATCGGTTTTCAAAATAAAAGTGTTATCTGGAGCAAAATTAAGATATTGCAATATAGGGGGTTTTATGAAGAATTTTTCAGAGTTTCGAACGCTTGTTGACTCTCTTTAGTCCATGTAAATAGAACACCTTTTTTTGTCAAGTTATTTAAGGGATGGGCAATGTCTGCAAAATTTTTGATGTATTTCCTATAATAATTTGAAAATTCAACAAATCGCTTAGTTTCATTTGAGTTTTTGGTATTAGATATTGCTGAATGCACTGAATTTTTTCAGGATCTGGAGAATCTCCATTAACCGAAATTACATGACCTAAATATAAAATTTCGTTCTTTAAAAATTCACATTTATTAGGGTTTAATTTTAAATGTACGTCTCGTAATCTTTGCAAAACTTTTGTAAGATTTTTATTATTTGTTAAATTATTGCAAAACACAATTAAATCGTCTAAATAAATAAAGCAACTTTCGTAATTTAAACCAGCCATTGCAATTGTCATTGCACGAGAAAATGCACTAGGACTAATTTTTAACCCCATTGGAAGCCTAGTCATTTGGAATATACCACGGTCTGTTGTGAAAGCTGTATATGGTTGGCTAGCAGGATCTAATTCAATTTGATAATATCCTTGTGATAAATCGAGATGTGAAAAATACATAGCGCCGGATAAGGAATCTAAAATTTCCGTAATGTTTGGTAATGGAAATTTGTCATTTTCAATTTGTTGGTTTAGCAATCTATAGTCAAGGACGACTCGAAACTTTTTAACACCTCCTTGATCTATTTTTTTCGGAACAATTAAAATTGGTGCTGACCATTCCGTTCGCGCTTCTTCAATGACGCCGTTTTTCAACATTTGATCAACGTGCTTATGTACTTCTATTTTTTGTGTTTGCGGTATACGATAAGGTTTTACATAAACAGGGTTAGATCCTAGTTTTAAATGTATAGTTTGTTTACAAATATTAGTTGTTAATTTGTCATTTTCCAAATGAAATACGTCAGCATATTTAGCACATACTCTTTAGAGTGAATGTATTTCGTCTGTGTTTAAATGATTTGTTTTTATTAATTCTAACAGTTTGTCTACGCGATTAACTGATGCTACATTATTTTTGCTGAATTCAAGTATTTGATAGTCATTAAATTTTTCTATTTTAGGCTTAAAATTTCTAAGTGTAATTTCTTTGTAATGTAATGTCTCTAACATTAAGTATTCTAACCGGTATAATATTACTATTTGGTGTAGCTAAAACTCCCGCAACAGAAATTCCTTCCCCTAATTCTTCTGGCAAAACAATGCAATCTTCGTTAATGTCAACCCAACAGTATTTAATTACTTCGCATGGCGCTGGAATTGTAGTAAAAATTTCGTATTTAGATTGCATAGGTACCGTAATTTTTATTTTATTTATCCAAAAAGAAAATACAAACTGTTCATAATCTATAGTGTAGCAGAATACTTGCTAAAAAATTCTGAGCCAATGACTCCTTGCATATCATGTGCAAAAGTATTTGTAATTAGAAACGTATGACAAACATTCGTATTGTTTACCTTTAAAGAAATATTTGCTGAACCTTGCGAAATTGTAGATCCTGAGATTCCTTTTATTTTAATTTTCTTTGAAAAATTAATTACTTCCTTTTCATTTAAATAATTCTTAAAAATAACACTTGCAAATGCACCTGTATCTAACAAAAATATTAACTCTTTCCCACCGTATTTCATTCGTATAAAATTTAAACCATTATTAAATTTAAAATTACGGGATGATTAATGTCTTTATGTCGATTTGGGGCCTCGAAAAAATTCGACAGCGGGAGTTGATTGAGAAGAGCTAGTACTGACTGTTGCGTTTGGTTCCTCGTTTCCTACATAAAATTTTCTTTGACAGCTATTATTATTTTCATTCGTTAGTGAATCAGATGTTAATATTTTCAACGCTTCATTTCGTAGTTTTAAAACGGTGGTGCTCAAATTCTATAAAAATAAATTTTTGCAGTGAACACCTAGGACCAAGTTACTAAGTTACTAGATATACTAGATATAGGTTACTTTAGTTTAGATTAGTTTTAAATATCAGTATAATTGCTTCTTCTTTTTTTTCTCTCACTCTTTTGTTGTTAATTAATTATTATTTCCATGAAGCCGGATAGTGTAATTGGGCGTATGCCCGTTCTATCCGTATTTTAAATAAATAAATAAATTATTTCTAAAATTGGTGTTAGTGCCGTTATATTTATTTTTTTCTCTGAAAGAGGGTTTGTAGCTACCTCTATTATTATTACCTCGACCTCTAGAAAAATTATTTGAAAATTGTCTACAATTGTTTTGATTAAAAAATTTGAAATTAAAATTTCCACGATTATTATTGTAATTATATCGTTGAAAATTTCTGCGATGTGGACCTCGCATGTGATACACCTCTGATATATCCTGTCTAGGTATTTCTTCATCTTTGGCTCCACGAATAGCTTCACTTAATTTTAAATAATTGCGCGCTTTAATGATGGTACGCAATTCAGAATTTTGCAAACCATTAGCAAAAGTATTAACAGCAATTTTTTCGTTAACATCTGTCAGAATTTTTAAAGCATCGTTATTTCCATCAGCTTGAGCAATTGTTAAATCTACAAGTAGGTCTTCGACTGTTTTACCAAAATTATCAATAGATTTTCCACCTTGCCTAACGGTACTTAATTTAACTGACAGCGATGAAGCAGATTTTTTGGTTAAACAATTAGATTTTAAATCTGTAATTAATTCCGCATTTGAGGGATACCTATTTTTCAAACGAATTTTAGTACTTTCTGAAATTCTAGTTTTTAATACGTAAGTAGTTAATAATTTTTTCCCATTATCATCTAATAATGCGTCATATAACTCAATGGCATCAATTAATTGTTTTGTTATATTTTCTGTACCGTCCACAACCGGTAACAGACTTGCAGCAGTTTTTAAATCGAATTTTTCTAACATTTTGCTTTTGTCACCGGAGCAATATGAATCTGATAATGAACTTGTATCTGAATTTAATATTTCTGCTGTAAATTCGGATTGCTCAGTACACGATTCCTTAAGCCTAAAATCTGAAATTACATTTATGTTTTCAAAATACTTGATAATAGCATCTACGTAAGTTTTAACTTCTTGCCTCATGCTGAGTGTTATTAAATGATGATTCCCTTATATTTTGAAATTCTACTTTTAATTTATTAATTTTTCTAAACTTACGATTCGTATAAAGAATGTCCTTACGCCTATTAATACCATCTTTTCTTAAATTACGATCAAACACTCTTAGTTCTTCCAGTAGATTCTGAAATTCACGCGAAGCGGACATGACATCTTTGTAGACGATATGGTGATAATACCATTTTCACTTCACTATGCACTAATTTTAATATTATTTTTCACACCCACGCACTTTGTACCTTTTATTTTTCACTTAACGTTCACTACACTTGTTCTCGGCTTCTTGAAATTTCCTCTCGGATCTTCTTTCGTATCGTCGCTTTGCATCGAGACACACAGAACCAGAAAATTATGATTATAGCCATGATTAAAACTACTAATTCGGCAATTTCCTTAATTGTCCATGAAGAACTTGCTGTGTTATTCTTCAAGCCACCACTGTTTCCAGCTTGTGCAATTATTACTTCCTCCTTCGATTGCGATGATCCCATTTTAATAGATTTTTATATCCATTTTAAAACTTAACTGGCCGCACTTAACTGGTAGGGCTTTAACTGGTAGGACTTAACTGGCAGGAACTTAACTGGCAGGAACTTAACTGGTAGGGTCGCCATGTAATGACCCGATTAGGGCCATTGGGTTCTTTTAGAAATCAAACATTACATGTTCCAAACTACATCTTTATTCACACACTCTCTAAACATGACTTCTCAAAAGTTCATTTATCATTACAATTTATTGCAATCCAATTCTTACTGTTTCGAGAAGTATGGCACGAAGCGCCATCCTGCTGAAATGTGTACTCTGCATAAGAAGTTTGTAAACGAGAAATGAAAAAAATCTTCTTGGAGAATTCCTATGGATTTATCCGTATTCACAGTACTATCAACAAACTGAAAAATACCCACTCCGTTTGCCGACATGCAACCCCATACCATGACTGAGGCTGGGAAGTTACCTTTTCGTTTAAGGCAATCTTTACGAAACGGCTCATTTTTCTTTCGAAGGATTCTGCTCCTTTCATCTCCAACACAGACCTCAAAACGCGACTTGTGGCTCCATATGAGATAGCGTTGCATTGACGCTGAACCGAATCTTTGCGGCATTTGGCCCATTTCAACCTATTCTTGCGTTGCAAAACCGTCAACAATGGCTTCGATTTTGCCTGTTGGATTTTTTTTTAACATTTCGATAACCTTTAATAAAAACTATTCAACTCATCTTATAAAATTCTCAATCAACTTTTCGAAACGCTCTTAATGTACTGCTTGCTGACACTATAATCTACCAAGTGAATTTCCCCATTTTGTAGCAACTTCAGCCGTAGCAGAACGACGGTTTCCTCTAATTATTATTGTTAAAATACAGTAATCTGCTGGCGAAAATGTTGATGGTCTCTTTTTTTTATTCAACTAAACCACTTTCCTTGTAATACTTAATGATATTCTGAATGGTCGATCGCGATATATTTAATTCTGTTGCGATTTGTTATGCAGATTTTTGATAAATTAATTATTGCTTTTCTTAAATCCGTAGATAAGGGTTTACCACGAGCCGTGATTGTGACGAACTCAAATATGTTATTCGCAATTGTTTCAATGTGTTATTTACAGTTGCTAGAGGCAACGGTCTCTTCGATGGAATTGTTTCTTTTGTAACAGTTTTTTTCAAAGTTAGTACGTACTCGTAATAGTCCAACTATTATGATGAGCCTTAGTATTGTAAGTAATTAAATATTTTCTTTTGTTAACCAAACGAATTCAATATATTTTTTTATGAACTAATAACATATTATAGTTAAACTTCTAGTACAACTTAGCCGCAAAAATTTGCTTTGTTTTAAGAAAATGTGAAACAAATTTACTGGTCCAACTATTATGAACTTGGGGTCGCAGTTTCCGACGTCCCTATAAGCACTACAAAATATTTAATTTGGCCATTAAACGTTTTATAAGTGCTTAATGAAAAACTGTATGGCATCCAGTGTTTGGATATCTAGTCTAGTATTTAGTCAATATTTAAATTATGGGACCATCAATTAACAATAAGTTCTGGCATAATTCCTAGTTGGCGCATACATACAATTTTAAACGAATTATTTACGGACTTAAAATAGCAACACACTCACATGTGACTCACATTGACTTTAGAATCTTGTTTAAATACGTATTATTCATCTGGCTAGCTGCTTTATTATCTCGAGCTGTTTTATACCGGAGCGTAGAATATGCATGGTCAGAGGTTTTAAAAGTAATACACGAAACTTTGCATAAATATTTTTAAGTGCAGAACCTCTGGCTCAGCTCAGCAATAAAGTAACACCGAACGAAACGATGTATCTCAAAAATTGCAGTTGTAGTTGTATCAACCTTGCAAAATCGTGCAACATGGTTAATGTATAACTAAATGAATTTGAGTTCGCTTATTCTTTTTGTTTATTTATTGAATTTTAACGAAATTTTTTGATATTCTGGGACTCCGTCCGGTTTCTTAATGGCATCCTTATATAGTCATTAAAGTAGCGGCCGTATATGCATGGTCATCCCCTTTATTATTTACACAACAGCAAATAATTTATTGCCTACACCACATGCTTAAGCATAGCGCTTGCGTTGCTTACGGGCAAGAATATTAAAAATTTATTTTCCCATAGAAAACTACTCGTATTCTTGACATCCTAATCAAGCACTGCACGAACTAATATTAGCATAAACGGTTAACGACTGTTTCAATATAAACAGCGACACCTGTTCCCGAAGGTATACATACACATATATATGTATAGTACATACGCGTCTACTCTTAACTAAGTGCATCAATAGAGATATCTGACGTTTACATCATATCGCTTTAGAAAATTACTCCTACGGCCGTTTTAAGTCACGCATTTAAATGAGTGGCGGCCGAAGAAATCCTCACGTGATATTTGCTGATAAACATGATGCATAGGAGAGAAATAAAAATATTTTTCAGTTCATTTTATAGCACAACTCTACGGTTAGGATATCTACATAATATAAAATACTCACGATACCAAGGAGTTTCTTAAGAAATTTAAGTTTAAATATGCAACTTTGATGTATGGACATACTCTCTGAAGATAAAGATAAAGAGGATATAAAAGTGTATATTTTAGTTTTTAACGGGCTTACACCATTCTTAAACATTTGTCTTATTTACTATCTAAAGTTTGGTGCGCTATAAGAAATTAAATTTTATATACATTTTCTCTAAGAAAAAGACAAATCAAAAGGAGCACCTCGGAGCACCCGCACAGCACTATCAAAACAAAGAAGATACTATCAGTGAAAAGTATTAGATTAGACTTATACCGGGTGGCCGCGAGAACAGGTAACAGTCGGCCATTTTGTCAATTTTAAATTAGAAATTACAAATTTTTTTATGTAATATACACATAAAAATGCATGTTACGACATAAAATAGTGTTAATTTTGACTTCCGGTTTAACCGGAAGTGATAACATTTTTTTTATTTTTATTGGAACATTCTGTATATTTTTGCATATATAAATAGACCTTAAAACTTCCTTTACATCTATGTATAATACTTACCCATTAACTTGTAATTTTGGCTGCCAGAGCAAACCTTAAATGCCTAATAATGATAGTCACAATTAATTATTTTTTAAGTTGATGTTGAAAACAAAAGAATAATAAACTTTTTAAGTGTTTTTTTTCTTATTAATTTGTTTAGACATTTTATTGTGGCAAGAAGATATTAAAAAAATTAAAGAACAAAAAATTCTCAATTTTTAAACGGTCATAACTTATTTTTTTTAAATACCCTGCTTGAGTTTTATTGTACATTTTAAATTCCCATTTTGTTTTCTTTAATTTAATACCAATAACATATCTCATTATTTTTAAAATAGTAAGAAAAAATAAAATTATTGTTTTATTAACGGATATTAAAAATAGCTATGTTTTTGCAACTAAGTAGGCTTTGAAAACAAAATATCAATAAGGTACGTTATTGGTATTAAATTAAAGCAGATAAAATGGCAATTTAAAAAGTGCAATAAAACTCAATTAGGTGTATTTAAAAAAATAAGTTATGATCGTTTAAAAATTGAGAATTTTTTTTCTTTAATTTTTTTAATATCTTCTTGCCACAATAAAATGTTTAAACAAATTAATAAAAAACACACTTAAATTCCATTATTCTTATGTTTTCAAAGCCAACTTAAAAAAAATTAATCATGAATATCATTATTAGGCATTTCAGTTTTTCTAAAAACACCCTTTGGCGGCCAAAATTAAAAGTTAATAGGTAAGTATTATACATAGCTGTAAAGGAAATTGAAAGATCTATCCAAATATGCAAAAATGTACATGGTGTTCCATTAAAATTAAAGAAATTGCTATCACTTCCGGTTAAACCGGAAGTCAAAAGTAACACCGTTTTATGTCGTAATATGCATTTTATGTGTATATTACCAAAACAAACTAAAATTAATTTAAAAATTGAGAAGATGGCCGATTGTTACCTGTTCTCGCGGCCACCCTGTATGTGCACTTATATGTGCACTTATAATACATAAAATGGTGCCTAATCTCAGAATAACCATTGCTTGGTTATACACGTATTTCAAAGTAATGAAGTTACTGACCTTACCGATATAAATAAACACCTAATAATAGTGTTCAAGTACATTCAAAAATAATTATAATATTTTAACTTAATTTATTAATGCTAATCGTTCAATGTAGCCGTAATTAAATAATTCAAATTACTTATTCATTAGCCATGTGCCAATATTACCTTCTACTTCTCACACCAAATTAAGTAAACTACAAAATGTCAAATATCTTTTATCAGTCTAAAGATAATATAATTCTGTTTATGGTATTATCGTTAACATGGTTGTTTACAAGCAATTTTAATGCGAATTCGGTAAGATGTCATAGTAATCTTTTAATGTAGAGCTAAAATTTCCAGTATGTGTTGATTTCAGCCACTTAATAACCGCGTGTGCAATTTTAGTTCAATAATTTTAAAGTTGTATAATCTTAAACAGTTGTTTTTGTATAGTACTATAACCTATTTTAAAGAAATCTAACTTAAGTGGTAAACATGTCTCTTTCATGTAATTGCTCATACTTCATCTGAAGACATACACTCTATTTAACTAAAACAACCGAATGTTTGTTTTTTAAAACTTAGCAGTTACAAAAGTTTATTGAATTTGTTGATAATCACATACACCACAAATTGTACAATTTTACTTTCCTATACTTTCAGTATAGGTAACGGATGGATGGAATTCTGATCAAGTTTGGAATGTAAGAAACATGTCAAAAATTCATCGCCAAAATAAACTTAAAATAATGCGAAACCGGAAGCGGAAGTAACACATGATTTTCGGCAGCATTTATTCAGAAGAAACTGATTTTTGTAAAATTGTAAGCGGAATCTGATAGAACGCCTTAGGTCAACTCGAACGTGTTTCTGCTGAAATTATGGCTTTAACACCTTTTTACTCAAAAACACGTTGACAGATTGGGATAAAACTCGGTATGATTGAAGTCCTACGGGGGGGGGGGAGAGAATGGTGGTTTGTGTGATTGTGTCACGTCGGCGAAAGGTCATCGCATAAAACAGCAAATATTAGGTGAAAAAGTGAAATATCAAAAACTTTAACAATATATATAATAGTACATTATACACTAAGGCAGAGAAACGTCTTAGTTTTCCCGAGGTGTAATTTGAAGCCCGAAGGCGAAGCCCGGGGGCTACAAATACATAGAGGGAAATGGCGGTCTCTCCCGAGGTGTATATACTATTTTTTCCACGATCGGGATAGAAACACTTAATTTCACAAATAAAGAATTATAATAAATCGGAGCGAAATGACAATATTTAGAAACCTTTGTGATGTTTCCATGCAACGTACCATGACAACAGACATTTGTTTACAAAAATATATATAAAATGAAATAAAAACTCCCCAGGGGAAATTGTAGTCTTATTTCGTCCCTAGGGAGTAAATGCTTTGCTTCTGTCGCAATTTTGATGCCATAGAAACCGACTTCTACTCCCGGTCGTGGAAAAAGTAATTTATTTACACATCAGTATGAACATCAGCGAAGTAAAGCTGAAACTTAATAATAAAGAAACAAGGTGATGAATAAGGAAAACAAAGTATATAATAAACAAAAAATGAACACAAATAATAGTAATAATAAACAGAAAACAAACAGGAAAAAAAACTTTAAAAAGACAATTAGAATGGGGACGTAGAATCTAAGGAACATGTTAATACCGGAAAGAATGAATGAGACAGGAATAAACTAATCATATACAAAATAGACGTAGCTGTAATATAGGAAATAAGATGGAAAGGTCAAGGCAAAATAAGTAAAGAAAACTTTGTAATAAAGTACAGTAGAGAAGACAAATAAAGAAACATGGCACAGGTTTCATCATAAATAACAAAATGGAGAATAATATAAGTAATACAAGTTAAACCTACTAACTGACAAATAACAGCCCCGGGGAAATATAACAAATATGACACTTGTAATGGCATACACCTTAGCGGAGGATGCAAGGAAAAAGGAATAGAAACAATTTTCTAAAAAATTACAAAGTAAGTAAGAAAGTGCAAAATCATGACATCCTAACAACGTTAGGAGACTGCATGAAGTAGTTGCAGGAACAATACATGAACATACATACAATTGCAATGGAAATGAGTGTCAACAGCACGAAATTTAAACATAAAGAAATATGGACACTACCTGGAACAAAACTAAACAACCAAATAGTCCCCATACTGACAACAAGAAAAAGGACAAACGAAATAAGATATGTAAAAGGTTATAGAGGAACAAATGCAGATGCAGGTTGCACCTAGTATAGCAACAATAAAGGTGGGCCAGAGATACATTTCAGATAGAAGAACATCGGAAAAACACTCAGAAAACAGGCTAGTCAAAAAATTTCAAGAGACGGCAATACCAGCAGATATAAATCAAGAATGAGGAAATCTAAATAGCATAACGCTGAACATAGCTGAACAAGTAATTGGACATAAAACGAAAAATTAAAAAAGAGAATAGAATGGTTTGATAAAAAATGCGAAACAATTACTCAAATATTTCCAACGTTTAGGAAATTTTCTAAGAATATTGCTTAAAAGCTTGCCATACATTATTTTGACTATGTAGGCTCATAGAGCTAGAAATGCTATACAATTTGATTGGTGTTTCAATCCGCTAATTTTTCTATTAAGCAAGCAATCATGTTTTTTTTCGAGATACCGACATCGTCGATATTTTTGTAGATAGCATGTGGAAAATAGATCATTTTCAATAACAATAAATTTTTTTATTTATAAATTCTAGCTTTACATGGTTAAAGTCCATATTTATTGATTATAGGTATATAATAGTACATTATACACTAAAGGAGAGAAACGTCTTATTTTCCCGGAGGTGTAATTTCAAGCCCGAGGGCTACAAATACATCGAGGGAAAAATGGCGGTCTCTACCGAGGTGTATATACTATTTTTTCCACGATCGGGAGTAGAAACACTTAATTTCATAAATAAAGAATTATAATAAATCGGAGCGAAATTACAATAATTAGAAGCCTTTGGGATGTTTCCATGCAACGTACCATGACAACAGACATTTGTTTACAAAAATAAATATGAAATGAAATAAAAACTCCCCTAGGAAAATTGTTGTCTTACTTCGTCCCTAGAGAGTAAATACTTTACTTCTGTTACAATTTTGATGCCATAGAAACCGACTTCTACTCCCGGTCGTGGAAAAAATACTTTATTACTTTGACAATATTTATTTATTTTAATCTTATACATATTTCAGCATGTTTATATGCCATTGTCAGAGGTTATATTAAAAAGTAAACAGTTAGTGTTGTTATAGCAATAGAACTTGGTGACTTGGTCTCGTTGTCTTAATTGTCTGCAGATGATTTGATTTCTTATTCCAAAATGTCTAATAGAGGAGAATTTAAAAGATCAATTTGCTTGTTCATTAATTTTAAATGTTTATGAATTTCAAAAGCTTCAAATATATCTAATTTACGTTTATCATCACAAAAGTGTAAACATTTTATAGTGTTATTAGATGTCATTGAATGATTGTGTTCTAGTAAGTGTTTAGCGTAATTGGATTTATGTGGGTGTTTGCGTTTGTAACAACGTACGTGTTCTTTATACTTAATATCAAAATTTTGATATTAGGTCTATCATAAGCCTATTTAAAGTCTATAAAAATCAAAAACGTCTCTTTTTGATATTCGTAACTTTCTGCTTGTATCTCCCTTAAAGCAAATATCTGATCTACCACCGATCTTCCCTTTCTAAAATCACCTTGGTAGCCTTCCAGCTCATTTTCCATTTTTTTGTTAACTTGTGCTTTAAATATAAAGCGAGTATTTTATAAGTAACGTTGAGCAAAGCTATTCCCTTATAATTGGCAAGCTCCATTTTATCCCCTTTCTTGTACAATGGGTATAGTATTGCTTCGCTCCAACTCTGTGGTATTTCTTCTTGTATCCATATTTCTGTTAAAAGAGTTTGCATACATCTAGCTCAATTTTTTCCTTCGCAGTTAAACTTTTCTGCAGTTATTTCATCATTTCCAGAACTGTTATTATTTTTTAGATTTCTGATGATATCTTCCACTTCCTTTAGAGTTGGTGGTTATTCTTTCTTCCTATTCTGGTTTTCTATACCATCTTCTATGTATTCTTCTGCTATTTCTTTATTTTGCTCTTCGCTTTCGTTTAATAGTTCATCAAAATAATTTTTCCACAATTCCAATATGTTCTTCTCCTCCCCTACTACTTCCCCATTTTTGTTTTTATAAAATACGGTTTTTGCTTGGTAGCCATTTATTTTCCTTTTAAACCCCTTTTAGAGACTCCTTATTTCATTATTTTTGTGGTTTTCTTCTATTTCATTAATTAGGTTTTAATTATATTTTCTTTTCTTTTCCCTCAGTATCCTTTTACATTTTTTCTTTTGTTCTTCATATTCTCGTCTCAAACTTAAAGAAGTCTTAATAGGTCAACGTTTTCCTAGCGAAATCTGCGCTTGTTACGCCGAGAAGCAATCTTCGTTTTTTTTTTGAAAAAGATAACAGCTTTGGACCAGCGCTGGGAAAAGTGCATTCATGTTAAAAGACGTTATGTTGAACAAAAAAACAATTTCAAATCTCTACTACAAGAGGAGGGGGTCTAGACCAGGTATATATTTAACTGTACCTGGTTTAACCAACACGAATCGCATTGGAATTCAATGCAATTTAGAATTTAGAATTTTTAGTTAGATATAAATTGTGACATCAAGTTAGAAATTAGGATTTATAAAATTCTAAACATATAGGTTTGAGTTTATAGAACCTCATAATCAGAAACCGAATTTTAATTTAAAAAGTCCGAATCTACATATATGTCACGCTTTTTACATTGCCGTTTATATCAAGCATCCCTGTAGTTAATTATTGCAATAGTTAATTCTTTTATTACGGATGTAAAATCTGCCAGGTTGGTATTTACTGATAATTTATGCATAACGGAAACATATTTAAATTAACTTTTACTAGTCGTGAGGTCACACGCGTTAAATTGGTTATCACTTCATCAGAATGCATTTTTCTTAATATGCCTATTATATGTATCATATTCGCATGTTACACAATTTACATATATAAGAACAGTATATTTCCATTGACTATAATACAGGATCCTTTACAGTAGGTCATTGAACTCTAAAGGTTTACTATAAATATGCACTTTACATCTTCGATTTGCTATTTTAAGTGTAAGTACCTTCCTTTTCTAAGATGCAACGGTATGTTATTTATATGACAGTGTAGTGAATCCTCTGCCGCTTTTCATAGTCCGAAAAGAATCATTTTTATTAAGGTCTTTTCATGCATTTCAGGTATAATACCTATCCACGAGAACAAAATAAAATTACGCAATGTGTTTTTGTTATGTTATGTCTCGTCTGACTCTCGATATTATATGTTTAGTTAATATATCTTAAGATATGCAAATTTTCTGCATCGAAACATAAGTTAAAGTGCGTTTTTATACTGCCTAATACTAAAACAAACTGTAATAGGATAGAACGATAAATTAGCGATAATTTTCTTGCATGTGCAATTCTATTACTTGGCGATAAGTATGCAGACAAAACAAACAACATTTTTCTATTATACATCATTTGCTTGTGCACTAGGACAGTAAGTGAGGTGCAAAGTACAAACGTGGTTTTTAACTTATAATACAGTTGACAATGACAGTACAACAAATACCTTGAAAAGTCAAGAAAACGGTTAAAAACATTTAAACTTAACATTCGTCCTTCCTAGGAGTCGATAAAAGGCGCCTCTATTGCGGTGTTATCAGTAAAATAAAACCATATTTTTACCAAACTTCTGATAAACTACTTACTATCAGTGTTCATATGGAAATTTCCTTTTAATATAAAATGTAAATAATGCCTTTTTATAACATTTTTAATTCCTAATTGGAGCGGTCACGTTGCAAAAGATACTCCTAAAATTATGCATGTCACGTGCTTAATATAAAACTCAACAAATACATTGCAGCAAATGAAACGTGTTTTAATCGGTCACTAAAAAAATAAGATAATACACTAGGTATTGATATCAGGTGAGTAGGAAAAAGAATTTGCGGATTTCGCAACTGGAAAATACCAGAAAAAATCGTTAAGCACCAGAACTACATAATGTACAATGAGTCTGTTTCAAGATTTCGGGAGGTTCATTAGAGACCTATGATAATAACACAGAGCATAATACAGTTTATATTACTTCGTGCATAATAAACAACAAAAAAGTCTGCTATTCTCCTTGTTGCATTAAAAGCAATTTTATATACACTTGCCTTCGTGTTTTGTCAAAAAGCAGCCATTCGTGCACATGACGACAGAAATAACTATTAATCAGACTGCGTTCTATGGATATACTCATCCATGCATCTTGAACATATCTGAATTACACGAATTTATGCTAAGAAAAAACATTCTTACGCGTATTATACAAAATGATATTATAAAAACGTTTTCCTATAATACATATTAACGAATCTAACTGCAAAGACTAAATAAACTGTTGATGAGACCACCGACATTAGTGGAAAAAAGCAGGTTTCCGTATGTATTCGAACTGTAATAAAAATCTTGAACCCGACGAGTTGTTCCTAGCCCCACACAAAACAAGATAGAAAATATATCAATACAAAAAACAGTAATAAAGAACAATATTGTCTAAAATTGCAGTTAAATGTTTCCGCAAATGGCAACTGTGGGAGCCAGGATTCTATCTGTAATATTTAAACAGAAAAGAACGGGCTGGGCTTGCCCCACTCGAAGAGAGACTGACTTCACGATTCAGAGCTGGATCTTAAGCTCCAAAGAAAGACTTCAATACAATGTATAGCGATTTATTAGATGAACTATGTAAATACAGATAAACACAAACAACACAACAATATAACAGTAAACAAAAGCGGAGGACTAAGCGTAAGCAATCACCCGTTCTTACAAGAAGAAGCGAAGCGCTTGTAAGCTTGGGGCTATGCTTGCTTTTTCGTTTGCAACTAAGCGCTTATAACCTATGGCCGCGTTATCTTTGTTACCGAGAGGTAATACGGCGCGTGGGTTAGTACATCTCGGCTCAGTGTCGCGTCCGTTTATGTGTGGCTATGTGAGTGGCGCTATACGGGGTGACCGGTAGAGGGAACGGTGTGTTACACACTCCCTCTCAGGATCCTTAGGCGTCTCGACGAGGATCTTGGACTGGGTATGGTTCCTTGGGCGGCTGTCTTTCTTGGTCTGCCTCGTCTCCATTTGAATTGGACAGCTTCTGGGATGCAATCTTGGAGGCGTAGTATGAACGGAGGGCAGACGTATGGTAGGTGCCTACTGGTGGTCCTGGTTCTGCGTGCTGGTGACCTTGTAGGTAGAGGATTTAACATGCAAAATCCTGTATGGGCCGTCTTTTTTAGGGTCTAACTTGGCTGCCATACCCTTGTTTGCATTGCTGAGGGTGTGTGAGGTGACTCAGGCTAGGGTTTTCTAGTTCATATTGTTGTCCCTCTAGGCGATGTTTATGGGTGTATTTTTTCCTAGTGCCTTGCTGTTGTTTCTCCAGCAGTGTGGCTTTTTTCAGCGTGTTTGTGAGGGAGATGAGATAAGGAGTTATCTCGGGAATAAACAACTCCGACTGGATGATGGCTCTGTGGTCGCCGGTGACGTCGTCCGTGGTATGGAGTTCTTTTTCAAAAGTTAGGTATGCTGCTGTACACATGGCAAATCGTATTGCTAGTAGTTTGAAAGGCCAGCTGCTGTTGGGGTTATCTTTTACTAGAATGGCTAACTGTAACTTGAGATCCCTGTTCTTTCTCAACCGGGTTGGCTCGAGGATGGCAAGACAAGATCAGCGTTTGTTTGATGCCTAGACAGTGTGTCACGTACGTACATGTTCCATTGTCGCTGCTTATACGGCGTGGTGTGCCGAAACGTAGAAATATTTTTGTTATCGGCGTATGGGCACAGATTCGGGCATCAGCTTGGATCAGGGCAAAAATGTAACCCATCTGGATGAAGAGTCCTCTATTATGACGATCCACTTCTCTTTCTCTGGAGCTTCAGGTAATGAACTGAAAAGGTCGATTGCAATGTGTTCGAAGCGCTGAGTCGGTACTGGGTACTTCAGAATGTACTTTTTCATGCTCGTCCAAAAGTAGCGGGTAGCTACGCGGTGGTAGGTTCTTTCACCGCCGTAATGTCCAGCCATTGGGGAGTCATGGTACTCTTCAAGGATGAATGCTTGTTCTTGGTTTGGCACTACTAGTTGGGCTTCTTCGGAGTCAGTGGCTAGGGAGTGGAGTTCTTGGATTTGAAGCAGGTTATCATTTTTTGAACCTCTGAGTCTTTGAATTGGGCTCTCCAGATGTCTTCTGCGGGACGTCTGGGGATGTCAATAGCGACCGTGCGGATGTCGCAGTTGCTCTCCGGGTGAGGCGGGCAGGTTAGTCTGGAGATCGGGTCGGCTACCACATTTGTTTTTCTAGGAGTATAGGTAATCTGCCGTTCGTAGCTTTGTAAGATGACTGGACTCCTTTTTACCAAGCCGCGGAATTTGGCCATGGCCCATATTGCAGTCAAAGCCTCTTTTTCCGTGGTGGAGTTTTATTCCGCCGAAGTTAGAAGACAACTAGCGTTTATCTGGTTCAGTGCCTTGGAAAAGGACGGCTTCTAGGGCATAGTCACTGGCGTCGGTCCTTATCGTGAACGGATGGCTTGTGTCGGTTAGACCCTGGAAGGCTTCGTCTTGGGTTTGACCCCAGTTAAAAACGGCATCCTTCTTTGTGAGGGCCGACAATGCCTTCTGAAAAATTGAAAATGTTGGTACAAATCTGCGGTAGCAAGAGCACATCTGTAAGAACGACATTAGTGCCTTTAAGTTCTTGGGAAAGGCGAGCTTAGTAATTGCTTACGTCTTCTCGGGGTCCACGCTCGGCTGATGATATGTCCCAAATATTTGAGTAACCGCTCAAGGCAACCTTTGTCCGCCTATCCTAGTAGGTGACTTTCATCTTCCCTGAGGGACAATGGTTCGGCTTCAGCCATCGCGAGGCCCACTTGTCTTATTTCTTTTTGTGGCGAGTGTGTGAAAGGGAATGTGGTCGGCAGCTGTGGAGCTTCGTCTAGAGGTGTGCACAAATCCAACTTTAGATCTGCGAATAGCTCATAAGGATTGCTACCTGTTCATAGGCGTTGTTCCTGGAGAAGTATCTTTTGGGGTACCTCGGGGTCTCTTGGTTTCGAGGAAGGTGTTTCTGGGCCGAAAAGATGTCGCATCTTTATGATGTCTGCCCTGGGATCTCCTTGGACGAGGTTTAGAGGTGGTAAATTCCCTGCTCTAAGATGTGCACTGATTGATGCTAGTTTATATAGGGTAGCAAAGTTTTCGGCTGGGTCGGGACTGTTACCGTACTGTAGGAACATTGGCGAAGTGCCAGTGGCCGTTAGCTAGGCTGAGCACGAGCTCTATTATCTGGATTAGGTTGATCTCGAGTAGCCTGCGGTTTTTTGCAAAAGAGAAAATTGAGCATGGAAAAGGACAAAAGACTTAAAAACTTTTAAAAGTTGACAGTTTCCTTAGTGTTTCTGCAACTGAATGTAGAAATGAAGTAGAAAATACTGAAAGATTAAGCATCGACAAAATTATAAATAAATTTGCCATAAACAATACGCTAATGCAAGTCGTATTTCATAAACAAGGGTGGTCAATAGACAATATTGTGTTTTTACCGCACAAGATCATCACCAACGAATATAAGGTATCGGGTGTACCTTATTTTGTGGTGTTATAGTTGTAGTAATGTTTAAAATTTATTTTCTTTTAATAATCGTTCTGGTATGTGAGGGTAAATGTAGATATGTCTTATTTCTTGCCTATAACAAAACTGGAGGTAGAGGTGAAAGTCTATTATAAAAATCTGCGGGAGGGCCCTTACGATTTTCGTTACGCCACTGCCCCCCGCTTAAGTAGGTAACTCGGTAACGATAGTCCAACTGGGCAAAATCGAAAAAAGAGGTATATTACTTTAAACTCAGTTATCTCCTAATCTCTTAAGATTTTTGATTAAAATACTGCATTGCTTATTTTCACTTCTACAATAAATAACTTAAAATATTGCTACCCTCTACCCTTATTACTTTATCAAAAAATATTTTGGTAATTTGTGACTTTAGTTTATGTTGCTGTGCTAAAATTACTATTAGTGCTGATAAAACTAACCTATTTTGTGAAGGTGGGGTCCACAACTACGCAATTTGTAAGACATTGCGCGACAGGCTATTGGCGATGACAAAGAAGACGAAATAGATTGCTCATCAGAGCCAGTAGAACGAGATCCTATGTTTAATTGTTAGATGCAGTAATTTTAGTTTCGTTCACTATTATTCACATTAGCGAAACAATTTTGTTTTTACAGTGATACTTTATTGACAAAATTGTAAAAGCACATGGCTATTGAATTTGATTAAAATAAATTGAAACCAATTAAAAATAGTTCGACAATCAAAGCAACTAATTGTAGCGGTGCTGTTATTAAAACCATAAAAATACAGTAAGAACGATTAAAGACGACATCTGAAAACAACGCATTGACCACATGAAGAAAGTTCAAGCGGAATTTTTGCAAATGCGCTTGTAAACTACCGGGTGATCGTAAAAAACATCTTTCAGAGCAGGCCATGACCGAATTGTTAAAGTTGGTAATACTTAATATGAGCCAACTGTCAAATGTTGACAGCTGTAAAAATTACAGAGCAAGTTAAATGTATCTAACCAAAAATTTTACAGCTGTCAACATTTGACAATTGACTTATATTAAGTATTGCCAACTTTAACAATTCGGTCATGGCCTGCTCTGAAAGATGTTTTTTACGATCACCCGGTATAAGTTTTCCAGGGTAAAACGATGACGTTACTCCAAATTTATATACACTGTGTCTATAAAGTAAGCTCCCCCCCCTACTAAATTTTAAACGACTTGATATTTTTCAACAAAATTTGGTGTGCTGTAATGGGAAATTAAATACTATCTTTCAGACCATATTAAAATTTTGTATCATCCAAAATGGCGACTGGGCGCCATTTTGAATTTTTTTTTAATAGAAAGGGGGGTCGAGTGACACCTCATTGGAAGGTCTTTTAGTTCTGTGTCTGATCCTAGAGTTTCAAAGAAAAATATTCAGCTATAACAAAATGACAATGTTTGAAGGTAAAGAAGTTTATTTAAAAAAACTAAGAATTAAAGCTTAAATTAATTAAATTAAGTGTTCGAAATGTTTACCATTCACTTCTTGGCACATAAAAAGTCGGTTATGAAATTCCTGCCTTACATTTTCATAAGTTTCTGGAGTGATATTTCTGCAAACTTCTGTAATGCGTTGCTCCAGTTCTTCAATTGTTTCTGGACGGGTTCTGTACACTTTCGATTTCAGATATTCCCTAAAAAAAAATCTAAGAAAATTAAATCTGGTGAGTGAACCGGCTATTCTATAGACCCCCGCCTACCAATCCATCTTCCAAGAAAATGTCTATTAAGAAAGTCAGAAACAGTCCTATAATAATGAGGCGGCGCACCGTCTTGTTGGAACATAACGTTTTCAATATTATTTCCAGCCACCTGAGTTATTTCTGAGAAAATTTTGTACTGTAAATGAAAAAGTGGATTACTGGATAAAAAAATCAAAACAATTTTTAAATTGAGTGAGTCCATTTGTTTAAAATTCGCCATTTTGTTATGGCTGAATATTTTTCTTTGGAACTCTAGGATCAGACGCAGAACTAAAAGACCTTTCCAATAAGGTGTCACTCGACCCTGGATAAAAAAATCAAAACAATTTTGAATTGAGTGAGTCCATTTGTTTAAAATCCGCCATTTTGTTATGGCTGAATATTTTTCTTTGAAACGCCATTTTGAATGATACAAAATTTAATTTTTGGCTAAAAAATAGTATTTAATTTCCCATTAAAGCACACCAAATATTGTAGTAAAATATTAAGTCGTTCAAAAGTTAGTTAGGGAGGGTGTTACTTTATAGACAGACGGTATAATCAAAACAATATTTTGCATAAGCAATGAAATTTTTTAATAATGATGAAATTTAGTTATTAAATTGCAAGATCTCTTAGTGTTTTGGATACAACACGCGTTTGTCTGATTGTAAAAAAAATGTCTAAATTCTATCTACCTATTTTTATACTTATTTTTATCTTAGTACTGTAGTAGTCATCGCATCATCAAAAAAATGAAAAGATTCTCTTGTCACTTATGTTATGACAGTTTATCTATTATTCTAGCTTAACCTTATTTAAACAGTAAGTAAATGCGTAATATCCGACATAGATAAAATTTATAATAAAAAAGGAAATAATTAAGCAAAATTGTATTGCCAGTGCGATAAAGCGAAAAGTTTACATTAATTCAATCGTAACAAAAAAAAGAAGTAACCTAAGTTCAGTGGCATTTAAAGTGCTTCAAATGAACCTTTATCTTATCAAAATTTGTTGAATATTGTGCAACAACCGGATTACGATTTAACAAAAGCAGTTTATGATTTTTATAAAAACAAATTATTTTCAAAAATAGCTAAAAGTTTCATAAAATGCATTCAAATACTGACAAACATATAAATTCTACTTATTTTACTACAGAAACAAAATTTAAAATATTTTAATTTAAAAAAACTAAGTTCTTTATTAAAGGCTGCACTTGCACATTTCTCTTCTACCCTAACTACACAGGAACGTCTATTTCAGTTTTATAATTTATATATATTTAAGGTAATTAATATATATAGTGAAAACTGATCATAAGAGCTTTGGAATTGCCGGATATACCACAAATGCTTGTTGCATAGTAACAAAGAGTGTCAATTGGACAGCTAAAAAAACGCGCGAGAAGCGAGAAAGTTATTCTCTCAAACTGACACGATCTGTTACTGTCTAGGACGATTGATTAACACAACCAAAAAATTCCAAAACTCGAATTGTATATGACAAGAATATTTTATGAATACAACAGTAATTACAAAAGCATGTCAGTTTACCACGGATGACAATAGCTTAGCTATCGAAATACGTATCTAGTACTAAGTTACTTGTGTGGAAGGATGTTGTGTTTTCCAAGTGTTGTTACTCCACAGTTAAAGTGTTTTTTGTTCACAAAATTTTTTTATCAATTTATAACGTATAACTACACTAGAACTCTATTATGTTTTTCTTTTATTTTCGTAATTAGTGCGTTACCAAGACATTCATAAACGCTTGTTTATCTGTTGTTAGGGATGATTGCGGAAAAATTGACGGGGTTGTTCAACATTCTTTTATTCTGATTGATTTTAATACGTATGAATAAAATAATCATAGAAATTAAACAAAGTGTTTAAAAATGCTTTTTTTGTTTTAAAAGTTATTTTACATTTATTTGTTTTGTTTATAATTTTGGCAATTTTTTCTCATTCATTGCCGAAATATGGAATTGGGGCGTGTTTCATTTTATCTGATGAAGTAGTTGGATAAATTTTCTGAATAGCTAATTTATAATTATTCTCTTTAATTAGTGTATCAATAAGTTGAATATTATAACCAATATTGTATACAATTTGTTTAATAATCGACATTTCTCCATTATAACTAATTTCATCTAACGGAACCGCTAAAGCTTCATGTATCAGGGACCTGTATGCTGCTAATTTATGTGTTTTATGATGACAAGAATCGTGTGGTATTGTAGTGACTGTTTGTGTAGGTTTTCTATAAACAGAATATTTAAGTTTATTATTTGAATTAATTATTGTTTAAATCTAAAAAAGTTAAAGGACCTATTTTGTTTAAATTTTAGTATAAATGTTATTTTTGGGAGCAAGCTGTTAATAAAAATCAAAAATTCATTGCATAACTCAAATGAATTATCAAAACAAGCTAAAATACTATCAACATAACGAAACTAAAATATAACTTTCTCACAATGGTTTGATTCAAATATTTGATCTTGTAGATTGTCCATAAATATATTAGCTAAAAGAGGTGAAATTGGATTTCCCATGGGTAAATAATCTTTTTGGAAATAAATTTTATTATTATAAGTAAAATACTTTTGATGTATGCAAATTTCAAATAAATAATTGAACCAACTCAGTCCGTTTTATTAATTCAACATTTTAGTTAACAAGAATAGTATTCATACTTTGCATTAATCGAAATTATTTTACTTTTAATAATAAGATTTATTTCTAAAAAGATGGTTTACCCATGGGAAGTCCAATTTCACCTCTTTTAGCTAATATATTTATGGACAATCTAGAAGATCAAATATTTGAATCAAACCATTGTGAGAAAGTTATATTTTAGTTTCGTTATGTTGATAGTATTTTAGCATGTTTTGGTAATTCATTTGAGTTATGCAATGAATTTTTGATTTTTATTGACAGCTTGCTCCCAAAAATAACATTTACACTAAAATTTAAACAAAATAGATCTATTAACTTTTTAGATTTAAACATAAAAAATATTTCAAATAATAAACTTGAATATTCTGTTTACAGAAAACATGCACAAATAGACATTACAATACCACACGATTCTTGTTATCATAAAACACATAAATTAGCAGCATACAGGTCCATGATACATGAAGCTTTAACGGTTCCTTTAGGTGAAATTAGTTATAATAGAGAAATTTCGATTATTAAACAAATTGCATACAATAATGGTTAGAATATTCAACTTATTGATACACTAATTAAAGAGACAAATTATAAATTAGCTATTCAAAAAATTTATCCAACTACTTCATCAGATAAAATGAAATACGCCCCAAATCCATATTTTGGCAATAAATGAGAAAAAATTGCCAAAAATTGTAAACAAAACAAATAAATGTAAAATAACTTTTAAAACAAAAAAAACATTTTAAACACTTTGTTTAATGCTAGAGAAAAAACACAATTTACTAAATTCAGGCATCTACAAATTAAATTGCTCGCACTGTAATTCGGTTTATATAGGACAAACAATTAGAAATTTAAATTAGCATAAATTTAACTACATAAAATTAAGTAAATATATAATATAAGTACAAAATTGTATATAGGTACCTAATTGTATAAGTTAACGAATATTTGTGAGAATAAATTTATTTTAAAGTAATTTTGTGTATTTCAATAAAACTTAGGAAATGTTGCGCTCCCGCCCCCTCTCTGTTGAAAATGGAGCCAACGCCTATGACATAAACTTTTTCTTTTAAATAAAAAAAAAATGTTTACGTAAAAACATATAGAAAATAAATTTACACTTTATTCAATCAAACTTTTAGAACGGCAACTTCAGCAAACCTGTATTTCACTATGATATAATAAGATAGTAACGGACAAAAATTATCACTAAAATTATTCGCCAATAGCCTTAATAACAGTGTAATCGACTTACCAATATTGTGCAAGCAAGTACGATAAATTATCTGACAACGAGATATGAATATGACCTGCTTTTTTACTTTGTTATATTCAGTAAAGGCAGGAATTGATTTAATGATAAATTAAATTTCAAGATTTATTTTTAAATATCCTCAACAACGTATTAAACATTTTGGGCAGAGATAACTTTAAAATCAATCCAACTAAAACTGTACATTTTTGCAAGTACGGAATTCCCGTGTCGAAACCGATTTTCAGCTACAATCAGAACGGTTATCCAACCATGAGCACCCTGAAACTAAACAAATCTATCGCCTTTTTTTCTGAACGCTTCAGCTTTAAAGTAGCCACCTATACAATGTTTTTGTGAATTTTTACTTTTAATGCCTCTTTACTTAAAAGCGAGTTTGCTGTACGCATCGTAATAGCCCTAGAGAAACCCAATATTGCCATGTACCAAAACTTTTTAAACCGTGAAAACTGTAAGAAAAAAGTTCAGAAACTGGCAACAATATTACGTTATACCTAAATGCCTATAACCAGGAGGAACGGGGAACGAAAGTCAAACGTGTTTTTTGGTATCATTTTTTTTGCGAAAACTAAATTTTTTAATCTAAAATCGGGATCTGATAGACTACCTTAAAATAAATCTAGCTCTATTCTTAACGTTTTAACTTTAAAACGACGACTAATACGATTTTTTGGTATCAAAGTATCCCTAAACCGACCCAATATTACTATGTACGTAAATTTTTGAAACCTTATAAACTAAAAAATCAATTTTGCTAAAAAAACTAGCCACGCTGTTTTCTATTATTTTTAAAATTTGAAAGATTGTGCCCTTTTATTTAATAAAGGGACATTTTTGATCGACGAATTTTCCAATTAAAACTATCAAACATGCTTTCTACTCGACCTAGCCATAAGGGTAAAAATGTTGTATTTCTAACTACAATTGTATTAATATTACCGGCCAACTCTAAAGCAATGTTAATGAATAAAGAACTTTTATTTAATAGATTATTACCTAGACCAGCACATTGGTGCTATACATAGGTGTTATAAACTTTAAATAATTTAATGATTTTATAAATATATACGCAATTATTTTTTAAAGTACAGTGAGTATATGAAAGAAGTTCAGGCGGAGTTTTTCGTTAATTTTTACCTTAGTTGCTATTCGAAGTAAAGTTATAGAAGAAAGAATGTTTTGTGATCGACATGCAGGATTTGGAGCAGATGCGATCATTTAGTTTTTTCGGTTTGGGCTTACTGGCCAATATCCGAGTTGTGCCTAAATGAACGGTACTTTTATGGCAAACATTCTTAACTTAAACATTTTGACCAATAAGCAGGTTTAAGGGCCTTGGGAGACCAATGTGCGGAAGCTGCAGCGATGTCTGTGTATGTGTGTGTGTGTGCGCGCGCGTGTATCTCTGTCTGTGTACACTTTATAGTCCAGATGCCTTAACGCAGAAAACCCAAATGGGATGACACCGCAACAAAATAATATTGGTCTGCCAAAAACAGAGTGACGGAAGGGTTGCTGTACTCAGAATAGACGCGCTTTAAAAAGAACTTTAGATTCGTATTCTACGCATGACACAAAGCCGATTTGAGCAAACGCCATCTCCTTATTCCCCTACCCCCATGACCCCAGCATCAATTTTATGTGTTTCAAAAGTTTACGAATTTCGGCTTCAAAATTGGTATGAGAATGTTAAATGAGAGTAGGAACAACTTTCTATTAAGAAAACATCACTGAGAGGTTTCCTTTTAATCATTTACCTGAACAGTTTAAATGGGTAGTGAAAAACGGCTATTACCCAAAGTTGTATAGGATGTGAAAAATCGATTTTGGGATTTCAATAGATAAATATTGGTTCAAAAAAATCCGAAAATTTATAAAACATACAAATGTTTTTAAATTTAATAATAATCCGGTAGAAAATAATTTGAATTTTTTTCAAGAATTTTGTAATAAATAATAATAAAATTTTATTTTTATAATGGCAATAAATCAGAAAATATTTCTAAAATTATGTTACATGTTAAACACTTTGTTTAATGCTGTAGAAAAAAACAGAAAATTTACGAAAATCAGGGATTTATAAATTAAATTGCTCGCACTGTAATTCGGTTTATATAGGACAAACAATTAGAAATTTTGATATTAGGCACAAGGAACACGAACACAGTTATGAAGGTTTATTGTTCCTATTGCAACACCAACTGTTTATTATTAATCTTGCCTCTGAAAATGCATGTCAACATATCGAAATACGTATAAGGCTAAATTAAAAATTTTGTTGAAGTTAAGAATTGCTTTATTTACATTAAACTAAAATGAACTTCAACGAAGTCAAGCTCGAACTTATAAATACATTAGAAATCTTTAACTTAAGCTGGACGGCGAGCAGCAACAACAAAAACATCAATCACTGACCTCTATCAACTGTCATCCCATTATATTGTTACTTTGCCGGCATGACCCGTCATCTGCATTGATTTGTGAAAACTGACTTTTCACAAATCAATGCAAACGATGGCGTGACTTATGGCTGCGTTCAATGACGCTACCTGTACTACTGGTGCAGCTGATATTTCAAAAATCAGTAATTAACTTTACGATTACTAACATTATTTGGTCTTATGTTATTACTCGTTGTTTTTGGTATCGTTTAGAATTGTATTCAAGTTGTTGTTGCTGGATTAAAAAAGGAAATTCTTGTACCAGTTTATCGTGGCAGGTCTCACACAGCCAATTATCTGTTTCGACTGCCTGAGTCGCTACAACCTACTGGTCGACCTTCCCCGCAAGCGACTTGATGATAGATTCACGCTCAGCATTAAGTCAAGCCTGCTTACGATACTGTTTGTATGTTTGTACTCAGAGGCCACCTGAAGGTTTGATACCGGCATAGCCGGGTCCCGCGATTTTTGCTTGGATTGTAGCTTTGCTACTTCATCCCTCGCCGTACATATCTCTAGCAACATCTATCGCCGTTATTGTTATTGTTGGCACGCCTTAAGTGCTTTTGATGCTTGCGTTGACAAATAGAAACTGTACCTTACTGAGGAGACCTAATAAAGACGAAATGCGTTTTAGGTTGCTTGTATTTGTAAATGTGAGCATTTATTTGCTTATTATTTTGATTTATTAAAATACTTTTCGTATTTTTGTACTTAGAGGCGGCCGCCTGGCGGTTTGATACCGGCTCAGCCTGGTCCCGCCATTTTTGCGTGGATTGTAACTTTGCTACTTAACTCCACGCTGTACATTATATAGCTGTCTCTATGGACGAACAGAAGAAGAAGAGTGAAGACAAAGACCCCCAAGACCCGAGGTCGTATAGGCCAATATGCCTAATTAACACACTAGGAAAAACCTTAGAGAGACTCATGTGCAACAGGTTGCAAGAGCACAGATCATCAATAGGTATGCATCAGGCACAGTACGGCTACCGGAAAGGGAAATCTACGGAGGAGGTAATAAATAAAGCGCTGGAGGAGGTGGAGGCCGCAGACTCCAGATATGTTATAACGGTGTTCGTGGACATATCTGGAGTCTTCGACAACCTGTGGTGGCCAGCGCTTTTTAAAAGGTTGCGAGAAATAGACTATCCAAGAGACATCTACCAGATGATAAAAAGCTACTGCCAAGACGAGATGCTGAGTCCATCCGAGACCCTGACCAAGCGGATTTCGAAGGGGTGTCCGCAGGGCTCCATATGTGGTCCCATATTCTGGGACCTTATAATGGAGGACCTGCTTGGGACCCTAGAGAGAAACCAGGAGGTTAGGGCGACGGTGGCTTACACTGACGACCTGCTAATCGTGGTAGAAGGAAACAGCAGACAGGCTCTCCAAGAGAAAACAAATACAATCCTGGAAGAACTCAACAGATGGTGTCGAACAAACAAATTAACGATCTCTGACAAGAAGACCACCTATGCCTTGATGAAGGGGAATCTGCAAAGAGACCCCCTAATCAACATAGGTGGCAAAAAGTATAATAAGGAAACAGAACAACAGGTATTTCGGCATCAATATAGATGAAAAAAGAACATACATGAACCACATTGAAGAGGTCGGAAATAGAGGTAAAAACATTATGAACAAGCTGGCGCAAAATGAGTACAAGATCCCATTACACCTGGTTCAACTCTATTTCTCGACCATAATGGCATCAATAATGGCCTACGGTGCTAGCGTGTGGGCAGACAGACTACTGCTAATCAAACCTCGTCAGAAAATAAGAAGTGCCCAGAGGACGGTGCAGGTGCGACTCACTGGTGCCTTCAGCACAACCTCGCTGGAGGCCCTATGCGTCATAACCGGTATCTGTCCTCTGGACCTAACCACTAGACAACGAGCAGCTAACTATTGGTTGAAGAACGATAACCAAGAACGGAGAAGAAAACTCCTCAAAGGAGGAAATGCCACAACCAAGAGAGAAATCTCGAACTTGATCAAACAAGAATGGCAAGAAGTGTGGAATAATGAAGAAGTAGGAAGGAGGACCCACGAATTAATACCCAACATCGAACGCAGGAGAATGAATGAATATTTCAAGCCGGGCAGGGGACTTGTAAACTTTCTAAGTGGGCATGGGCCCTACCCGACTTACTTAAACAGATTCAACTTGAAAGACGATAACCACTGTCGATGCGGAGCAGTTGGAACACCTGAACACATGGTGTTCCACTGTCCAGAAACACAAGACGAACTAGAGGAAGAGAGAACCCGTTTACAAGGTTACGAAATAACCGAGATGCTGAACTCTCCCCAGTTGTTCATTGACCTGAACAACTTGGCGGAGAAGACATCTAAAATAGAACAAGGACGTTATAACCAATAAAGTCGGAAGAAGAGGAAGACGAGAATGTGGATGACGGATTACGAACGAGGATGAAGAGGAAGAAGTAGAAGCAAGAAGAGTGCCGGCTCCCTTCCGAGATACCAGCAAGCAAGTTTGCTGATGCCGGATGGGAGGTAACCGCAGCCAAGGAAAGAAGGAAGCAGAACGATCTAGGAAGGAAAACACCATAAGAGGAAAGGAACCCTAAAAGCCCTCACCTTGCTATTGGAAAATATAGTCAAGGAAGAGAGCTTAGAAACACAAGGATATGACAATAAAACCGGGACATGACGTAGAAAGTAAGTGTAGCATGTGTATGTAGATGTTTCAAACAGCATGTACAATAGTAGTAGTAGAGTAGATTTTTGTGCATGTTTAGTAGTAAAAGTAGATAGTTTTAGAAATTGCAACATTAGTTTGTAGTAGTATTAGTAGAATAGGTTTAGATTCGCATGTAGTAAATAACTAACCACTAAAAGTCTCAACCAACATCAATTGTAATACAAATCCACCCCGAGGTGCGCCGAACGTTCCCGTAGTAGGCAAAACCGAGGGGTGGAGGAATAACCAAATTACGTTGTATTTTATATACATAGGTAATACACCAGTCATTAGAAGTCCTGAAAAAAAAATAAAAAATTCCTGTCTCTAGGGACAGTCGAACGTAGGCAGAGTCACCCATGAATTCTTCCCCAGGGTGACCGACAGGTTACAGATGACGTGGATAGAGCCATCGTACTGGGTCACCCAACTCCTAACTGGACACGGGGACTTCAGGGCGAGGCTTCGGGCACTGAATCTGTCGGAGGCTAGCGTGTGTGAATGTGGGGAGGAAGACACGAGCGAGCATGTGTATGTGAGTTGTGAGAGAACAGAGAGAGAAAGGGGTGTGTTGGAGCGTGATCTGTTGCAATTAGGAATAGGATGGCCGCCGCAGCAGGAGCAACTGATGGAGGAAGACGCATTCCGAAGATTCAAGAGTTTTGCAGAGACCGCTCTGCAAGCTCGCGAACAGGAAAGAAAGGCAGCGAGAAGAAACCACAGCGACGCCGTGTAGGCGCTCTTTATTCGTTTCAGCTGTTTGTGTTTCCCCTAGGGGATATGTGTATGTATGTTTCAGGGCCAGGACCAGGAGAGACCCCACCAGAGGTCGCACCTGCATGTGCATCTGGTAGTGCACCTTCCGTGGTGCACGAAACGCGACACTCGTGCGTTCACAAATCGGGTACCTCGGGCTCGGGTACAAACTCCTCGCACGGCTTGCTGTGCGGGATCCGAGATTGAGGTAGGACTCGAGGGGGCAGTGGTTGACGACCCGTGGCCAACCGGGTTTGCCTAGACCACAACTAGGAAGTCAGACGCTAGACTGGCGTCCCGACCCCGGACGGAGAATGTCGATGCAACGGCCTATCCGAAAGGGTACGGCAGCCTCGTGCTGTCGGGCGATGCTGGGCGGTGAAACCTGGTGGAGTCCCAAAGGGCGGTGGCAACACCACCCGGAGGGGGGACGGATATGCTTCATTGCTGGGTGCTGTCCTAGTCTTTCAAATCAAATGATGTCTCTAGGGACATTTATTGCCGTTATGGTTGGCACACCTTCAGTGCTTTAGAAGATTGCGTTTATAGCACACTTATTTCAATTTTCAATTTATCAATTTATGAAAAACAAGCTAAAAAACACAAAAAATCATATAAATATTAGTATTTAATATACAAAACCGTATATCAAATTGAAAGAGAATTTGATTTTATTCTCTAATTTGATGGTGTTAAACAGTAATAGATGTTTCATATGAAAAACAAAAGTTTTTGAAATTTGAAGTAAGGTAATGTAACGTGATATTAATTTTATTAACATGCTATTTTTATACCACAGGTATATGATAGGGTATAGAAGATGGTATGCTGTTTCTTGGACCAAATTTCGTCAAGTTCGGCGCAAGTGTAAAAACTTGGTGAGAAATTGTTTTACTTCAGTATGCACGCGCAGTCTAATTCTATCAACTTCAAATGTCATGTGCGTGGATATAGAGGTTATATTCTTTTAATTTGTCAACAAATTAAAGTTTAAAATGAGTTTCTTTTACTTTATATAGTTTATTATGAACATGCGTGTGCAACTCCACAGACAAAATTTGAAAAATGTTTAGGTCGAACTCCATTTACCTTCACTTAACTATGGCGTTGCTTCGGTACCGATCGTAAATATTCGGAAAATTCGCGAACGCCCACTTTAAGAATATTTAAGTAAAATTTTAGTTTACTACATACACTACTGTCGCTAGTGTAAACATTTATTTTATCATTTCGTATAGCAGTTGCATTTCTATATAAGTATCTTTTATCTCTGATTATGAAGTACTATGTAAAGAATTGCTTTAAGTATAATAGTAAGACAAAAAGTAAGTACTGAATTACACATCCACCTAAATTAATTTTTTGTTCATTGGACATTATGTTAGTATGTGCATAGGTACACTCAATGTGAAATATTTTAGTTTTCCAGTGGAATTTTTTTTTAAGTTTTCATCACCGTAACTAAGTTATTATATATATGGTGTAAAAACGATTAAAATTTTGCACCGCTGCGCTGCAGACTTGCTGAGAATTAATTTTTAAATTTGACGTTGTTTTTACACAGGATGACGTCACATGGTGGCTCTTAAACTGCGTGCTGTTACAAATGGACATTAAATTATGAATGCCCTATGTAATAATTTGCCGTTTTTAACATACACCTGAATGCTTTATGATGTGATAATAGTTTATACATAATAGCTATGGATGAACGTCCACGATCTGTAATAATTATTTTGTAATACTAGTCAACAAAAAATGTCATTTTTTTTCTAAATTACAAAGTAATGTGCTGTACAGGCAGAACTAAACGTAAACACCCAATAAAATTGGTACATATTTAAGGTTATGCAGCAGGGAATTACCGCCGACTTTTATGAAGAACGTCTAAATGACTCACCCCGTGGCCCGTATAGAGGTTCTTACAGGTAACTTTAGATACGGTTAATTAAATTGATGCAGTGGTACTGTTATACGGAAGAAATGCAGCAAACACTGAAAATATCCGTCATCCTGTTGCTTGAAATGGATGCCGAGCTATAAGATAACAACTCAATTGTATTTGTGCAGCGACCACATGCATTGATACGCTCAGTGCGTAACAAAAGGAAAAGAATTGTCTAGTTAGATTTATAGTCACAAATCATTAAGTAGGTATATGATAACAACCTCTATTTACAGACATATACTTATGCCCAACATTCACTTAAGCGTAAACAATAATGAATAAGGAGTATAAATAAAATACTTTTTACTTCAACAATATTTATTTTAACCTTATACCTATTTCGACATGTTTACATCTTATTATCAGAAGTTATATTAAAAAGTAAACAGTTAGTTTATTTATCAATTCTAGCTTTACCTCGCTGAAGTTCATATTTATTGATTATGGGTATATAAAATACTTAATTACTTCAACAATATTTATTTATTTTAACCTTATTTTAACGGTGCAGTTTTTAAATGTTTGTGAATTTTAACAGCTTCTAGTATATCTAATTAGGTATAGCTAGAATTTATAAATAAAGTGATGTCATCTACGTTAGAAGAACAAGCTAAAATGTACAAGAAGATCATGGTCAAACATGGTGTAGCAACACAGAACGTTTGGTTTAATCAACAATGTCAGAAAAATAAGCTCATTCCAAACTACATTAATATCTCTACTAAAACCAAGAACAGCATAACAGAGAAGATAATCAGAAATGCTGAACAAAGATGGTTGAAAGAAGAATCAAAAAGATGGTTTAGAATTAGAGACAATTTGCACATTTATTTAAAGGTACTTAATGTTAGTTTATTTCAAAAACCTTTAGTATATCTAATTTACGTTTATCATCACAAAAGTGTAAACCTTTTCTACTGTTATTAGATGTCATTAAATGATTGTGTTCTTGTAAGTGTTTAGCGTAATTGGATTTATGTGGGTCTTTGTATTTGTACCGACGTACGTGTTCTTTATACCTAATATTTCTAATTGTCTGGCCTATATAAACCGAATTACAGTGCGAACAATTTAATTTGTAAATGCCTGATTTTATAAATCATCTGTTGTTAGTTTTGTATTAAACAATCATCATCATCATCATCATCATCTGACATGGAGCTGACTCGAGGGTCGATCCTGGATTACGCCAGACCCACCCCATGCCAGTAGGTAGGTAGGAATTTATGTGATAGGTGGGATCGGGTGGGGTGTTGAACTGCGTTAGCATGTCTGCAATGCATACCGCAAGACACCGCTGCTGCAACACCGGGTAGTTAGTAGGCTACGCATCAATGGGGTTTTTGAGTACGCAACCAAGACCGTTATGCGATTATGCATTTTTATGCAATTTCCTAATAACTAATAAACTACTTAATATTACGTATCGTCCGGGTGGTATTGCTACACTTTGTTCCTCTATTCTTTGATCTAGCATGATCATATTTAGCGTTCCATTCCTACTTTTCCTGAATTTCTTTTCTTCTTTGGTTGTGATGCTGTCGTAATGATTTCTGGAACCGTCTCCTGATGTCCTGTACGCTATTTTCATTGCCCTGGGTGGTTGA
Source organism: Ctenicera cuprea (assembly GCA_958336395.1). NCBI lineage: Eukaryota > Metazoa > Arthropoda > Insecta > Coleoptera > Elateridae > Ctenicera > Ctenicera cuprea. The sequence goes on from OY284490.1 coordinate 58,102,908, forward strand.
TTGTTGTCTACCAGAGTGTGTGTGTGTGTGTGTGTGTGTGAGTGTGTGTGTGTGTGAGTGGGTGTGTGTGTGTGTGTGTGTATGTGTGTGTGGAGGTTGGGCCTGCTTCGTAGTGTATTTCTATTGACGCCTTTAGTATTTCTGCTGCTGCTGCTATTGATTCGGCTCCTCCCCAAAATCCTTCTTTCCCTAGGTCTTCTAAGTAGGCTTCTGTTTGTAGTGCTGGGCCGTAGGTATGTGCTAGATGGTCGTAGCGCGGAGCCAAGTTTCTTACATTTTCCTCCAGTTGCAATTGGAAATTTTGTGGGTTTTCTCTGATGTATGACACGATTCTTTTCCTTAAGGTAAGAGCTTCTTTTTTGAGCTGTTCTCGCGTTGCCGTGACATTCGTGTTTTGGTCTGCTATTGAGATGAATAAACAATTTCCATATCCTGGGACGCACTGTCAATTTGTGTCTGTCCGTAAATACTGTTTCCTGTTCCATGGTAGGTACTGTGCTGCTTCTGATGATTTCCGTTTGTTTGCTGGTGTGTACACTTCCGTATATATTTACGCCCCTTCTAATACTACTAGTTCTGATTGACATCAAACGTTAATGTTAGATATCAGAACCAACCTAGATTGCGTTCCAAAACGTTTTTTATATTTACGTAAACCTAATCGTACACCTCTTATACTCTGCTCTTAAACTTAATGTATATAATTTCTAAATGTTAGGCATTTATAACTACGTTAGATTATATATGCATATAACATATATACATATACCTATATACATACATACATACACATTACACTATGCTAGTATCAATAATTAATTAACTCAATAATAAAATAAAAAGTTACATTGAAAAAACTACGTTAAATTGCCTGCTGCCGTTTAACAAAATATTTAATTTTTTTATTTAAAGTTGGAGAATTATTTTACTGTTTTTGTTCCTGTGTTAACCCTCAGTTTGAAATTCAATAGGTCCGGCTTATATAAAAGAATTTTAGTCTTTATTAAATTAGCTTGTTTAAATTGTAAGCGATCCTTTCTCCGGCTACATAAAAAGGGCCCTTTCTTAGAAGTATACTACCTGCTCCAGGACCCTTGCGGTTGGCAATGCTATTCCCGGAATTTGTTTGTGATCGCGGCTGCCGGGTTTAGACAAGAATCGGCCCTATTGCATACCAATGAAATAAGATAAAATAAAAGCTTCTACTTTTTACAATTATTTTTGTTGTTTAATATCTATGCACCCCTGATCAACCACTATCCTGGAGGACTATCTATATGTTTTCTACAAGGTATTTATTTTTACTTGCTTATTAAGTATGTACTTATCTTTGAGTGTGCTTGCTCGTTAACCAGTTTCCTTTCACCTGTTGTTAGATGAGCAGGTAATCCTATGTTCCGCTTCTCCTTTCCGGTAACTCTTGCCTCTTTGTTTGATTGTTTTTGAGAACTGGCGCACTAAACACTCAAATGCACCTGCTTTGCTCTGGCCAAACAAAGGACCTCCGTAACACCCTATGTTTTTACCTGTTTTACCTGTTACGTTGAGCCACAGGTATCAATTCACGAACCCTGCCTTTGATGTTCACTCTAGGATCGAAGTGCACCAAAAATTGCCGTATTAAACGGCGAAAAAGACCGTTTTTATTTTTAAAAGCTAGAGCTGCGTTGTTACACGTCTACTCTCGAACGCTGTTCAAACTGAACCCTGTTCGTTTTGTATTAAACAAAGTGTTTAAAATGGTTTAAATTGTTTAAAAACATTTTTTATAATTATTTGTCTTCTTTATAATTTTAGCAATTTTTTCTGATTTGTCGCCAAAATATGTGATCGAAACATATTTAATTGTATCGGATGAAGTTGAAGTATTCGGATAATTTTTTTTAATGGTTAATTTATAATCTTTCTCTTTAATAAAAATATCAATAAGTTTAATATTATAACTATTATCATATGTAATTTGTTTAATAAAAATTCTATTATAATTAAGTTCATCTAAAGGGACCGTTAAAACCCTACGTATCATGGATCCGTATGCTGCTAATTTATGTGTTTTATGATGACTAGAATCGTGTGGTATTGTAATGTCTATTTGTGTAGGTTTTCTATCAACGAAGTATGAAAGTTTATTAGTTAAATTATTTTTTTGTTTCAATCTAAAAAGTTAATGGGTTCTATGTTGTTCAGTTTCTATTGTAAATTTCATGCAGGCTGTTTGAAAATATTAAAAATTCATTATTTGATTCAAAATAACTATCACTGTTTCTATAGTTCGTTTGAGTTAATTAATGAATTTTTAATTTTTATTAGCAGCTTTCATCTAAACATAAAATTTACACTAGAAACCGAACAAAATAGGTGTATTAACTTTCAGATTTCAACATACAAACTAATTTATATAATAAACTTGAATACTTTGTTTGTACAAAACCAACACCAGAAGACATTACAACACCACACGACTCTTGTCTTCATAAAACACAAATTAGCATCATACAGGTTCATGATACATAGGGCTTTAACGGTCCCTTTAGATGAAATTAATTATAATAAAGAAATTTCACTTATTAAACAAATTGCATATAGTAATGGTTATAATACTAAACTTATTGATACATTAATTAAAGAAAAAGATTACAAATTAACCATTAAAAATTTATCCGAATACTCCAACTTCATCTGATACAATTAAGTATATGCATATTTTAATAACCAAAATTTTGAAAAAATAGCTAAAATTGTAAACAAGTAAAAAGTATACAGTGCATTTTTTATAAGTGTGGCCATAGGTGTTTACATGGTAAAAATTAAACCCCATGTTAACTTAGTATTTCCTGTAGGTTTCAAGATAATTTCTATTTTTACTAAAAAATTATTACACTGTACTGCAAATTAGCATGACTTTAATAAAAGAACATTACAATAAAACAACTTAATTTATACAAAAAATTGTTGTTTAAGAACCGGAAAAACACAAAGGAAAAAGTTGAAAACTAAAACAAAAATAGCATAGAAAACAAAAATTTGAAATTAATGGAAAGACACTAAAGAAAATGTTCAAAATGTTTTCCATTAGCTGCTGAACAATATCCTAGTCGATCATAAAAATGCATTCTGGTGTTTTGTAAATATCTTACGGTGATGGAGTTGCATGCTTCGGTTATTCTCGCTTTTAGCTCATCTATGGATTCAGTAAATTCAATAAATATGGACTTCCACGAAGTAAAGCTAGAACTTATAAATATAATAATGGATACTTTCTATTTAATTTAATTTAATTGTATTAATTGGTAAAAGTACGTGTAAATAAATGCATATAAACTTTTTTTTACTTTAACACGGCGAACTGTTTTAGTGAAAGAATACACCGTACTAAGGATTATTATTTATTACTAAAACTAAGCACAGCACTTTGCCTGAACTTGACTATACTTATAGACATATAAAGTTGTTATTTATTATATTTTTGGATAACCGTTTTAGATCCAATGTAACAGTAACTATTAAGAAGCGCCGGATATTGTAGGATTGCCAAACGTCCCAATTTGAGCGAGACAGTCTCGGTTTATAGTTTACTGTCCCGCGTCATGCGCCGTTAGTCGTAAATAAAATTTTATATTATTTTATAACTTCTAAAAAATTGAAATTAGTATTTTATTTTATTATAGGAATCATTTTTAGCGAGTCATGGACGGACTTTTTTTAGAAAGAAAATAATTTTGCTACAAAACAATTTTGCTCTTCAATAATTTATTCAGAAAATCCACGTTATCTGCTTCCAAAAACATCAAAATGTACAAGGTGTTTTATTTCAAACAAAAAATCTGGCAACATCTGCGGGGAAACTGGAGGTAAATAAAAATTATAATTTGTCAAATAACGGAATTTATATGTCTATTAAACACTGCAAATTTCACTGTTGATTTTTGAAAAACAACGAAAAAAGGTGGTGAGGTCTGTTTCTTTTACCCCTGGTATACGAATATAATGTTTTTCACAAGTAATATAACTAGTGATCCTGTTTTCTTATCAAAGAAAAAACGCGGTCACGTGTTGTATTTCTAATGACTATATCACGTACAATTAATTACGGCGTATTTTAAATTTACGGATAGTATCGTAAGTTAGATTTTTCGTATGTGTATATATGTACCCCTAATATATTATTACAAATTTTATCAAAAAGAAATGGGAAAAATTTTCACACTTTTCGGTATTTCAAATCCAACAACCTGTAGGATACAGGCATTGGCTTTATGAACTCCAGCTCAAGATACTCCAAGTATGGGGGTCCTACAAATTCTCAACTTCTTCAATTTTTTTAACAGTTCAGTTATCAGAATCCCACTGTGTAAAGAACGATGTATGCTTGTTTTAGCGCGGTTCTTTATTTCTCCTAAGCACTTTCTACAGCGTTACATTTTCTTGATCGTTTTTCTTCGAGTTGAGTTCAGGTGTGAAGCATCGACATAATTTTTTTGCGAATTTTTGCTTTTTCATTATTATACGATTACTATTTAAATGGATAAAATTATTTAGTACATTAATTGCAGTAATATTTTAGTTTAGTACTTAACAATCATCCATTTATATTTGGACCACTCAGAAAAAAACTATTTAAGTGGCTATGAGGAGAAAAAACAAAACAAATAAACACGTGGAAATAAATGTCTATTTCCAACAAAATACTAAAGAATCCATGCATGAAGTAGCTCAATCGACACGCCAAAACAACAATATTACCGATGACCAAGGTTTATTATAATAAACTAAATTTATTATAATAAACCGATGAGCCACAACAGAAAATATATAGAGCCATTTTAAGGAATTTTGAGCTACTGTGCTAATCATTAGTGTGCGTCCAGTCATTTTCCCAAGAATAAAAAAAAAGATTGTAGTAAACATCGCTTTCAAATGTAAAAATCGAATACTTATAATGTTAAAAAAAATATACGATTATTTTCATATTCGCACACCAGCTTAGCCGGTTCATCGCAGTTTTGCATGGGTTGCAGCGGACGTAGGAATGAGAGAGGTATAAACCAGTGGATTTCTGTGCTAAATGCAAATTAGTAATAACAAATACCCTGTTTCAACACCACACAAAAGGCGGTATAAATGGACAATGCTGGGGAATATAAGACGATACCAACTTGACTATACCTGGTAAAACATAGACTCAAAAATCAAGTGAAAGACTGCCGTACCTACTCTGCCTGGGGCAGATATAGACAGTGACCATAACTTAGTGACAATGAAGTGCAGACTGCAGTCAAAGAAAATGGTAGAAAGAAAGAAAACAAAGATGACACGATGCAAAACTAAACAAAATAGAAACCCAAGGGGACATACCACAAGAATGGAACCACATTAAAGGTAGTATCATTGCAGCAGCAGATGAAACGCTAAAACAAATAGAAACGAAAATAAGAAAAGCGTGGGTAACAATTGAAATAATACAATTGATAAAAAAAAGACGCAAACTAAAAAATACCAACAATAAAGAAGAACAGCAAAGATACAAGAGCTTGAGAAGCATAATTAACCAGAGAAATAAATGAAGAACAGCAAGGTTTCTGCTCAAACCGTTCAACGACTGACGCAATATTTATAATCCGTCAAGAAGTTGAAAAAGCGATTGAATTTAATTCGCCTGCATTCATGTGTTTCGTGGATTTAAAAAAGGCTTTCGATCGGGTAAAACTACAGGACGTTTTAATGATATTAACGTAGAAAGGCATACCATTCCACCTTATACGACTAATAGAAGATATGAATTCCAATACAAGGACTAAAGTAGAAGTAGGATTTCAGGTAACGGAAGAAATTAAATGCTTCACCGGAATTCGACAGGGAGACTCGTTAAGCCCATTTTTGTTTAACATGGTGATGGACAAAATAATAGACAATGTTAAAGTACTACCAGGATATAGAATGGGAAATAAAAGTATATGTATTGTCTGTTATGCAGATGATGCAATTCTCCTTGCAAAAACTGAAAACGACCTTCAGCGTCTTTTGCATAAATTTGTTACAACTTCAAAACAATATAACATGGCTGTTTCAATTGAAAAAACCAAATCAATGGTTATTTCCTAAGAGCCGATACGGTGTAAACTAGAAATAGAAGGAAACATGACAGAGCAGATAATAAATTTAAGTACCTGGGAATAGATGTATCAAGCGATCGCAATCTTTATAAAGAAGTTCGACATCAGGCAGGAAAGGGAGCAAGAATTTCAAGATATCTTCGCGATGTAACTTGGAAAAATAGATACCTCAACATAGAGACCAAAGTTAGGATTTATAAGTCTATGGTGAGACCCGTACTGACATACGGAGCAGAAACCCGTGCTGACACAAGTAAAACAAAACAATTAATGCGTACCACAGAGATGAATACACTTAGGACAATTGCTGGAAAAACGAGAAGACCGAGTTCGCAATCATGATATAAGAGACCAATGTAACGTAATGGACGTCATAAAATTTGTGAAAAGAAGAAGGAAAGAGGGGGATAATCACGTCAGCAGAGCACATAACGATAGATTAATAAAAATAGCCAGGGATTTAAAGCCCACAGGGAAAAGAGATCCGGGTAGACCGAAGAAGAGGTGGGCAGAAAGTTGGTTGTCGTCATCGATAGACACACCATAGTGTAATCAAGTATTACAAAAAAAAGCGTGAAGAAAAACAGGTGTAATATCTACTATAAAAGAAGAAGACGAAGAAGAATATATATGATGAAGTAGAAGAAGAGATAAAAGCTGGAAAATTAGAGTCTGTATATAACACTATAAATACCTTTTTCAAAGAAAGAATTAAAACAACGCCATATATGATGAAAATAGAAAACTATTACTAAATTTAAGAAACTTGCAAAAAGTTGGAAAAGAATATAGAAAATTATTTAGACGTAAATAATAATGAAGATACAACCATCGTGCCAAATTCGTTAGATGAAGAATATGCAGGAGAGCCTATCGTGAGATCAAAGTTTGACGATGCGCTACATAGATTGAGAAACGGTAAAGCTCCTGGCATCGACAGTATTCGTGCAGAAACAATTAAGAAATTAGGAGAACATGCACTACGAAGATTATTCTACATTATAAATAGAATATACAAAACAAGAGAAGCTCTTGGAGACTACAAGGAAAACTTGATTGTACAAATCTCTAAAAAAGAAAAACCCCACCATCGCACGATAAGCCTAATTTCACAAGACTCGAAAACTCTAATTAAAATAATATACAAAATATAAAATACAATTAAAAGCCAGCTTACAGAAGATCAGTTCGGGTTTAGAAAGAAAAGTGTAAGAAGAGAAGCAATACTGGCATTGAGACTAATAATACAAAAATATTTTAAGAAAAATAAAAAATTATATATGTATAACGTATACAAACATAAAGAAACGCGTTTGGCATTTTAGATGAAAAAGAATTTTTGAAATTATGGAAAATATAAGTTTAACCCACAAAGATCGAAAAATAATATATAACGTATACAAGATGCAAAAAGCTATGATAACAATAGAAGATGTACAACAAGAAGCCAAAATAAAGAAGAAAATAAGACAACAATGCACACTGTCGCCACTACTGTTCAACGTTTACATACAAAAGACCTTAGAAGAAGTGAAAGAAGTACAAACACGAGCAACTATACAAAGGATCAAAGTAGATATGTTTAAATAAACAGATGGCATACCACTAATAAGTGACAGCAAAGAGAAGTCACAAATAGTAGTAAGTGATTTAGATGATATACTAAGCAACAACTACGGTATGAAAGTTAATAACAACCCAACGAAAGTTATGGTATCCGGAAAAGCTAATAATGAGAATATAAGAATACAATTAGATACACAAGATCTACAACAGATGAAACATATTTGCTATCTGGGTAGCAAAATTACTGAAGATGGCCGATACAAAAAAGAAGGATCAAGCCGAGTCCTGCAGACCAAGTGGGCTTTCTATAGGAAGAAAAATTTATTAACCTCTACAAGTGTTTCATTGGCAGTATGAAAGAGATTCCTGGAAACCTACATCTGGAGCATTGTATTATAAGAAAGTGAAACCTGGACTATAAGTAAACAAGAAAAAAAATACTGAAAGCTTTTGAAATCTTGTGTCTTAGAAGAATTCTAAAAGTGGCATGGGCAAACTATGTCATTAATGAAAAAAATTTAAATAAAGCTAAAGAAACCCCTACAATCTGGAAATCTATAACACAGAAAAGGGATTAACTTGTAGGGCACATTCTAAAGCACGAAGCCCTTTTGCTCACAATTATGCCAGAGGAAGACCTAGATTACGCTATGTAAAGCAAATAATGGAAGACGTCGGATGTAGATGTTACACGGAAATGAAGAGGTAAGCCTAAGATAGAAAAGCATGGAACGTTGCATCAAACCAATCGATTGATTGAATACCTAGAGAGAGAGAATGTGTAAAAGTGCATTAAGTGCTAGAGGCTTATCGGTCAGATTAGTAACCAAAGTGTTGCTAGCCTCTTCCAGCCTCACTTTTCCGGGAGCTTCTCACGTTTATACCACCATTAAATTTGGTGATACACACGATACGAGTGCTGCGGTTTACTTTATTTCTGGTCACAGATGTCGTAAAGCATTTGCATCTGTACTTATTAAGATACGTTTCTTCGACCGAGGCCCCATACAGAGCCAATATCTACTCGCTAAGTCAACTGTTTAATATAATAAAATTTTATGAAAATAGCGTGTTGAAGAATACAATTATGCATCTTACCTGGAAAACTGTACTCAAACAACTTTTTCTTGTGGGAAATTTGTTACTGAAAATTTTTTTCTAGAAACCGTTTCGAAGATACATGCTAATATATAATTTTCTATTATAGTGGTTGAAGCTTCACTGGGATCAGTCAGGACTTTTAGTATGGTCATTAGGTAGGCCTAATGAGCATCTATACCAAAATCCAACTTATCCCTAATCTTTGTCAAAAAATTCTAAGTTGACTGGATTACTTTAGTTTCCTTATCAATCGCTTTTAGTTGTTAGGCAATCTTCATTTTTTTGTTTAAATAGTTATTTATTTTTTTATAGTTGTCATACTGATCTAAATCTAGTTGTTCGATTAATGCAATCTTTAGGTTCATACTCATACTACAACCGCTCTTCAACTTCCGTTCCAGTATTTAATTCTCTAATTTTTGTATAAATATTTGATTTGACACCTGAAACAATAGCTGCCAAAGCTGGTTTATTCATGTGATTGTCATTGACATTCCAATTTTTTAAATGATAAAGGAACTGCCGTATTAATGTTTGATTGCATGACTATCTGATGATGATCTATCTCAGTCACACTTTCTTAGTCTTCTTGACCTTTTTAAGCATTCAGCTATTACACAGTAAACTTTTAACAGTAACCAAGTGAAAAATTTAAATACCTGTCCCCATAACCTGTTAAGATAGTCTAAATAAACACAACTTTCTTGAATACTTTTTATACAAATTTATTGGGTTTACATATTACTAACATCAAGTCAGTCTCACTGCTAAAGTTCAGCTGTTGACGGGCGCAGCTGTTAGTTTTCGGGATCTGAAAATTTCACCCCAAAGTATTGTAATCTTTTGACCCCTAGAGCAAGGCATTCGCAGAGTATGTGTTGAGATGTTTTGTCTTCCGCTCCACATAGTCTGCAAGTTGGATCCTCTTCCACCGCAAGTGAAAAAGTATTTTCTTAGACGACAGTGTCCTGTTAGAAGTTTCGTTATTTGTATTTCTTCCGCTGTTCTTTTAGATGAGTTTCTAATGAACATCCGTGATTGCGATCCAGTGTAAGCGATGACGTAGCAGGTCTCTCACATTTCTCACAACCCCTTTCGCTACCAATACGCAATACCACAGGTCTGTGCAGGACCCATATGAGTCTCTTCCGCCCTCCTTTTGGCTAATTGATCAACCTCTTTGCTTTCCTTTACGAGTTATGCCTTATAACCTGGCACCCACTCCAGCGTTGCCCTGTTGTGTTCTGTCTGACAATGCTACCACAACTTTGAGCCATTTTTTTACTACGTTGAAATGTATTTTTACGCCTTCCAGAGTTTTTAAAGCCACTTGGCTATCCTTGAGGATCAATATTCGTCTATAAAATATGCCCTCTTTACCATAACCTGCGCGCATGTTATAATTGCTATATAGTCTTCCTGGAAAACGGTCGTGAGTTTGCTGAAGTTTATTCTTAAAAGGCTTCCTAAAATCGAAGACGGTGCTAATTTTGTTTGATTGCATAGTTTTGGTCTATTTTATGAAAGATCTCAGTAGGGTCTCCCTGCTTGCAATTTTACAACTAAATGTAGTAGAGGCAATTCCAATAGCGGCTCTATGGATAGAGACCGAATCCCAGACAAGCAAACCGTTATAGCTGGCCGAGCTTAATTTTCGCAACTGTTTTATGGCCGTATACCACCAAATTAGAGAAAGATACATAATCGTAGGTACTACCATTTTAATAAACAACCAGTGCATCATCCTTGGCTTTAGACCCCACGGTCTTCCGATTAATATTCTACAGGCCCATAGAGCCCGTGTCGCTTTGTTTGTAATATTTTCCAAGTGGGAATTAAAGATCAACTTGGTGTTTAAATACACATCCAAGTATTTGACCTCCATCCCTCTTTGCAAGTCCTGTCCATACATCTTTAGTGTTTTCAAATCCTGAAAGTTTCTCTTTCGTGTGAACGCTATGACTGAGCTTTCTACCGGATTTACCGGTAAGCTCTCTCTTGTATACCAATCATCTATGGTCTAGAAAGCTTGTTGCATCACATTTCATACAACTACCCCGAATTTCTCACAAACTAGAATGGTGAGTTCGTCCGCGTATCCTTGCGCGTATATTTCTTTTTCCTCGAAGTTCCATAGAAGCCTCTCAACCACCAGGCACCGCAGTACAAGAGATAGAACTTACCCCTGCGGGCAGCCCTTAGTTACATTTACCCTTCTAGTTGCCGTCCCCAAAAAGGAACTTATTACTCTATTGCTTAACGCGGAATCAAACCATCTTATAACGAACCAACCGACTCCACGCCTTACTAGAGCTTGTTTGATCGCTAAGACGATTTCTTGGCCATTAATGGCTCTTTCTGCTCTGTGTGTCAGCTCATGAATAGCTAGCTCAAAGGATTTTCCTGCTCGATAGGCAAACTGGTTTCGATGTAAAGAACTAATTTTTAATATATCGTTCCTGATATACCTGTCTACCAATTTATGCAGTGTCTGTAAGAGAAATGAAGTAAGGGTTAGGCCGATATGAATTCCTCTGGTGGTGAGTTTCACAACCAAGCTACCATTAAAAATATCAAAATTATATTTAGAGGGCTCCGAATTATCAAACCGTCTTGATTCTCCAACAAGTTTGGTGTTTGGTTTAGTAGTTTTTGCGATTGGTTCAAGACGAAATTTTATTGGACAGTAAAATGTATTTAAATTTATTTCTTAAAATCTAAAAATCTGTTGAAAAAACCTTCTAAATAACAATATAAAAATGCACGTTTAAAACTGTTTATTTTTTGTGATCAAATACATTTGAAAATTTCGTTACAAGAAGTGCTTAAAATGCTTCTTACTAAGTTACCCAACTTTTTCTAAAAAAAAATTTTAACGTATCGCGCTTCGGGCTTTACGATACGGAACCGGTTGTGGACGCAATCTACCTAGTCAAATAAAATCATCTTCCGCCGCCTCTGCACCCAAGTTAGTTTATTTACACTTTAAAACAATCGCACTAAATACTATCTACTAATTAAAAGGCCCAGAATCAACATATCTTAATATTAAATATAATACTTTATTTCACTTCAACAATTATTGTTGAAGTACAATAAAACGTTTTATTTAATATCAATATGAACTTCAACGAAGTAAAGCTGGAACTTATTAGTAAAATATCTTAAAACTATTTAATACTTACATTCTAAAACAACCAACGTGTGGGTGAATGACCCTATCGTGTGCACTAACAAGCCGTATTCAATGCTTCCCCAATAGTTTCTGTGTAACACGTAAAAAAGTTCGACGACTTCTATGAATACTTTAAAGGCCTGGGCGACGACGCGGCGGCAGCGTGCGATTAAAAAATACTATATAGTTATTAAAATTATGTACCCAGAATCAGACTATGTATTTAAAGCAATAATAATAATATTAAATAAAGCAATAATAACGTTTTATAATTTTTAAGTCGGTGCCAAGTAAAACATAAAAATTCGAATCTAATTTGTTATTGCAGCAAGGTATATAATTTTTATGTTTTACTTGGCGCCGACTTAAAAATTATAAAACAATTAATAATTATATAATAAACAACAATTTCTTAATTACATTAAACGGAATAACAAATAAGTATTAAACTGTTGTATAAAAAACATTTATTTTTTGCTTTTCAGTTAACTTATGTCACTTTTGTGTTTTAATTTGAAGTCGGTTTTCTTTTTTTTTTAAAGTTAATTATTAACGTTATATTCGAGACAAAATTCTAACTTTTAGTATCTACATGGAAGTATTGTTTTTATGAAAATTTTTTGCTCAAGTAGAAATCCAATGAAATTAGTTAATTTGAGGTCATCTGATTGAACACAACCAATCAGAACAACATTGTACTGAAAACAGATTCCATGGGCTGTTTTCACTCTATTACGTTGCTATGGATACATTTTGATTTATTTCGATTTTGACGTTTCAAATGTTAATTAATTTAAAAATGTCACGATTTGGTTGTAATACCAACGACAAGATTGATGAAATTATCGAATCAAATATACCAAAAAATACTGTTTACAGTAAAAAATTTGTATAATTAGCAAACAATTTTTTATCCGAATAACCCTCGAACATTGGTAAATGCTCAAAAATTTTATAACAACTTTCTCAAGCTTGTTGCTTATAGGCAACAGACCTCCGCCTACGGCGTCGGTCTGTTTCCAAGCAACATGCTTTCGAAATCTGTTATAAAATTTTTTCGAACAATTATCAATATCCTTGGGTTATTACTACTGAAAATTTTCTACTTAGGTTTTTAACAAAAAAATGTGTATTTTGGGGCTCAAGAAAACTATAAAAAAAAAGCTAATGGGCAACCGCCCATTTTGAATTTTTACGTAATGAGAGTGCACACTTGAGGGTGGTTTAGAAACCTTGTTTTTAATAAAGGAGATGTTTTCCCTTATTAAACAAATTTTTTTATACAGGGTTTAAAAATAAACTTGGCCATGAATTCGATAATTTGCTCTAATAAAAAGGTAGACTTTTGTCTTTTTTAAAAATGTTCAATTGCTAAAGGTTGGGTGCACTTCGGAGTGGTTTGGGAATGTTGATTTAGTAATATAACAAGTACAATAAGCGTATCATTATAACAAAATACGTCATTTTTATAAATCATTTTTTTTAGGGGTTAGCGCTGCACTTAAGAGGGGTTTGGAGTTGTTACTTTAATAAAGACGATTAATCTCGTCATTTTTATAAACTTTAACATCCATATACGGGAGTTGATAAACACGAAAGAGTAAAGGCTGGAGTACCTATATTAATACATAAAAAAACTGGAAAAATATATTTAGTCTTGAGAACCAACAAATGAACGCATATTAAAAATTTATTTTTTTTTATTAACATTGTTGATTTACGAGGTCGTTCTCATGTCCCACAAGAAAGAAGTGATAAGCAGTTGCTAATCTTCTGATTTCGCTGGATTGGGGTTTCACGAAACTCTCGAGTTTCAAGATTAGTTGTCTTGATCTTGTCTCGAATCAAGACAAAATCGAGACAAGGCTGCTTTATTAAAATCAAGACAAGATCAAGACTTACTTGGTCGAGAATTTTCAAGATCAAGAAATATTATCGATAATTTCTTGATCTTGAAAAGATAGGGTATAATCATGAAAAACCGCAAATGATACAAAGGAGGTTCTTTATTACTATATACTACATTACTAGCAAACTGATATGGATGCAGTAAATCATTAAAAACACATTATATTTTTTTCTATAAAACCGCAGCATTAATAATAATGAAAAATAAATTTATTTAGGAAACTATTAAATACAAAAGCGAAAATTAGTTCTTTTTTCTTATAGTAAGAGTTGCCAACCCCAAAGTTGAATACCGAACATCCAATTTGGCTTCAAAATGGCTTTATACAGGAAAATTTTATTTTCTAAGGATAACTGGGATCGTCTTCCAGTTAGCCAGCTCATTTCTCTAACTTCGAGATTAAGATGTTTTCTTTTGGCATTTATGTGTGACTTCCAGGTGAGTCTCCGGTCAAGGTGCATCCCTAGATATTTAACTTCTGACTTTACTGCGTTATTAATTGTAACTTGTGGACATATATTTTGCTTGTTAGTAAAGGTGATTTGGATGGATTTGTCGTTGTTGACTGTAATTCTCCATTTGTCGTACCAGTTCTGGAGGAGATCAAGGTGATTCTGAAGGTTTTCAGATGCCTCAAATGGCACATCGCTGATAGATAGCACTGCTGTATCGTCAGCAAAGGTAGCCACCTCGGTGTTGGCTGTAGTTGGAACGTATTAAAAATGACGATCCAAATGAGGGGAAGAATTATAACAATACTCAGTATATATGCACCAAATGATGACGCTGCAGTTCAGTTTAAAAAGGACTTTGAAGATAACCTAAGAAATTGTATAGACTAAATTCCACACGTCCATAAAATCATAATAGGAGTTGACTTGAATGGCCGCGTAGGAAAACAAAGAAATAATAAAGTAGTAGGAATGCACAGAGAAGAAACCGTAAATGACAACGGCGACAGATGATAAATCTTTGTGACCAGTATGACTTAGAAATAACTAACACGTTTTATCACACAAAGACATTCATAAGTACACATGGTACCAGCACACAAGAGAACTGAAGTTGATTATCGACTATCTTATTGTTCGACAACAATCCGTAATCAAAGTACAAAACGTGAGAGTAAACAGGGGGAAGAATGTGGATTTTACTAAGCGATGACTTAGTAGAATCGAAAGTTCATATTTCTTTTGTCGCAGATCAATTAGCAACCAACACCAAGAGTTTAAATGAGAACAAAATTAATGTCATAAAATATAATTTGGAAAGTCTGGAGCACGAAAGTACTAGATATTTATTCCGTAGAAGACTAAAACGAAAATTAGTTGAAGCTGAACGAACTATAGAGAAAAAAAAGTGTTACAGACGAAAAATAAACCTGATTGGTGGGACGAGGAAATATAACAACAAATTAAAGAAAAACAAATTGTATTTAAAACTACTACAGACGAACGATGCTGCAATAAGATGAGAGTACAGAAGGACAAACACAAAAGTCAAAAATGAAGTCGTTAAGAAAAAGAATCAATCTTGGGGAAAAAAGTATGAATACATAAAACAGCAAATAAGGGGAAACGAAAGTTCATAAGCTTTAAAGACCATAAAATCGGTAAAAACATCTAAAAAGCAAGGACCTAACATCAGAAACATAACAAATGAAGGTTGGGTAAAACATTTTAAACACCTCTCGAAAGAGAAACGATTTTAATTCTTGCAGGAACCACACCAGATAAAAAACTTAACTCGTATAGATCTCGAAACAAATTAAGTCCAGCAAACATTAAGGGACACAAAACTCAGAAAGTCTCCTGGACCTGGGTAAATATACCCAGAATTCATAAAATGCGGACTTATAAAGATGGTAACGGCTTTATATGAAAGATGCGTAAATGGTAAGAGAACACTAATTGAGGACTTCATAGATATCAGCCATTCATAAAAATTGTTTGAAAGATGATGCCAATAATTATCGTGGCATAGCCTTCATACCAACAATAGGAAGGGTATGCTCTCGAGTACCTAGAAACCTAATAGAAGAAGACATTGAAGGAAAACAATTAAAGGAACAAGCAGATCCACGAGGGGTAACCTTTTTACTCTGAGAATAGCACGAGAAAAGCAGACCCAACGAAATACAGATGCACTTAAATGTGTTCGTGAGCCTTATCCGCCACGACCCTCAGCACCCCTGCTCAAGTTAACAACAGTTCAACGAGAACAAGCTACCAGCCTTGACATCAGGCTGCGAGCCATAAGTCCTCACTAGTAGAGGGAGATTACCTAAATCTCTACTAATTCTGCAGATCAGTGGCCGAGCTGAAAACGCAGCTCACCCGTCGAACGCACGAAGACGACGCTAGCCTGTATAGGCTTACCACGAGTTCTATGCCGTACCAAGACGGGAGCTGCTATTCCCCCACAGGCTCGGACTTGGTCCCCATGGTACCAGTCAAAGTCACTGGTCATATTTATAGGGACCACTTTGCTTCCTGTCCCTCATAATTTTTTTGGTAAACATTTTATGTGTCGGTCTCTTTCTAGAAAAATCGAGAAATTTAAAACACAATATTTTTGCGTTTGTTAGTGTTTTAGTGACCGAGTGCTAGATCATTATATAAAATGTCTTTGAAATCATAATAACAAGCAATTTTTTAGTATGAGAAAGTCTAGCAAAGTGCTTTTTAGCACGTTTTCTACTAAGTCTCACCAAAACCAAGAATACATTTTTATTGACATCATTCACATTCGCCAAAAAGTTGGTGTAAAATTTCAGTG
Organism: Ctenicera cuprea; assembly: GCA_958336395.1. NCBI lineage: Eukaryota > Metazoa > Arthropoda > Insecta > Coleoptera > Elateridae > Ctenicera > Ctenicera cuprea. The sequence goes on from OY284490.1 coordinate 58,119,550, forward strand.
CGACATTATTATCTTGTGGAATTGAGAATTATATTTGGGCCATGTTGATAAATGATAACATTTTTTTCTTGAGATTATTACGACGTAGACACCGCAAGAGAACCTCTTTTTATTTGTATCACTTACTATCTTATCTGCCTTTGAAATTTTCTTATTGCTAATTAGTGTTATTACTTTATTAGTTATTAAATAGGAAGTTCAACTTTTATTTTATAAAATAATGCTGATACCTCGACTTTTTTATGTGGATATTTTTGTTTATTATGCTGCTGGTCATATGTATGTTTTGTTTACAGACAATCGTATTTAAGAAATAATGAGAAGTACAAGCTTTTTTTTAAGTTTCTTTTATTTAGGAGTTCGATATGAATTATATAATGTAAGCAACAACAATTTTGTTGTTGCAGTAGCAACTATCTGATTATTTACATTATATTGTTGAAGGTAAAAATCATCAAAAAGTTACATATTATATACTACTTTATATTTAGATTTAGAGTTACATTTTAATTTATGGACTTTCTCAATATTTTTCTTTTGAGCATCAGGCATAACTGATAAGAATAACAAACCATTACCTACCCCATCTGTTTATACAAACTTGTTTTATAAAAATCATAAAAACAGAGACTTATCAATAGCTTTATTAAATTATCAATGTATTTGTGTTTACATTGAAGTGCGCAATTTAAAAAAATTTAAAAGCAAGATATTTGGTAACACCAGAATATTAATAAAACTGAACTAAGAGTAGTGGTTTATCCTCATATAATTCTTTAATTAGATAATATTATTATTCCTTAATTAGAATTTGATAACAAAAACATTACGTTGCAAATTGAAAAAAATAATATAAACAGATAATATCGTATCCCTATAAGTAATATAATTTACGCAATAGATACATATTTTCTGAAAAACCTATAAATGAAACAATTTACTTAGGAATTTTTGTTTGTAATTTTAGAATTACAGGGTGTAAATATGATACACCCAACTGAAATCTAAAACTGAAAAATTCTTGGTTATTTTCATGGTTTGTTAAAAGCAGAACTAAATTTAATAATCAGTTCTTTTTTTCTATATAATATGATCCAACTTAATTATCAATTCTTATCTCTTTTAATTAATTGTTTATTATACTGCCTTCATTTAATAACAACAAAGTTATTTTATCTTGTTTAAAATAGTAATCCTATCGCAAGGCTTTGACAATTTAGTACATCGCATCACCAAAATAAAAAGAAATAATAAAATTTGTGTCAATGACCTGATTACTTCGCAATTCATGTTTTATTTAGTCATAATCATTGAGGCAGTAACCCTTATTTTACAATCAGTATAATGGTTCAATGAAATGTCACATTGTCTGTGTGACACTGAATTTGATTAAATTTGTACAAACAATAATGTATCGCTTGCAGTAATATGAAGCTTCACTGCTTATGAACAGAATAGCTTTTATACCAGAAAAATATGCGCAAAACCTATATTCGAGTTTTACATATCTACATTTTTAAATTTTGAAAACAGCAGCTGAAAGTACTAAAAATATATTGATGAAACATGCAACTTCTTGGCAATTTCATCATATACGTGCGTGCGGGGGAAATCAAGTGCCAAAACATATGATGTAGCTGCAATGCTATGTCTTAGAAGTTAATGTGCAATCTCAAAACAAAAAATCGTTATGCCCCAAATTTTAGCTATAATTTTCGATATAGATTTTGCGGGAAGAAAATGCGTATAAAGAGCCAATAATGTTGATCATTATAGGCATTGTCTTGCTAAAGAAAAAAAAATGAATAATTTACTTAAAACCTGCGTTTACACATAAAACTTCTTTCACTGTAATATAATTTATATACGCCAGACAATTCGAAATTTTAATATTACATACAAAGAACACATATGTTGTTACAAATACACTCCCATACCTAGATCCAATGACGCTAAACTTTACCGTTATTAGAAGTTTTGGAATAAAACATCAAGTCACCTGTAGATATAGATAATCAAGATCAACGTATTAAGTTCTGTTGTTCTTATAGCAACACTAACTGTTTATTTTTAATCTTACCTTTGATCAAGTAAACATGTTGTAATACGTATAAGGTTAAAATACATATCTGTGGAAAAGAATAAATATTATTTTATTTACATCTTATTTTTATACGCAATTTTTTTCAAAATATTTTTAGAAATGTTGCTTGTGCGTATTGTATTGAGAATATTTTTTTAAGTACAAAATTAACGCGACACAACTTTTCGTAATTTTTAGATCGGCTATTTTTCAATTCATTCGTGATAAAATTTTGTACGTCAAAAATATCCGAATTAAACTTTTTCTGTTGGCTGCTAAAACGGTATATGCGACATAGTGATTGGTCGATATATTTCGAGAGGAATAATCAAAATTAAAAAACTAGTTGCTTAATGACCTTCTTCGCATTCGCTTCGAATCTTTTCATTTAATTGTTTTCCTTGTGCCTAATATCCATACCCCATTTCTTTATATTTCTTTTTTTTGTCGTTGGTTTCATTATTTTTCTATTTTGAAGTTAGAGCGGATATTCATTAGTCCACAAGTACCAAGAACAATGTCCTAGTTATGTCTCAAATGGTCTATTTAACTGTTTACAGTTTATAACGATTAGCGTTTGCGTTTTTAAATAAAAATCAATTTTAAATTTTTCCCAAATTCCTGAAAGGCCTCAAAGTAAAATTTGGGAGATTAGTAAAAAATTTAATTTGTATCTCAGCAAGTTTAAAAAAAATTGGTGTTAGCAGTTTTTGAGGAATATTTTTTTGAAAATATCCAAAATTTTCGACTGTACAGTGTTTTGTTGCATTAACAGTTGAGGGGTCGAATCCCAGTTGGAGTCAATTTCTTTTTTATTTTATATACTGCTTTTTTTTAAACAATGTTGTCGATCTTTACTGTTTACGCGAAGTTATGGTTAAAAGCAGTTATATTTTTAAAGAAAAAATACGAAAACAAAGTTGCATTCAGTCACTGATAAATTACTCTTAATTTGCGCCTGCGTGAAGCCTGCAAAATGGTCAGGCCGCGGCCGTAGACGCTTGTGTAAATACTTCCACATACCAAATTTGATAAAAGTCGGTCAAGGGGTTCCGGAGATGTCCATACATCGAAGTGTCACCCACGCACAAACAGACAGACATTTTTTTAAATCACCTTTTTGGGTTTCTTGTACCCCAAAACGTGTATTTCCTTAAAATCTAAAATTTGAAACCTTGCATGAAATCACAACATTCTTCATATCAGTAGAAGTATGAGAAAGTCAAAATAAAAACACTTAAAATCCAGCCAATTAACGACCATTCCTTTCCACTATAGATAAAATAGTTACTAGTATCTTCTTCTTGTAGACCTTATCCGTTTTCAGAGGTTGGTTATCACTTGGTTAAGTAGATCGAGATCTTCAGCTACTCGAAACTGCCAATTTTGTATATTGCAGAGCTAAGATAGTCTTTATCTTCCCACACTTATCTTCCCATGTATTCTCCCTTTAATTATCGTTTGTAGTAATTTGTATTTTTCGTTTCTTAGAATATGTCCGAAGTAGGCGGTTTTTCTTCTTTTAATTGTATTTTTCTATTTCGGCTTTTTAAGGTTATTCTTAAAGCACTGTTTTAGCTAAAAAACAGTGTTTTAAGAGTCTTTTAAAGCATTGTTTTTAGTAATATTTCACCAACAACGATTGGTATTTATGATATATTCATGAACAAATTTGGTAAATTTAGTATGTATGCCAACATATACATACTAAATTTACCAAATTTGATGGCAGCAATTTGAAACTTGCTGCCAACATATATACATACTAAATTTACCAAATATGATCGCAGCGATTTTTTATAACGTTTTTTCATTAATTCTCCTCAATAGAAAAAATAGTATAAAAAACTCGTTTCATAAGGCGTCTTGACGCACTCGTCCATTGAAAAACTCGGTCGCTACGCTCCCTCGTTTTTCAATCTTGGACTCGTACGTTAAGACAATGCCTTATGCAGCTTGTATTTTAATATACTATTATTGCACTAGTTTTTTAATTTTTCTTTTAATATGCATTTTCTTTGGTATAAAGCTACTATTTCATCTTTATGCTAAAACGATAGATTTTGATTATTTCACCACAACAATTTATGAAAATAACTAACTAAAGAGTACCACGACCAGGGCGGTTTTCCGACTACTCGTCATAGGCCCGTGCCTAGGGGTGCTGGCTGTAGGGGGGGGGGGCGAGGTTCAGCAAAAAAAATTTTTCTATATATATTAAAGAATATTTTTTGGTAAACTAAACTTTTCGTTTTAATATAAAACCTGGATACGTTGTGTATCACAATAATAGCCAAATTTATGGGTAAAACTGTGTATTTTGCTAAATCAAATTAAAATTTTCTGGAGGAGAACCCCCGGACGCCCCAGTCGGGCCCCAAACCTTAGTTGCAAGAGCGCAAAAGGTGGCTGTGCCTAGGGACGAATTACACCTAAAACCGGCACTGACCACAACCGAAAAAACACGTATCAAGTAACTTCTTCCAATATTCTGTTTAAGTCTATTCTGTTAAATACAATTTCTGTTAAATGCTGCGTCCGCATGTCATTGGCTTCGGCTTCGGGTATTCTGTTCGTTGGTGGTTCTGTTCTTTGAAAATTCTCTTCTTTGCATGGCCGTCATTCCGTGAAACGCATAGCTATACCGAAGACGAACCAAGCCGAAGCGATGCAAACATGTGCAAGTCTAACTGCAGACTACACCCACTTCCGATTGTGGCTTACGACCAGTGGCGGAACAAAAACCGTTAGGACTCCAGGCCCAAAATATGAACATAAAAAAGTATCATAAGAAGCGGCGTGTTCGTCGAGAAGTTTTTTTCGCAAAGTTATTAATAATAGTGTCTATATCTAAGTTTCTTATACATTCATGTTCTATACTTATCAGATATAGATCTAAAAGACGCTGCTGTCCCATAGTATTGCATAAATATATTTTTATTAGTTTAAGTTTTGAAAAAGAACGTTCGGCCGAAGATACACTCTCCGGTAAAGTTAAAAACAGTAACACTGCACTGCTTACATCCGGTAAATTGGATGCAAGACACCTATTTTCAATAAATACATAATGTGCAAGGTTCAATATTGTCTCTAATCTTGAAATGCCGTCGCTTTAAACCTTTTTTTTTAACTAATAATTTGATGGGGAAAATCGTTTGACAAATCTTTGTCGTAAATGGATGGCAATTTTCTTGATCTACGGTATTATTAATTCCTCCTCATTTAAAGTAATAAAATTTTGTGGAGATAAAAAATTAAAATTGTCTAAAATTGCGTTAACACTTTTAAATCTTTCTTCTAATTGAGTAGTTAGAATGTCAACTGCGCAGTAAAGAATTTCTTCAGATAACTCATCAAAGCATTTCTTAATTTTCTTCTTTCGTCTTTTTGAACACAAGTGAATATTTACCAAAATTTCACACTGAAATGTTAACATAAAAATAAATTCAAATTGTTCCATTTTTTTGTAGAAAAGCTGTAGCTTCTTCGTCTGTTTCGTCCTTTTTTCTGCTCGTTAAAATAATATTATTGAGAACTTTGAGGATGGAAACAAAGTTGTACCTTATTGCCGATACCGAATGCCATCGTGGTTTTATACCCTCGTTTTTTGTCACTTGTAAATTGCCCCACCTTTTAATACTGTATTGTAGAAGAAACAAAATAGTGGCGCTGGCGCCACGCGCTATTTAACGTCTCATAAATAACTAACGAATTATATAAACAACTAAATCCAAGGGGAAAACATTTGTAAATCTTGAGAAATGCAAAAAATTTAATGATAAAACCATTGTTAATTGTTCAACTAATAAAGTTAGTTGAAGAATTAACATTGGTTCTATTATTAATTGTTAAATACGGACTTTAACAAAGTAAACTGAAATTTACAAAAAAGCTTAAAATTATTTTTTATTTTTGTTATGGTTCCCTAGACGCGTGGGCCCCTAACTGTCTGGGCCCCCCTGCAATGCGGGGGTTGCGGGGTTTTGTTCCGCCACTGCTTACGGCCTTGTGTCAAAGTTACACTGTAATAGTTTATTAAATATGTTCTTTTGAGTTGTTTTAAATATTATTTCGCTATTCTCTCCGCAATATTACACGTCATTTTCCACTGCATAACAACAGCATTGACAACTTGGTAATCAGCGCGTTGTCAAGAAAGATCCAAAAACTTTTTGATTTTGGTTTGGATAAATGTGCGAAGGTGGTTTTTAAAAAAGAGAAAATACGTAGAAACCGAAAAGCTAGTAATAGACCAAAGCAAGGAAATAAAATGGTTATAAAACGCAAGATACATTCGTAAGGAGCATGTAGATCCTAAATGTAGAACTTTACTTTTAAGACATGACGAAACCCTTGAGCACACTGTATCCGGATGCTCAAAACTCGCACCAAAATAACATGTAAATGGGTATGATCGGGTAGGAGCAATATTGCAATGTTGCATTATCATATCAGCAATACTTTTGAAGCTGAAGTCTTAAAAAAGTGGTACCTACATCAACCGAAACCATTTATAGCGGTAGACAATGCAGCCGTACTATAGAGTCAACCTATTCAAATTCAAAACTGACGGAACGATAACTGCTAATCTCCCAGACCTAGTTATTAAAGATAACAATAATAGAACATGCTATTCAATATGTGTCTATAATACTAATAATATTTATTGAACATAAATCGAAAAATAGACACTTAAGAAAATAAAAAAGAAATAGCCTGAAAAACAATTTACCGTAATTATGTTCAAAGGATAAAGATTGGCATTGCCGCTTTTAACCTTTCAATAAAAAGTCAAATTTTACATAACATTTACATTGTCGGAGATTATTGAGATGTAACAATTTTTCTGTTAACAGGCTTTATATGTGCTTTTAAATTTAGCAAGAGAACAAGAGTTGAACAAATTAATATATAACAATTAATTGATTTTGAAGCAATAATGTAATGAAAACAATTTTCAAATTTACTGCTTTTACGACTAAATTCCAGAGAAGGTTTCAGGCATTAAGACCCCACAGCTGCCTACACCGTATTGGGGAAAAATAGATTTTTATTGCTGCATGGCTTCGGCGGGGAATCGAACCCTTTTCGGTTTAGAACGTTTGACGACGTTGTCTGATGCCTAGATTCCAATGCTTTCGGTTTTCCCATTGTCCTTCATTTCAATTTCGATCACTCATTGCTTTTCTGATGCCTTCTTTCCAGTTCTTTTTTGGCCTTCCGCGTGGTCTTCGCTTGTTTGGTATCCATTTCATAGCCTCTTTAGGAAGTCTTCCATCTGCCTATACTATTTTCAGCCCATATTAAAATTTTGTATCATCCAAAATTGCGACTGGGCGCCATTTTGAATTTTTTTTTAATGGAAAGAGGAGTCGAGTGACACCTCATTGGAAAGGTTTTTAGTTCTGCGTCTGATCCTAGAGTTTCAAAGAAAAATATTCAGCCATAACAAAATGACAATGTTTGAAGATCAAGAAGTCTATTTAAAAAAACTAAGAATTAGAGCAAAAATAAATTAAATTAAGTATTCGAAATGTTTACCATTCACTTCTTGGCACATAAAAAGTCGGTTATGAAATTCCTGCCTTACATTTTCATAAGTTTCTGGAGAGATATTTCTGCAAACTTCTGTAATGCGTTGCTCCAGTTCTTCAATTGTTTCTGGACGAGTTCTGTACACTTTCGATTTCAGATATCCCCATAGAAAAAAATCTAAGGAAGTTAAATCTGGGGAGCGAGCCGGCTATTCTACAGGTCCCCGCCTACCAATCCATCTTTCAAGAAAACGTCCGTTGAGATATTTCTGGGAAAATTTTGTCCTGCAAATGAAAAAGTGGAGTACTAGAAAAAAAATCAAAACAATTGTGAATTGAGTGAGTCCATTTGTTTAAAATCCGGCATTTTGTTATGACTGAATATCTTTCTTTGAAACTCTAGGATCAAACGCAGAACTAAAAGACCTTTGAAATGAGGTGCCACTCGACCCCCTTTTTTATTTAAAAAAAATTTTCAAAATGGCGCCCAGTCGCCATTTTCAATGATACAACATTTAATTTTTAGCTAAAACATAGTATTTCATTTCCCATTAAATCACACCAAACTTTATAGTAAAATATCAAGTCATTCAAAAGTTAGTTGGTTACATTGTAGGCAGACGGTTTAAATAAGATGGTTTATTTGACTTAAAATATTGTACAACGTTGATCCCAATAAAAGCGCAAATCTATGTTCTCATTTCAATGTATGTAAACTACTATAATACGGCGTAACATGTTCCTTACGATTAATTTATTATGAAAACCTTAAACAACAGTTTTCAAGTACTTCCAACTTATTTTATTTCATACTGTCCACCGTACACTACTTTACGTCATTAATTTGAGTTCGGGAAATGGCACATTACAGTACTAGGCCGGGAAGTGTTGCCTCGCAACCTTTCGCCAATCACAAAACAAGAAAAATTTTCAAACATTTGGTTGCTATCGTTACTCTAAATAAGGCAACCAGATTATTTTTAATAATTTGCTTGATTAAAATATTATCCTTTATTTAAAAATTTAAAAAAGCGATACAGTATGAAATAAAATGTTGTACGTCACACGGCCGTGAGATGATCTTACAATACTCGTCTCGAAATTCCAGATTCGGCTCCTTCGTCGTCTCATCCGAAAACATCTGGACTCGTTACCGTAATAAGTCATCTACTACTATAGTACACACACATAGCGCTTCCGTAACCAAGGTGACTTAAAATGAGATCATTGACTAGTTTGCATTTGACGTCTTGTGGTAGAAATTTTTAAATTTACAGAGATACTTTAATTTTGAGTAATATTCACTACACTTTTTGACATGTTTCTCAAAACATAAGTTTTTATCGATTATTAATCCAAGATCACGTGCACTATCACTAATGTTTAAAGCATTATTATTCAACACAATTTCATTTTGTAAATTGTTATTTGCTTTTGTGACAGCATATATCTGACCTAATACACATCACTAAAGACTTCCGAACATTCAAGCATAACCCATTATGCTCTGACCATTTCCTTATAAATGCTGTAAATTGGTGTTATGTTCAGAAATAGGATCATTTACTTGTTCCGCTGAACACGATTTATGCATTTGTGCGTCATCTGCATAAAGATGAATATTCCACTGATGTTTTAACACATTCGGTAGATCTCCAGTGAAGATTGTAAATAATATAGGACCTAAAATACTTTCTTGGGGTACTCCATGTGTAACTGCGTATTCTTCTGACATCTCGTTATCAATTTTAACCAGTTAAAGTCAATCAGATAAGTAGTTACTAAACTATTTTAAATTTTGTGCATTAACTTCGTAAAAGTATAATTTTGCAACAAGTATGTTTCGTTCAATAACATCGAATGCCGTACTACTATAATCCAATAGTACAAGTTAGCATTTGCTACTGTAGATGATTACATCGTAATCGAAATGTACATATAGCATGATCTATATATTAAATTTATGAAGAAAGGCTTGAAGTTTTATTTTATAACCAATAGTACCAGGTAACCAATTTTAGAGTTATCTATGTTTCTAGTTAAATCCGTCGTTATTTAAATCATTACGGTAGTAGGGCTGTGGTCAGAACAAAATCCCGATTGAATATTAGGTAATAATTTATTATTATTAATATGTTTGACTAAGAGATTCTTAACAGTTTTTTCTAATACTTTCGACATGGCCGGCAGAATGATAATGGGCCTGATATCTTTCAGTTCTTTCGGTTTGCTAACTTTTAGTAATGAATTAATTATAGCTTTTTTTCGTATTACAGGAATAGTAGCAGTAGTGAGTGAAAAGTTTATAATATGAGTGAGAACATGTTTACAAAAAGACAGCACTAGTTTTAACATTTTTCCATTGATACATTGATATCGTCTATACCAGTAGCAGTAAACTTTAAGTTGCCGACAATTTTTTCCATTTCTTCAACTGTTTCTTGGCTAGGAGGTTGATGTTGCTGCACATTTGCGGATTTGTTTTGAAGAAAATAATTTCGTGTTTCGTTGTACTATGTTCGGCACATTATTTATAATAAAATTGTTTATTAAATTAACGTCTTTCTTATCATCTGCTATTTTTGACTTTGGTTTACCCTGAACATTCCAATTAGCAAAAATCTTCCGCAATATACGATTCCAACATATGTTGGATAAACGCAGTTTTTTCATTTCTTGTTGCGACTGATAAATAAATTCTTAACTACTTATAGTAATTCAAATCTGTTTGAAGCTCAGTTCTAGAGTATTTTTTGTATGCTTTGTTTTTCATGTTAATAATCAATTTCAACAAGTCGGCAATGTAAGGTCTATAGTTATGACGTAAAGAAATAATTTTTAGCAGTGCGTGCACATCAAACAAAGAAAGAATTACGAAATTGAGATAATTGACTTTAGCATCTATACTTTCTAATTCTTCCACACATTGCCAGTTAGAAGTCTGAAGCAACCGATTAACGTACTGCAGTTATGTCTTGAGGAAGTTTTTAAAGATTTAGATTTCAATGCAGCAACTGAAAGCGACTATGGATTTCGAAGATTTGAAACTATCGATGAAGCTTACCAAAAGGCAAAAATATTTGAGACTGGCGCTTCGTTATGTCAAAAATTTGCAGATGGGGCTCTATGTAAAGATTGCTTGCTGAAGATTTTAATTGTAATGTTGGTCTTTGTGCTAATTGGTAGATAAATAATGGAGTTTTGAAATTCCACTATTTTGCATCCAAAGAATGAAGTAACAAAAAAATTGATGAATTATATACCCTTGTTTCCCATTCTTATAAGAACCCAAAGTATTTATATGTATGGAATTTATTTTCAATATCTTAGTTACATTTTCAAATGTACGCCATTGGTTGGCTTTATATTTTAAGTTTCTGAATCCTAGCACTGACCCTATCGAATTTTCCAAAGTGAAGTCTATTCATGAGAGGCCTTTATTATCGTTTTCAAGTGCTATTATTTCTTTTTAGTATAACGTGTTGCATGTTGGCAGGATTTAGTTAAGTTTCTATGTATTCATTCATATCGCTACTTTTATAAGCTCCGTCTGGTATTTCAATTTCTTCTAGACCAGTAAGTTTAAACACATTGTGGGGCTTAGCAATGTTGGGTACCGTATTGTAAGACTCAAAACTAATTAAGCCCATAACATAGTCACTTTCTTCGTTCAAAAAATAGGGGGATTGAAGTCATCACGTAAAACCGACGATTCACCAGTAAGTGTACAAATAATTGACATTCTGAAGCGCTGAAGACAAGAATCAAAGGTGTTCTGCTAGTGAAAGTCAGTTTGCACGGCTATATAAAAACTGCAAACAGAGGTGACCACAACTGTATAAATTTAAGTTTTGATATCGTTCAACGTTATATGTAATGGTATTTTTGCCATCGTCGCTGCGAAAGTATTTTATTATTTCTAGAGGGAGTTTTAAACATCCTATGCTGTTAGAATATGTAAAGTTTGCACCACGTTTCACGTAGGCCGTCCAACGGTTTGCTAGACCTATTTTCTCGTTTAGATTGACGATACCACATTCGTTTTCATGAATCTTTGAAGGTAAATCGTCGCACATGAAAACCCATCGAAAATTGGAAATTATTTAATATTTTATTAAATTATTATGTATCAACTTTTGTTAACGCTCGCCGCGGTAGCTTCACAGTTAGTATTTTGGATAATTTTCTTCTTCTTCTTCTTCTTTTTTAGTTAGACCTCAATGGTCTGTTTCTTCGTATATGCAAGCCGTTAATTCGCGTGAGATGTGGACTGCCAGCTGTCTATCCATCTCTTCGGGGGTCTTCCCGGTGGTCGGCGGTTTGCTGGTTTACCTTCTAGAACTGTGCCAGCTAATCTGCCATCATTCATACGTTTTACATGGTCGTATCAGTAGCGTCTTCTCTGTCTTCCCCATCTGACAACGTTTTCCACTTCGCATATTCTTCTTATTTCATCATTCCTGACTCGATCTCTGAGTGATTTTCCTGCTATCATTCTTAACGTTTTCATTTCTGATCCTCTTGTCATGCTTTTAGATCTGTGCGTGTCTGCTCTTGTTTCTATTCCATAAGTTATTATCGGCCTTACGCATGCTTTATATATCCTCACTTTACTGTCTGTTCGCATGTGTTTGTTTTTCCATACTGCGTCTCTGAGACATCCTGATATGACTACGGCTTTATTTATCTGTGCTTTCAATTCCTGCGTTATGTTGTTCGTGCTTAAAGTGTGTACTCCGAGGTATTGGAACTGCATGACTTGATTAATAATATTGCCGTTAACTTCAAGTTTGCATCGTATAGGATCTTTGGAAAAGGTCATACAATGCGTTTTCTCTATCGATATTTTCATGTTGTACTTCTGAGCTGTTTGGTAAAAACGATATAGTTGTCTCTGTAGATCGTCTTCCGTTTCTGCAATAATTGTTGCGTCGTCAGCATAACAAACCATACTGATGAGTCTGTTTTGTAGTCTGTAGCCCAAATTTAGAGATGTGACTTCTTCTATAATCTTGTCCATTATTAAATTGAATAGAAAGGGACTGAGGCTGTCCCCTTGTCTAATACCTCCGGGAGTTGGTATGTCTCCAATTGTCTGATTGTTCACCCTGATTACCGTAGTTTTCTGGTTTAGTCTTTTCGCCTTTTTTAAAGATAGGGATAGTTATACTCTTATGCCAATCACCCGGAATAATGGCTGGTCTCATAATTTTATTGAAGAATGTTGTCAGCTCTTTAGCCAGTTCTCTACCACCGTATTTTTGAAATTCATTTGGAATATTGTCAATTCCAGGTGCTTTTCTATTTTTTAGCTTCTTTGTCCCTTCTGTGATTTCGTTTATTTGAAGCTCTATTTGTGGTTCTTCTTCCTGTTCTTGTATTTTGACATTTTCTTCTGGGTCATATAGGTGCCTGAAGTAATCTTCCCATTCACTTTGTGAGATGCATTTTGTCTGTATAAATTCATTTACTGGTTTCTTTCTGTTTTTCAGCATTTTCCAAATCTTTCTTTGCGCCCCATATAAATCATGGTCCATGTAGCTCGTAAATCTCTGCCAATATTCTGTCTTTATACTCCTAATTTTTGAATTTACTCTATTTCTTACTTCAGCGTATCTATCGTGCTAGTCTAGTGATGGGGAGCTTTTATATTCCATATATATTTTCTTCTTTTTTTTGCTAATTCTTTTACCTCTGTAGTGAACCATGGTTTTTTGTTGTTTTGGGCATTAACGTTGACTTCAGCTGCTTCTGTTATGCATCTTGTTAGGGTTTTCCATGTGTTTTCTACGTCTTGATTTCTAAAATCTTCTGCTACAATCTTGCTAGTTAGTCTGTTTGCATATAGTTCCCTGGTGCTTTGTATGTCGAGTGATTCTAGGTTGTACTTCTCGAGATATACTGGTCTTACTTTTGTGAGATCTCCTATGATCATCTTGCTTACTACTAGGTTATGATCCGTGCCTATGTTGGTTGATGTTAGTACTCGTACCTCAAATATATCTGTTGGGATTATGGCTCTATTCGTTATTATGTAATCAATAATCAATTTCTGGCCTCGAGTATTGTTAAATGTATATTTATGTTGTTCTTTATGAGGGAAAAATGTATTATTTATCCCTAGTTCGTTTCTGGCACAAATGTCGATCAGGTATTCGTCGTTTTCGTTTCTTGTTGGTTCATTGCTTTATTCCGGGCATCTCTTCGTTTTCTATTCTGGCATTGAGATCTCCCATCAAGATCACTTTATAAGTCTGGTTAGTATTATCGAGTGTGTTCTGCAGGTCTCTGTAGAAATGTTCGCTTTCTTCCTTTGGTTTTGTTATATCCGGGGCGTATACGCTGATCAGATGTAGGATAGTTTGTTTTATATTAAGGCTTACTTTGAAAATCCTGTCGCTTACATATTCTATGTTCGTAATTGCGCTTGTCTACTTTTTGTGGAGTAGTATTCCTACCCCTGAGTGTGCTCTTTTGTGTTTTGCTTTACCACAGTAAGCCAAGACGTAATCTTCATAATTTGCTGTTCCTTTCCCTTTCTTTTTTGTTTCAGACAAGGCACATATGTCTATCTTGTGCCTGTCCCTTTCCAGTATGATTTCCTGGTCTTTTCCGTTCCATGTTGTGATGTTCCAGCATGCTATTCGTGATATAGTCCTTTGTTTATTCCGTCAGGTTCTCTCGGAGGCTTGATCTTCGTTTCTGTGAGCTTGTTTGTTTCTTCCCTTAGGCAGGTACCTGGCCTAACCTAAGGACCCTCCTCCTTTCCCCGGGCTTGAGACCGGCAGTGACAGCTAATGTTCTACTCAATCCACCCATCAACTGCCCCAGGCGGAGTTTTTTTTTGATAATACAGTCTTAAATATAATCCAAATCCTCTTTTATATTGCCCCAAATGTAGACCTTTTCCAGAAGCGACAGCCTCTATCGCCTTGTTATGCCAGTTCTTTTCTTTAATGTCTTTTGTAGCAGTTTTAGCATCTCCAACTGCCTTGGCGATCGCTGCAGCACAACTCCCAAGGATACGAGAGCACTTAAAGCTGCAACATATGAGTAGTAAAATACCACTCGTTCTGAGGATTTTGATTATTTGCTCTTTTGGTTAGGCTATTTTCTTTTTTTGAATAGAAGCTAGAGCTAATTTGGCAGCTTTTATTAAGTTATATTTTTTATTCCTCCTAAGTCGATTTCGTGCGCGTCTAATTGCAATCAATTTTTGCATAAAAGTTACTTCAAGTAAACTCGTCAATTTCCTACGTGTTTGGGAAATAATGAATAACACATAAGGTCCAATTCAACTTTGATCTCAAGTTTTTACCCATAATAATATTTAATCTGCAGAAGTTCTACGTACCCTCGGGGGAGCCTGTAACCCCTAGAGGGCGCGTCCCCAGGTGGCGGATAGGGGAATGCCCTCCAGATATGGAGGGTAGGGCGGAAATAAAATACGCCCCGCGGACCAACAGGTTGAAACCCAGGTAGTAGTTAGTTGACACAACAAACAAGGGCTGGGTCTCAACGACGTGGCTGAATGTGGGGCTACGTTTGGATGTGTGGCAATACAATATATGTAATGACATACAAGGTCTTAGTAAGTTAGACCACCACTAACTCGCCAACCCGCAGGGCGAGCGTGGCGTTTCAATAGCCAACACCCTCCATATGAATATGAAGCCGAATGATAAAATGAATGTACCCCAGGTGGGTAGGATCTACAATCCACAATCCCACACTGCGACAGCAGGCTGCCTCAAGGATTCTGGGGGAGGCAAGATCTCGGCCAACAAGAAAATGAAAATGAAAAACAATAGACTAAGTCTAAGAATAGGAACATACAACGTGCGATCAATAGCTACAGAAGAAAGATTAGAGGAATTGGAATATGAGCTGACACGAATCAGATGGGATGTAATTGGTATCTCAGAAATCAGACGAAGAGGAGAGAATCTATGCAAGATACAGAAAGGACATACACTCTTTTACAGAGGAAAACAAGATGAAAGTAACGGGGGAGTAGGACTAATAATACATAAAGATATAATGCCACTTATCACCGAGATGAAGTCCATAACAGATAGAGTCTTGTATGCCATCATGAAAATAAATAAGACCACCTCCGTAAAGTTAATACAGTGCTATGCTCCTACTAGTGCCTACGAAGAAGAAGATATTGAAGAGTTCTATGAAGACCTCAAAAAGGCTGTAGAGGAAAAAAGAACGCAATACACATTTATACTAGGCGACTTCAATGCTAAGATAGGTAGAAAGACTGATGACTCAGAGGAGTTTGTAGGGAAATACGGGTTGGGGGAAAGAAATAGAGGAGGAAAACGACTAGTAGAGTTTCTGGAAGAAAAACAGCTATATTGCATGAATACATTTTTCACAAAGAAACGGAAACGAAAATGGACATGGGTAAGCCCAGATGGACAAACTAAAAACGAAATAGATTACATATTAACAAACAATAAGAATGTAGTAACAGATGTAGATACTGTGAATAGTTTTCATACCGGAAGCGACCATAGATTGGTTAGAGCTAAGATCTATATAAAACGGAAACTCGAAAGGAAAAGAATAATGGAAACAAAAATAAAACAGAAACCAGATATGACAAAATTGAAGGAAAACGCCGAAAAATACCGAAGAACCATAGAACAGAAGTTGAATAGAATAGAACTAAATGAAGATGAAGAAATAAATGTCTCATATCAAAAAATAATAAAGGTAATAGAAGAATCATCTAAAGAGACAGCGGGTAGTAAAGCAAAAAAGAAAGATAAACTAAGAGAAGCAACAAAGAAAATGCTGGAGAAAAGAAGACAGCTCATAACAAAAGATAAAAGACACACAATAGAATATACAGAGGTTAATAAAACAGCAAGGAGAATGGCAAAAGAAGACATCAGAAGATATAAAGAGGAAATAGTTGAAAGGTTATTAGAGGAGAGTAAAGGAATGAAAATTTTCCGCAGAGAAACAGCAATGAAAAAGGAAATAATAAAACTGAAAGGAGAGGACGGAGCATCTATAACAGATAGAGATAAACTGCTGGTTAGAACAAAGGAATTCTACCAAAAATTATACACATCGCAAATAAATGATGAACAAAACAATACAGAAACAAAAAGTAAGATCATAAACGTGAACTCAGAACATATAGAGCCAATAGACCTGGAAGAAGTCAAACATGCGATAAAGCAGACAAAAAATGGAAAAGCAGCAGGAGAGGATGGTATATGTCCAGAAATGCTGAAAGAAGCAGGAAACAGACTAAGTAGAGAGCTAGCAAGATTGTTCACCAAATGTATAGAAAAAGGAGAAATTCCGAAGGGGTGGGAGAACGCCATAGTGGTGCTACTGCACAAGAAAGGCGACACTGAAAATCTAGAAAACTATCGCCCAATCAGTTTGTTACCACAAATTTATAAACTATTCTCAAGAATAATAATGAATAGATTAGAACATAAATTAGACTTCTACCAGCCAAAAGAGCAAGCAGGCTTTAGGAAAGGCTTTAGCACCATCGACCATTTACAGACAATAAGGACATTAATTGAAAAAGTCACGGAATATAACATCCAACTATGGCTATGTTTTATTGATTTCAAGAAAGCCTTTGACAGCATTGAAATGTGGGCAGTAATAAAATCACTAAAAAAGGCAAGAATTGACTACAGATATATTAATATCATTGAGCAAATTTATAAAAGAGCAACTGTCCAGATTAAAATGCACGCAAACACCGAAAAAGTGTATATAAAAAGAGGAGTAAGACAAGGAGATGTGATGTCCCCAAAACTGTTCACATTGGCTTTGGAGGACGTATTTAAGAAATTAAAATGGGAAAATAAAGGAATACTGGTAGAAGGAGAGCGACTTAACAACCTAAGATTCGCAGACGACATCGTTGTGATAGCACAGAGTAGAGAGGAACTACAAACAATGATAAATAACCTGAATAAAGCTGCGGAAAGTGTGGGACTTGAAATGAACTTAGACAAGACAAAAGTAATGACAAATGAAGAAACGAACGCAGAGGTGAGAACAGAATCAAAAAGTATTGAAAAAGTAGATAATTATATATATTTGGGGCAGTTGGTAACCATTAGTAAAGAAAACCAAACAGCAGAAGTTGAAAGAAGAACAAGACTTGGTTGGGCGGCATACGGTAAATTAAAAGACGTAATGCAGATGAGGATACCAATGCACCTAAAAACAAAACTTTTCAACCAGTGTATATTACCGGTGGTAACGTACGGGTCTGAAACGTGGACCTTCACCAAAAGCATCATAAACAAACTCCGTATCAATCAAAGAGCAATAGAAAGAAGGATGCTGAACATAAGCCTGAAAGACCACAAAACCAATGAATGGATCCGAGAGAAGACAAAAGTAGCCGATATAGTCGAACGAGTAGCACGCTTGAAGTGGAACTGGGCCGGCCACGCAGTGAGAAAACAAGAGGGATGGTGTAACAAGATCATAAGATGGAGACCATGGGCAGAGAGTCGAAGCAGAGGTAGACCCATGATGAGATGGTCAGATGATCTCAAAAAGACGGCTGGACTTTGTTGGTACAGAGAAGCGCAAAACAAGAAAAAATGGAAAAATATGGGGGAGGCCTATATCCAAAACCGGATAGAGAACGGCTGATGAAGATGAAGAAGTTCTACGTATGTCATATTCTAATCCAGAGTTTTTTTGCCTCATTTTCGTAGCGTGTTTCCTATTTTTTATATTTTTTTTTTCAACAAAAACCTCTATTTTCAAAAACACTCCAAAAAGTGCGTTAAATTGGACTTTTTTATCGTTGAATTTTGTTGAACCCCTAAAAAACGGCGTTGAATTTTGTTGACCCTGAAAAACAGCCCATTGAGGTCTTTTAAAAAACGCAAAAATAGGGAAACTGATTTGTTTTTTAAACCAATTTCATCTAAAAAAACAACGTTTTTTGTGGTAACTACCCCGTTTTTTAAGGTCTTTTTAAAAATGTGAGTCAGATTATTTGCTTAAAATCACGGAAACTACCCCGTTTGTTAAGGTCCTTTTAAAAATGTGGATCAGATTATTTGCTTTAAAAAAATGAAAATTACCCCGTCAGACGTAACAATTGAATCTGTGGTTTTTGTTGAAAAAAAAGCATACAAAATAGGAAACAGGCTACGAAAATGAGGCAAAAAAATCTGCATTAGAATATGACATACATATAACTACTAAGGTTGCCTAAATTCGTTTCCATGTGGAACCGCTGAAAATTGAACTCGTTGAAGTTTGTTTTAAAAAATGTGAGTTAGATTATTTGATTGAAGAATGAAGTCGTTGAAGTTTGTTTTAAAAATGTGGGTTAGATTATTTGATTGAAAATTCTAGCGGTAAATATCAATATTCATTAATCTTAATAAAAAAGCTTGTCAAGGTATTTTTTCATTTAAAAACGGAGATAAATTTTTTATTCCATAAATAATTGTTAACATCACCATATACTATAATGATATATTAAATATGAATAGTTGTTACCATCACCATATACTATAATGGTATATTAAATATGAATAATACACACACAAAATTTATGAAATTTTAGAAATTAAAAGTCAAGAATCGGAAGATAGTTGATTAAATATTCCATATGTATCGACTTAGAATCCAAGCATATGGCTATATTTATAATAATAAATTTGTATTTCATATATTTTTTTTGACTTGAAACTCCTAATAAAATTCCTTATTAGGAAAAAATCCACCGAACAATTCACTAGAATTAGTTGTCAATCTAGACGATCGACACCTCAATATCCATTTAAACCAGCTTGTTTCATCGTTGAAGTTAGCTTAAATTCTAACTCGCATTAATTCATGATTTGAAGACTCATAAAACCGTCTTATTTCATCTTGACTAAAATAAAATTTTAAATTAGTTCGACGCATTGGACAAGTATTATTTGATTCTATCCATTGAATAAGACATGATTCGCAAAATATATGATTACATCTAGTTTTAACCATGCTACCATTTTGGCTAATAAAGCAAACTGAACAGTCTTGATCAGAGTTGCATTTCTCATAGCTTTTTGTAAATTCATTAATAAAGTCTAAAGATAACTTTTGACGTACTAAAATATTTATCCAAAAAACTCGATCTTTGAATTCTCTAATAAAATCTTGTGATAATTTTTGACACGCAGAAATATTTAACCAAAAAACTAATTTTTTAAAAATAAAATTACAAGTCTTAAACTATTAAAAGAATTACAAGTAGACGATGATTTAATAATTCCACCGAGACAAAGGAAAGAGGCAATTGAAAATAAATCAAAAAATTTAAAAGAGTTACCTCAGTACGACGACGAAGATGAAGAAGACGTTAAAGTAATTCGAGTTAAAGGAGCTTGGAATGATATGCTTGTTGACTATAGATTTTATTCAGATATAAACCAACATGAGTTATCAATCTTTCTAGATCGAATTCAACCACACGTCAAAGATAAAATTGAAAAAGGATTTAGGAAACATAAAACAGGCACAATCAATTTGCTTGCCATGGTACTATACAATGAACTTGATACTTCTGGAAATGTGGTTGGACAACACCATCAATTTTTTCCAAGTAGATTAGAAATGATTTCTTCAATTGATACAACAAATAGTAGAGTAGGATATATGAATAGCGATATCTTATCTTATTTTGCTAATTACAATTCAAACAATTCAAAATATAGATTTAACAGTGTTCAATACGTTCATTTACAAGCAAGTAAACATACTCATCTTAGAGGAGCTAGCTATATTGAATTACCAAGATCATCATCATCATCATCATCTGACATGGAGCTGACTCGAGGGTCGATCCTGGATTACGCCAGGCCCACCCCATGCCAGTAAGGTGGGTAGGAATTTATGTGATAGGCGGGATCGGGTGGGGTGTTGAGCCGCGTTAGCATGTCTGCAATGCATACCGCAAGACACCGCTGCTGCAACACCGGGTAGTTAGTAGGCTACGCATCAATGGGGTTTTTGAGTACGCAACCAAGACCGTTATGCGATTATGCATTTTAACTTAATAAACTTTGGTATCAAAGTTTCACATTGTTCTTATTTCACACATATCTATTGTTCTAAGATTACAAATTGAAAATATCTTAATTTCCTAATAACTAATAAAATACTTAATATTACGTATCATCCGGGTGGTATTGCTACACTTTGTTCCTCTATTCTTTGATCTAGCATGATCATATTTAGCGTTCCATTCCTGCTTCTCGTGGATTTCCTTTCTTCTTTGGCTGTGATGCTGTCGTATTGATTTCTGGAACCGTCTCCTGATGTCCTGTGCGCCATTCTCATTGCCCTGGGTGGTTGATTGTTGTCTACCGGAGTGTGTGTGTGTGTGGAGGTTGGACCTGCTTCGTAGTGTATTTCTATTGACGCCTTTAGTATTTCTGCTGCTGCTGCTATTGATTCGGCTCCTCCCCAAAATCCTTCTTTCCCTAGGTCTTCTAAGTAGGCTTCTGTTTGTAGTGCTGGGCCGTAGGTATGTGCTAGATGGTCGTAGCGCGGAGCCAAGTTTCTTACATTTTCCTCCAGTTGCAATTGGAAATTTTGTGGGTTTTCTCTGAAGTATGACACCTTTTTTTTTTTTTTCCTTAAGATGAAAGCTTCTTGTTTGAGCTGTTCTCGCGTTGCCGTAATATTTGTGTTTTGGTCTGCTATTGAGGCGAATAAACAATTTCCATCTCCTGGGATTTTCCGCACTGTCAATTTGTGTCTGTCCGTATATACTGTTTCCGGTTCCATGGTAGGTACTGTGCTGCTTCTGATGATTTCTGTTGGTTTGCTGGTGTGTGCACTTCCGTATATATTTACGCCGTTAGATTATATTTACATATAACGTATACCTATATACATACATACATACATTTACATATAACATATACCTATATACATACACATTACACTATGCTAGTATCAATAATTAATTAACTCAAGAATCAAATAAAAATTTACATTGAAAAACTACGTTATTTTACTGTTTGTTCCTACCCTCGGTTTGAAATTCAATAGGTCCGGCTTATACAAAAGAATTTTAGTCTTTTAGTTAAAATAACTTGTCTAAATTGTAAGCGATCCATTTCCCCGGCCCTTTCTTAGAATTTTACTACCTGCTCCACGTTTGGCACCCCTATTCCCGGAATTTGTTTGTGTTCTTGGCTGCCGGGTTAGGCAAGAATCAGCTCTATTGCAAAACTTATGAAATGAGATAAAATAAAAGCTCCTACTTTTTACAATTATTTTTGTTGTTTAATACCTATGCCCCCCTGATCTACCACTATCTTGGAGGAATTCTATGTTTTCTACAAGGTATTTATTTTTACTTGCCTAGTCTATCTTATTGAGTATGTACTTATCTTTTGAGTGGTTACTGGTTAATCGGTTTCCTTTCACCTGTTGTTAGATGAGCAGGTAATCCAGGTGTTCCACCTCTCCTTTCCGGTAACTCTTGCCTCTTTGTTGGATTGTTTTTGAGCACTGGCGCACTAAACACTCAAATGCACCCGCCTTGCTCTGGCCAAACAAAGGACCTCCGTGACGCGTTGTGTTGTGTTTTTACCTGTTTTACCTGTTACATTGAGCCATAGGTATCAAATCATGAACCCTGCTTTTGATGTTCACTCTAGGATCGAATTTCACTATAAAATTTCCGTTTTAAACGGCGAAAATTCTCGTTTTACTTTTAAAGGCTAGAGCTGCGCTGTTACACGTCTGCTCTCGGCCAATGTTCAAAAATGTCGCCGACACCTGTTACTTCTGGAAATGTTAATAAAAGTTAATAGATTTGTTATTGACTATTTTGGCATGGGTTGGGTAGTCTTCGAAATTAAGCTATAGTTGTTTTTACTTGATTAAATGATTTTTTCTTTTCTTGCTGATTAAAATTTTAATATAACTACATTTTGCTTATATAAAACAAGTCTCATGTGAGGGATGGTGTTCCTCCCATTCTTTTTAAAATTTTAAAATCTTTTAATTCTTCAATACAACTATTTTGTTTATCATACAACACACAAAAAGATACGCTTATTAAAAGTTAGTAGAATGAACCCTATTGGAGGTAATATAATTTTTGTAAATCTTATTAAAATTTGCATTATTACTGTTTTTCATACCCATTTAAATTAAAAAAAATAATCTCGTACTGATTTTTAATATTTATAGAATTTCATCCGCCTCATTTATCAGGGTTAGTAAATGATTTTCAAAAAATCTGAAACATTGGCTGTTAGTCATTTAAAATTTTCAAGTTACCCCCATTCCATAAATAGGACGGCTTTTCAAATCTCACTATTAGCCTAATAAATATTATTCTCGGTCCTCCCCACTATTCTTCTGTCCCATAAAATTAAAAAAAATGATGCTCAATCTTTTATTCAGAGATATCAGCTTAGTTGCTGCACCCTGTATACTATACATACATAGTAGTCTTAGAAAAATTTCTCGGGAACAAATCAGAATCGAGGTTGCGTGCAAAAGACCTAGCTTAGTTAGGAAGCATTTTCAGACATATGTTCATATAAAATTTTGACTCTAAATAGCCTCTAGTATCACCTTCCACAGTACTGCTATCACCTTTTAAATCACCTTGCACATGATAAACAATTTGATATTCTTCAAATATTTAAACTAATAACTAATTAAAATTGAAAAATAAAAGCTAGCTGTATTGAATTACCAAGATATTATAAAAATAAAAAATGTAAATACAAAAACAAATAAATTTAAATGTTTAAAACGAGAAAATCTCAGATGTTTTGAATATGCGTTAGAAAGTATATTAAATCCAGTTGATAAACATTCTGAGAGACCATCCAACTATAATATTGAAAAATATGAAAAATTAAATATGGAGTATCCATTAAATATAATAGAAGAGAATATTCAAAAGCATGAAGGATTTTTAAATATTGCAATAAACGTTTACGAAATTGTAGAAAAGGAAGACAATACATATCAAATTGAATTTAGATATCCAAGTCAAAATTATAGACAGAAAATGCGTTAATCTATTAATTTATAAAAATCATGTCGTAGGAATCAAAAATATAAGTGCTCTGTTAAAAGGTCAAATAACAGTAAGAGAAAGAAAACGTTACTTGTGTCAAAAAGGTCAAAGATCATTTGAAAAGGAAGAAAAATATAATCAACATATTAAATCATGTATATATGAGCAAACAATTGTTGAACTACCATCTAAAGGAAAAAATACAAGACAGTATATATCAAATGGAGCTGAACAGTGGCATCCATACTCTGTAAGTTTAGATTTTGAATGTTTTCTTTAAAAAATGAAAAAAAAATAAAGAGTACAACATATCTTAACAAACATGTACCAAACAGTTTTTGCTTTGATACTCATCACGATCTATATTTAGTAAACAATGGAAATTTGAAAAATTTAATGAATGACTTTAATGAAATACTTGTTCAAATTGGAAAAAAATATAATCAATATAGAAAATTAAATACATCAATGATTATGACACACGAAGATATAGAAAATTTTGAAAACGCAAAAAATTGTTTCATATGCAGAATTAAATTTGATGATAAAACCAAAAAAGTTAGAGATCATGATCACTGTACAGGTCAATATAGAGGTGCTGCTTGTAATAAATGTAATTTAAATTTAAATTTACCAAAGTTTGTTCCTATTGCAATTCATAATTTGAAATATGATTCAAAACTATTCTTAAGATGGATTTTAAAATTGAGTAATATTTACACTGAAAAAATGGAAAGAAAGCTATAAACATCATTCCAAATACAAGAGAAAATTATATAACCTTTTCAGTCAAGGTAGTTGTTGGTCGGTACAAACAAAGAAACGATTTTTCAAAATGTAAAATGTAAAACAGTATAAAAATAAAATTGTAACAAAATGTGAAAATGTAATTGTAAATGAAAATGAAAATTGTCTTTGGGGACAAAAAATTGAAAATAAAAAATGTAATTCAAAAACAATAATCAAAAGAAAGGGCGATATGAATGACGAACTAATAGAATTGAGATTTATCGATACGTATAGATTAATGGATTCAAGTTTGGATACTCTAGTTAAAAATTTATTGGGAATCATAAAAGAAATGTACTGTTCAAAATGTCAATTTCGAAAAGAAATTACAAATCATCAACTTCTTCCTATAGATGAAAATGATAAAATAAAATTGATTGCAAAATGTAAAAATTGTAATAATCAATTATCTGATTACGTAGACTATTCAAAATTTGAAACCATGCAAAAAAGATTTGATAAAAACAAGATTGGCATCTAGTTTTACAAAAAGGAATATATCCATACGAATGGGTTGACTCGTATGAAAAAATGTTTGAAAGTTATTTACCAGATTTTAAAGATTGGAATTCAAAATTAAATGGAAAGGGACAAAGTATTTTTGAGTATCAATTTGCTAAAAAAGTATATAAACATTTCAAATTTGAAAAGTTTATTGATTATCATAATCTATATTTAAAAACAGATACTGTTCTCTCACAAGACGTATGGACAAGTTTTAGAAAAATGTGTTATAAAAATTATCAGTTGGATCCAGTCTATTGTATATCTGCTCCTCATTTAGCAGACGAGGCTTCTTTAAAAATTACTGGTCAACAACTAGGATTACTAACCGATAAAATTTTATATGAGATGTATGAATTTGGAATAGGAGGAGGACAATCGATGATTCCATATAGATATGCGTTAGCAAATAATTAAGGCTGTGCGAAGCTTCGAATTTTTCGAACCGAACCGAACCGAACTCGAAGGTTCGGTTCGAGAAAATAATTCGAACTATATTTAAATTTCGCGCCACATGAAACTGAATATTTCAAATGGCGCCCGCGCAGACACGTGCGCGTTGGTTGTCAGTAACCTGAAAATGGTCGATCGTTTTGTTAAAAATTTTAAATTTAAGTCGTTATTTATTGAAGATGAGCAAACTAGGAAAACCATATAGAGCACTAGTACAAATGGTTCCAACCCGTTGGAATAGTGAATTTAATATGCTCGATCGATTGGTGCAAGAAAAAGTACCAGTATCTGCTGTAATCATAGATGTACCTGTTTTTCAGATTTATTTATTAATAATTAATATTTAAGAAGAGATTTTCATTATGAATAATGTAAAATATTTTATTTTTTCATTTTTGTGTTTGTTGCCAACTATGAAGTGGAAAATTGAATTTTTTCGTGTATTTAATTATTTATTTGAATTAATTTACAGTACAATAAAAAATTTAAATTTGAGAAAAGTACTTATTTCGATAGTAGTTCGAGTTCGGTTCGAGGGTTCGTTCGAATATTTACTGGCTAAGTTCGGTTCGAAAAAAGTAGGGTTCGCACACCCCTACAAATAATTGTTACTTTTATGACGAAAAATTGGGAAAAACTGTTAAACTATCAAAAGAAGACGTAAAGGAATATATAATAGTCAGAAACATTTGAGTCATATACTCTATCTCGACTGCAATAATTTGTACGGGAAGGCCTTAAGCGAACCACTTCCCATTGGCGACTTTAAATATGAAAACGATTTCAATATTGAAAAAATTTTAAAATTAAAATACGATGGTAAACGTGGATATACACTCATAGTTGATTTAGAAATTCCAAAAGAATTATATAAAAAATTTAAATATTATCCCTTGTTACCTGAACACTGCAAACCAGATCTTGAAGAGCTATCTCCTTATCAAAAAGAATTAATTTCAATGAAAATTGGGAAGAACCCAACTGATACGAAACTCATATCTACATTGAAACCAAAAGAAAATTATATAATCGATTATAGGATGTTACAAGAATGTATAAAGCAAGGAGTAATTTTAAAATCAATTAAAAAAGTAATTTCGTTTAAACAAAAGGCTTGGTTGAAACCATATATTGATTTAAATACTAAACTAAGGCAAGCAGCTACAAACGAATTTGAAAAAAACTTTTTCAAACTTATGAACAACTCTGTATATGGTAAACAAATGGAGAATGTGAGAAATAGATGTCAGGTATCATTATTTAATAAATATGAACAATTAAAAAAATGTAAAGAGTTTGAAAGTAAAGATGTAGGTAATAGATAATAAAAACGTGTGTTCCCAACTTTCAACCATTTTATCAATGTATATATTAAATAAGAGCGGAGATAGTGTGCAACCCTGTTTTAAACCTTGTTATTTCAAGGTTTTGAGTAAACCTTTTTGCTATTTTTATTTTCCGTGTTGTATGTGTATAAAGTTGTTTTACTACTCCAATCCATTTTCCTTTTATTTCTAGTCTTGGAATAACCAATTCAAAAAAATCGTTTTTCGTTAGGTACCTAGCTGCTTGTTGCAATGGTTTGTTTCTAATAGCCATTGCAACATTTTAATGTTCTTTCTGTGCCAGTATGCATCAGTATCAAAAGTATTGAAGCTGTTTTAGGCAACTGGCACAGAATAATAAAAAAAACTACAATGGCTATTAGAAACCAATTATTGCAACAAGCAGGTACTGTCAAAAAAAAAGATTTTTTAGATTACTTATTCCAAGCCTGCTAAAACCAAAATTTGTGTTCGTTTATGACCTAAACAAATGAATTTCACTGGAAACAATTCATTCCAAAGAAAATAGAGATTTGGTGATTTAACATAAATAAAAAACAATAAGCTATTTTTAATTTATTACCTAAAATTTTGTTCCACAGTTTGCATATGGCATTAGAATTGGATTTTGAACATGTTTTCTAATAACTTTTGATATTTTCTGAAATAAGGCAATTTTTCACCAATTCATTTAACGTTTTTGAATTTCCCGCCAAACCTGGTCACGTGACCTACATCTAATTGAATTTTTAGGTTTTCCGAGATGCAAAAGTGATCTCAAAATAAGTTTTTGGACATTTTGCCGGTCACTGTATATTTCTGCGATTTTTCTATATTTCTAAATTTAAAACACATATTTATAATTGTCTCAAAAGGCGCCTCATAGTCACACAACATTAAAGAAAATTTTGAATAAAAAAAATAATTTTATATTCTCATAGTTTACGATATAGTTCAGGAGGACACTTAAATGACTCATCCTGTACATAAGAAGAAGTTTTAAAGCTTATTCTGATTATTATTAATCTTAAACTTAATTCAATTCCAGAACTGCTACATAAAAATATATAATTATTTGTAATTGATCAAGTGCTGAAGTCACATAAAACAAAAACAAAAATTAAATAAGGTATGAACGAGCTACATTTATTTTAAAGTATTTTAATAGTACATTCTTAATAATATAAAAAAAAGAAATCTTAATCTGATTCACTTTCAGATTCAAAATCACCAACATCAATAGCAAATTTATATTCTTGATCGCAACCTAAATACGCATCACTCATAAAGTATAAAGTGTAGCTATGATGTCCTGGACTGGGTGCCACAAAATCCAATTTGATACGAGCCTTCTGCTGCAGTGTGAGCCTTTTAATTGACAATAGGGAATTACTTTTAGGATCACCAATTACGACCCACCAACCTTCTTCACGTTTCTGAAAAACAATTTGTAAATATATAAGTATAATATATAATAAGATAAGGTCGGCTCAAATGAAAGCGATTTTCATGATGCAAAATGTCGTAGTCCTGAATTTATGTATATGACTTGAACATTTGGTTGTGTGCGGCTTCAAAACAATAGTTGTTACTTTATTAGTTTTATGTCGGATTTCTAACAATAATGGCGTTACCTGAAAACAGTAAAAAACTGGAAATGCATTCTGTTGTTTGATTTGTAAGTGCCCAAAGTGCTATTCCATTGCTAAGCTATAGAAAATTTCGATTTTACGGGGATAATATGTGTTCACACCCATTTATAGTAAAACGAGTGCAAAAATTTAAAAACGAAATAGGTAGCACACTAAATGTTCTGGACAAGCCAATCGGGTAATTACTGAAGATAGTAAAGCTGTAGAAGGACTTATTTGGAAAAACCGACAAATTACTTGGAAAAAATTCCTAAAATAAGTCTTCTTATATTGGAGATCTGCTCATAAAATCATTAACACATAGCTCAAATTCCAACAAGTTTGCGCAGGAAGGTTACCCAAAGGTTTAACACCAGAAATTAAAAGAATAAGGCTCGAAGTCTCACTATACAGGAAAGGAGAATCACTTTAAATAGGATGATAAGCGGTGATGAAAGTTGGCCCTCTTAAAAGAGCATTAGTCGGTATCTATAAATTTAGTGCATTTGTGGTTATGTGAGCAACTATAAAAAAAATTTATTCCAACAGTATTGCGGCTTTAAAACCCGTTGGAACACGTGTCTTAAACGACAGGGAGTCATGGTTTTACTAAATTATTAACAACCAATATTCTTTCTATGCAAATACCATAAATGTATAAAAGGTTATAAAGGTTTTACAGTAGTCAGAATATTAGGCATTTAGTGCTTAAGTTTTACTAATATTAAAGTAACATTTGATTTTTGTAAATTAATTTAGTTATGACAACACAAGTCATTTGCAAGAATGAAATATACCATCAAAATTTTAAAACATTTTCTGATTTTCCTACTAATTTCATCGTTTATAATAGTAGACAACTACAACATACTAACCTGTGGGAAAAATGGTGCAATAACAGGTCCACTAACTTCATCTTCTCTTTCAAGTTGTACAGCAACATGGACTGAAGAACCAGAATGAATATGATCTTTATCAAGAACTTCATAACTTAATTCTATGTTCGGATAACGATTACAAAACCTTGCTACGTCTGCCATCTGTGAATCGCTTAGTTGTAACAGCTTTGATCTATCATCGTCTTCTAATTCCATGATATCAAATACTGTTTCCACGCCCTACAAAATGCAAGTTATTTACAGAACATTGTTAAAGCACCATTTCAAAAAGTATTTCATCCAGAAATTCCCAGAATTTTTTGATGTTTTCATCAAGCTTTTTGCCTAACATGACTGGTTAATAGCTATATTCTTTGAGGCCTTTGCGGTTTCTCTAGCTGTCAATATTACAATTTACTTTCGGCTTAGACCGCATCGTCATTTGGGAACTATACGCAGTACAATCAGGTAAGGACCGACCTGCAGTTTGTCTGCCTCTACAAGCATTTGCTCTGGAAGTTTGAGCAATATTTGTCCGCAGGCCCTGCCTGCCTAAACAGGGCCGTGTGCTTAGATTATTTAAACCTAGCAGCAAACAAGCATTTGATCTTAATGTATTTTGTTTGCCAGGACAATAATACTTAATCGGCTTATGCCGTTTCGCAAGACATTGCAGCTTGCATCTTCAGAGTGAATAGACCACCGTGTTCTGTGTATAAATATCGCAAGATATATCATGATATATATCGTGATATATACCATTGAATTCTGCGCATGTCCGTACCTTAGTGCTTGCAAACATGCATAAAGCGCTAGGGACATAAAACTTTGGTATTTATTATACCTCAAAACCCCACAACATTGACAATATCATTATTGCTTACCTTATCCATACTTCTTTTGATTATATCCAAATTGAAATGAGGCAACTGTTTTAGATATGAATCCTTGCTCCACATAGCCTGTGTAACCATTTGCGCCAATTCCATTGCTGCTACAGCAGGTGATAACCATCCATTGGAACTAAGAACATCAACACATGCCTGTATCAACCTAATTGCCTTGCTCAAAACTACTTCTGTATCGCCTTGGAGTTCAGCACCCAACTGAATACGGCAAAGATGTGCTTGCAATAATAGATTTGTTTTGATATGAGGATCGTTAAACTTGGGTTGTCCACCAGTTACGTTTGTTAATTTATTTGGCAACCGTTGTGAAAGACTTCTTAATAAGTTGTCTTCATGATGTCGAACTGGAATGTCCTCATATTCAGCAGCTGATGCGATGATTTCCAATAGTCCTCTTATCTTGGTTTTATTGTTTAATGATAAACTAAACAATTCTGTAAAATAAATGAAACGAATTACAAATTTTGCTTAGAAAATAAAAATTCAATTAAAAAACATTACAGTTACGAGCCTCCATTATCATTTGACCCCCATTTTATTGGCCATTTTTTCAATCAACGGCTTACTAATCTTATTATTGGTGTTGAGCAGTGATATTTTGATCTCAACGTTTTCATGACCAATTTCATTTATTAAGGCCCCGATCGCAACCTGTTACTGCTCAATTGTCAAAGATACGGAAGCAATAGCATAAAAGTTAATGCATGTCTGACTACATATTATCCAAACTGCAATACCAAAAATGTGGTAAATTTATTCCACATAACTATTCTTTAAAAAACAATTATGACTCCCTTCAATACTTAATGTGCTGCTCTATTACTACAACATGCTTACTCATTTAACTCAACTCAGTTAATACCAAAAGAAAACTAAAATAATATAATAAATGTGAGCAATACATGATCCACTGTTCTTTTTCTTTATGTTATAAAATAACCTACTAAAACATATAGGTACCTTACGTTCCATTAATTTTTTCATTTCAACATCGTTATAATAATTAGGTTATGACACAGCAGACAAATCGTCCCCCATATCAAGAAGTGAGGTATCTGCTTAATATTTTTTTTCTGTTACGCCACTTCGTGATAAGGGGGACGAAATGTGAGTTAATACTAATAACAATAATACATCAAATACAGCAAACGCTTTAACTCTTTAAGTTAACCGCCTACCTTTTTTATTTTGTTTATGAAGATGTCAAAGAGTTGCATAAAATGATCCCTTTGACATAAGATCTTTCTTTAAGAATGAATAACAGAATTTAAATGTCAGATGTGTGGTTAAAGTTGGCATAAACAGTTTTTTTAATATGTTTTTTTAAATATATTTGTTTTCCAAATTCTTTAAAAAGATCATTTTTTAACTATTGTTATGGTAACCCAAACCATAACTTGCCAATTTTGTAGAATCAGGTATTGGCCTTATAAATCAAATTAATACAAATGTAATTCAATGTAAAACACTGCATGCGACCTGCAGTGAAATCTTATTAGCTACCAATGCCAATGCCAGAGCTTCTTACACATGCACTCGTTTCTTGAAATTAAAAATTGGGAATTTATTAGCACCAAATAATTCACAAAACATAGCTGGATACCATCTGGCTTTGCCATACCAGCTAAAATAGGCTGACAGTATATAAAAAATTAAAAAATGAGTCAAGTTCTTCGCCTGGACTTTCCTACACTTTAGAAATAGTTACTTATCCTGTTTTCACAAGTATTTCAGTATTAACGTCTTATGGGGGCCAACAATGACAAAATAAAATCTGTAGGATTTGGAATAGCATATATACATGATCTACTATAAGCAAACGAAACTAGCTATGCCTTCTCCCCGCACACCAAAAAGAATACCTTGCGCTTATCTCAAATGCTCGCATCAATTAACTAACACAGTACGCATACAGTGTCAACTTACTTAGACTTATTCTTTGACTGGAGGCATGTGTTATTTTATTTACAAACCGATTTTTTTTTACAATTCATGTAACCAGCAATTTTTTATAATCCTCGGTTTATTTAAAAAAATTCATAGCAAGGTCACAGACAAATAGTGGGCTGGGACGAGATTTAAATTATCGCTCACCCCTAGCTCTATTAGCTTATAGAATTAAAAAGAAAATGGTGTGGCCAGTTTTGCACAATACTTTTTTCATCAAATCAAAATTTTAATATTTTGATTTTTATAGTAGTACCAAAGTTTCTCATAGCTTGTAAGATTGTGTACTCCTCTAGCGCACTCCCAATATCAAATTTAAGCCTGATCTGAGAGATCTCGTAAAAGATAAGAAATAGAGATTCGGTTAAATGAGAAGAATTGTTCAGCATCTCAAGTACTACTATGATCCACATTCAAATCCTAGAATTTTTGTTTAATTTTCAGTACAGACAAAAAACTAAAATTTTTAGTTTTCGTTTTTTGTGTATAATTTAGTTATTATCAAAGATAGCGCAAAGCGGTTTTGACATTATTAAGACACTTTTTTACACAGATTTCGAATCTCAAATTAAAATTTTTACAGGTTGTTAAATTTTCAAGATATTAATAACATTAACTTGGTATTGTTTAATATGCGACAAAGGCGGCCATGTCAACATTAGATAGAGCTCTTTTTTCTCTTTTCACTGATATAAGGTTTAATGGGTTTATTTTTACAAATAACAGAATTATAAGCAAAAAACCTTTTTTTTATAGTAGGCTGTGAAAAACTGTTTTCTTAAGTAGGCTGAACATTAACAAAAAAACAAGAAAACAAAAGGCTGCACTTGTTTCCATTGAGGATTGATCAGTTTATCTTCCTAAATAATAAAATGCTAAGCGCGAAATTGTTTGCTCATGGTAGGCTATAAAAAAATGAAACAGAAAACACCTCAACGTTTCAGGGAATAAAACTATTAAAAATGTATGATAATCAGAGATGAGTACTATTTGTTTTGGCAATATCTGCATCTTTACACCAGTTTATTGACATTCTAAATTTATCTTTCTTTTCATGTTTAATTGCTTAGCAGGAGTAATTAAAAGTTAAACGTCTTTTGATTGTTATATGAACATACAGTTTTAATAGTTTTAAGCCCTGCAACATTCAGGTGTTTTTTTTCATTTTTTTACAGCCTCCCACGAGAAAACAATTTCTCACTTATAAATTATAACTTCATTATTTGGGAAGATAAAGTAATTAAACCTTAATGAAAACAAATGCAGCCTTGTTTTTTGTTTTCTTTATTTTTGTTAATTTTCACTTCACAAACTACAAGAAAACCATTTTTCACAGCACACTATAAGAAAACAGTTTTTTACTTATAACTCCGTTATTTGTGAAAATAAACCCATCAAACCTTATATCAGAGAAAAGGAAAAAGAGAGCTCTATTTAATGATGACATGACCGCTTTTGACGCATATTTAAAGAGCGAAGTTAATGTCAATATCTTGAAAATTGTACGACCCATAAAAATTTTAATTTGAGATCCAAAATCAACAGTGTCTTAATAATGTCAAAACCTCTTTGCGCTATCTTTGATAATAACCAACTTATACATAAAACGAAAACTAAAAATTTTAGTTTTTTCAGTCTGTACTTAAAATTAAGCAAAAATTGTAGAATTTGGATCAAAGCAGTACTTGAAATGCTGAATAATTCTTCTCATTTAACCGAATCTCTATCTCTTACCGTTTACGAGATTCCCATGCATGCACTCCTTATCTTAGACACCCTGTATAAATTAGCGGGCTGTCACACGAACCAAATTGTAGCTTATTCCCAGCTGTATGATCTTACAAAATTTTTAAAAAATCGTGTGGTCAGCTTTACCGCAAAATTTTTTTTAAACAAAAATTTTAACCCGACATGTTAACCTAAAACAGCGCCAAAATAAAAATTTTTTTAAAATCCTAGCAGCCGCCATTTTGAAGCTAGAATTTTCAGAGAAAAGCGTTGGATTTGTGCTAAAGTCCTCTATAAGATACCGATCTTAGATTTAGAAAATTCGTTTTCTGAAAAAATGCTACCAAAAAATATGTCTAACTTCTACTTCTGGTTTCGCATTTTTTTGAAAGCCAATAAAATTTTGACACACAACTCACATTCCAAAGCTCATCATAATCGAACCATCCATTTGGGAGTTAGGTATTGCACAAACACACCCACCCACAGACTTTCTTTTTAAAACCATTTTTTTTTGGGTCTAGCAGTCCAAAACATGTATTTCCGTCAAAATCTCGATTTCGAACATTTTAATGAAATTAATGCTTCCCTCTACTGAAAGTATAGGACAGTAAAAATTTGGTTAGATGTGTCGTTATTTGAACGGCGTTTTTTAATTTTTTTCAATTTTTTAACAGCCCTTGAACCAGTCATTAACATAGACAATAGAAGTACTATTGTAATAATACAACCTTTTTTAGGATAGTTCAACACAGTGATGGCAAGCTGGGAAAATTTCTATAAGGGAAAATTCTAAAATTGGGGTTTCCGAAGAAAATATCCCGAATATATTCAAATTTAAATTTGGCCCCAGAACAACAAACTAAACTTTGTGCAAAACAATAAACACTAAAGACAATTAAATGGTAAAAATGGGAAGTCAAAAAGGTGAATTTCAAATTATGAGCAGAATGCCAAGACAATGTCAATTTTTTAAATTTATTAAATTTTTTTTTAAATTTATATAGGGCGAGTAAAAAGTAATGCATAATGTCTTAGTAAACATTGATACGATGAAAAATTTACCTTAATAGAAGTTGGTTAACTGCTGCTTAACAAATACTATGTCAATGTTCAATTTTTTATACGTTTTGTTATTTAGTTGCTATGGGAACTAGAACATTTTTGAACATCAAAGATATTTCATTCAAAAATTCGGTTATGTAATCCCATGAGTAAAATTTTATCAGGACGAGAAACAGTTGGTAAATCCAAAAACGTGAAAATTAGTTATCATAGTAACCAAATAACTAAAGGTATAATAAATTGAACGTTGACAAAGTATGCCCTGAAATTTAATAAATACCTTTTATTAATATCAAGGCTGTTTTTTCACAGAAGCAATATTTAGACAGTATGCTTTACTTTCTACTGACCCTGTACAGTTTTAAATAATTTTCTTTCTTCTCTTTGTATTTTTCACAATTAACAAAACGGAACAATCAATACAATATTTTTTAAATTATTAATAATTATAATTTTCAAGAAAAGACATGAAAAGACGCTTGAAATAGGATTATTTGGTATCAAAATTAATGTCTTTGTACAATACGTCTCATTATAACCAAAAATACGTAAAAAGGATATTGGGAATTTTCCCTGCAGCATTGAAGGAAAAAACTCATGTTCATTTCGTAAAAAAAAAAAAAATTCTGATGATTTCCCATCACTAGTTCAACATTCAACACAAATGCTAAATACGATGTATACATACCGATAGTGGTGTAATTTATATAGTAGTAAGCAGCAATCATGCCTAAGTTCAGTGGTAAGCAATCCATTTCTTCTTCGATGCTAATACATTTAGACTGTTCTAAATCAGAAAGTGTATTTTCCACAAGTTCTGATAAATGATCAGATAAGTGCCTGTGTGTAACACCCTGTAAATTGTAATAATTTGGATTCTGGGTAAGTCTTCTGTACAGGAATGTCCAGGTTAAATAATCTACTGCATCTTGCTTATTTTCTATAGTTTTGGTAACTATTTCTGCATTAAAGTGGTCATGAAGCCTGTGATCTAAATGACTCTGTAAAATAAAAACTGATATGTAAACTCCATTAATATTGCAATAATTCCAGCAAGAACATACATTTTAAAATAAGAAATTTTACATCAATCTCTAGATTATATGAGTGATTTAAATGCCAAAATATCATTTAAAATAATAATTTGCATTGCAACCCTGCGTAATCCAAGATAAGGAGTGCATGCATAGGAATCTCGTAAATGGTAAGAGATAGAGATTCGGTTAAATGAGAAGAATTGTTCAGCATCTCAAGTACTACTATGATCCACATTTAAATCCTACAATTTATGCTTAATTTTCAGTACAGACTGAAAAAACTAAAACATTAAGTTTTTGTTTTTTGTGTATAATTTGGTTATTATCAAAGATAGCGCGATTTAGACATTATAAAGACACTTTTTTACACAAATTTCGAATCTCAAATTAAAATTTTTATGTCGTTAAATTTTCAAGATATTGACATTAACTTTGTTTTTAATATGCGTCAAAAGCGGCCATGTCATCATTGGATAGAGCTCTTTTTTCTCTTTTCCCTGATTTAAAGAGTTTATTTTTACAAATAACAGAGTTGTCAGCAAAAAACCTTTTTTTTTATAGTAGGCTGTGAAAAACTGTTTGCTTGAGTAGGCTGAACATTAACAAAAACACAAGAAAACAAAAAACAAAAGGCTGCATTTGTTTCCATTGAGGTTTGATCAGTTTATTTTCTCAAATAATGAAGTTATAAGCAAGAAATTGTTTGCTCATGGCAGGCTGTAAAAAAATGAAAAAGAAAACACCTGAACTTTTCAGGGAATAAAAGTATTAAAAATGTATGATCGTATGATAATCAGAGGTTAGTACTATTAAATTTATTTTGGCAACATCTGCATCGTTACACGAGTTTATTGTCATTCTAAATTTATCTTCTTTTTCGTGTTTTATTACTTAGTATTTAAAAGTTAAACGTCTTTTGATTGTTATACAAACATACACTTTTAATAGTTTAATTTCTTGAAACGTTCGGATGTTTCTTTTTCATTTTTTACAGCCTGCCATGAGAAAACAATTTCTCACTTATAACTTCATTATTTGGAAAGATAAATTGTTCACTTTCACTTCACAAACTACAAGAAAACAGTTTTTCACAGCACTCTATAAGAAAACAGTTTTTTACCTATAACTCCGTTATTTGTGAAAATAAACCCATCAAACCTTATATCAGAGAAAAGGAAAACGAGAGCTCTATTTAATGACACTTGACACATATTTAAAAACCCGAAATTAATGTCAATATCTTGAAAATGGAACGACCTATAAAAATTTTAATTTGAGATTCGAAATCTGTGTAAAAAAGTGTATTAATAATGTCAAAACCGCTTTGCTATCTTTGATAATAACCAAATTATACACAAAAAACGAAAACTGAAAATTTTACTGTTTTCAGTCTGTAGGTACTGAAAATTAAGCAAAAATTGTATGATTTGAATGTGGATCATAGTAGTACTTAAGATGCTGAACAATTCTTCTCAGTTAACCAAATCTCTATCTTTTACCGTTTACGAGATCCCCATGCATGCATTCCTTATCTTGGACACCCTGTATATCGCATGAACAAAAAAAGACTCAAAGGGTAGCCCCTAATCAGCAATAATAAAATATTTAAACACGTCAAATGCAATATGTATTATAAACCACAAAAGAAAAATGAAAGCATTAGATATAGCAAATAAGCAAAGAATTTCAAAAAACAAGGTGTTTTCTTTCTTTAAAATAATGCAAACACAAACCAGCCAAATAAATCCATTCTCCATTTTTTGGACATTCTCAAACATGATTCATCAATTATAAAAAAATGTTTGCTATTGAATAAACATTTTTTAAATTTTATTACAGGGTGGCCACTTAAAACTGCTTTTCAAATTCCCTGAATTTTCCCTGACTTCCCTGACCGATACACATCAGTTTTCCCTGACTCATTTTTATGGTACAAAAGCCAATTTCAACTGTTTTTTTTAAATAAACATTGTAACCCAACATAAAAATTAACAAAGTAAACTCAAATTACTTTACAGCAAATGGAAATTTTTCAACAAGCATAACAAAATACAACATCTAAACTTTAAGGAAAACCCAAATGAAATAAATATAAATTTTATAAACATATGGCTAGGTAACAAAATTTTCGTTTTGCAGGCAAAAATGAAAATATTAAAATAATTGCATTTTACAGAATTTTCCCTGACTATTTCGTGAAATTCCCTGACTTTACGTTGAAATTGGTAAAATTCCCTGATTTCCCTGACCAAATTAAAAAAATTTTAAATTCCCTGACTTTTCCCGGTTTTCCCTGTTTTCCAGAAAAGTGGCCACCCTGTATTAATTGTATTTCAATTCCAAATTAATATTCTGACATTTCTTTGTTTTAGATGAATTAAGAACCGACATTCTTTCCACAATTGTTGGCCAGACATGATGTTTTTTTTTGCTTATACGATGTAACTAGTTTTCAATTTACCTCTACTGGTAGAGAGTCATTTAAAAATTTCTTGAAGAAATCTTTTTTAGAACTTTGGCACATAAGTACACATTTTGCATCGTCATCTTCCAAAGGTCTATTTGCTCTTCCAACCATCTGCAGAACATCTGTAATAGGGTAATCCTCGTATGCATGTATTTTACCATTGTAATATTGTGTGTCCATAATGACCACTAAATGTGCCGATATATTTACTGCCCAACAAAGATCTCTTGTAACAACTGCGATCTGCACAGCACCAGAGTCAAAAAGCTGTTCAACCAATCTATGATCACTTGCAGTAAGACCTTCATGCATATATGCTACACCTTGCGAAAGAGTTTCCTTGAGAGTCTGTAAAGATGTTATGAAGAAATTACAACTTATTATAACAATCGATTGTTTTTTTAAAGTGATTATGATATTTGCAGAAATTATATTTTGAAAACTATTTTATGGAAAGTAGGTATTCAATGCTTAAAAAATAAGCACTAATTTTGTTTATACATTTTGAATTTAACAACCAGTTCAGTCAATAATTAACAGCATTGACTTTTGACATTAACCAAAAAACTTGCAATGAAATGTTACTTTTGACAATAGTTAAACTTTGCTTTGTGTACTTTTAACTCTGAATACAACATATAAAATATGCCATGTCTATGGCAAGCCATTTTACTTTTTAATAAATAACGGTTGTAAAATCAGTATTACAAAACATTGGTAGTATGTACTTGTTATTTCAGGTGTCAGAAATACATTTCAGATATTAGAAATGGATTTTAGATATCAGGAATGGATTTCAGATATCAGGAATGAATTTCAGATAACGGGAATGAATATGAGATATCAGAACTGAACTTCAATAATAACACCTAGTCGCTTGGGCGTACAGCCGATCCTACTTCACATAACTTGTGCACCTCCTCGGCATGCAGCTGGAATGTGTGTAAACCACAAGTTCATAGTGGCACAGATGGATATGCGGGTGTGTTCGGGTGTACTGCTTTTTCACTGCATAAGTAGTTGTGGGGTCGAATCTCGGTTGGGACCAAATTTTTTTTTTTTATGTTATCGTTTTGTTTTAAAACTCTGTTGTTGCGTTTTGCTGTTTGCGCGAGGTTATTTGTTAAAAGCAGTTATATTTTTAAAGAAAAAATATGAAGACAAATTTGCATTCACTAACTGATTGAGGGCATACTAACACGCAAGTCTGGTAATAAATTTAAAAAAAAGGATTTGTTGTTTTCTATTGAATGCAATTTATTAGCAATGAAAAAATCGGCTTTAACAATGCAAATATAGATGTAAATATCACACTCGCACATATGCGAGCCAATATTAGACGATATTGCGCATCGGCTGTAAGACCAAGTATCTAGACGCCAGTCACTTCAATATCTGAAATGAATGCAAATCAGTAGCAAAAATTACGCTTTACACATTAATATTACTTATTAGTATGGCTGTATTATTGAAACCCTTCAAAATATCGTACTAAAATTGTCAATAGTTGATCTCCAATATCTGGTACATTTTTAATTTCACAGTTATATTAAAAAAAAGATTAAATATATCACTGTGAAACTGAAAATGTTACGATTTAAAATACGTGGTATGCATTTATATTATGTTGGTCATATTAAAAATGCTGAAGAATAAAGAGCGCACTGATAGCTAAATAGATTAAGTGTGTTTAATTCAGTAGATCATGATATGTAGGAATCTGCATAACAATAAGAATTGGTTTATCACCAGAGTTTAAGAATAACAACGTTCAATATTATCAACTTAGTGTTTTTATTTCCCACCCTTGTAATTTTTAAATTATCTTAGATGTAATAATTATTAGGGTTATTTAAAACCGTATCTTGTTTCAGACTATATTTTTGAAGGGTTAGATATGGTGGAAATAGTAAGCAATTCCAGCAAAATAGTTTATTTTTAATATCGTTACCAGTTAGCCAGTCCATTCTTTTATACCATTCAGTATTAAACAATCTAGATTTCTTCCTACTGTCTATCTGTAACGGCCCCAGTCTATTTAAAGTACATTGCCCATGATTTTTTATTTTTATTTGTTTTTCATAAGAGCATCCAATAAATTTTTCTCTTAAAAGCTGGTCAACGATAAATTCCATATTTACTGCAAATGTGCAAACTACGTATGAAACAAATAAATACAATAGCTGCACGTTGCAACTAACTGCCGCTGACCGACGCAAGTAAACTAAAAACCTACAGAGGCCATGCCTTTGCCGTGCTTATTGCATTCTGAAATCCCTACTATTTCTTTGCATCTGTCCATCTGATCATTGCATTATTTTTTCAATGTGCATGAGAACGCATTAAGAATAATAGATAGGTTGATTATGTCATAGCTTGAATCATTCGGCTCGATAAGCTCGACCTTCGCGTATGCAAAACTGCG
This sequence comes from Ctenicera cuprea, assembly GCA_958336395.1. Classification (NCBI taxonomy): domain Eukaryota; kingdom Metazoa; phylum Arthropoda; class Insecta; order Coleoptera; family Elateridae; genus Ctenicera; species Ctenicera cuprea. The sequence goes on from OY284490.1 coordinate 58,160,384, forward strand.
TTTGAAGGCAACAGTCTATTTGATTGACGCCTAATTTTTAATGATACGCAGTAGTGTTAAAAAGTGTAAAGTGTATAAAAGTACTTTTTTTATTGAAAGTTAAAATTTGATTTCTTTTTTGAAAAGTTATAGGTAGGCACTGCTTAACCTGCCTAATAGGACAGACTGCCACTGTAAATCCGTATACCACATACTTTAAATCCAACATTTTCAATTCTACTGATATTTTACATCTTTTTTTATCACTCTCAAAATATTAATGTACAAGATAATAGAAATCAACAATTGACAATTTTAGAGCAATATTTTTAACGTTTCCAATAACACAATCATAATATAAAAGTGTACAACGTAATTTTGATTAATGATTTACGATGTTCGTAAAAATAAATTATATGATATAGAAAATTACTGGAAAATGCATAACTAAGGTATTGTTTAGCGCCACTTTTAAGTATTATCTGAAAAAAAGTTCACGACAATTTATGGTCTTTAATGTTAATATTGGAAAATTAAAACTCTAAACTCCTAACTGCTACTATTAATACAGTTTAAGACTTTACTGTTCCTTTTTACTATAGATTTGGAATTTTTGCTATATGCTGATATCAAAAATTAGTTTCTGTTATCTGAAACCAATTCCATATCTGATGTCTATTTCAGATATCAGAAATGCATTTCAGATATCTGAAATTAGGTTAACAATTTTTTTAAAAAATCACAAAAAGTAACCAATTTTAATACTGTTTTCACCTTTCTGGTTAAAAAATAAAACAGCTTGCCATACATGTTCAAATTTAAGATTTCAAACAAGGCATGTTTTGCTAATAATGCAAGGTTAGCTTGTATTATTAATTGAAAATCATAAACTTTACTTCATAATAACAATAAGACAAACAGAACTTTTCTTTTAACGTCCATCTTTAAAGAATGACATAGCTTTAAACTTTTTCATTTAGCGTATTGCAAGTTAAAATTGGCTCGTATGAAATGATCTTGTTCAATATACAAATGAACTTTAAATGTTTGCTCCTGTGAAAGAATTCCGACAGGAAGAACTGATAAATTCATTTGTAAACGAAATTTTTTCAATAGAAATGTTTGACTTTTTCAGAAAAAAAAATGATTTGGCAAAAGTCAACTTTTTTTAATTTGAAGTTTTCCATGAAATGATTGTAATTTTATAGAAATTCACATACCTTATCTGACATTCGATCCAAAAAAGGCTTAATGTCATCTTCTTCGGCATGGAAAAATCTGTTTGGTTGTGCTTCAGCTGCTGTATATGTTAATATGTCGATGGCTGTTAATCTAGCTTGCTTCCGTGTAGGTACAAAAATAATAACTGGTTTATGAGGGCTGTATCTGATAATTGCATTGTACACAGGTTTTGACATTGCAATTAATCTTGATGCATTATGAGTTATGTTTATACCTTGAACGTGCAATTCTAATGGAATAGGACGAACACTAGGATGAAAATTAAAAGTTGCATTTGCATTACAACCCAACCACTGGGCTATATCACGATAATCAGCTAACGAGGCGGACAATGCTACAATTCTAATCTGACGTTCTATTTGTGATGAAATGTATCTCATGCGAGAACAAACAACTTCTATAACAGGTCCATCTTCTCCTCCAATAAGATGAAGTTCATCAACTATAAATAAATGTACATTTTGTACGTTCTTTCTTTGTTTCCAACGTCTAGATAATATATCCCATTTTTCTGCCGTTGCAATGACAACTTGTCCTTTAGCTAAAAGTTTTAAATCGGTGCCAGTTTCACCGGTTAGTAACACAACCTTCTTTCCAAGAAGCTGACCAAACTTGTTATGCCAGTCAGCAAAAACTAATTCAGCTAAAGCATCTTTTGGAACTAGGTACACACAACGTGCTTCAGGATTTTGTTGGAACAATCGTAATACAGCAAACTCAGCAATTGCTGTTTTACCCGACCCTGTTGGAGCTCCAATAAATACGTTATCATCGCTGTTATAAACAGCATTAAAAACTTGAGTCTGGATTGGATTAAACTGAGGAAATTTATCAGCATACAAAGATTCAAATTTGGGATTTCTTAAGGCTGTTATAGGCAATGGTTGTAAGTCCAACAATTCCGTGGGTGGAAAATTCTTCTCAGGCAAAATCAAATGTCTAAATGAAACAGGAAGCTGAGTTTCCGAACCAATCCAACGATCTGATACAATTCGTAAGAAGTATTGAGGAGGTAATGGCTCAAACACAGGAACAAAAAATTTTATGAGATGTTCATCTGCTGCAAACTTTGATTTAAGTAAAAAATATTCATGATGCAAAATTACTTCGGAATCTACGTCTTCCACTAAAATCCAAAACGCCTCTGATGAACCATGTAGCTTTTCATCCCACTGGAAGTCAGGTGTGATTGTTAATTCTACACGTAATGTAGATCTTGTAATTGGCTGTATGTGAGTGGACAGTTCTAGTTTAGGAAATTGATGAACATATTTATGAATAGTTTTACCCAGCTTGGGAACACGAATAAGTTCACCAATCTCATTAGGTCCTAAATCATATAATCTTTCCCAAGGGAAATTTTTCTTTTCTATTTTTTTTACTATTTCTTCAGGCATTTTTCTGAACTGCCTTAAAGGAGACATAGACTGCCACATTCTTCTATCAATCATTTTGCACAATGCTAACGATTTATCGGCCAACTGTGCCCATCCTCGGTGCAATACAATTTCAAATATAGCTCTCATTAGTCGCGAAGCAGACTGTGTTATAAAAACCATGTCTGACATCAATGCAAAGCCTTCCAACTTTAATTGTGAGATATAAGCCTGCAAAAGAACATTCACCTTGGCACTAGCTTCCTCGATGCTTTCTTTAATGGGAATGGGGACCCGTTCCATTAGCTTTTGAAGTTCCAATTTTTCCTCTTCGCGAACTGCAATATGTTTAAATTCTGAAGATAAGGAAAACACCCGGAATAATTCAATTTCACTCAATGTAGGTTTAAGAAGCTGATTATAAGTAGACATAGTATCATGGGTACAATAGTAATGTGATGCAATTCTACCTATCTCAGTTACTTGAAAGTGGCCAGTTTTTCTATCGTACTTCATCAAACCACTTCTATCTAAAAGTAGAGCTGCAGTGTGAATTAAATCGGCTCTATGCTGTTCAAGTAATGGATCTTGCTTGAGGGCATCATGTGATATAGCATAAAGAGTAGGTTGTCGCAACATTCGTATATAAAGATAAGTATACCCTAACCAGGTAACAGCATCTCTTACATTTTGAACTGTTCCCAGTACAATCTCGGCATTTAACATATCAGGTAATTTTGAAACCATTTGTGACTCAATTGGAAGCTGTTGATTCAAGAGAGAGAGATAATATTGCAGCTCACTGTGGTTCGTGATTAAAATGCCTTCGCCTTTGGTATCATATTGTGGTCTACCAGCTCGTCCCAACATTTGTAACACATCCAATGCACCCAATTCTACCCAACGACCTTTCTCAGGGTTGTAAATTTGTGTACCTTTGATAATAACAGTATGGGCAGGTAAATTAACTCCCCATGCTAAAGTAGCAGTAGATACAAGTACTTGAATGTGGCGATCGGCAAACAAATCCTCAACTAACGTTCTATCAACGCGAGTCATTCCTGCATGATGAATAGCAAAACCATAAGGTAACAAGTCTTTTAATTCTTGATTTTTGACCTGTTCCGCTTCTGTTCGGAGAACCTCCATTGAAGCCGAACCCTCCCGAAGAAACTGCCCCAATGTATCTTTTTCTAAACACATGTCCCTAATAGCTCTAGCAGTTTTACCAGTTTCTTTTCGAGAGTGAACAAATATTAAAACTTGGTTTCTTCCAGCATGCTCCATTGTTTTTTCATACACAATTTCATTCATAACTTGGTACCGTTTTAAAGCCTTTTTTTCTGTAACACCAATATATTGCTGCTCCAAAGCGACTGGTCTAAAACTATTGTCAAAGTAATATAAACCAGTATCTATTTTTACTCTCAAAAACGTTGCAACATCTTTGTAATTTGGTAAAGTAGCTGACAATCCTACTAAGCGAACATCTTCCTGTGTAGATTCGATCATTCGTATAGTTCTAGCAACCAAAGCCTCTAACACTGGACCTCGTTCATCATGCAATAAATGAATTTCATCGATGATAATTAGTCGAACTAAAGATGTAAATGTTTTTTCTCCACCTTTACGTGTAATAATATCCCATTTTTCAGGAGTACAAACAATAATCTGTGTGGCGGCGATTTGTTCTCTTGTTAACTGGTGGTCTCCAGTCAACTCGGAAACAGTAATATTATAATTTGCTAAACGTTTTCCAAAGTTACCAACCATTTCTTGTACTAAGGATCGCATGGGCGCAACATATATTATTTTAAAATCATCAACATTTATCGTTCCATCGGCATTAATATGTTTACCAATCTCTCTCATCATACACAGAAGTGCAACATTTGTTTTACCAGCTCCAGTTGGAGCACACAGTAAAAGATTTTCATCCGCATCCAGAGCTGTTTTGTATAATCTGCTTTGTATGCGATTTAAATTTTTAAAGCCCTCAAACACTGGTTGAACATATTTGGGAAGTTGGTCTATTTGAATAAGTTTTTCACTATCGCCAAATGGTTTTGGTTTCAATGCAGGTACATGTACTTCTTCATAACCTAAATAAAAAAACATCTTTAGCCAACTAACCCAAAAATTTCATACTAATACACATAGTCCGTATAAACAAAATATAGTCCACCCGACTTAATTTACTTTCTTTATTAAGACTTGATATTTTGAGTGGTTAATGTGTATGTAGATTCTTATTGCATGATACCACAGATAAGGTTAACACTACAGATATACGACCCTTTACACAAAATGTCCGCTCATATTTGGAGACGAAATTAGCGTTAGTTTGGCTACAACGCACCAGACCAATTTTAGGGCGCTGCTATCGCTATTTGTTTATTACTGTTGAAATGTGTTGGAAACTGTTTTATCGGGGATTTGAGTGCATCTGTCACATCATGAATATAATTTAAGTAGAATTGGCTTCAATATTAATTATTTACGAAAAATTGCGATTTGACAATTAAACATGGCAGATGGCTGCAAACTTTTGGTTTGAATATGTGCTAAGTAATCTGCTCAATTACAGTCATCTGTGACTTAATTATAAATTGTTATTGTAGCGCCATCTTTTTGCAGATTATTAATCATATAAAACAAGCTGCCGATAGCTCACATATTTACCGTATATCTGTAGTGTTAACCTTATCTGTGATGATACTAATCACATTTCTTTGCACATCCGGTCTCGTAGGAAGCTATCCCAGATTTATTTATATTAAATGAAAACATTATTTATTAAGAGTAATTTTAAAAGATGTAGCCAACTTAATATAGGGGAAGCAAGAAGCAAAAAAAAATAGGACAATTTAGCCTAATTTATCTTTATCAAAAAGTTCATCGCTAAGGAGTTACGGTTCTGTAAGATGCAACAAAAATTATTATTTTACATATATCTTCAGAACAGCTTATGATTCAATGTTCAAATTTGGTATATTGTATTTAATAATCAAGAACCACTTGTTTTTTTTAAACAATGGAACAACACCAGGGCTAATTCCAGGCAACTCTACTGAATTATTTCTTAAAGGGTTTTCACTTTAAGTTACCTTAAGTTTTATAAATTTAAAACCACGTGTTTTTTGTCTCTTGTATTTTTTTATTAGAGCCACCACTTTTATGTTACACAGACAAAACTTAAACCACAAATGTTGTGTTCGAATTAAAACTTATCAAGTGGTCTGGTAGCAATGTTTTAAGCTTTAAGCGGTTGTCTTTCGTTGTTACAAAACAAGTTACAGTTACAAGAAAGTAAATGCGCTCACGAAAATGGTTATAACAACTTTATTTATACAGTTATCAAAAATACGCAAAAAAAAGAAAAATATTATTTTTTATTAGAGCTAAATGACAGGCATAGTTAAAATCCCATAACTGCTAGAAAACACGTTGTTGATATTAAAAAGTATCGTTTTATTTCTTAATTTTTAAAATCGTTGAAAATTCTTGCTGATCCTAATAAAGTACTTCAAATAGTCTATCGAACTGATAAAAGTTTATAACGATCGGCGTTTGCGTTTTTGAATAAAACATTAATTACAGGGTGGCCACTTAAAACTGCTTTTCAAATTCCCTTACTGATAAACTTCAGTTTCCCTGACTCATTTTATTGTACAAAAACCAATTTCAACTGTTTTTTTTAATAAAAATTGTAACCCAACATAAAAAGTAGCAAAGTAAACTTAAATTACTTTATAGCAAATGGAAACTTTTCAACAAGCATAACAAAATACAACATCTAAACTTTAAGGAAAAACCAAATAAAATAAATATAAATTTTATAAACATATACCTAGGTAACAAAATTTTCGTTTTGCAGCAAAAATAAAAATATTAGAATAATTGCATTTTACAGAAAATTCCCTGACTTTACGTTGAAATTGGTACAATTCCCTGATTTCCCTGACCAAAATAAAAAAATTCTAAATTCCCTGACTTTTCCCGGTTTTCCCTGTTTACCAGAAAAGTGGCCACCCTGAATTAATATCAAAATTTTTAAAAATTCATAGAAGGCGTCAGAGTGAAACCTGGGAGATTAGTAAAAAACAAATTTTGCAGTTCATCAAAAGCTCTATTGGCTGAAACAGTTAAAAAAAATGTTGTGGGTAGTTTTTGAGGAATAATTTTTTAAAAGAGTCCAAAATTTTGATAATATGACGATTTGTATTAATTGCATCTTTTGTTTTTCAGTAATCAGGCATTAAAGTTAAAATTTTCAAATATTCGTAACGGCCTTCATTTTAAAGATACAGCATTTGGAAAAAAACACTTAATTTGTCTTTAGATGCACTACAACGCTATGTATTTAAAATAAAAAAAATATGTTTAGAACAAAATCTATACCAAAAAAAACAGGTCTAATTTCCGTTTCCCATTTCAATTAACGACATAACCAAGGACTACCTGCAACTAAAAAACTTCCATACACCAAATCTTATAAAAATCGGTCAAGGGGTTCCAGAGATATAGGGAAACGAACGCATCCACCCACGCACCCACCCACCCAGACAGACATTTTATAACTATTTTTTTGGGTTCCTTGGACCCTAAAACGCGCATTTCCGTTAAAATCTGAAATCATAACTTTCCTTACTTCAGTAGAAGTGTGGGAAAGTAAAAATGAGGTACAGGTACATTGTATCGTTGTTTTTGCGGCAATTTTAAAATTTTCTTGTAAACGAAAATTTTAAAATTTGTTAAAATAACAAATAACTCTTAAAATTCTGTCTACTCTATTGAAAATCAGGTTTTTGTTGAAAATCAAGAAAAAAAATCAAAACTTTTGTCAATTTTTGGTTAAAATTCATGACTTCCAGGTTGTTATTTATATTCCCTGACTTTTCCATGATTTCTAAGTTATCCAGGATCAATGGCAACCCTGTGAACTTTTTTTTTGTTGCTTAACCTAGAATAAGTAATTTATTAGAGTGCCATTAGCTGGCAATTGTTTTGTAACAACAAAGGTCAACCAAATCTTAAAACAACTGCTACTAGAGGACTTGATTAAGTTTTAATCTGTAATACAATATTCAGAGTTTTATTCCTATAACATGAAAACAGTGGCTTATAAAAAAAATACCAAGCAAATACAAGTGTTTTAATAATTTTAATAGCTTAAGGAAATGATTTTTTATCAAACATCTTAAGAAATAATTGAGTGTAAGCATCTGAGTTGCCTCACCCCCCTTGTCACCCAAAAACAAATACACTGCACAATCAAAATTTTACAGTGAACCATACCCATTCACCTTCTAAAAAATCATGTTAAGAAAATAGTCCCTTACTAAACTATTATATCAAATGTTGCACCATTACTGTCAAACACTTTATACATGCAATCTTATAAAATTGAATACCACATTTAAAAATACAATAATACAAACAATGTTTCATTTAAAATAATGCTTGTTATTGTTGGTTAAAAAATAAATACTCATGAAATTGCTTTTCCATATTTTTTCTGTGTTATGTAGGGCAGCTACACAGAAGGTAAAAACTACATTTTATGAAGAAAGTCTGAATTTTGGTAGTTATCGCGAACACCCTGAACAATTATCAAAAGAGCGCCAACCCCAAAAGACTGTTTAAAATCGGCAGCTTATTAGTAGAAACTTATTTTAACATTTCAATGTAAAATATGATGTAAAACTAGAACATTTTTTTATTAAAAGTTATTCACTTTTCTGATATCTATAGGTTGAGTCAATAGTGCGTTCTCCTTCGATATTGGGTGAACCGTTAGAGATACGATAATTTTTCAAATACAAAAGTTTTAGGGTGTCATAGTATCTATCATTCAAAATTATTTTCACTTCTATAGGGTGTTTCATTTTTGCGTCACAGATTATTGATCAATTTTTTAAATGGGACACCCTATATTCAATTGCATATTCGTATGCACCATCAAAATTGCTACAAGACCATATTTTGTTTTTTGAATTTGGCTGCACGGTTACCAAGATATTAACTTTTCTTGAGATTTACTGACTTGTAGACATCAAAATGGAGAACAGTTTGAACATATTTTGCAATAGGAATTTTATTCTTTTGTTCTTTAATTTTTTTTCATTTTATTGTTTGTCGTTACTTATTCATTGTACTTCTACATTTGTATGAATAAAATGATTTATTTTTCCAAGATTCAATATACTACTTTGATGAATCCGAAAGAAGAAATGCCTAATTTTTGGCCAAATTTATGAATATTTGGAAAGAAGTCAAATTATATCGAAAAGGGTAACATTTAGGTATAGGACATACTTTACAAAAATGAAGGGTAATTAAGATCTGCAACTGATAATGTAAAAAAATACAGGGTGTTCTATTTGAAAAAAACAAGTTTTAACGCCCTCACTTTCGTCAAGTTCACCCGTCTGTCACAAACAGCGTATTCGATATTTTGAGTTGGTTTTGTAACAAGAGGTAAGGCATACTTTGACAACTACTCGCATGAATTTGTTTTGCTCCATTTCCTAACCGCAGGTCACAATGATTTTTTGATGGGAACTCTGCAAAATCAGTAAATCTCAAGAAAAGTTAATTATCTTGGCAACCGTGCAGCCAAATTCCAAAAACAAAATATGGTCTTGTAGCAATTTCGATGGTGCATTCGAATATGCAGTTGAATATAGGGTGTCCCGTTTAAAAAAATTGATCAATAATCTGTGACGCAAAAATGAAACACCCTATAGAAGTGAAAATAATTTTGAATGATAGATACTATGACACCCTAAAACTTTTGTATTGAAAAATTATCGTATCTGTAACGGTTCACCCAATATCGAAGGAAAACGCACTATTGACTCACCCAGTATATATTTATTAAACAAATAAATTACACAAAAAAGTTATTATCTACAAGGCGTTCTTAAATGAAGGCACAAAAACAGGTACCACAAATTTCGATATACTTCATTACAAAATTCATCAAAATCGGCCTAGTACTTTCGCCTTTACAGTCGTCACCCACCCACCCACGAGCAAACATTTTTGAAGAATCACGTTTTTGGGTTCCTTGAGCCCCAAAACGTGCGTTTCTGTTACCAATACTGATAACACCAAATGACGATACATTTGAAAATTTTCGTCAGTATACTTAATTCTTTTCTCAATCATCCTAAAAACACTTACTTTTAAGTTTAGGTATAATTTGAAACTAGAAATATGAGTGTTAAAAATACAAGCCAGTTTTGGCAAATCATGCAAAAAAAACGAAATCGCTGAATGATTTTTTAGTTTGTAATTCACTTATGTATTACTAAAGATTTATTTTGTTTTCATAATAAACTGTATAGTTAAAAATGTTGTAGTTTTTTGTTTTCAATTTTTTTATATCGGCACTAAATATTGGCTTATTCCTGCCGATATAGATAACAAAAACCCTGCCGATATCGATAACAAAAACCCTGCCAGTATACCGATATAAACATCGGTATTGGTCAATCTATATTTAGAAAATTTCCATGAAATCAATACTTCCCTATACCGAATGTATGGGCAAGTAAAAAGCAACAGGCTTATGCGGGAAAAGTTTCGTAGCGGTTGTTTGACAGCTTTTTGTACTGTACTGTTGTGTATTTCTAAAACAATGCACGAAAAAGGCACTTTGGAATCACCTAAAAAAACTTAAATATGAATTTTCAAAATGATCGTAAAATATTTGTTTTATTTATTTAGTTTTGCTTGGATCGAGTCAAAAATCTCAAATTTTATTTGATCAATTTAAGTATATTAACTAAAATAAACAATTTTCCCTTCACAGAAACATTATATACCATACTTTTAATAGGTGATAATTTGTGAAAGTAGTAATTTATTAATTATGTCTGATTTTGCAATAAAGCGATTACTTTCCAGGGTCTTATTCCATTAACTCACAGGTAAATAAATTAAATACTGCCTGAAATAATATAATTGTTCGAGTAGGAATATTTTTGATAAATGGAATATTTTTTTGCAACTTTTTAAATTGTAGGAAATAGTTGATACTAGGCAGTTAAAAAAACAAATGATTGGTATGTCAAACTCTTACTTAGTTGTTGTAATAAATAATAGCTCCAACTTCGAAAATTTTGGATCTGTGTTTCGTACAGGCACTAGCTGTTTTTTCGCACAGCAAATTAATGATCTGCATTGCAAACAATATTCAAAAATGACTTTACTGCAAGAAAACAAAATATTTCTATTTAACATCCAACTATTAATCAAACACTTCCCCCAACGTCCTAATGTTTAAATTTTTTTTGCATTCCCAAAAAAATTAATGGTCTTTTAGAAAATTCATACTTAAGCTTTTTTAGGTAATTCTAAACAACTTCTATTTAAACTTTTCTTTCTGTGTATTTTCAAATATGTGCACTTTACTGTTACATTATTTCAAAACATTTGAATTTCCCGTGTTAATATACACAATTCACATCTCCAGATCAATATTTAATATGAAATCCCGAGATTCTCTGCAAGAGCTTTTTAAAGACAAAAAAATTTTAACAGCTGCATCACTGCTTATCTGTAAAGCGGCATTATTTTGCACAAAAAAATAAGCTGGTCAAACCTAAACTTTAATTATAAATAAATTTCCGTTATTAAGAAATTAATAATATAAATCAATTTAAAAAAGGATGTTTTTGTATTCAAAGGGTTATTATAACTTAAAGGAGTTTTACAGTAATATCGGTTATTTGTTTTTTACATAATAGTAAATTTTCATATAAAAATTTGTACTATTGGTTACCCTCAGTTCATGTAGCTGTATTGGCAAAGAATAATAAAACTATTTTAATTTAGATTTTTTTTATTCACTATTTAAGTATTTATGCATGTTTCTGTTAATGGTAAAAATGTACAAAAACTTTTTTGGGAAAGTATCAAATAAAAAAAGAGACCCCTTTTTGTGCCTTTACTGAAGATTAAGAACACCTTGTCGATGATAAATTTTTAAGATTTTTTTTAAATGAAATGTAGATATTTATAAATTGAACAGATATTTATAAATTGAACAAATTCCATTATATTTTAGTTCAAAACAATATTCCACTTCAAATATGCTAAAATATGATTTATATAAGTAAGCCACCTCCTTCAATAATAATAGATGCTCGGGATGTCTCTACTCCTATACTACTCCTACTACTATACCAACATTCAGAACTTCTTTGCAAAAATGCAGTTTTCAAATGAAATCCTCTGTGTAGCTGCTCTGCTAATAATAGTATTATACATATTTTAAAAACATGCAAGCTTAAGGACTTCCGAATCTAAAAACGTACTTGATGAAAGATTGTGTTCCTCACCTTTCCTTTGTTTCCTAAACGACCCATCAGGTAACTGACAACGTTTATTAGCCATAAAATGTGAACCTTGACAAAACACTAAATCTTCAAAATCTATAAGTTGCCTTGAACCTGCAACTTGAGCTCCAGGTCCAGTATCTGCTTCATCATGTCGATCTTTTCGCCGTGATGATCGAGAAGTGGATTCTTCATCTTCATCATCCTCGTTCTTTCCAGTATCTAGGTGTCGCAGTATTCTTGCTAAAGATGGATCTTCACTCATGCGGTCTCTAATTTTCTGGCGCTCAGAGTCACTTTGCGATTTTGCCAATAAGGTACAATATAAAACTGTGAAAAAACCAAAGTAAGAGATCGCAGACATTAATAAAAACACAATTCTTATAAGTAATGCTGTACAAAACATAAACATACTGTTACATAAAGACTCAAAACCATGTGGCACTACATCCTATTTTTAAAGTTTGTGCATACATTAACAGAATTTAAAAAAACTTACTCATTTGTCTGTATTTCTTAAGTTGTTTAATAAAATCAAAACAATCATAGCCAAGCAAAAGTACAAGTTGATTTTCACACTCTCTGTCATCACTAGCATCACGAAGAACATTAAGGACTTCTCCAGCTTTTGCTTGTGATACCATGGCATCATCATAAATTTTAGACAGTTGTCTCTGAAGCCAATATGCATCTATATCCAGAGGATGCAATGGTTTTTCCTTTTTCATTTCTTCAACGCCACCCAACTAAAATTTAAACTACACTGTACACTAATACTTTATTAAAATACAATATCAAATGCCTGTGTATAGCACGGTGCTAGCGACTGAAAAAGTCGCTTAAAAAGTGAGCTTGCAGGCACTCTGAGGTAAAAAGCTACGACCTTCTAAAAAATGTTCCTTATGCCTTAAGGATTCAAAATCTGCAAGTTGTCAAAAACTCGTGCAGTGCAAAAGGGCATTAAACAACATTTTGAAGTTAGAAGTACAGCAAGAAATTTCAGTATTACAAATATCTGTGGCAACAATTTTAAAGGTTTTCTGTAGCCTTCTATTTAAAAAAAATATATTTGTGAAAATAACCCCTTACCGAGCTAAAATTTTTTAAATGTGACATTCTCGCTTTGAACGTACACAAAATTCTAATTAATTTCAATTTGCCATTAACACTGTCATATTATTGTATACTGTATTAATTTTTTTTATTTCTTTTGTGTTTTGTATTAACATAGCAATAGTATTGTGCAATAAAGACGATTTTATTATTATTATTATTATATCTGCTTAACTATTGCGGCTAAAAAAAAAACGTATTGGTGATAAATTGTAGCTTGATTCATGCTGATTGTGATGATGTAAATTAGATAATTTGCAAAGTGTAATAATCACATGGATAATACAAATAAAAAAAGTTGCAAATAAATCGAATCTACAAGATGGCTGCTACCGCATATGTGAGTCACGTGTTCTTGCTTTATTCCCCTTGCTGTACTCGTCCCGCGTCCACTCTTTAGTAGAGTACTAGGTAGCATCAGGCAGCAGACGCGACACGTAGGGTCACAGTATGCTTTTTCCTAGCATACCAACTTAATCTCAAACCTTTAGGCTAAAGCTCAGACTTCAACTTAACTTTTCGTCCTCGTAAATAATAAAAATAATAGTCGACATTTGCATTTATTATTTGCAATTTTTTAAAATAATCCAAAAGCATGAATAATATTTTGAAAAGTACAAGCTCAGAAAGTAAGCTTGCCATAAAATTTAAATTTGACATTGTGAAACTCTTGAAGTAATGCTTGATCTGCAAAAACAGTATTGGGAATTTTGTAAATGATACAGAAAAACTGTTGATCAAAAAATTCGTGCAGTTATTTTGTTAAGTAAACAAGATCAAAACACATTTATATTTGGAATAAGAGCTGTTATGTAAGTTATACCAGTGCAAAGAACATAGAAATACTGTGTAAAAAAACATCAAAAGGATGCATCAGATTCAACAGTGGTGTTATTTTTAGAGGAGTCAAAGGAAAATGTGCCAGCTGGCTATTTCGTCAGACGACAAAATAATCGTTTAAAAATTAATAACATTGGGATATGAACTATGCCTACGAGCCGGTACCGCCTGTTTCGCTGCCCGGCTGCTGTCAAATTTAAATTTATGCCGGTTAACCCCCGGCTGCCGACCGGTAGAATAAATAGTGTATTTAGAATTAAATAACAGGCAAGCTTATGCCTGTTTGCATACGAAGATAATGTTTGTTTACTGGTGTTAATAAAAATGTCCAGGTTAATCTGAAAGTTCCTGTTGCATGCAGTGTGTTCTTCTATAGTTTTTTAGAAAATTCAGATATTGAAAGAAACTATGGAAGACTTCAAAGATTGGGAAAAAACAAAATCTGCGTGGAAGGATATTTTTTAAATTTTTGTTCATCTTATCTAAACGATTCAAATAAAGCATAAATTTTCCCATTCTTTCAACCATTACTTGCCTTGCACGTGGTTTCCTGTATTTTCTTCGATTGTGTAATAATTAAACTATAACTACTTTATAAAAAAAATTCATAATAAATTATGTATACAGGTTGTATCAAATTGCATGTTAACCATTAAGATCTCGCTTATCTGAAGAGATACCAGGATGGTTAAATTAAAGCAAAATTGTTAAACTTTATGCCCACTAATAATCTAAAAAGAAAGAACTGAAATTTTGGATTTTTTGTTTTCGGCTATTATATCTCATTTGTCATTTATATTACATATTTCTAGTTCACGCATTATTACGACACTATTTGTGCTGAAACTAAATTTTTTATCAAATTTGGTATAACTGCTACCATTCTTCATTTTTGACTGTAAACTTTTTTTTCTTATGGTCGGCATTTTAAATTTTTACATATTTGAATAGAGTTATTTATTCTGATTTCAACGATGTATCACACTTTGCATTTTTTAAGTTTTAAGCATTACAGAAAATAAAAATTTCATAAGAGTGCCAAAGACGTCATCTAATTTATTTTAAAAAATGTTGTATTCAGCAGTAGGCTATGACAACAATAATGATATAATAAACAGCAAGTTAAGTTAGTTTTTTACAAAATCAAATGAATGACAAAATTTTTAGCAGATTACAAAAATTCCCAGAAATTTCAAGAGTTCATTTTAGACGAGCTTCTGAGCATGTTTTAAAAAGGTGTCTTGCAATTTGAACATTTATTTAATATGTATGAGTATTATCTGTTGTATTCATTTAACCTGTTATTCAAATTTGTTATGTCAGTTGCATACATAAAAACTGCAGCAGACTTTACAGTATGTGTTAGAAACTTTGTCATTCAGTAGTTTTTGTAAAAAATAACTTATCCTATGCCTACATTCAAAACAAAATTTCCAGAAATTTTCACAGTAATAATAAAAGAAGTGTTTTGTTTCACTTCTATCAGAGTTGATGGCTTACTAGAATTTTTTTTAAACAGATTAAATGACATGGTCTTTCCGTGGCACTCATGAGAGTTTTATTTTTTGTAATAAAATGCTCAAAACTTAAACAAAATGCAAAATGTGACATATTGTTGAAATCAGAATAAAATAACTCTATTTAAATACAAAATATTTTAAATGCGATCTATAAGAAAAAAAATGGTTGACAGTCAAAAATGAACAATGGTAACAGTTGCACAAAATCTGGTAAAAAAATTTAGATTCAGCATTAAAAAGTGTCTTCATAATGTGTTAAATAGAAATATGTAATATAAATGACAAATGAGTTATAGGCGAAAACAAAAAATCCAAAATTTCTTTTTTTTTCAGTTCTCTCAGAAAGTAAGCAAGATAGCCCCAATTTCATTTTAGTTTATTAGTGAGCATAAAATTTCACAAATTTTCTCTAATTTACCCGTCATCGTATCTCTTCAAATAAGCGAGATCCCAATAGTTAACATGCAATTTGATATATCTTGCATGCAAAACTATTCTTATACGGTACTAAAAACAAATTCGCCGGTAGTTTAACAAACTGGTTAAAAAATAAATCCATACATATACAGAGAGAGTTAAAAGTATGGGGACACCGATTTGCTGTCGTTAATATTCATTTCATAAGAAAATGTTCAATACAAAAGTTTTTTATGAAATTTTTATCTACATATTGATATACACGAAAAATTTTATTATTCAATTGTTTTTGAGTTATCACTTTACGCGATATTTTTTTAAATGGCAACCTATTAATGTTATACTACTATTCGATAGAGAATTCTTTTCTCTTTACAATGGTATAAAAAATTTTTGGGTTTGTATAACATTTCTTCGAGAAAATGCCCGTTGAAGTTGAAGTATTTACAATTAATTAACTTCCCTATTCGTAAACGATATGGCCATGATAAACAAAAGCGAAGCGATAAACAAAGGCGATATCACTAAAGCTGAATTTGTTTGTTTACAACATTTTTCAATTTTGTGTAATTTATTGCTGTTAGCATTAGCAATGGCGAGTTTAAGTGAACGTGAAAGAATTGAAATACTTATGATGCTGGGTTATGGAGATAGACGTAGAAGTTTACAAGACGTTTGTAATTTATTTAATGATACGCATCCAAATAGAAATCCAATTTCTAAATCTGTTGTTGGTAAAACTTTACAACGTTTTGAACAAACGGGTAGCGTTAAAAATGTACCAAGGAGTGGTAGACCTAGAACATCGACAAGTGATGATAAAAAACTGGATGTTTTATTGGCTGTATCTGAAGATTTACCAACCAGGCAATTAGCGGCCAATCTCAATATTTCACAGTCTCCGGTCGTTTCAATTTTAAAAAGTGAAAAGTGAAAGCCTATAAGGTACACTTTATACACGAGTTGATGGAGGATGATTTTGATAGGAGACTCCAATTTTGTGAGGAAATGTCAAATATTTGCAATAATAATGAAAATTTTGTCAACAATATTGTTTTCTCTGACGAAGCTACGTTTTGCCTTAATGGTGAAATAAACAGACAACTGCAGATACTGGTCATCGGAAAATCCTCATTGGGTTTTGGAACACCATACGCACTATCCTCAAAAGGTTAATGTTTGGGCGGGCATTCTAGGGGGTCATATTATCGGTCCCTTTTTCATCGATGGCAATTTAACTTCGGCTCTGTATTTGCAGTTATTGCAAAATCAAATTATACCTGCTTGTGCTACTCTCTATCCCCATGAAAACAATAGACACCTCCCCAATAACAGTATCTGGTTCCAGCAAGATGGAATGTTCATCAACATCTGAATAACGTGTTTCCAAATAGATAGATTGGGAGACAAGGAAACATTGAATGGCCAGTCCGTTCGCCGGATTCAAGCCCTTTAGATTTTTTTCTTTGGGGATACGTAAAAAACAAAGTTTATAAAGATAGGCCCAATAACACAGAAGATTTAAGAATCCGAATTACCAGAACGATGGAAGAAATTCCCCGTGAATTCTTAGAAAATTCTCTTCGGGGTTTTGTAAATCGATTGGGTCATTGTCAAATTGTAAATGGAAGACAGTTTGAACATTTAATTCACTAGAATTAAGTGTTTATTCGTATTTATTTATGCTTTACTTGTTTTTGTTAATGTTTTTGTAGTTTGTTACATCATTGTATTTTTTTTTGTCGTTGTTTAATTTAGTTATTAATTTCTTTCTAACAATAAGATTTTGACCGACAACTTTGTTGCAAATAATTTTTCATATAAAATAAAAATATTAAACTCGCTCGCCTTTGTTTACCGCTTAACTTTTGTTTATCATGGCTGCATCGTTTACTAATTGGGAAGTTAATTAATTGTAAATACTGCAACTTTAACGGGCATTTTCTCGAAGAAATGTTATGCAAACCCAAAAATTTTTTATACCATTGTAAAGAGAAAAGAATTCTATCAAATAGTAGTATAACATTAATAGGTTGCCATTTACAAAAATATCGCGTAAAGTGATAACTCAAAAACAATTAAATAATAAAATTTTTCGTGTATATCAATATGTAGATAAAAATTTCATAAAAAACTTTTGTATTGAACATTTTCCTCCAGCGGCTACCGCTTCACCAATTTGGACCATTTGTTTTTTCAATGAAAGGTCTCTATCCTCAGATGGAACATGAAACATTTTTATATTTTTATTCTACGTCGATTTTTCAATAATAATTATTTTAATTTATAATATATATGAAAGTCTGCTAGACGCGCTTCACTTGAGGCGACATCTACAACAACGCCGCGTCTCATTATTAGAACTAATGCATCACGTGACTTAGCATTTCGCCGGGTCGGTCAACGCTGAGTCTGCCGTCGAATTTCGACGGGGTAACACTAATAAATCTTTATTTAGCAAGAAAGTTAAATCGTCGATGTGTGCAAGGTTATTCTGATTTTTTTGCCGTCCGGTGAAATATACAACCGGTACAATAACCGAGCGTGTGCAAGGGGCTTTACATTGCCAATACTACTATCACCAATGGAAATCTATAAAATGACTGTTAGAAATTTCCAGTTCTTAATTACTGCAAAAATTTATACAGGATGGACCAACACTTAATAATATTAATAAATGTTAATTTTTCATGTACCTTGTCGCATACTTCAAAACATTTTGAGACCAATACTTTTTTTAATAGCAGCCATTTTTTGTGCTCAATCGATAGAGAAGTTTTTTCTCAATTCAACTATATAAGACTTGTATCAAAATTTTATTCCTTTAATTTGTCTTTACAATCAAAAGTAATTGAAAGAACAATTTGTTACTGCTGCAAACAAAATGTGAATATTTATTTATAAGTTCTACCTTTACTTACTTGAAGTCCATATTTATTGAGTACAAATAAAATACTTTTTACTTCAACAACATTTATTTATTTTAACCTTATACATTAGAGATGTTTACCTGCCATTATCAACTGTTACATTAAAATATAATATTCTTCTTCTTGGCATTTCATTCCCAAGGGAATTTAGCCGCTTCGTTCGAAGCTTTCATAATCCTTTTCTTAGGGTAGATTACTCCCTCTTTTACACTTTTTCACAATATTTACACCTTTTGCACTTTTACAGTTTGGCGTGTGATTTTGTTTCTTTCACTATCTGTCTCCATAATTTTGGATTTTCAACATTCTCTTTCCAGTTTCTTATTTGCATTTCACACAGATCTTGTGTCACTTCATCCCACCATCTTGACTTTGATTTTCCTCTTAATCTTGCCGTGTCTGGTTTCCATTTCGTAATTGTCTTTATTGTTGAATCTTCTTTCACTCTTAATACATACATGTCCTAGCCAACTGGTTCTTTGGGCCTCTATATACCTTACAATATCTTCCCCTTCTATTTTTTTTAGAATTTCATGGTTCATTATGACTCTGTATTCTTCATCGTTGATCTTCTTAGGACCTAGTATAGTTCTTATTACTTTTCGTTCAAAGATTCTTAGTTTCTCTTCCTCTTGTTTTGTAAGGTACATTACTTCTGCCGCATATGTGAGCACTGGTCGTATTAAGCTTTCATAGATTTTTAATTTTGTTTTCTTACTTATCTGTTTGTTACTTAATAAATTTTTATTTACGTAATAAGCTCCATTCCCTGCTTGTATTTTATCTTCTTCTTCAAACATGGATTTACCAATTTTTAAGTCTTGCTCATTATTATAATGGTTTCTCTGAAGTTTCATGTATTTCGTCTTTTTTTTATTGATCTTTAAGCCCACTACTTTTGCTGCGTTTTCTATTTTTTTTTAATTTTCTTGCATCCTGTTTTTTGTTTTGGTGATTATAACTGGGTCATCCGCATAGGCAATTATTTCACCGTGTTTATTTATTATTGTTCCTTGAGAGTCTGTTTTTCTAATTATGCTTTCTAGAACGAGACGTGATGAGATGTTAAATAGTATGGCTGAAAGGGTACCTCCCTGCCTCACTCCCGCGTTAATTTCAAAGCTTTCGGTTTTTCCTTCCGCAGTTTTTACAGTAGCCATTGTGTTTTGTAGTGTTGTTTTAGTTAGTCTTACCAGCTTGGATGGGATTTCCATTTCTTTCATTATTTGTAGCAGTTTACTTCTACTGACTTCATCAAAAGCTTGTTGGAAGTCAATAAATAATAAATGTATTATTATATTATGTTCATAACACTTTTCCATGATTTGTTTTATGATATATAAAGCATCTACCGTTGATCTACCTCCCCTAAAACCAAACTGGTAGTCTCCTATTATTTTCTTGGAGTAATTTGACAATCTTCTTTGAATTAGTGTAGATAGTATTTTGTAGGTTGTACTTCGAAGTGTGATGCCTCTGTAGTTTCCGCCAATCCTCCATGTCTCCCTTTTTGCGTATCGCTATTATCAAACCATTTCTCTATTCTTTTGGCATATTTTCTGTATTTCACACTTCCTTTATTAAATCAAAAAGTCTTCTCTGCACATATTTTGTGTTCTCCTGGTTTCTTTCCATTTTAGTCTCTTTATTACAGCTTTAAACTCCCCAAATGTTGGTTCTGACACTATTTCGTTGTTTTTTCTCCAGTCACCTTCCTGTTGTTCGTCGTTTTTGTTTGGCATGTTAAGAAAGTTTTGAAAATATTCCATATTTTTTTTACCTCTTCTCCATTACATTCTAAGTTTCCGTGTTCATCCCTAATTCCTCCTATTTTTATCTTATATTCTCTTTTTTGCTCACGCATTCTCTTATAAAAGTTTCTTGTATTTTTATTTTTACTGTCTTTTTCTATTTCTTCTATCATACCAGGTATCCATCTATTCTTCTTTTGTTTGCATATTCTATTTGCTTTTCCCTTCTTTTTTCTTTATATTTTTCCTTGTCTTCTACCATGTTTGTTTTTAACCATTTTATTCTTGCTTCCTCTTCCTGTTTACTTATTTTATTTCTTCACATTGATTGTCAAACCAGTTGTTCCTTGGTGTTTTCTCTCTTTTCCCGATTACTCGATCTGCTGCCATTGTCATACTATTTTTTATGTAATTCGTTTCTTGGTCACTGTTATTCTTCTTTTCCATTTTCTCTATCTTTTGTGTCACTTCTTCATTAAACTTTCTTTTAATGTCTGTTCTGTTCAGCTATTCTATTGCCCACTTTTTATATTTTCTTGCGCTGTTTTCTGATTTATTACTGCCACTACTAAAAAATTGACACTGTCGGCATTTGCTCCCCTAAAAGTTCTTACATCTCATAACGTAATAACGTTGCTTTTTTTTTTGATATAAGCACATGATCAATTTCCCTCATCACTATTCCCGCCCGGAATTAGCCATGTTTTTCTATGTATTTACTTATGCTGAAAGTTTGTACTGCTTACTGCTAATGAGGCTGCTAGGTTACATAATCTACGTCCATTGTCATTTGTTATATTTTGCATTGTGTATTTACCTGCAACTCCATTTATACTGGGTTAGGCAGAATGAAGTATCCATTTTCAAACTTAATTCATTTCATAATATAATGAGATATAAATTCAAATCAAGTCGCCATGCTTTCACGATAAATGGAAATTTAAGACAGTCGTCGAAGCGTTAGCGAAAAATGTCAGTTAAGTTGTGAATATGGAGCGTTGGTCAAATATTCAACGTTCTTTTGCGGTTGAAGCTTATTTTAAGAATAACAATTCTATTGTAACCACCCAGCGTCTATTTCGTCGTCACTTTCATTCAAATCCACGAGATCCAGTTCCTAGTCCATTAACAATTAAAAAGTGGGTACACAATTTGGGAAAATTTGAGGACCTCAACGGGCCGGCACGGTCACCGGATCTGTCAGCTTGTGATTTCTTTTTATGGGGATACCTAAAGTCAAAAGTGTTTTCTAATCGACCGCAAACTTTGGAACAACTGAAACATAATATTCGGACAGAGATTAACGCAATCCCAATTGAAATGTTGCAGCAGGTGATGCAAAACTTTCATGCTAGGCTTCAAGAGTGCCAGCAGCGAGGAGGAGGTAACCTTTTGTTAGATTTTTGAATAAAAATTTAGATATTAATAAAAACGACTAAATTTGAAATGGATACTTCATTCTGCCTAACCTGTTATAATCTTCTTTGCCTACTTGGACATTAAAGTCTCCTAGAATCAATAACGTATCGTGTCGAAAGACTTTTTCACTTGTTTTTTCCAACTCATTATATAGTTGCTCTTTTTCATTTTCATCGCAGTCTTCTGTGGGTGCATACACATTTATAAATGATAAGCTTGTTGGCTTCGCTTTTATTCTTAATTATGCCAGCCATCCGTTTCCTGGTTTAAACTGCATTATATTCCTCTTTAATTTGTTCATTACAAAAAACCCTACACCATTTCTGCCTTGTTTTTTTATGACCCGAGTACAATACTGTAAACTCATCTTTATTTATTTCACCTTGCTTTTTCCACCTTGTTTCTTGTACTGCCGCTACATCTATTTTATATCTTGTTAGCTCGTTAGCCACTTCCATCATTTTTCCTTGTGTTAATAGTGTTTTTACATTGCATGTTCCAATTTTTATCATATGTTTGTTATTTTTGTTGTTCCGTCCAGCTGTTCTTCTGCTAGTTGTTTGTATCCGCTTTAGTTTGGTGACTTGTTTTGTGGTTCCGTTTTTCTGCTTTCCTGTCCCATTTATATAGCTTGTCATTAATCACAATCTTTTGAAATAAAATATAATATAACCTTTGATAATGGCATGTAAACATGTCCAAATACCTATAAGGTTAAAATAAATAAATATTGTTGAAGTAAAAAGTATTTTATTTACACTCAATAAAATGTGAATAGTTTCTTTTTACAATTACAAAAAACGGGAAACGGAAGTTAAGATACGTTTTTTTGGTTTAATTTTTTTCAAAAGCAGAAATTTTAAGGATAGCTAAGTAAAATATACAAATTTTCCACTCTTATCTAGTTTTAATATTTACTCAAAAATTACTTGTCAGATTGACCTAAACTTTGGTATTTATAATAATTCTAGCAGTACATAATGTTACTTACCTGCAGAATTTTTGGAACCATTAAAAATGAGAAGTTAATCAATTTTCAAATTTTTAGACATTTTTAAACATTATTGCTCAAAAACTGGCCACTACTACCGTATAGGTATAATAAATGGAGCTCTTCGACATTATGCAAACGAGCACTGGAGAGACTGTCATGCATGGCATGACATTGCCAAACCATCGAACCGTATGTAGTAGTTAAATCTTAGACCTATACCTATATGTTGTTAAACATTTTTGGAAACGAAAAAGGTAATTACTTTTTGAGTCCAGGTGAAGAGCCATGCTAATTTTTCTATTCTTAGGAAAAGGATTCCTTGCAATAAAGAAAACCGAGACCAAAGAAAAAATACGTCAACCAAAAATTGGGTGGCAGGGGAAAAAATAATACCCCCTAAATATTGCTGTACCTAAAAATTAAGTTGTGAATCTCCTACAATCACTCACGTGCAATTTAAATTTAGCTTTACAATTTTTTCTTCCGATTTTCAAAAATTCATGGGCATCACAGAGTAATAGATAGACCTATTACACCAGGCAACAAGGATGCTGAGAAGTCAGAGGAATATAAGCGCAGAGTTACTACTGCTACTTACATATTATAGGGGATAACCTGTGCTTTTTACCATTGGCACACATATATGTCACGTTACACGACAGATGTAGTAAAATTAGCAGCCTGGACACCAATCAAATTGTAGCTCATCCCTATTTCTGAATCTACTAAATTAAAAAAATCTCCTACACAGTAGCAATGTGTTCCTCTAGGACTATTATAATTACTTAAGTATATGGTCGACCTGGCAACTCATTTTTAAGTAATAAATGTAAGTGCAACCCGTTTCTGCAATATTATTTGTCATATTCGATGTGACTTTTTGTTAAAAATGTTGGCTTTCTAATTTTTTATATTATAAAATGTGTTTGTGACAATGATTTATTTTTTTCTGTATATCCGATCTAACACTTAAATTATATTTCTGAAATTTCAAGCTTAGGATCACAAAAATGTCTCTTGCAATCGCAGATTGCACAGGACTGCAGTCAAAGTTGAGATGTAAAAACCAGAAGTAAACATTATTTTTACAGATATCAAAACAATCCCGTAAATACTTTAGGAGCTATTTGCTGAGGCCCTTTACAAAAACTATTCATTTACTAGCAAGAACATACATATACATACGTTTTCAGCATGAATAGCAATATCTTCTCGGGCTTCTTCGCCTTCTTCATCGTCCATTTCTTCACGGATTTCACCATACATATCCTCATCATCTTCCTCTTCTGACTCTTCAAATTGTACATTAATTCCATATGTTTCATCTATATTTTCTTCACCCACTGCTGTGGTTTTCGCATCTTCATTTCCAAAGTCTGTAATCTTTTTACATAAATTTACCAGCAATGCAAATCTCTCCTCTGCAATGCTGCCTAAAATAAACAAAAAAAATATCACATTTTTATTTACCATGTACTAGATAACAATTTTAAAGTTTAGTGAAATAGGATTATCATGATTATAGCATGAAGACCATACCACAACATTGTTACCAAACATAAATTAATTACATCTCCTATAATGATTAGGCGCTAATATAGACAAATGTGGTGAAAGTAACATAGTTGAACCAAAATTTAGAAATCACCACTGTAAGATTATTATTATTATTATTATTAACCAATTATTATAAACATATGAAATTATAATAACAAAAGAATAACACTTAGGTGTCAGTTAAGAAGAACAGGACATTTTACTATTAAATATTTACATTTTACTTGTTTTCGTTTAAATCTATTGACCAGGGTTGTAGATAAGATGTGAAGAAAGCTCAACGTATCTCTTAAAGTGAGTTCGCATGCATCTGATTTCCGATAATCCGATGTTCCAAAATTATTCTTATCGGTTTAATTATTTAACAGTAATTTGGCACGAAGGCAAAACACGAAATTTTCAACTTTAATCCGATATCGGATAAAGTTGAAAGAATTTCAACTTTTTCCCTCACCGCAACTTGTTTACCCTCACTTGTGTTATTTTGAAATGAAAATGAATTCCGTCGTCTTACAACAAAAATATGTATCAAATATGAAAGTAATACTTTTGTTAATGTTGCTTTTGGCTAGAATGGGAAAAAAGACGCGAACACAAGTTTTGGATCCGCAATATTTTCAATTATTTAAAAATGTCTAACGATGCAAACCACCATAAAGTTACTAAAATGCGGATAAAATATCACTAGATTTGACACCAAAACATACAACAATCCTGTGCGACATGTAAATTGATAATTATTTTCTACTACGAAATCGAATGCATGAAAACTCACCTTTTATGTATTTTTAACATACCTAAGGTTTTCTAACTTTTGACTTGAGAATATTTTATTCTTCATAAAGAAATACACAAAAAAGGTTTGTGCAAACTCCATAGAAGTTCTGCCCATCAAAGTAATCAAAACAATCACATAAACAAAAGGTAAATCTGAGATAAAATTACACCCAAGCAAAACATTAGACTTAAAATCACGCACCTGCAGCATTAGACCTTGTATAAATAATTACAACATAAATTTGTAATAATTATAGAATTACCCTACACATACCTAACAATGCCTCCGTTTCTTTTTTCTTTTCTTTGTCTTTCAACCTGTCATTCTTTAAAACTGCTAATATTTCATCGGCTGCACCACACAAAATATCTCTAGGTTGATCACCAAGCGCCTCTTGCAAAAAATTTAGTAATATTTCATATGTTTGCCGTGTTTCCTGCGTCTTTGGTTTATAAATAATGCCAACCATTTCATCTATACCCTCTGATAGTAATGTAGCGCCTTTCATACGTGTAAAATCATATTGTGCTTCATCTCGTTTCTGTCGCCTAAAAACACACAAACTTAGTTATGCAGCTAAAATAATTTAAAACTCTAAGCAATATATTCACTCTTATAAAATTTGGCTACTTCTAAATTGTCACAAAATAAGTACTTACTTCACTTTGCGTTCCTCAGCTTTACCGGGTTTTGTTCTTTGAGCTCGATCGCCCATTCTGGTCCCAATAAGTTTTCCCACAAGGGACATAACTTCTCCTGTCGCTTCATCGCGACTTCGACGCTCAATCAGTCGTACATCAGCTTGTAGGACGAGATTTGAATTCTAATAATAAAAAGCAAAACAAACATGAAAACGTAACCTATACGTATTGCAATTTACTACAAAAACTTTACATAACAGCTTTAATTTACAAAATTGTTCGAATATGTAAAATTATTGTTTATAGATAACCTACTGATTATCACTTAATAAAAGTACTTGAAAATCTTACCGCTTTATATTCATATTGCAACTGCCTTGCCGCAGCATCCGCCATATTTAGTCTCAGTTACTCGCACTATTACCATAAATTAGATATAGTTAGGTTAGGTTACACTATCACTTCACAGATAAAAGGAGTATGATACTACAGCCACAGAACATTGTACTACAGCCACAGAACATTAAACCTTTACTACAGCACAGAACACTAAACCTTTTTTTATAAAGAATAAAGGTTACTTTATTGCAGTGCTGCTGCGGACGATTTTTGTGATGTACCAACGGAGTTCAAGAAAATGTACTAAATTGTAAGAAACCCAGGATTGCCAATGGTGGAAAATAAAAAGTCCGTTTTTTGAAAAAGGGGTGTCAATTTATTTTAGGAAATGTGATAACTTACAGATTTTTAAACTGTTCTGCGAAAAAAAGTAGATATTATATAAATTAATATAAACAATTCATTTCCATAATTAATAAACCAATACAAAAACGATATTATTACAATAATAGACATTAAAAATACGTTTTGGAAACTAAATTTTAAAAACAAATAAAAAACAGTTAAAAATCAGCATAACAAGGCGTGTCAAACATATATAATTATTTAGGGGCTTTAACCGTTTCAAATAAGAAATAATTTATGTTCATTGTCCATTTTAAATTCGCCTTTTCAAATTATTTACATTTGACTCACATACAAAATCACTGCATTTGACGATTACAGGAAGTGATATCGCAGTTTCATATAATTACCGGTAGCTGGCGACTACTTATAAAGAGTAAAACTAGTGTAGTGGGCACAGAATGCCATAACACAGCAGGGTGATTCCTCTGTAGTTGTTACAGTCCCTTCTGTCTCCTTTCTTGTAAATTGGCACAATGACCCCTATCTCCCAGTCTTTTGGCACTCTACCTTCCTCCCAAGCCATATTGCATATTTTTGTTAACAACTGGACTCCTTTTCCGCCCATATTCTTCAGCATTTCTCCTGTTATATTATCATGTCCAGCGGCTTTTCCTCTTTTGAGTCTCTTTATGGCATTCTTAACCTCTTCTAGTTCTATGTGCTCTCTTTGTTGTTGTATTTCTTCTATGTTGTAGGTTCTTTCGTTTTTGTCCACAATAATTTCTTTGTTCAGCAGATTTTCAAAGTATCTTCTCCATCTTTCTATTATGTCTTCCTCCTCCGTTAATATTGCTTCATGTTCATCCTTAATTTGCTTAATTATTTCGTTCTTCTTCCCCAGTCTTAGGCTTTTCAAAGTTTTGTAAAATAGTTTTTGGTTTGTATGGAAGTCAGCTTCCATTTTTCTTCCAAACTCTTCCCAGGTTTCTCTTTTTGCTTCTAGTACTATCTCTTTGACTCTCTGCCTCTCTGTCTTTTATAGTCTTCGTATGTAGTATTATTTCCTTTACGTAAATATATTTTCCACTTTTCTTTCTTTAATTTAACTTCCTTCTTAACATTGTCGTTCCACCAGGCCGTTTGCTTTTTGTTTCTATTTATTTTCGAGGTTCCACATGTTTCTCTTGCTGCGCTAATTAGGGTGTTTCTGAATGTTTCCCATGCTTCCTCCACGTTATGATATTTCTTAGTTCTTGTCTCCCCTATCATTTCCTCAACTTTCTTAGTATACTTGTCTGCTACTTCTCTTATCATTAGTCTGTAATTTTTTATTGTCTCCTTACTATTGTTGTTTCGCAGTTCTACTTTGTTTTTATTATTTCCCACTCTCTGGCAACTTATTGCCGTTTTCGCTTTTAGTAGATAATGATCACTGTTTATCTCGGGACCTCTTATAACTCTAACATCTCTTATTTCCCGCCTATAGTTTCTATTTATCAGTACATAATCTATTATGGATTTTTCCCCTCTGCTTGGGACCTCTCTAGTGTATTTATGAGCGTCTTTGTGTTTAAAGAATGAGTTCATCACTAATAGGTTATTTTGTACACAAAAATCAATAATACTGTATCCATTGTTATCTCTCGTTGTCTCTCCGTACTGTCCTATTACATCACTTGTTCTTCCATCTTTTATGCCGACTCTATATGCAATAAAAATATTAAACATTAAAAATACATTTTAAAACTAAATTTTAAAAACCAAAAAGAATAAATAAAAAACTAACACAACATGATGTATCAAAATTTTTCATTTCAAAGAAAAAAGAATTTATGTTCTTCGCCCATTTTAAATTATTTACATTCGACTATTACAGAAAGAAACATCCCCATTTCATATAATAACCGGTAGGTGGCGACTACTTATAATAAGTAAAACTAGTGCGGGTTTCTATAAATAAAAAACTACTCTGATTTCCTCAAAAACCCCTATTACGATGCTCGATGATTTACAATTTTAGGTAAAATCAACTTTACTTTGTCTAGTTTTATTATCAAAATGTGAAAAATCATCAAATTGTACTAATATTGAATTGATCGGACCAAGAAAGTACTTATGTATTCCAATACCAAAAATGTACAAACGTACTAACTAAAACGGCAGCACTGGTTGTCCCTGATTGACGGATGTACGGATGGACGGGCGGAGGGACGGACGGAGGGACGGTCGGAGGGACGGACGGAGGGACGGACAGAGGAACGGACGGAGGGACGGACGGACGGAGAGACGGACGGAGGGACGGACGGAGAGACGGACAGAGGGAGGGACGGACGGAGGGACGGACGGAGAGACGGACAGAGGGACGGACGGAGGGACGGACGGAGGGACGGACGGTGGGACGGACGGACGGACGGACGGAGGACGAAGGACGGAGGACGGAGGGAGGGAGGGAGAGAGGGACGGACGAACGGACGGATGGATGGATGGATGGACCTATGGATGGATGGATGGATACTTATAATAAGCAAAACTAGTGTGGGTTTCTATAAATAAAAAACTACTCTGATTTCCTCAAAAACCTCTATTACGATGCTCGGTCCGTCAGTCCGTCCATACGTACATCCGTCAATCAGGGACAACCAGTGCTGCCGTTTTAGTTAGTACGTTTGTACTATATTTAGTACATTTTTGGTATTGGAATACATAAGTACTTATGTATTCCAATGTGTAGGTGAGTCAGTGGGTGAGTCAGTCGGTGAGTGAGTCGGTGAGTGAGTCGGTGAGTGAGTCGGTGAGTGAGTCGGTGAGTCCGTGAGTCAGTGAGCCCGTAAGTCCGTGAGTCCATGTGACAGGGAGTCCGTGAGTCAGTGAGTCAGTCAGACCGTCCGTCCGTCAATCAGTCCGTCAGTCTGTCCGCCCTCCCACCCTTCCTCTCTCCCTCCATCCCTCCATCCCCCCCTCCCACCCTTAAATGCAACAAGTAATATGCCTTAGATACTTAAAGGTTTGACAAGTTCTTACAAGCTTTATGCAAATAGATAACTGTATTTAAAAACAAATTAGAATAGTATTTATTAAAAGTTTGGTGAAGAAACAGTCAATGTTTGGCCAAAAAATAGTTTTAAATAATGCACAAACTTTGACACACATCAAAATGTTTTGAGAAATCAATAATAAAGACAATTTCATCTGTTGCATACTTTTTGGGAAACACTGTATAATAGTCATGGGATTTAAACTGGGGTCACCAGATCACAAGCCTTCGCATTTACCGCTAAACCTAACAATCGTTTAAATTTCTTTTCCATTATATGTTAAATGGGCCACAGTTTACAACTGACATTTATCATGGACGTTTGTAAAAGAAAAACAATAAATATTAAAAATAATTTATCTACGACTGCTTAGATAAGGATTTATTATATCATCCATTTGCGTTAGGTAATAAAGTTCATTATCTTACTAGCGAGATAATGGATTCATTGCTTAACTCATTTTGTTTATAGAAACAAAACTGAAGCTTTCTTTATAAGAAAACTGGCTGGTTGCCATAGTATTGAACAAATCGAATCTATCTCGTTCTTTTAATTTTAAACAAAAGTATTTTAAAAGTGAGTTGACGTATCATTTCAGGCAAAGAAATTCGATTTTTACAAATTTTGAGCAGTCGTAGATAAAATTTTGTATGTCACACGTGGGATAATGCATTATTATAGCACTCGTTTGATTACATGACTTGGTCTACAACATCGTCGTACAACTTTCAGACTCTTGTTAAAATAACGCCTTTATCCTACTAGTAACATAAATAACTATTACCATGATCACTTCCTAATTGTGTAAATATGAGAAATTGCAGTAAAACAATAAACCGCGCAGCTATGATAATAGCTCCACGATTTACAAACTAATCATCGACATGGCGTGCTTGTCTCAAAGGCGACTGCGATTAAGTTTTTATTTGATCGCTGGTTATTTCAACAGAATTCCGAGTTATCTATTCATACTTGTACGGCATATCCTGCCAAACTACGGTATACGGTCTAAACCCTATTACCGTACGCAAATGTACTGTAATTAGAATTTTTCTTAAATATAATAAAGATGTATTAAATCGATTATTTTGCTTAAATTAAAATCACATTTTTTCCTATTATTTATTTAAAAATGAAAATAAATAAAACCACTAATATATCTAACGTGCGTGACTAGTAGAAGTACCTAAATTTATTTTTAGAAATTAGAGACTTCACCAAACGTTATCCGTAAGGAGCGAATTCGGTTTTAAATAAAATTATTTTCGTTTGTTGTTACGTAGCTTTTAGTTTTTCCTCAAATACTATTTTTTTGGGAACGTTTTGTTTTAATGAAATGCTGTTTTATTCTTCACAAAATAGTTTTTTTTACATATGTATTAAAGAATTAATTAGTTAACATTGTGAATTTTCGTTACTAAATTTTTTGTAAAACAGAAGGCAGTAACCCGTTTATTAGTCCAGCATACGAAAAAGGCATATTAAGATTTACTACGATGTTTGCTTGTCAACACGGTATTTTCGCGTCTTCGGTACGGTAATTTGGTCCCGGCGACCTGGCAATACTGGGCGCCGCTGATAGCGCGGGAGTTTTCTTTCATTCTGTATTCAGTCACATTAAAAATTCAGCGGCACGGAAAGTATCTATTTGTGCAATCAAAAACATCCAGCCCTCGACGCTTGTGTTTGTAAAATACTTCCCTCCTGGTTAACTACTAAATTCCATAACCTAGACTCCTTATTATTAAATACAAAACATGAGCAGGAAGTAATAAGTTAGAAAACGGGATACCATACAGCTTGTAACGCCACTGATCTGACTAAACATGCACTCAAGGTTATAGATTATAATAACCAAAAACCTTTGAACTGAACGGCGAGAAGTGTGATGTCTTTATTTATAGTAATTTTGCAAAGATTACTTTTTTTAACTAGAACATTATACACGGGATGGCACTGATAACTACCGATAACGAATTTTGAAATTAATAACTGTCTAGCTCGAGTGTAGCAGCAACAAGTATCTAGGTAGAGTTAGTAGTTAGTACGTCGATGTGTAGCTAGTTTTGTACGTTCTGTAATACATACATATTTGTTAGTGGGTTGTTTTTTGTAGTGAAAAAATTGATAAACGAAGTCATAAGCGTTGAGACTTGAGATATATATTCAGTGTTCATGTACTTATTTACTTTTGTGATATAGCAGATTGGCTGATTGCAGGTGAGATCGCCCCACCTCATTTTTACCGATGTCGCAATATTTTGAAATTTATTACTCATTTTCGTTGTAATACATTTCAATTTTTGTTTTGAAAATTTCACAGGTTCAGGTAAAGAAAACTCACTTTATAGCACGTTTATCACAAATAAATTAATTTATTACATTAGTCATCTCCAGACGAAAAATCCGGCTGATTCACAAGGCATGAGCGTAGTTACGGAGTATTGTTGAACACAACCCGTACATTTTATAATTACAAACCTAAAACGTGCCCGTAAAGCACTAAGGTACAAAATAAAGCTGAAAACACAAGTTTTAAAACATTTTCTAAATAGTTTAGTATCATATATCGCCATCCCCGCGCTAAAGTAAGACACAAAACATGTCTAATTTCC
Organism: Ctenicera cuprea; assembly: GCA_958336395.1. Classification (NCBI taxonomy): domain Eukaryota; kingdom Metazoa; phylum Arthropoda; class Insecta; order Coleoptera; family Elateridae; genus Ctenicera; species Ctenicera cuprea. The sequence continues at coordinate 58,192,625 of OY284490.1, forward strand.
GGTTCCGGTTAACGACCTTTCAACAATTAACAAAACTTCCACGTACCAAATCTTTCAAGGGGTTCCGGAAATAGAGGGAAACAAACGCACCCACCAACCCACCCACCCACAGACATTGTTTGTTTTGGTTTTTAAAAACCACTTGTATGGATTCCTTGGGCCCTAAAACGAGTATTTTCTTTAAAATTTGATATTCCAAATTTTGCATGAAATCATAACTTTTAATAATTCAGTTGAAGTATGGGAAAATAAAAATCATGCTTTTTAATATCAACGACGCGTTTTCCGAAAATTACGTAATTTCAATTAGTTTTAGTTAAAAAATATATTTTTCATTCTTTGCATATTTTTGATAACTCTTCAAATAAAGTATTTCTAGCGATTTTTGGTTCGAAGTTCGAAGCGCATTCAATAAGCCGTAGGGCGGGCGGTTACCGCGCTTCCATGCGGTTTAGCCGAAGTTATCGTAGCTTACTATTCTTATACGGTATGTGACAACGTATTGCACAGGCGCAAGTTCAAATCGCCGCTGGGACGTTACTTTTTTTAAGTTCTTTTTTTCTTGCTTTAATTTTTGTTAAAACGATGTTATTTAGTCTTTTATTGGCGCGAGAATATTTAAACCATAAAAGGTAAGGGAAAGTACCAGCGACCTGTTTCGCTCATTTTTCGCTTTGGGCCTAGGGAGACTGATAAAACGGGCTTTACAATGCTGTCTGTGTGTGTATGTTTGTATACTTTACAGCCCAGACGGCTTAACGCAAAAAACCCAAATTAGTTTATTGTAAATAAAACATTTCTTAACTTTAACAGGTTCTTTATTTTAGCCTTATACGTATTTCAACGTGTTGACGTGTCATTTTCAGAGACAAGATTAAAAGTAAACAGTTGGTGTTGCCATAGGAACAATAAATCTTCATAACTTGATCTTAGTTTTTATATCTACGACCAGTTTTTATATCTACGTCCAGATGATTTGATTTTTCATTCCAAAACTTCCAATATGGGTGAATTAAAGAGATCAATTTGCTCATTCATTAAAGGTACAGATTTTAAATATTTGTGAATTTCAAATTCTTCCACAAAAGTGTAAAAATTTAATAGTGTTATTAGGTGTCATTGAACGATTGTGTTCTAATAAGTGTTTAGCATACATGGATTTAAGTAGGTGTTTATATTTGTACATGCTAATATCAAAGTTTCTAATTGTTTGTCCTTTATAAACCGAATCACAGTGCGGGCAATTTAATTTGTAAATGCCCGATTTTAGTAAATTGTCTGTTTTTTTCGTAAACATTAAAAAACGGTTTAAAATTTTTTTTGTTGCTTTAAAAGTTACGTTTATTTGTTAACCGACTTCAAAAAAAGGAGGAGGTTCTCAATTCGTCTGTATATATGTTTTTTTAACCGACTTCAAAAAAAGGAGGAGGTTCTCAATTCGTCTGTATATATTTTTTTTTTTATTTTTTTTTATTATTTTTTTTATGTATGTTCGGGCATAACTTTTTTGTTTATAAACCGATTTTAATAATTTTTTTGTGATGGGTTCAGTATAGTTCCAAGGTGGTCCCATTATAATTTCATTGGTATTGGAGCTTGAACTTCGAAGATACTCCTCAAAATCTATTTTTTTAACCGACTTTTTAGTGTTTCCGTATTTCATCTTCCGTTTCAACTAGCCGTCATTTCCTCATTCGAGAAGCATCTTTACTAGGTCTACCCATCACTTAAAATTGTAAAATAATTAACTTTTTAAAAAAAAGGGAACCGACTTTAAATAAAAACACAAAAGTGACATAAGTTAACTAAAAAGCAAAAAATAAATGTTTTTTATACAACAGTTTAATACTTATTTGTTGTTCCGTTTAATGTAATTAAGAAATTGCTGTTTATTATATAATTATTAATTGTTTTATAATTTAGAAGTCGGTGTCAAGTAAAACAAAAATTCGAATCTAATTTGTTATTGCAGCAAGGTATATAATTATTATGTTTTACTTGGCACCGACTTCAAAATTATAAAACAATTAATAATTATATAATAAACAGCAATTTCTTAATTACATTAAACGGAACAACAAATAAGTATTAAACTGTTGTATAAAAAACATTTATTTTTTGCTTTTTAGTTAACTTATGTCACTTTTGTGTTTTTATTTAAAGTCGGTTCCCTTTTTTTTTAAAAGTTAATTATTTTATGTATGTTCGGGCATAACTTTTTTGTTTATGAACCGATTTTAATGATTTTTTGGTGTTGGGTTCAGTATAGTTCCAAGGTGGTCCCATTATAATTTCATTGGTATTGGAGCTTGAACTTCGAAGATACTCCTGAAAATTTATTTTTTTAACCGACTTTTTAGTGTTTCCGTATTTCATCTTCCGTTTCAACTAGCCGTCATTTCCTCATTCGAGAAGCATCCTTACTAGGTCTACCCATCACTTAAACGTGTAAAATAATTAACTTTAAAAAAAAAGGGAACCGACTTCAAATAAAAACACAAAAGTGACATAAGTTAACTAAAAAGCAAAAAATAAATGTTTTTTTTATAGCAACTGTTAAAACGTGCTATTATTAACTAAAATTAGAGGGAAAAGTAGCACTTTACCATCAAGGGTAGATAAAGTAGTACTTCAACAGCAAGGATAGATAAAGTATTTTATTTTTTTTTTCTACATTAAGTAAACTAAATACAAACTCTATAGCAACCAAAAAGTTATTAAAACCACCTACTCATTTTTTCGTGAAACTGTTTTTTTTCTGACACTTTTAAATTAAATTTATCATTGATTTTTCTTCATTTTTTGGTCTTCTTTAACAATTGCGATAGAAAAAAATGTTGTATTCCACACGACGATAAAATTTCACTATCTTCTCGATGCTTATTAGCGTCTCGGCTGACGCCTCGACGCCAAAATCGCTCTCGAAGATAAAGTGCAATTTTATCATCTTGTACAATAAATAACTATTTTTCTATAGCAACTGTTAGAACGTGCTATTATTAACTAAAATTAGAGGGAAAAGTAGCACTTTACCATCAAGGGTAGATAAAGTAGTACTTTAACAGCAAGGATAGATAATAGTATATTAAAAAACAAGTTTCATAAGACATGATTTTAGAGCACGCGTCCAAGTTAGAAAACGAGCCGCTTGCGGCGAGTTTTCTAATGGACAAGTGCGCTTAAATGTCTTATGAAACGTGTATTTTATACTATTTTTTCTATTTTGGTCCAAAAAAGTTAAAAATTACCTTATTTTATTTTTTAATTTAAAAATTTAATCGATTAGGAAAATTTTGTTTTTTGTTTTTGATATGTAGCTGTTGGTGACATTTAGTAATTTCATACAATTCAAACTACTGTCAAATTAAAATTTAGACAAACAATTTGAAAGTGATTTAATTTTTAAAATACCTAAGATTTGAAGATAAGATGGAAGAAGAATTATCTTGCAGCCCACCCGAGCTACGCAAAGTAGCGGAAAATACGCTAAATAATCTTTTTTAGAACTTACAATTTGAAGGTTATGTTTATAACGCGTGAAGGTTTTGTTGTCACATGGTTGTCACCAACCTAACAAAATAAAATTTTGAATTCGTTTAGGAGTTGCTTTATGAAATCCAAATGAGTTTCATAAAGTAGTCAGTAGAGAACCAAAATAGAAATAGATATTTATTATCACACTATCACTATCACTATAAGCCTATATTCATCCACTGCTGGATGTAGGCCTTCTCCCTCTCCTTCCATTCGGTTCTATCGGCAGCCGTTGTCATCCATTGTATTCCTGCCGCTTTACTGATATCATCTCGCCATCGGATGTTTGGTCTTCCAACACTTCTTTTTGTAGTGCGAGGTCTCCATTCTAATATTCTTCTTGTCCATCTCTCGTCATTTGTTCGGGCTATATGTCCTGCCCATCTCCATTTTAATTGTGCAGTTCGTTGTACAACATCTATTAACTTTGTTTGTTGCCGTATCCATATATTTGTTTTTCGGTCACTTAGGCTAATGCCAAGTATCTGCCGTTCATGTGCTCTTTGTGTGCGTACTAGCTTCTGTGCGTTTTTCTTCGTCAAGTTCCAGGTCTCCGCTCCGTACGTCAGTGTCAGATATTTATTATACAAGGGAAAAAAGTAATAGATTTTAGCTCGAGGTGTCTGTTTGTCTCCCGACGCGAAGCGGAGGGAGACACTCACACCGAGAGCTAAAATCTTACTTTTTTCCTGTGTATAATACATAATTTTTTTCTGTGACGGGAAAAAATGCAATATATTGAAAAACATATACAATAAAGTCGGAAAATTGGTCAACGTGGAATTTGAATTTTTAAACTAGTAAGCTGTTGTAGCGGGGAAAAAAGTAATTACTTTTTTCACACGTGGTAAAAAAGTAATCACTTTTTTCCCCGGGTAGAAGGAAAAAAGTAATTTCATGAAAAGTGTCAAAAAGTGACACTTTAGTACCTGTCAAGAGTGACAAAATGTTCAACTTTTTTCCCGTCGCAGAAAAAAAGTATTTTATTTTTTTTTCTACGCACTACAAACTCTATAGCAACCAAAAAGTTATTAAAGCCACCTACTCATTTTTTCGTCAAACTGTTTTTTTTCCTGACACTTTTAAACTAAATTTATCATTGATTTTTCTTCATTTTTTGGTCTTCTTTAACAATTGCTATAGAAAAAAATGTTGTATTCCACACGACGATAAAATTTCATTATCTTCTCGATGCTTATTAGCGTCTCGGCTAACGCCTCGACGCTAAAATCGCTCTCGAAGATAAAGTGCAATTTTTTCATCTTGTACAATAAATAACTATTTTTATACAACAGTTTAATACTTATTTGTTGTTCCGTTTAATGTAATTAAGAAATTGTTGTTTATTATATAATTATTAATTGTTTTATACTTTTTAAGTCGGGGCCAAGTAAAATATAAAAATTCGAATCTAATTTGTTATTGCAGCAAGGTATATAATTTTTATGTTTTACTTGGCACCGACTTAAAAATTATAAAACAATTAATAATTATATAATAAACAACAATTTCTTAATTACATTAAACGGAACAACAAATAAGTATTAAACTGTTGTATAAAAAACATTTATTTTTTGCTTTTTAGTTAACTTATGTCACTTTTGTGTTATGTCGGTTTTCTTTTTTTAAAAGTTAATTATTTTACAATTTTAAGTGATGGGTAGACCTAGTAAGGATGCTTCTCGAATGAGGAAATGACGGCAAGTTGAAACGGAAGATGAAATACGGAAACACTAAAAAGTCGGCTAAAAAAATAAATTTTGAGGAGTATCTTCGAAGTTCAAGCTCCAATACCAATGAAATTATAATGGGGCCACCTTGGAACTATACTGAATCCAACACAAAAAAATCATTTAAATCGGTTCATAAACAAAAAAGTTATGCCCGAACATACATAACAAAAAATAATAAAAAAAAACATATATACAGACGAATTGAGAACCTCCTCCTTTTTTTGAAGTCGGTTAAAAAATTAAAGATATAGTCGCTTCAGCTTAAACCAGAAGTAGGCTATTTTGTTTTGTATGCCCAAAATACTCGTCACTATAAACTGTATAACATTCAGTTGTACATTTTTTTTCTGCCGTAAATAATAAATGAGCAAATCAACTGGCCCTGAATTTATAATCAACCTGTAAGTATAGTGTATACGGTTTCAGAAAAGAAGCTTAAATTCATATTGTACGCATGTCGATTAGCCGATCTGTGCAAGATCTTTCTATCACCCCCACTGCTCCCTACCATCAGGTTTTCGTTATTTCAAAAATGTTATAAATTCTGCTCCAAAATCGGCATGGATATTTAAGCTGACAATAGAAAAAAATTTCCACTGAGAAACTGCTTCTGAGAGGTTTCTTTTAGGGCGTTTACCTGAATAGTTTACTTGAGTTATTCCCCAAAAAACGTCCCAATTACAAAATGGATTTTGAGATTTCCATGGATAAACCTGCAAAAATTCATTCACTACCAACATCGATTTTAGCTTTTTTAAAGTAACATCTCCAAACCACGGTAAAGTGTACCCACATCAACCTCTAAAAAGCTGGTGTTAACTTCGAGTGGACTTGGTCATACTAGATATTAAAACTTGCCGTATTTGCAAAATTATAAAATTTGGAAGATTGGTAAAAAACAAATTTGTAGTTCACTGCAAGCTCTGTCGGCTCAGAAAGTTAAAAAAAAATCGTGTGGACAGTTTTTGACCAGTGAGTATAAACTCGCTTAGAAATTTTATAAGCAAATGATTTGTTTGTTCAAAGCTGGAAAAATTTCAGAACAAGAAGTTTACTTGAAAGAAAAAGATTTTATGGAAAATATTCAATTTTTTCCCAGAGAAAAATATATGAAACAAGCTGTTTGCCTTAATTTCATAACCTGTTTGGACGAAACCGTATTCATTTTTGTGCTGAAGTGGCCCAACAAGAAAACAGGGCAGATTCCTTAAAAATGTTGCTTTTAAATATACCTTTGAAAACAGGGCAACATTCCTAATTTTAAGTGTTTTTAAAAGGGGAATTTGTTTGGACGAAACCGTATTCACGTTTGGAAAAAACAGGGTATTTTCCTTAAAATGTTGACTTTTTTTAAAAGGATACCTTTGGAAAAACAGGGTAAATTTCTTAAAATTTTAACTTTTAAAAAAGTTACTTTGAAAAACAGGGTATATTCCTTTAAAAAATGATGTGTTCTGACGGGGCCCTACAAGTAGTCATATTTTAAAATATACGTCGTATAAATGTTGTAGGTATTTTGAAGAAACAAAAAATATGTACCTACCTACTGCACAACTATTTTTTGGTAACGTTTTTCTCTATCGTCAGTAATAAACCGCCAGAACAACAAAGTTTGAATTATGGATGCATGGAAACTTAAAAGGCCTAGTATATAAATCTTTTATTTTTGATTTTAGGGATATGGTTGATCAAAACTTTTTTTTTTCATTTTGGCATTATCTTTCGAGATATGCTAAAAGATACAGGATGTTCTATTAAAGATACGTTTTCTGAATATCTCTTAAACTATAGATCTTCAATTGTTTTTTCTGCAATCACTACGAAAATGCGCAGACCAAATAAAAATTATTTTCTCATTTAAGCGAATCTGTAGCTCTAATAATAACGAATATAACAATGGTGAACATATGTTTTTCCTTTTAAATTGCCGTTATACGAGTAAATATCACAAATCAAACATTTTACGGCATGTGCGTTAACATTATACTTCTACCAACGCGAGTGAAATCTATTTGATTGTAGATTGCGATGTTTTTTAAAATTTCTTTTTTTGTGGGCAGTACTGCTTGTTTTTTTAATCCTTAGACGTATAAATATTTTTATAAAAGCCAGACCAGCGGGTGGTGTAATGGTTAGAGTCTCAGGCTCTAGAGCTAGATTCTCAACGGCAGTAGGTTCGAATCCTCTGCACGTCGGAAATGTTTCTGAATAAGGTAAACCCGGCGTGTCCATGTACTTGTGTATGGTGGGTTGCATGTCTTTTCGGGGTGGGGCATATTAGACCGGAGAACAGCGCTGAGTCCAGCTAGGGGGTGGGTAGGGGAACCCAATGATCAAAATAAGCCAATGTATTTAAAAAGATTTATGTTCTGTGGTATTTAAGCAATCCTGTACAAAACACAGTATTTGTAATTGTAAAAACAATTGCATTACTTATAAGAATTGCACATAATAGTTTGTTAATATTTCGCATTTGTAGCATTATCTTATCGTTATCATTATCAGTATACATTACGCATAGATAAAGTGCTCCACCTCTACTTGCAACATTAACTTTTCTCAATTCTCAGATACCAGTCTACCGTTTGGAATGGATATCTCAGTGGTGCTGCTTTTAGTTTTAGCGCTGTTTTCTGCAGTTCATTCAGCAGATAAAAAATGTAAGTTTTCACCTATTTTTATCTACTTTTGTAAATGTATGTACACAAATGCTTAGTCAGTTTGTCAAGATTTTTCTTGCTTGTTAGCTTGTTACAATTTAGATGATTAACGAATTAACGCCCTATTTTCTGGCAGTGTATAATTTATTGTTTAACAATTTTTGGAAAATGTTTAATATACCCGTGGGCTGTTAATATTAGACAAATGTAAGAATTTTTCAGTAACACTAAATGTTGAAAATATCACCATTGTATATAACACATACTCGCTTCCTTATCAGCGCGAACATTGGTATCAAAACATGAATTTTATTTGCCCACATAAAATAAGATATATAAGTAATCCTTCTGGAAAATGATTTATACGTGTTTCGAATTATGATTCATTATTATAGCTACAATCTGTTCCCCAGTAGATAATATATTGATTTAACGATGCTCATATTTTGTCGCTTACTAAGACGAGACTATGTAAATTATAATGTAATGTTTGGGTTCGTAGTTATTAAATATAACACTATTTGGAGGAGAAAGTTTTAATGAAGTTCACGTTTACAAAATCTTTTATGAAAATTGTTTTTATATTAATGTACATAGCAACCAAGTCGCTAAGTTACTAATAAAATAATACAACCAGGTTGCTACATTACATCTGTTAATGATGAACAAATTAGGTTGCACAGGGTGATCAATATACTATTTAGAGAAGCTTATGATCCCAATTATACACCGTTCAAAAAAATCTAAGGAACAACGCATGTTTGACTAATAATTTGAGTTTTAGATGAAATATTCAAATATGCTACTTAAAAAAAAATTTATCTGAAATTTTAAACTAGCGTCTGGTGAGTTCCGCCAACAGCCGATGGGAATAAGTGTTCTTTTAAGCATGTCCCAAACATGCTCGATGGGGTTTAGGTCAGGGGACTGAGCTGATCAATGTAAAAAAAACTGCTATGCCTTCTCCCCAAACCATTCGTGCACTGCTCGATCAGTGTGAGGTCAGGAATTGTTAAAATTAAAAAATCGGCTCTGTTTGTTCTACAAATGAACGCACCATATGCTGTAGAATACGGGTTTAGTATTGGTTTTCATTAAGAAACCCTTCGTAAAAGTGAGTTCCGTTTTATGCTGTAGCGAATTCCAGCCCATACCATGATTCCTGCCTCTGTATCCATAAACTTCTTGGACATGTCTAACGCGTGCTCCACTTTTTTATGTCTAACGCGTGCTCCACTTTTTTGCCATACCCTAATTCTGCTGCTGTCAAGCTGAAATCCATACCGTGACTCGTCAGAAACCATTACATTATTCTATTCATATTTACTCTATTGTAGTCTTCTTGTGCCCAATCTAATCGAATCCTGCGATTTTCTGAGCGCGAAGCAGGAACCATAAGAACGCGACGAGCCGGAAGGCCGGACTGCTCTAATCTGTTTCTGATTGTTTGAGAACTAACAGCTGTTACATAAGTGTTTTGAAGACTCGAAAGGAGTTGGGTGGCGCGGGCGGTATGAGTACGATTACGTCTGGATTCCCAAGTTACACAACAAACTTGAACTGCAGTTGTTTTCTTTTCCCTGCCAGTATGTCCTTCTGCCAGATTTTCAGTTTCTTGATATCGCCGCCATAACCTACAGATTACTTCACGAGATGTGTTTAATCTGACAGCAACATCCACTTGACGATTACCAGCTTCAATCATCCCCACAGCATGTAACATCTCTTCTAGAGTCAAATGACGACGTTCCCTTAGACTTTAAGCTAATTCTAAAAATTGTATGCAAAAAATTGAGTAACGGTGCTGTGATCAGCCTCGAGCAGATAAAAACTTTGAAAAATGTACTAAAATGCTTCGTTTCACCAAAAGTTGAAAACATTTGTAGTGAATAACAAACAAAACAAAAACCAAAATAATGTTGTGCGAGACACATGTTTACATTTAGTGATAGCCAGGTATAATATTTGTTTCAATAATTATTATATTAAATATTATATTAAAGTGCATATAAAAAGCAAAATACATTTGTTCCTTAGATATATTTGAGCAGTGTATTTAATATTTCATAGCTTTCTTAATAATTATGTCTTATGTCTATATCTTGAAAGCCTTTGAAATTTACTGCATTGAGATTATATGATTTCTATATAGGTGATTTGATTTAAGTAAAATAATAGATTAAAATTTACTTTTTTAAATACTAGTAACAATAAATTGTACTAATAAAATTACAATTATAAAACATCTTGCAATGGTTTCATTCCATGCAGAGTTTAATATTTTGTGGTAAGTGCACCTGTTCAAAGTAAGTGATAAATAATAACAATTGGAAAAATTCTTCTTCGAATGCGCCGTATTTCCTGGACAGCAAGAGTTACAAAGGGCAAGGTCTTGAGAAGCATAGGGAAAGAACGAGAATTATATACAACCATCGAAAGACGTAAACCCAAATATTTCTGACATAACGTGTGGAGAAAAATACGAAATGTTACAACTAATAATTATGGGCAGAGTCAGACGAAGACGAATGCCCTGGTTTAGAAACCTGAGAAGTTGGACCGGTCTAGGAATTCAAGAAATGTTTAATATAGCCCGGGATCGAGAAAGATGTGATGAAATGGTCGCAGACATAAATAATCGATATCGCCGAAAGAAGAAGAAAAAGAATTTTATTTGCAATATTATTATTCACCCTATAAAGGGGGGAGAGATTCAAAAAACATTTTTTTTAAGAGAATACTAATTTTAATAGATAGATTTATTCACTATAGACACCTTTTGATGAGCTTATATTTGATTTTTTATTTAAGTTTTAGCTATTGAATATATCATACCCATCTGGATTAATACAGACTGACGACGTCTTCAATGTCAATTCAGGTGGCTATGTAATACATTTAACCAGCTAATGTAGGTCCTACCTTACCGTTATTTTTTATTTTTATAAAATAGACAGTATTGTCATGAGCAAAACAAAACGTTGTAGGACTTGGCCATGGAAAACAATACTTACCTTGGAACTTAATTCATACATTGGGAATACTTACTGTTATTTAAAAATATTTTTTTGCTTGACAGATTGTTACTATACAGGCTGTTTCAAATTCGAGCCCCACCGTGGGGATCTCACTTATTTGAAGAGATAGAGAGTTGGTTAAATTGAGGCAAAGTTGCCAAATTTTATGCCTAACAATAAGAAGAAAGAAATTTAAAGTAGCCACTCTGGTTTTTCAGATATCTGAAAAAAACTGAAATTTTGGATTTTTTATTTTTGACTATAACGCATTTATAATTTATGCTACATATTTCTAGTTAACGCATTATTAGAACACTTTTTTATGCTGAATTTAAATTTTTTATCAAATTTGGTGTAACTGTTACCATTGTTCATTTTCGACTGCCAACTTTTTTTTTCTTATGGTTGGTAATTTAAATTTTTCCATATTTGGATGGAGTTTTAAATTCTGATTTCAACGATGTGTCACACTTTGCATTTTGTTTAAGTTTTGAGCATTTTACTGCAAATAATAAAAATTTCATAAGAGTGCCATGGAAAGACCACGTCATTTAATTTATTTTGAGAAAATTCTAGTAGGCTATGAACTGATGGAAGTAAAACAAAATACTTCTCTTATTTACTTTTATTTTTAGATAGTTAAGTATGCGAAAATTTCAGGAAACTTTGTTTTGAGCGTAGGCAGCAGTTTGTTATTTTTTACAAAAACAAATGATTGACACAGTTACTAACACTATATTAGAGAGTTTATTTTAGACGAGCTTCTGGTGTCAAATGTTTTAAACATTCATTTAATAACTGTTCGTATTAGTGTAGTTGTAGTGTTATCTGTTGTGTTTATTTAACCTGTTATTCAAATTTGTTATGTCAGTTGCAAACATAAAAACTGCAAGTGGAATTTTTAGTAATTTGTGTATGTTAGTAACTGTGTCATTTATTTGTTTTTGTAAAAAATAACCTAACCTGCTGCCTACGCTCAAAACAAAGTTTCCTCAAATTTTCGCATACTTAATGTATCTAAAAGTAAAAGTAAATAAGAGACGTGTTTTGTTTTATTTCCATCAGTTCATAGCCTACTAGAATTTTCTCAAAATAAATTAAATGACGTGATCTCCATGGCACTCTTATGAAATTTTTATTTTTTGTAATAAAATGCTCAAAACTTAAACAAAATGCAAAGTGTGACACATCGTTGAAATCAAAATTGAAAACTCTATACAAATATGAAAAAATTTAAAATACCGACCATAAGAAAAAAAAAAGTCGACAGTCGAAAACAAACAATGGTAACAGTTACACCAAATCTGATAAAAAATTTAGATTCAGCATAAAAAAGTGTCTTCATAATGCGTTAACTAGAAATATGTAGCACAAATGATAAATGCGTTATAGCCGAAAATAGAAAATCCAAAATTTCGTTTTTTTTCAGATATCTGAAAAACCAGAATGGCTACTTTAAATTTCTTTACAGATTATTATTAGGCATAAAATTTGGAAACTTTACCTCAATTTAACCAACTCTCTATCTCTTCAAATAAGCGAGATCCCCATGGCGCCGCTCGAATTTGAAACAGCCTGTATAAACTAAGTTTTGACAAGAGCTTTGTTTTACATGGCCAAGCCTGAGGTCTTTTAATGATAACCGTAAGACGACTTCTGAAATGCGCTATAGGGATTTCAGTGGTACATTTTTAATGTTTAATCATTTCCCTATTTGTTTTAGAGATAAATTGTAATTCGTTTTTTATACCTACTGGCGTCAACAATTTTCTATTTGGGGAACCGGAAAAATCGACGAAATTGAAACTGTTACTTTTATAAAAATTAGTATTGGCTTGGAATTATCTTAACAAACAAACACACTCTATAATTCTTATGTAATATGTCGGAATTGAGAAGATAGAAATGTAAGTGCACTTGTTTATTTAGACAATGCCAAGGCATCAATTCTTAGATTTTTCCGGTTCAGGAAAATGAAATTGTAAACGATAGTACCTATGGATGCAGTATTATTTTTTTTTAAATATTTGTTTACAGTTTAGCTCTAAGCTAATTAGGGAAGCAAATAATGGAACAATAAATATTTACCATTGAAACCCCTGTGGTGTGTTTACCATGTCACCACCTGGTATATTTAATAAGTTTGTTATGTTTATATGGTATGATTAAAATATTTTGAATAACTTCCAGATACAATTTGTTCTTTGCCAGAACATGATAAAGACTGTTCTCAAGTTGAAAGAACTGAAGATGTGATATGTGTAAATAATTATCATGGGTAATGAAATTAAATAACTGTAATAGCAACATTTTTGTTATTTTATATATGTTTTATTCTAGTGTTGACTGTATTCTTAATATTGACCAAGGAAAAACATATTTTGGTAGAGTAACACCAGAAGAAGCGCTTATAGCTACCAATTTTGTTAACAATGTGGTTGTTTTGGGAGAATTTCGTTCAGATGCAATTTATGGTAAGTGAATTTGTATCATATATAAATAGATAATTACATACAAATAAAACGATATATGACAAATTATTCCCGATGGTAATAATGTTTCAGTATCCATATCACTTTATTACTATCATTGTTGTGTTATGTCTATACTTACTAAAATAATTTTTAAACTGTGTTGTAGATGATGCTTTATACACAACAGTGGTTCTTGTTAGAGCGGGACACACTGGCGGACTTAGAGGATTAAAAGGAAAAAAATATTGCCACCCTGGTTTTAAATTTGAAGAACCTGTAACAGAACTAATATTAAAGGAATTTGAAAGAGCTGTATTAAAAGAAAACAATGTTGATAGTTGTTCAAATAAAGTTGAAAGTGGCACTTTATTTGAAAAGGAATTAAAAGCTGTAAATGACTTTTTTGGATCTTCTTGTAGACCAGGGCCATGGATCGATCGAGATGTTAGTAATAACAAATACTGTAAGTATTTTATTTTTCGGTTAAAATTGCTTTGAACCAAAACAGTCCTACTTAATCAACTGTGCCAAAATGTCCTATCTGCATATAATAATCTCCCACCCCCAATTTTAATAAAAATTATACTAATCGGGCCACGTAAATATGGGAGGTATCGATCAAATGCACTGTTTGTAGACTTCGAAAAATTGCAGCACACTTTATTTGCACATTTTTAGGATCATGATTGTAATTAGAAAGGTTTTCCTCATGATCCTAACTATTCTCTATAATAAGGTCTTTTGTTGAGATAAATAAGTATACGATTGAACAGCGGAATCTGTAACTTTTATCTCGTAAAAGGCAAGATGCTCCTCCTATTAGCGTAAACCAGTTGATGAAAAGCAATGTAATTACAACCTTTAATACACCTCGCTTTTAAGGACCTGCAAAGGGCGATTGATAATGTGAAAAACAAATAGTTGTTAACAATGAAGTATTCCAGAGGATACTTGCTACTCTAAACTAAGTTTCTACAGCAATACTAAGTTCATAGTTGCAGAAAGCCAATATACAATTCTAATTAAGCAACAAGTCAGACATGGATGCAGCACATTGCAAGGGCATGGAACCAAGACCGTTCTTCTTTATTTATTATATCTACTCCTTTGGCGTAGGATATATTGCACCTCAGGAATGTAAACTTGTTAATTTGTTCTATGCTGCTGCTGCTTTGCATTATTTGCGATCTGACTGGTTCCGATCTGATAACAGCCACTATCTTAATCTTATTTTGAGAAAATTGTAAACTAAATGGAGTAGCGATTAATTTGGAAATTAAATGTTTTTGCTACTCTAATTTGTGCATTATCAATTGTAGTGTTTGTCTTCGTTCTTGGCTAGTAGTTTGTGGTCATCGGCGAACAACAATGTTTTTGTTGTTGTACCATTAATAGGCGCGTGCGTGCGTGTACTTATTCGCGTCATATTTACTTTACTATACTTTCAGTATACAGGGTGGGCACTTTTCTGGAAAACCGGGAAAAGTCAGAGTATTTAGAATTTTTTTATTTTGGTCAGGGAAATCAGGGAATTGTACGAATTTCAACATAAAGTCAGGGAATTTCACGAAATAGTCAGGGAAAATTCTGTAAAATGCAATTATTTCAGTATTTTTTTTTTACCTCCCTACTGAAAATCACCTCAGTTGCCTCATAAAACCTCATACAAAATGAACCTGGTTGTTTCAAAAACCGCATAAAACCACATACAACCTGATGAAAACATTATCAGGTTATATGAGGTTTCTATATATATTTTCAGTAGGGCTACAAAGCAAAAATTTTGTTACCTAGGTAATAAATGGTTATAAAATTTATATTTATTTCATTTGGTTTTTCCTTAAAGTTTAGATGTATTTTGTAATGCTTGTTGATAATTTTCCATTTGCTATAAACTAATTTAAGTTTAAGTTACAATGTTTATTAAAAAAAACAGTGGAAATTGGCTTTTGTACCATAAAAATGAGTCAGGGCAAAGTCAGGGAATTTGAAAAGCAGTTTTAAGTGGCCACCCTGGTATAGGAAAGTATCGATTTCATCACAATTTTCGAAATAGGAATCTGATAGGGCAAAACGAATTCTTTTTGTCAGACCTCCCAGCTGCCACAATTTTTTCAATTTAACGTCTTGTTACTCAAAAACCAGTTGGCAGGTCGTGATCAAATTTGGTGTTGTAGTAGCTTTAGGGGACGCAATATTACTATGCACGAGAATTTTTAAACGCATGAAAACTTTGGAAAGATTTATAAAATTTTACTCAAAAACTTGTAACACGATAGTTTTGATTTTGTAGGCTGATAAAGCTACAATTTGGCTCGTGTCCTATTTCTCCCTGATGCTTTTTATGAAGCTTTGAAAATTTTAGTTTTAACACCTGTTTACTCAAAAACGAGTTATCAGTTTTATAGAGTGAAAATTTATTTCATTGTCCACATTATGCAGTTTCAAATTTTCTTCCAAAAAAACTTATTTATTCCTACTATTCACTTTAGGTCTGTGACAGTGGAGTGTTGATTTACCGTATGTTTTGTAATTAGCATTTTGACTGTGTATATTTTTGAGATGCAGTTGCAAATACTAGCTGAATTTGTAAATCCATGCTCGATGCTATAGTTCTGTTATGCATATAGAGATTGTTTAAATATTTTAGGAGCAATGTACACAATATTTCATTAATATACAATTTTTGTTCCAGATCAACAATATTCAAAACTGTGTGAATTGTGCGCCTCAAAAAATAAATGTACGGTACCAACTGGAGTTGCCCCATTTATGCATTCACTTGACTGCTTAGTTAACAATGGCGGTGATGTTTCTCTTACAACAATAAATACAGTTTATGAATTTTTTAACAGATCAGAAAATGTTAACAAAAAAGCGGATTATCAATACCTCTGTCGTGATGGTACTGTTGCTTCACTGGATAATTTATGTACCTGGTCTAAGCAACCCTGGAATTTAATTATTGCAAATAAGTAAGTTTTGAAGAAGTAATGCAATCTTGTAGACTTATAGTTTTAACAGACGTATTTTAATAAACTTCACAATTATAACAATTTGCACTTTAGAATGTAAAAAGAATCACATTATAAGTAGATACATGCAAGATGGCCATTTTAAGAGATTAGCATTGTAGCTTTCATTTATTCAGCATTACTTTCATGTATGCAGTGGGTCCATAAGATCATGTTCAGAATCTTGAAAACGGTAATATATAGAGATTCGATTAAATTAGAGAAAATGTTCAGCACTTTAAGATCAACTAGGAAACGGACAGAAAGCTTCAAGATTTTTTTTTTGCATGAGCCCCACAACGAAAACTGATAAATTTTGGATTTTTATAGTTTTTTGTAACTTTTTTCTACGAAGTGATATAACTTAAAAAATTATTTTTTTAAAAAGCAAGTTGTAGACGACCATATTAGTGCAGTACTGCTCTTAATTTCATTTCCAAAAATATGAGGCTGCATTTTTGGTGTCAATGTTGCCTTAAAAATTGTGGGTGCACACCAGTTGTTAAATCTAAAATGAACCTAATGTCTACTATTTCTCATTACATGTGGATTTTCTATCAACCAAAATCAAATTTTCGGTTTTGAGAGTGTTCCATTTTCTCTTAAATTTAACAAAAGTCTCCCAAACATTGTTGGAGAAGGCTGTGACCATTCTGTTCTGCTTGCACACAATTCTTGTGGCACAAAAAGCAACAACTTAGCATGTCAAACTTCTTCATACTATAATACTGTCATTATAAATGATTTTAATAAATGAATTTTGATCAGACTAATTAAAACGGATTATTATTGAGAATATAATCGTCACGTGACGCTAAACCAATCAAATGCATAAAAATGCCTAGTTACATTTTATCACGGCAGTAATAAAAGCAAAATATCTCATTGTCTTATTTACATGTTACGTTGGTAACCACCTTACGATCATAGCAACTACAATAAAATGACACTTAGTAAAACAATCTTGGTTAGCCATTATGTTTTTTTCTTTATATTCTTTTACTAAATACAGGGTGTCTCTAAACCTACTGCCATAAATTTACCAGCCGATTCCTGACGCAAAAATAAGTCGAAAATGTCTATACAACTTTTGTCCTAAACCACAGCATAAGGAAGCTACACGTTTTTGAAAATGGTGTTGAAAAAACGGAAAACAATTGCATTTTAAAAAGAGTTTGAGATAAAAATCGAAATTTTGCAGGCAGCCTAACCTATTGAAGGTATAAACTTCCTACTATTTTTTTTTGTAAATTAACCAGGGGGGTTGTCACCTTTTTCTTGTAACCCGTTTTTCTTAACCTTTTGTGTTTTTCCATTTTAGTTTACAGATTTGTATTTATTCCCTGCTGCCTAATTAACAAAAAAGGTACTCTTGTTTCAACTTGCCTGGTCTAACCGTTTCCTATAAAATTCAGGTTTTCTGTTTGTCTGAGTGTAAAATGCAGTGATTGTGATTTTAAATTCAAATCAATAAAAAGCATGGTTAATTTACAAAAGAAAAATAGTAGGAAGTTTATACCTTCAATAGGTTAGGCTACCTGCAAAATTTCGATTTTTTATCTCAAACTGTTTTTAAAATCCAATTGTTTTCCGTTTTTTCAACACCATTTTCAAAGACGTGTAGCTTCCTTATGCTACGGTTTAGGACAAAACTTTTATAGACATTTTCGACTTATTTTTGCGTCAGGAATCGGCTGATAAATTTATGGCAGTAGGTTTAGAGACTTATAACTTGCATTATGATTAATTATTTATGATTTATTCTCGTTGAAACCGAGCAGCACATTCACCTAGTGGGTCGCACTCTTTGGATCTGCAGCTGGGTGTCAACTAGAAAAATTTGTTATGCAAGCTTATGAAAGTGGTACATCATTTGAAAGAGAAAAACATTCTTTCTAATCGTATGTTTAAAAGTTTACTGCCCTGTTTGAAAAATGTGAAAAAATTTAAAAACAATTTCTAAATGCAAATATATTTTAATAATTTTATTGTTGATTTGGATTAAGCGTTGAAAGCTTAGAATATTTTGTAATAACTTTTAAAACCTTATTTCTTAAAATAAAGCCCTGACCTGTAGCTTGTCTGTCTTTACAAGCATTCGCTCTAAATGTTTAAGCCATATAGTGGTTCGTGAGTCCGGTTTTGGCAGGCAGGACTCACGAACCACTAACCCGCAAGTAAATTGTATTGTTGACATCTATTAATACTACAAAATGGTTACACTTTGTTGATGATAAACATTAGATACACTGCAAGCATTTGAGGTTCACAAACATTTCAAAAATAGTACCTTTAATGAATGAGCAAATTGATCTCTTAAATTTGCCATTATTAGAAATATTGGAATAGAAATTAAGTCATTTGCAGACATTAGGGTGCCGCTTATTTTATTCACTTTAGATTTTTTCATGATACTGGTCCTCAATTTGTTGCTTTGGGTGTAAAAGTAAACTTTAGTAAGTTTCAGCCTAATCAAATAGTATTAACACACGGCGACTTGAGATAAAGAAAATAAAATACACAACCTTGAGAGTGTGCCTGTACATCGTGGGAACCCCCGTTATAAGCGATTGCCAGTTCACTGTTGGAACCCTGTTGTAAGCAAATAAAAATGCAAGTGTGCGCGTGTCTGTTAAGACCAGTTTAATAATAGTTGACTATCTTGAACCCAGATTAGCCACCCAAGAATAACAAGGCGGTTTGTTTTATATATTGTCAAGCTAGGACACAATCCTAGTTTTTTTTTATTTTGCTAAACACGAAATGTTTACCTATAACCTACATTATTAAAATTTTGAGCTGAACTCGCCAGGGGTTTATATTATTTGATTGAGCTGAAACTTTCTAGGATTTAGTTTTACACCTAAAGGAACAAATTGAGGGCCAGTATCATAAAATATACAAGAAAAATTCTGCTTATAAAGACAAGTGGCACCTTAGGAGATATACATAACCAAGAGATCAAATCATCAAGTTCTCTTGTTCCTACAGCAACACCCACCGTTTATTTTTAATTTACTTTGATAATGACACGTAAAAGACATTAAAATACGTATAAGAATAAACTAAATAAATATCTGTTGCAGTTATTAATTATATTATTGATATTTATAAATCAATAGCCTCTTTATTCAGCCTGCGCCTATTTCTGAGATAACCGCCTGCTGGTTGTTTACAATGATATTTATTATGATAGTTGATGTAGTATTGTCAAATTATACCTGCAAACAATTTTTATTCAAATACAGATTTATAAGAAAACTATTCAATTAAAGAAAAAATACAACAGAATTAAATTAAAGAAAAACGGTAATGCACAGGTTCATGGTTGACATAAACAAACTAAAATTTTAACATAAGCAAGTGTCTTCGCTAAAACAAAGTTTAATAAGAATTGGAGAATGAAAGCAATTACTAAATATGTTATCATTTTTACTTCAGAGAAAAGGCAGAAGTGATAAGAAGTGATCTTGAACAGTGGCTTCCCAGAAATGTAATCGCATCTGGACCTACAGCTTTTTCAGGAAAATCACAATTTGAAGAGAGCTTAGAAGCTATTTTATTTCCTAGTGAAAAACAGTACAATAAAATTAACTTTACACACCAACTGTTATCACTAAATGAGTATATGAAAAGTATACATTTTAATAAAACACTATTCATAGCTTGTTAAAAGTAATTTTTTGTAGAATATCGTGTGATTCCAACTATACGTGATAGTGAAATGTGTAACCTAGATTTAAAGTGGTGTACAAGCTCCAAAGAAGAACAGCAAAAATGTCTTTGGTTAGCCCAGGCTAGTATAAATCATGCCATACAACCAGTTATAAATTGTGTACAAAGCATCAGTAAACTGGCTTGTTTGGAGGATATTAAAAATAATAAGGCTGATGTAGTTACCTCAGATGCCCATCATGGATATATTGCCAGAAGGTATAGTTGTTTATAGGTTCTAATTGTCTCTCTAAGTACATGATTTGATTTGTAGAAAAAATCTTGCAGCTTTGGCATATCCTGAAACAAACCCTAAGAATCGTATAAATACTATTGTTGTTATTAAAGACAGCAATGAATTCGGTATACAACGTTTTGAAAATCTAAAGACTAAAAGAGCATGCATGCCGGAATATGGAGGAATTGGTGAGTACCTGTATTCTATAAATTATTCATAAATCCTATAACGATACCTTTTTGCCAAAGTATCGTAAGTGACATTTTCCATAAAAATGAGGTTATTGATTTATCATAAGTATAATAATATTATACTTACGATTAATCAATAACCTAATTTTTATGGAAAATGTTACTTACGATACTTTGGCAAAAGGTATCGATAATTTCATTTATTTATATACTTTAAATGACCGAACAAAAGCTGTCTTAGAATAGTGGCCTGTGTTTGCATACAATCGGGGCATTTCATGATTTAACTTAAAAAAAAGGTGGTGGACTTTCCCATACTAAAACTTATCGTATTTAAAACGAGAAAATAAAACGCATCAACCACGGGAAGGGTATTTTATTACTATTATATGTACAAATTAATTTAGAATCTTGTTCTACTGGTACTGATAAGCAATCCAGCTTAACCACTGATTTTGAATCATGCTCCATTTAAATAATGTAGTGTGGCTGGTGTTTTTTTTAAATAATAATTAGTTCATAAAAGTTTTTAAAATTTGAAAGTATTTTAATTAACTGTTTTTTAACTTCAGCTGACATTTTAAAAACTTTAGCTACACTGGACAGTAAGTAAGTTTTTATAGAAGTGTGAATATATTTTTTTTATTTTTTGCATTTTTGTATTGTTTTATATAACAAGTCCCTTAATATTTTGACTGTGTCATCCTCGATTGTGCTGTGAATCTAGAGTAATGGGTCACATCCAAAATAAAGTAAGAGTTTAAATCGATTTCTTTAAGTCAAAGATTAATAAAATAGAGTGTGAAGAAAGAATTAGCTCCATAACAATTATTTCTCCCTCTAACAATTAATGTTTTTCTTTTTTTCGTACTTGTTAATTGACTAATTTCTAATTTTAAAATTTAATGGAAAACTTTAAAGTACAATTAGCGCATTAGACAGCAAACCAAATTGTCAAAATTAAAAAAAAATCAAAGCAGTTCTATTTTATAAGCGAATGAGCTATACGTGATAGATCTTTTGGAATAGATGTTAAACTGTGTGTCCTGTGTAATGTGTGTTGTGATTGTACATTAAAAACTCTTACCCTGGTTTCCCTTGCGTCAGTGTTAACCGCTTTGTGACGGTGATGCAAACAGGTGCATCTAGTGGTACTATCTGCTACACCCAGTGATGCAAACGTATGCATCAATACGTTTTGATGTAAACATATGCACCATGACATTTTAGTGGTATGTATGGTGCTGCAGGCATCTATATCATTTAGACGGCATTTTTCCTAAGCCTGGATACCATTTATGTAAAATAGGTGAATCAACATTGGCGGCGGTTCACGTCTTCTCTAGTTTTCTCGTAAATAATTACACTTGATGTTTTCAATTTGTTACTGGTGCCCTCAGGCCTATATGGATAGGTGTATGAGGCTCCCGTGTTAGCAGCAGCCAGCACAAAGCGGTTAAGCCTTAGCAGTAGAAATAGATTGACATTAAGGTTAAATAAATATTAATAAATAAAAAATTATATTTGTTTTCTTCTTAATGACAATGACAAATAAATGTACGAATATCAAAAACAATATTATTTGTTTTTAACGTTACCTGTAGTAAGATAAAGTGCAGTGTAGAAAATGCAATCAAATTATCGAAATACAAGACGTAGTAGTAGAGCGTACTGGATTATGGAATCGAACAATGCATGGACAGTGCTCTGGACTAAAGAACTCTGATATTCGGTCAATAAATTTGAAAAATTTCTGGTTTAGTTTGGATGTGTGATGCGTGTCATGTTATGATCGGCGATAGTGACTAACATTTTTATCCTTATATCCGGAATGCAAGAAACTATTAAAGAGAACACAGTTGCTATCAATTTGCAAGGTGAACTAATTAAAAATTGGCAATTTGTACAGGGTGGCCACTTTTCTGGAAAACAGGGAAAACCGGGAAAAATCAGAGAAATTAGAATTTTTTTATTTTAGTCAGGGAAATCAGGGAATTGTACCAATTTCAACGGAAAGTCAGGGAATTTCACGAAATAGTCAGGGAAAATTCTGTAAAATGCAATTATTTTAATATTTTTATTTTTGCCTGCAAAACGAAAATTTTGTTACCTCGGTATATGTTTATAAAATTTATATTTATTTCATTTAGTTTTTCCTTAAAGTTTAGATGTTGTATTTTGTTATGCTTGCTGAAAATTTTCCATTTGCTATAAAGTAATTTAAGTTTACTTTGCTAATTTTTACGTTGAGTTACAATTTTTATTAAAAAAAACAGTTGAAATTGGCTTTTGTACCATAAAAATGAGTCAGGGAAAACTAAAGTTTATCAGGCAGGGAAGTCGGAGAAAACTCAGGGAATTTGAAAAGCAGTTTTAAGTGGCCACCCTGTTGTAACTTTTAACTAAAATAACACTAACAATAAACGTGGCAAAAATAAGCAATGTGCTGACACCTAAGTTCAAATAACCAGGATGGGAAAGGGTAACAACAGACCTGCCTTGATAAATGATAATTGAAAAACGGGTTAACAAATCAACAGAAGCAACCACCGAAAACTATTACACTGGAAGAAGTACCAAAAGGTTTACTAACAGCAAAAAGCGCCTTCGCCTTGGTCTCGTATTAAAAATTGGCAATATGTCAGTAGTTTCTCATTTTCCACGACAATTATACAAATCTGGGAGTGTACTAGTACTAAAAAACTCTCATATTAACTGTATCAAATTTATCAATCGAACACCACTGCGAGATATCAACAACATACCTGCCAGATCTTCACACTATCATAATTGTACAAATTCCGTGAGAGTGGAATCTGCGTTTGACGTAATTCCCGGGTGGGTAATTTACGCCTTTTTTGTTCCTTTTAGTTTCAGCACTGATCAGATAACGGGAAATAAGATTATTTATTTCTCGTTCGTAGCACTGATCTTAGAATAATAAATTGAACACTATTTATATTTAGTGTTAATTTATTTACTGTTGGAGTTCAATACAAGATAACCCGGACTCTGGTTATTAAAGCTTATTCCTGACTAGCCTTGAAAGAACTCCTTTATTTAATGTTGTTACATGGTATTTATACAAAATTTGATTAATTATAATATAAAATAAAGGTTTTCAATTTGGTTGACCTGACATCATTTTATGTAGTTTACAATTTATAATTCTGCAAGCTTATGCATAAATGCGTAAGACTTGACCTACGATATGATAATTGCAGTTTTGCAACTAAAGATAATATTATACTTTATAAGAATGTGGGTCAAACATTGCATTTATTAGAATTAAAATTAAAATGAATTTATGTGAACTAAAAGTTTTGGTCATGTTTAATAGCGAGATTAAACAATAATCGTTCTATATTGCTGACCTGATGGGAATTTTAATGTGTTCCTTGATTGTGTTTCGCCTTAGATTATACTGATAAATATGTTATTATTGGAGGAGTTTTAAACATCTGATTTAATAAAAATGATCAAAAGTATATCAGTTCACTGACCTTATAAAAACTTAGGAACTTCAAAGAACAAAAAAATCTCCCACAAGAGGAAACAACTGTCTAGATTAATATCTACACTAATTTCACAGAGTATACAGTTGGCTTGGTACCTACTTATCTCTCTGATCATATTGGCCTAAACATTGAGAAGCAATACACACTCTACTCCTTGCCTGTGATGTAAACATGGCGGTCATTTAAACATTGTGACATCTGACCATCATATGACTGTCATTTATGGTCACATTCTATAATATTATGTCATTTTCGATTTTTACAAGTTTAATGTATAAGTTATGTGACTTGTTGGTGTTTGTGGCAAAACTGAGTTAGTTCCACGAATGACGGTGATGGGGATGCATCAAGCAATCATTTTCCCTTTACTGTTTTGTTGAATTCCTTTGTAATTTAATTTTTTACTGGAGGTGGACTTATACCACATACTACTAAGTGTTTTACAATCCTTGTCGCATACTTTGCTACATTTTTATGACAAAACTTGCACTTATACAGAGTGGCTAGGAAAACCCCGGTCACTTTTCTTGCGGCGGTCAAGAGATGGCGCTTTAGTAAAGAAAAATTAAGTTAAAATACTGGCAACAACGCAGAATCCAAGACGCTTTGGTTGTTTTGATTTAATATGGGGCGTATTTAATAACTAAAGCGTCTGGGATTCTGCGTTGTTGCCAGTATTTTAACTTAATTTTTCTTTACTAAAACGCCATCTCTTGACCGCCGCAAGAAAAGTGGCCGGGGTTTTCCTAGCCACTCTGTATATTTTTAAAACAGAACCACACACCAAGAAAGTTAAAACATACTAAACCGCAACTAGTGAAATGTAGACAAATAGTATGCAGGTTTTGACAAGTTTGTGACAGTTGGAATGAAAATAACGGCACGTTATATTGATTAAGTGATGACATGTGACATATTTTACACCAAACTGACACTTCTCATTTTCATGTCACAAACCAAAATGACGTGACAGTCATTTTCATTATGACCGTGTCGTATGACCAAGCTCACATCACTACTACTTGCTAATCCTATAGAGAAAAAAACATTGCTCGATTAGAGTGGCAGGTAAATTTAAATTTTTTCAACTACTCGTCTGGTCAACTGGAACATCACAAAACGCGGCCAACTAAATATAAATTTAAAATTTGAGTATTTCATACAAACCCTAAAGGGCAATTAGGATGCAGCTTTCCCGGAGAAAATTGTTACAAGATGGAAATCTAAAATGAACAGCACCTGCTGGTATAACGAGGTATTAAAAGAAATGCGAGAAAATTTACATCTACTATATGAAGCATGTAGCAATAATAAACATTCTGAAATAACCAAAATACGAAATGTGTACAGAATTAAACTTAAATAAACTAAAAAATTCAAAAATAGTAAATTGCAATAAAATCATCAACTCAAATAATAAACCAAAAGCCATGTGGTGTATAATCAACTCTAAATGTTCCAAGTGCGAGCCTAAGACATCACATGTGCCATATCCCCAGATGACATCAACATCTTTTTTACAAATGTGGCTAAACTTATTGTAACTACACTACCACCACAACAACTCTAAACGTTCCAAGTGCGACCCTAAGACATCACATATGCTGTATCCCCAGATAACATCAACATCTTTTTTACGAAAGTGGCTGAGCCTATTGTAACTACATTACCATCACAAACAGAGGACCCAGTCTACAGTATGTGTAAAAATATTTAAAATGATAGCACCATGAATAGTGTTTTTTTAAATTCAGTGAAGTGTCAAATGTCGCAGTTCGTGGTACCATTGCCAACCTCACAAACAATAAAAGCAAAAATATCTACGATCTATCTGTAGACTTTACAAAAGTTGTAGTTAATATAATTGTACAATGTCTTACCTGTAAACGTATATATATATATTTTTTATCTATGCTCTTACCTATCTGATGAATAAATGTATCAAATATTTTTCCCGGTTCACTAAAGATTGCTCAGGTAATACCCATTTAAAAATGAAATAACAAATATGATTGTAACAATTATCGACCAATCTCGTTACTAATGATTCTTTCAAAAATTCTTACTAAACAGCTGACAAGCTTTTTGAGACTAATAATCTGTTTTCAGAAAATCTATTCAGTTTTAAGCAAGGTTGGTCAACTTATGATGCAGTTCTCAAATTTCTTGTGGATGTTACTGATAGTTTTGAAAAAAGGCATTTATTACAGCTTCTTTTCTAGATCAAACGAAAGCTTTTGTTTGTGTTTTGCATTTAATTCTATTAAGGAAACTGTACACTTCCAACCACCTGCACCATACAGCGTGTAGCCTAGTCTTGTCATATTTAACCAACAGACAATAAAGTGTTCAAAATAAAGACTCCTTCTTGCTATTTCTCCCTATAGAACATGGTGTGCCTCAGGGATCTTTTTTTGGACTCTGTTGTTTTTAATAAATATAATAATAATAAATGAATGATCTAGCATATTATGTGCAAAACACATCTATAACATTATACTAATAGCCAAAATGGCGTTACAAGAACAGCCTTAGTCTAAATACAAATAAAACGCAGAACATGATATTTAAAACAAATAATTCTAGCTTTCCGGTAACTGTTAAAAAGTTAAATTTTTAGGCCTGCATCTGGGAACAGAATTTGGGTTGGCATGTTCAAGGCGACAACCTTGCCAATAAGTTAGCTCCTAATATATACATATGTATTATTTAATCTGCTTCTTACATACCACACTACGAACTATCTATTTTGTCATTTTTCTCGGCCATATACAATACGGTTTAATACTTTTGGGGCACTCAGCTTTGAGACATAGAATATTATTCTTAGAAAGACCAGCTATAGGAGTAGTGGTTGGCATTGGATACTGAAATGATGTAAAACAATTTTTTATGACATTCAAAATATTTACACCATCATGTGGAAATATTTATAACTATTTAGTTCATATAAAACAAAATATTAACAACCTTATGACAAAATACACAATTACTATACCCCCTAAAGATAATATCTATCAGCAATTTAATAGAATAAATAAAAGTAGAATTTGTGTATTAGATTATAGTGTCAAATTTTGTAATGCTTGGGCCCCACAGGGTAAGAACGTTGCTGCTAAATTAAAACAAAATATTTCTGTTAAACAATGCATTTTATAATTGGGATGATTTTATCCAATCTATTTACTAATATCTAGTATATTGTTGTTAGGTTAATTTTTTCCATTTTGTTCCTATTGGTGTACGACCTGTGTAAGATGCATTTTGGTACATGCAACACCAATAAATTATTATTATTACTTCTCTGACATTTGCTATAAATCAAACATGTAGAAATGTTAATATTTTCATTTAAAATGTACTGATTTTTATAATTCTTATCTTTATTTTAATTTAAAATATACTGATTTTTAGAATGGTTATCTTTCATAAATACTACTCGTGGACATGGAGTTTTGTCAAAGGAAACCTGCGACTATGGTGAATTAATAAGCGAGTTTGTTGGTGATTCCTGTGTACCTGGAGCTCATGATCCGGAACATGAAAAAACGGCTAAAACTAATTCTGCAAGGCTGTGTGACCTGTGTGTTCCAGACCCCATCAAAAGCAAAAGTAAGCACTACAATAAACAGTAGGTCAATAATGTATACTAGTACATATTTATATTTCCTAATATTTTAGCTGCAAAAACATGTAACAGTGATGAAACAAACAAATACTATGGAAATGTTGGTGCTTTAAAATGTCTGAAAGAAGTTGGAGATTATGCAGTAATCACCAAAGGAGGTACAATTTTTTTAAAATGTGATTATGATCTGTGTATTTACTTAATAATATAATAAACTAATAATTAATAATCATGCATTATTTTGCAGTGTATGATAATATTAATGCATCCGACTTCAGAGTATTATGTAAAAATGGATCTTTAGCATCTTACACTGGTTTTGATGTCGATCCGGAATGTGTACTTTCAACAACTATTGATAGTGAAGTAGTTTCTAAAAGAGATAATTCTAAAAATGCTGATATTGAAGTTGCTCTTTTGAATTTTGAG
This sequence comes from Ctenicera cuprea, assembly GCA_958336395.1. Lineage (NCBI taxonomy): Eukaryota > Metazoa > Arthropoda > Insecta > Coleoptera > Elateridae > Ctenicera > Ctenicera cuprea. Next base: position 58,220,775 of record OY284490.1, read on the forward strand.
AAACGTTTTGGTACAGACCGAGTAAAGGCATTTGAAGTGTTTAATGTTTATAATAGTACTATCGATCTGCTTTTTAAGGTAATTCTATTTTTAATTTAATAGATTTATGTGAATTATACACTATGGAGAAGGAAACATACTGAACTAATACTGTTGTACATACTACACATTTATTGAACTTATAATTTTTAAGGACTCCACCCCAGGCCTTGATGCAGTGACTTCCAGTAACAAATACATTAGAAACTATGTAGACCTCATTACACATATTAACCAGTGTTCTATAGATGGTAAATCAGCTACAGCTACACTACAAGTGATAATATTTCCTATACTTTTAATGTTGACCTTATTGTTACTTGCTGGTAGGATGTAATAGAAATTTGTAATTATTTTTCATTGGAATTATTTTAAATATGCATATTAACCATAATTTTACTACATTTTCTATTTCATTAGTTGTGTACAAAGAATATTGTTTGAGAACATTGAAAATAAGTAATTTTTTAAATAAATGTCATTAAAGTAACAATTTATTTAAATTTTTTATTCATATTCATGTCTTTGAATAAACTAGACACCTGCACTTCATAAAATTGTTCTTTTATTTTTTAAAGTTATATATACAGGCTGATATGCCAAACAGGATAATAAATACAATTACTCAACATGAACTGGTATATTGCGTTTGCAATGGTGTACATTTACGGTAATTTTCAAATTGCTGTTTTGCTTAATGTGTTTGTAAAATTTTTATCTTCAGCAAGTAGTGCAAATGAACTTGGCGATTTTGTATGTACTGATGGCATAAAAATAAAATTAAAGCAAGTATGTGATGGTTTAAAACATTGTCTGGATGGATCAGATGAAACAGAAAATTTATGTTACCACTTAATGTAAGTACCCCCCCCCCCCCCCCTATATACTAATTTTTTTACTAATGTATCATTATCAGAAATCTTATTGTTTAAAGATGTTTATAATAAATATTTTTTAATTGGATGTTCTACCAAATCGCGGTATAATGAGCTATAAATAGACAAATAATGGAACATTCGAATCGTACTAGGGAATAGCCATACTAATAATACCAAGGCTAATGGTGTAGTAGTTATGAAATAGTTTATTTAAATTTTAAATCGAGATTGTGGTTTTTGCCAACAGTTAAACGTTAGTCGTATTGAAAAATATTTTTGCAGTGTACACTCGCCAAAACGTCAATAAAAGCAAAAACAAATCACTTATTTTTAAGAAATTTACAATATTAATCACTTTAGCTAATCGTCGATGAGCAGCATTATAATTTGATTTTCAAAGAAGAAAAGTAGTTCTTTGGAGTGCAGGGATATACCAAAAATTAACCGACAAAATCGGCTTTTAAAAGATATCCAAAACCAGAAGTAGAAGTTGGACATGTAGCTTTAGTAACAGTTTCTCCACAAATTGAATTTTCTAAAGCTGAAACAGAATCAAATAGAAAAAGTTAGGGCAAATATATTGCTTTTATTGCAACTTTCTAGCTTCATAATGCTATTGTAATAGCCCCATAAAAACACAATGTTATTAGGCACGAGAATATTCGATTGGATGAAAATTGTGAAGTGAATATTTTCAAAATTTAAGATAAAAAAATATTGCTCAAACTGGTTAGAAGATTTTTTTTTAATTGAGTGCAACAATATTTACAGTGATTAATTTTTGTCCGACGACTTTCCTTCTTATAACAAAACCATTTTGCTAACTCAGGCCATGGTTATGGCGTAGCTTATGACTACATTGTATTATGTCTTGTTTGATGTACATACCGTTTGGCAACCAAATTACAAACTAAAAATACATTAAATGTTGAATACCTAGCAAATACTTCTTCCAATTATGTGTTGACTCTCGAAACATCTTTCTACTTTCAAAAAGAACAAATTCTCAAATATTTTAAGCTGCCCAGCAAACATGTATCGTTGTTATTATGGAGCCTGTGTTACTAAAGATGCTCGTTGTGATGGGAAATATCAGTGTGCTGATCATTCCGATGAAAGCCAATGTGGAAAAAATGAAGCAACCTGCGAGTTAGTATCCAATTTCTTATTTTGTAAAAATAAAAATGTCTATAGACAATTCAAGTTAAACCAGGTACTGTTTACACTTTGCAGTTTGCATTTTAGTTTTCTTAATATTTTTTCGTTATAAATATTACTTATAAAAGTATTGGGTACACAAACAGAATTATTATATTATTTATTTTTTACATTATTCTAGAAACACCAAATATCAATGCATATCACATGAATGCATTCTAAGTGAACAACTATGTGATGGTGTAAATGATTGTTTAGATGGGTCTGATGAAAGTACAGTGACTTGCAAAGAACTGTCATGTCCTGAAAATACATATCACTGTAAACATGGAGGATGTATACATTTAGGTGCCCTTTGTAATGGTTTTCACGATTGTGTAGATGGATCAGATGAATCCGAAATACTATGCAAAAGTTTGAAATGTTTAGGGAAAGAATGTGACAAAGGTAAGAGTTAAATGAATAAATGTAACGATCTAAAAGTTAAACAGGAAATTCAATAAGCAATAGAACAGTAGGTGCCAGTTACTGTCAAGTGGACTGACTGTAGTTAGTTATGTGTGTGTGTGGCTCTGCAGCAGAGAATAGCCATAGTTCAACCCACACACTACCAATCAAGTTGTTCAAAACGTTTTTATTCTTTGAAACTAAACAAATAAAACTTGAAAGTTCTCGAAAGACAGAACGCATTTTTTTTTAAATTCGTTCTCTCACACCGCTGATGGGCGCTTTTGCTTACTAAACGAAAATGTTTAATCGTCTCTCATTTATTAATAAAATAGCATTAGGTAATGTTCGAATTTCAAAGGTTTATATTTAAAAATAAAAGCATCACAGACAAAATGGCGCATTGCCACACCAACCAAATTGTATGAGCCCATAAAATTTAAAACCATTCATGTGGCTAGTATTTATTTTTTGAATATTTTTACTTCATATAGTTTTACCTAATGATTTCAAAAATTCTCATTCCTAGGTAGTAACTTTGTGCCCTCCTAAGGCTAGGTATAAAGTTCATACCCATCTGGCAACTCAAACACAAACTAACTCGATGTTTTAAGTTGCTACTAAATTTTTTCAATTTTGTTTTAATGTTTCAATGTTGATATAGTTTTTTCTGTGGCTATGCTAATTTATTTTGACAATAATAAAATTAATTTTGTAAATTTGGTAAAATTCTTAAATATATTACTGTTTAAAAATGCCAAAAATATTGATTTGAAAATTAAAAATTGATTTAAAATGTTTCCAAAAACACGATACCAAAAATTTTTAGTGCTGTGGCTGAAACTATAGGTACGTCATAATCTGATAGTACACTTTACATTAGCAGTAAAGTTAATCTAACACCATCAAAAAACGCAAATTAGAAAGTACGATTTGCAGCACAAAAGTTACTAGTTTTAGTTTGTTCCAAGACTAATTGAATAGGGTACTGGTAGAAGCATTACAGCATAAATTATCATTTATATGCTAAAGTGTTTGCAATAAGACATTTGACTTACTTTCGGTAGGCAGAAGAGTTTTGGTACAGTATTGTAGGAAACATCCCAATAACCATCTATTATCCAAAAAGCGCCAACGAAAAATGGCTGCAGTTCTCAAAATGGCTGTTGTTTTCAGAATGGCGCCTTATTTGTAGAACTAGAAATCACATTTTGACAAATTCCAGACGAAATAATGTATAAAACCACCATAAAACTAAAATATTTTTTTAATGTTTAAATATTCATATATTTTTATTCAACAAATTATCTCAACAAAATTATTATCTACAATGTGTTTTTAAATAAAGGCCCAGTAAAAGGCAACCATTTTGTTTGGCATGTTTCAAAAAAAAATTTTTAATGCATAATGTAGTACACTACGACAAAAACCTGAAAAATTAACATATCCAGTACACATTGAAAATTGAATATGACATCTGAGATTGTTTGTATCATACAAAAATATGTATTATATATACGTACTTTTTAAAAAGTTGTGGTTCATGTTCATAATGGAAATTGTTCACAATGTTAAAGCCAAAAATGCAATATTTTGAACCATGTAAATGAATTTATGTTAGTAACCAAAAAACGATCCATGCAATGTCATTTTTAAGGATAAGTTCTAAATTTTCAGTGCAAGCCAGATAAATTATTTATTTTCATTTGTCTTCCAAACATTCAGTGTCAGTGGCGGTCCGCCCTATTAGGCAGGGTGCCTACTCATAATTTTAAATATAATAAAAATTCAAATAGTAAGTTTCAGTAAAAACAAGCTACTTTTACATACAGTCTTTTTTTCTTTTTAACACCATTGTATGTGAAACATTGAAAATTGGGCGCCAAATAAATAGACTGTTGCCTTTAAACACTATTTTGCTTGCATATTCTCTAAACTATTGAGAAAATCTTTATGCCAAATTCTAAAATTCTCTGTACTGTCACGTGACTGAGTAGGGTCGTCATCAATAATTTTTTAAATGGCAATATAAATACGTATTTATTTGGTCAATTTTTAGTCCATAGGAACATTTCTTGTCCACCACTAATTTCTTCGAGAATAACAATTAAATGTAAATCAAAAAAAGGATGGTTGTCTTGTGACAAATCATTACCTATCGGGACAGTAGCTCAGTATGAATGCAAGCCCTATTATCAACCCATTAACAGTGAGCAAGCAAATAATACTCACTCAGTTTGTCAACCTGATGGAACTTGGAGCAGAAGACTTTTAAAATGCGAGCCAGGTATGTCATAAGTTTGGTTTTTATTTAAAGTGTAGAAGTAGAAGCGCAGCAGGCAAAACCTAAAACAAATAAGATTTGTCACAAAATACCAGTGGCGTAACAAACACGCCCGCATCGTGGGGGGCCCAAGCCTTTTAGGAGCCCAGGGCCATCGGAGGTTGTCAGAAACTAAAAAGGAAAAAATGAAAAAAAATATACACGGTCATTGTACTTCAAAACACAAAAAAAAAGATTATAATTTGTATGAGATTGTGTATGATATTTGGCGTCGATGCCTTTCCAAAATTTTTGATCTTACCTGTCAGTCGGTTTGATAACCGGTAGCTTAAATAAAAGCATACATACCCTTGTCAGCAAAATAACTAAATAGGTAGTTGAATTTTGAAATAATTAGTTCAGTATCGGTTTCAATCGTGAAGGTGCAAATATCTATATATTAAAGGCAAAAAAGTCATTGTCTCAGCTTTCCGAGGTGGGGGACACGCAAACCTCGAGCTGATCATACCACGCTCCAGTGCTAGCTCCAGTCGCGCACCCACTATCGAGGGGCATGTACGCAGCACAGAGCCGTGTCCCACACTTATTAATAACTTAGCCCACGGACTCATTGAAGACCGATCTTCGGTTTGACTTAACTTTCTGCTCGGCTGCTGTGTGCGCGGTCAACCTTTCCCTTCCTCTTTCCACCGGCGTTCAGTCTCGCCTCAGCTGTCGTGAGAAAATGCAGTGTTCGACACGGCTTACTCTTAATACATTTGCTAACAATTTTATTAGGAGAAATGCGTGGGGCTTAGTCTACGGGCTCAGCTAATTAAATAGTTGAATTATAATTGTGGTTTAATTTTAAAGTATACATTAAATATAAATCTAGCTAAACCATTAAGTGGCGCTCGAAAAAGAAAATTGAGCAGGGGACGAAAAACAAAAAAAAATACTTCCATAAATTAGCAGTTTCTGCATCTGATAGTAGAAGTAAATTTTCTGAATATGCTAGTGTCAGTGATGTGGAGAAACCAAATGAAATTGTTGAAGTACCTACTAGATCAAGCTGCAATAGAAGACATATATGGCTGTTTATCAAAATGCAGCAATTGATCGTGAAAAAATTGCAAAAAATACACAATGTGCAAGTCGTTTTCTCTAAACTAATGTTATTTATTAATAGATAAAATTGTATTTTTACTGCATAAGATTATCAATAACAAAAATAAGGCAAGCAGCCTGCTAGAGTGTTATAGTTTTAGTAATGTTTAAAATATTTAATAAAAATTCTGGTATGTGACTGTTAAACGTAGATATTTATTTTTAATTTGCCTATAACAAAACTGGAGGTAAGAGTAGAGGCCTATTATAAAAGTTTGCTTGGGGGGCCTTTACGGTTTGCGTTACACCACTGTAAAATACCATATCTATTCTATTAAGTAAGACTGTATAACCATAACTGCACTTAACATACATAATCATAATAATAAACTTTTTTGGGTACTACCAACAGAAGTGAAATTTTATCTGTAACTGAAGATATAATATATAATCAACCTGTGAATCTACCTACTAATAATGGAGACAGTATGTATACTGTATAGTAGGTACTATCACAGTAAAACAAATACAACTCTTGGGAACGTTTTTCAATATTTTTCCGCCTTGTAAAAACCAAGGTGTTTAAATTGTTTGTCAGTTATTTGACAGTTCCAATATAAAGTTTTTGGGCAACGTATCTCACCTTCGTTGTAATTTTCACTTTATCTTCTTTAGAAACACGAAGTGCCATTTTGCAAGTTGGAAAATCAGTGATACTATTACGATCAATTTAAATTACGTCTGTTGTCATAACTTATTTTATTTTAATAGGAAAATTTACATTAGATAAACTTAAAGGCATTATGATTTGGTCTGCATGTAGGTAGTACCCATCTTTCATTAAATTTAAAATTATTGACTATTGTAGTTTTATACTCATTTCTTCTTTTAAGCTACTATTTAATATAGTTTTTACAGAATGTGGAAGAGCTGCACCAGTGGTAACACCACTTATTGTAAATGGTTGGATTACAGAAAGGGGCATGTGGCCATGGCATGCTGTCTTATATAATTTACAAAATGGAAAATGGACATATTGGTGTGGCGGGACTCTCATTTCAGAAAGAGCTATATTGTCAGGTAGGTACTATGAATTAACATATTAGACAGGATACACCCAATAAATGAAATACTAAAGCACAAAATGTCAGAAACATTTTAGTTGTATGGCACTTCACTACTAACGATTTAATTAATTACAGCTGATTTCATACCCTCTGCCTATAAAGTAACCCCCCTCCCCCAACTAACTTTTGAACGACTTGATATTTTACTACAACATTTGGTGTGCTTTAATGGGAAATTAATAACTATTTTTTAGCCAATAATTAATTTGTATCATTCAAAATGGCGGGTGGGCGCTATTTAAATTTTTTTTTAAATGGAAGGGGGATCGAGTGACGCCTCATTTAAAAGGTCTTTTAGTTCTGCGTCTGATCCTAGAGTTTCAAAGAAAAATATTCAGTCATAACAAAATGGCGGATTTTAAACAATTGGACTCGCTCAATTCAAAATTGTTTCGATTTTTTTATCTAGTAGTCCACTTTTTCATTTGCAGGACAAAATTTTTCCAAAAATATATCAGGTGGCTGGAAATAATATTGAAAACGTTATATTCCAACAAGACGGTGCGCCATCTCATTATTATAATGCCTGTTTCTGACTTTCTCAACGGACATTTTCCTGGAAGATGGATGGGTAGGCGGGGGCCTTTATAATAGCCGGGTCGCTCCCCAGATTTAACCCCCTAGATTTTTTTCTATGGGGATATTTGAAATCGAAAGTGTACAGAACCCGTCCAGAAACAATTGAAGAACTGGAGCAACGCATTACAGAAGTTTGCAGAAATATCACTCCAAAAACTTATGAAAATGTAAGGCAGGAATGTCATAACCGACTTTTTATGTGCCAAGAAGTGAATGGTGAACATTTCTAACATTTAATTTAATATTTCTTGCTTTAATTCTCAGTTTTTTTAAGACTTTTTTATCTTCAAACGTTTGTCATTTTGTTAGGGCTGAATATTTTTCTTTGAAACTCTAGAAGGCGCAGAACTAAAAGACCTTTCAAATGAAGTGTCACTCAACCCTCCGTTCTATTTAAAGAAAAAAATTTAAATGGCGCCCAGTCGCCATTTTGAATGATACAAAATTTAATTATAGGCTAAAAAATATTATTTAATTTGCCATTACAGCACACCAAATTTTGTGGTAAAATATCGAGTCGTTCAAAAGTTAGTTTGGGGGGGGGATTACTTTATAAACACAGTGTATATTTACTTTTATTTAAGCGGCTCATTGTGCTTGGAGAATGACAGCAGATACAATGCAAGTTGCATTAGGAAAATATCTGATAGAATACAATGAAACTCAAGCATTTACACAAATAATCGATGTTGAAGATATTATAATACAACCTTTATATCAAGACATATTAGGAAACTTTGGTTCCGATATAGCAGTACTGATTTTAAATCGATCAGTACAGTTTTCACCTTTTGTAAGACCAGTGTGCGTCGACTGGAAACTTCATGACGTAACTGAACATCTTTCAGGCAGCACTTTAGGAATGGTAGAAAAATAAATGTCTACATAAGATAATTTTACTTTTGGTTTGTTACAGGTTGTAGGCATGGGAATCACAGAAAATGATACTTTCAGTGAAAAGTTACGAGCAATATTCTTACCTGCTGTATCAGATGATAAGTGCATCAAAGCACAAAAAAGAGATTTTAAGAAGTATGTCACATATACATCTTTTTGTGCAGGATGGAGAAATGGTTTGTATAATTCGTTTTGTAGGCAGATGCAATTTTAAAGTTAGAGGATTTAAACATTCTTTTTTAAGTTCAGACTAAAATATTTCCTAAAGTAGACAAATATCTGCACCTGTATGAATGACTTTGTAAATCATTTCTTGTATACTTAGGTAATTAAAAGCGGTATCAATTGAAGTCTACAGGGAAAAACATAGTCAATTTTTTTGCAAAATCGAGTTAACCATGCCATTTCGCTCTTTATGGGCTATACCATTGTGTATTGTTTGCATATTGGGTAGATACGCTGGAAATCAGGAGCTATCAAAGATTTTTTTGCATATCTAAATAAAAATTGTTTTAGACTGCACCACAAGCACTGTACTAAAAAATATGCCTCGAGTGACTTTAGACGTTTTTTCCCCGTGGTCTTCAATATCTTGTTGTTATACAGATTTTTATTTGATTTGCTAAGCATATTAGCATTTTTTAACGAAGGCGTTGCTTCACCGAACGACATGGCTCAAGCAGGAAGCAATTTCTGTTAGCTTAATATGGAGCAGGCAAAACTGAATTTTCACTGGGCCTCATATACGAGTAACAGTGGCATATGAAACTTATGTTTTCTTTTAATAGAACACCCTGTATATTTTCTCATATTTTTATCTGACTTTTAATTGCCTTTCTGAATATGTTTCGTTTTTGAAATTCCGTTTTGGCGTTGCCAAGTTATTTAACTTTTTTCGAAAAATTTGATATTTGCAGACATGACTAATAACATCTGAAGGAGCCGTATTTCTATATATTTCAAAGTTGAATTTGATTACACAGGGTATTTGTTGCAACTGTGCAAAAATGTGTTAGAACTGCGATTTTTAAAATAGAACCCCCTTTGTGTTCTTACATATTTAGTTGGATGGAGTTCTTTGCACTCTAAATTTTATTAACTAATGGTTTTCAAGAAAGTTAGATTCCAGGAATAAAATCAGGTAATTTATATCATAGGACGCCGTGACACCTGTTTTTTTGTGATTTTGCCATAAACAACTACGAACATAAAAAAAATTATTTTTTTTAGTAGAAGCTAATTTATAAGCTGTTTATAATGTCCACTAAAAATGACTGACGAACATTTCTCAACATCTTTAATGTCTTGATAGGCAGTTCTAATACTCTCCTTCATATCTTCTGGTGTAGTTGTCGGAGTTTGATGAAACCTATCTTTATACTACACTTAACAAAAAAATCTAATTTTGTTAGGTCTGGAAACCTAGGTGGCCAACAAATATGGCAGGCTAGTTCTTAAAAATCTAATTTCTTACATGAATTGAAACAATGTTTGTAGTTGCTTGTTGCAAGAACCCAAAAAAGATGCCAATGCCTATTATAGCTGGATTTTTAGAAATTACTTGATTCTTTCGTTATGATCTAATTTCCTCAAAAACCGTTGGCTTTAGGTATAACCAATAGGTAATAAACTATATCGAGCGTAAAATGTTCTATCCAAGTATGTAAAAATATTCTATATAAAAAATCGTGTTATGACACATCACGATCAGCTAGAAATTTTTGCAGAGTTGCAACAAAGACCCTGCATAACCAAATTTAACTTTAGAATATGTAGAAGATAGCACATGGTCTTGATTAACATTTAACAGAAAAAGTTTTTTTAACCTATAGAAATACGACTCGTGCAAATGTTATTAGAGAGATCTACAAATGTAACATTTTTTAAAATATTTGATAAATTTGACAACCCCGCAATGGAATAAAAAAAGACATATTCAGAAAAGCAATTTAAATTAAACGGCAGATAAGAATATCCAAAAATATACAGGATGTTCTATTTTAACAAACAAGTTTGATAGGGCATTGTTATATGGAACCCCCTGTACAATTTAAAATAATTTTAAAATGTGGTAACTCTTGGTGCCCTATAACATTTTTTCAAAAAATTGTTCTGTATTTCAAATAGTAAAAGAGATATCGACCACTGTGGTCTTGTTGGCCAACCCTGTAAATTTAAAATATTCAGTAAATGTGTCGTCCAAAGTAAAGCAGAAGTTAAAATGGAAAGAATTCCTACAACTTCAGCAGCTGCTTATCAAAACTTTTTGCCTGTCTGTCATCAGAAATAGTTGTAGTGGGGACAACACCTACAACTGCAGTTTAAGTAAGGGCAACCAACAACAAGAAACAAAGAGATGTAATAGGTTATTATAAAAAAAACTTTGAAACAGTTATTGTGTACCTTTTTTAATTACCTCAGAATACAAGAATTGTTATGATCTGCGTCATTCATACAGGTACCTATAGGTATTTTTGTATGAGCAATAGGCAGAGAACTCACAACATAAAGTACTATATCATTTTCATTAAAAGGTTCAAGTACCTATCACAAAAGTAGTCCCAAGTATGAAACGGCCGGTCTGCCAATGTGCCCACGGGGTATGTGGAAGTTGCGCTTCCCCAAACTTGCGAAAAAGTGTCCCCCGTTTACGTCAACACATCACCAAAATTATTATGTTGGAAAAGTTCTCTGGATGATCGATCTATGCATATAGGCAGACTGGAAAAATTAGGGACTTCGTAGTGGCAGACCAAGCCAAAGTTCTAAAAAAGGCAGTTCAACTACGTCAAGATTTATAGCCGAAACTAATGTCAAAAAAAGCTAATAGACCTCATAGCACTGATCATAAATAAAATGGTGACAGATCAACATTGTCAGGGATAAGGGTCTGGCAGAACCATTCAAAATAAATAAAAATAGAACTTATCGGTTGCAGGATAGGAGCGTTTTTATTTACATCAGTGCTTTTAAGTTTGAAACACAAACAATCATGTCTTGAAAATGATCTGAATGACAATTTCATACGAGCAGACTAGAAAAGGTCGGGAATTTCATAGTGGCAACAAAGTTATAATATAGTAAGATCAAAAAGTCATTGGATCGCGGTTGCTGTGGAATTTCAAAGCTATCTATAGAATTACTTACTTCTAAATCTCGCTCGATTATGGCGAAGTTGGGAGATCTTTCACAGAGTTCATTTAAACATAAATTAGGTGAATAAACCCAGTTACCCTTTTCACCACGATTTCCATTACAGCAATATGCTCTAATCATAAAAATTTTATGTTCTGTTTGAAACATTTTTAATTATAATCCGATGACTTTTGAAAGTAAATGTCAAAACTAATAGAAATAAATAATTTCATAGATAACTTGTCAATTCCACAGCAACCGCTATCCAAAAACTTTTTGATCATATGTTATTTGTGATTCAAACTGGTGTCTACAAAAGATAATAATTCACTAATTATAATTATATAATGACAGTCCGACATTTCTGGAAGTGAAAACAGGACAGAACCAGTCAACGAAAAAAAAATATAAGAATCTATAGGTTACGAACGAGGGAAACTGTTCCATTTTACGTCACTACTTTTAGATTTTAAACTCAAACCAGCATGCCACAACAGACAGACTGTAATAACAGAGAATTTTGCGGAGGCAGAATTAAAAAAAAAAAAACTTTTAACTAGGTCATAAAATTTATTGTGATAATTATTATAATATTTCACTGATTATCAAAATATGGTGCTAAAGCAACATTTACCAAGCTAAAGACACTGCAGAACGATTTTAAATTAAAAGAAAAAATAATTTAGTACCTAGTGGTATTGCATTGGTGGGAGAGATCACGTGCATTTCCAATCTTTAAACCAAATTTGTTGCTCTCACCTCATTTCCCAATCCTTTAAAAATCTGCATTACATAATAGTACATTATACACGAAGGGAGAGCAACGTCTTATTTTTCCTGAGGCGTAATTTGAAGCCCGAGGGCTACAAATACATCGAGGGAAAAATGGCGGTCTCTCCTGCGGTGTATATACAAAAATAAATATGAAATAAAATAAAAACTCCTCTCGGGAAATTGTTGTCTTATTTCGTCCCTAGAGAGTAAATGCATTACTTCTGTCACAATTTTGATGCCATAGAAACCAACTTCTACTCCCGGTCGTGGAAAAAATGTGTTTTTCATTACCTTTTATTGATTTTACAGATATTTACGAATCCAGCGAAGAAGACTATGTATCAGAGTAATACCTATGCTATAAATCAAATATCCCACAAAATTCTATTTTTGTAAAATCAAAACAGGGAATGAATAAAACATTTTCTATTATTCAGATTTTAGAAGGATTTAGAAATGAGGAAAGAGCAACAAATGTATTAAAAATTGGAAATATTGCCTGTGATCTCTCCCAATAATGCAATACCACTAGGTACTAAATTATTTTTTCTATTCAATTTAAAATTGTCCTGCGGAGTCTTTAGCTCGGTAAATGTTGGTCTAGCACCATATTTTTATAATCAGTGAAATGTTATAATACATATTACTTATTATCACAATAAATTTCTACTCGTTAACTTTTTTTTCAAATTAGTCTGCCTCCAAAGAATCCCCTATTATTCCAGTCTACCTGTATGGATCAATCAAAACACTTTTGTGGCACGCTAGTTTGTTTAAAATCTAAAAGTGGCGACGTAAAACGAAACAGTTTCCCTCTTCCGTAACCTATAAATTCTTATTTTGTTTTACTGACTGGTTGTGCCTTCTGCCGTTTTTAAGAGGATCGGATAACACCTTTGATTCTAAAAAATATAAAGGTATATAGGCAATATAGTGAAAAAACTAACCGTTTTCGAGTTCTTCACAACTAATTCTTATATGCTTTATAAACCATGGATGCTCATTTAAAATTGTTTTAATTGTAAGTTGACTATGGAAACAGTTGATAAACCAAAAGAAATATTTAAAACAGTTAAACAAAGCTTAAGTCAATAACAAACTATACACTAACCATTTTCATAACATTTCCTCTACATGTTCAAACTGATGTTCCTGTTGATTTTTACACCAATGTGCTCAATTAATTGTTTGACGTTCACTAACATTTGGATTGTTATGTTCCTGATTTCTCGTCTTATATTTTAAACTGATTATTTTTTATAATTAAGAGCCCTAACAGAAATGGTAGTAGAGTTGCCATAAAGGTCATCTGATCTCACCCCACTAGAGTTCTTTTTATGATAATACCCCTATGTCACTATGCAAATGCAAATAGTACAACTACAACAAAATGTAAGAAGAAAAATCAAGAACACATCCAAATGTTAGCAAATGCTAACGAAAATGTTGTCAATCGTGTGCAGTGGTGAAAAAATCAACAGGGATCAGTTTGAACAGGCAATATAGGGAAATGTTATGTAATAAAATCGTTTGTGTTGTTTGCTATTGTTTTCATCTTTGTTTAACTGTTTTAAAAATTTTTATTTTGTTTCTTTATTGTTTCCATGGCCAACTTATAATTTAAATAATTTTAAATGACCATCCATGGTTTACAAAGTATCCGACAATTAATTGTGAAGAACTCAAAAACGAGTAGTTTTTTTTGCTATATTGACCCTATACATTTATATTCAGGATTAAAATGGCTATTCGATTCTCTAAAAATAAATGCCATGTTCCTTCTAAATGAGTAAATGCCAAGAAAATTAAATCATCTGCTATGTTTCAATATATATGGCAGCGGAAGCACTACTCTAATGGAAGGTGAACTTGACTATGTTTATTGGGATGGCTAATTTGTACCACATTTTATCTTTGTCCAAATTAGTTCCACTATTTGCCAAAAAGTCAAATAATTTTCCTAGACTACTCTGCTGTCCTGATAGAAAAATTGGGTCCCCTGTGCCAAACATACTTTCTGGAATTTGGCACATCTATGGTATGTGATAGGAAAATAGGGTAACAATTAAAAAAAATCACGTAAGCTATTTTTTTATGTGGATGTGTCAAATACCCATTCCTCAAACAACTGATTTTGATTTCATTTGCCGTTTGCAAACCTTTTCAAGTACTGCCACGCCAGGCTCTATCAGATCATGTGCAGAAAACTGCACCTGCACCAACAGCGATACCCACTGCAGAAAATACAGAAAGCAACATATGTTCCAGCAGCAGACACAAATGGCCGCAAATGAAATTTTGTGTGTATCCATGTTGGATGCCTATATATGTCATTGTATGACAAGATTAACGCCAGTATTGTTTTTTTTATACGATTAGCACTGCAACTTTTTTCTTATTATAAAAATTGGTGAAATTTTATACGATGCCAATTGTTTTCTAGTGAAAATTACAATTGGCAAGTCCATTTTGGAGAACTTATATAGTAGTGTTTTTAATGCGAAGTTCTAAAAAAAATTATTTGTAACCGAGTATTTGGTAAATTACTTTTGTGACAAATAAACCTTTACTTTAGGCACAGGTGTATGTAATGGAGACAGTGGTGGTGGATTAGTATTTCCCAGGTCTGGCAATCAAAGTGAATGGATACTACAAGGCATTGTTAGTGTAAGTCCAAGACGTCTAGGCACTTCATTCTGTGATCCTCAATACTACACCATTTTTACAAAAGTTGGGATGTATGTGGATTGGATACAAGATGTTCTTAATTTAATACATCCTGAGAAAATTCATGAAGAAAACATAGTAGGCAATATAATTTTATAAGTTTAATAAGGCAAATGTGAAACAAACTAATATTAATATAACTACTAGATATTACATACTTATTGTAAACGATACACCTCATACACAAAACTTTAATTTTTACATGAATACCGGTTATTTACTTTAAACCCATGGTTGCCATCCTACCCACATTCTTCCAAGTAAATTGTAGTCAGTACTCTGATCAAGTAAACATTTTACTTGATCTTCTTCCGACAAATCATCTTCTTTTCTAGCTCGAAAATTGTATTCTGGTATTCCTCTTACTAAATTAATGTATGCATCCAAAAACTGTGTATGGCTATGACCAGCTCTGAGTTCCTCAATTGTGATACTTGTGGGATTTGCACCTTGAAGTTTTCTTTGGGCATGTATTATTTTTTGATTCGGATACCAATCCTGATCTTTTAAGTGGTTAAGCTCAGAACGACGAGAAAATTCCAGCCAATCTATAGATGGTTCTTTTATGAATACATTCATTGTGGCCAATAATATATCACGTTTTTTTCTGAATGCCCTTAAACAATGTATCATAGTCTCTTGTAGAAGTCCTTGTTCAGCAAGTGGTTGCAGAAGATATAATATGTGAGGTGTAAGTCTAAACGGCACTAATTCTGGTACTTGAAGCACTTGTGTAGCCGTACCAAATGCATGACCAAAGTCTATGCCAATTGCTTGACCAGTGCGAAGAGATATAAGACAATTTAATAAATGTCGATCGCCAATTCCCAATAACCAATGAGATATACACAATACAGCATAACTGATTGCAAATTTATGTCGCAAAGCAAAGAAGCTTTCAGAATTTACACTTATGTTCCAAAATGATTTTCTGAAAAAGAAAAAAACATTTACAAATGGGTAGGTATTTTATTTTCAACAGACCTCAGAATATCCAAGGACAAACTATTTACAAGAGCTGTATATTTGCAGATTACATTGTCGCGACTGTACTTTATACAGGCAAATCCATAAGACACTCCATGTGTTACATCCTTCTTATTTCGAGGTACAGCTTTTGCTATCCAGCTTGCATAATCACCATCTGATTTTTTATAGTTTAATTTTTCATGTTGATCACATATACCATTTTCAACAAATTCTTTTAATTCTGTTGTTTTATTTACCCATTGGATTATACCCAAACAGCTATTAAGAGGTATTACCTACAAACAAACTGTGTGTAATGAAATTCAGTACTGTACTACTTGTACAGTGACCGGCGAAATGTAAGCAACATATGGGGAAAATTTTTATTATTAGAATTTTCCAAAAACTTATTTTTGGGATCGCTTCTGCATCTCTCAGATAACCTAAAAATTGATTTAGCATAGGTAACGTGACTTTAGGTTTGGCAGGAAAATTAAAAAAAATTAAATGAATTGGCAAAAAGCGCCTTATTTGAGAAAATATTAAAAAAGTTATTCCAATTTAACAAATTGCATTTTATGTTAATATTGGGTTTAACCCTTTGAATACACAATAAATGGTACATGCCCAGTACACAGAAATTTTAATTTGACGTACCCGTACAACATTCGTATTCAGGCTTTTAATTATCTTTTAATTACTATTTCGCAGATATTAAAAACCTTATTAAGTCGATAAGAAGGATTTATTTCTTATAAAATATAAATTAAAACACAAAATTATCACTTTCCCCTCTGTTGTATGCATCTCCAGGGCCATCATACTAAAGACGTACTAACACGTCATAAAATACATGCACTTTAGAAGGTTGTAACAGACAGCTGAAATTCGTTTGAGCGACCCCCACCACAGAGAGTATAGTTTAAAAGGTTATTTAACATGACTATATGGGTGCCGTATCCATTCGGCAGTCGTGTAGCTGTCCAAAAGCAATATACAAAATACGGCACTCGGGCTCAAACAATACTGAGTATATATACGTCACTCGTATAGAAAGGGTTAAATACGTATATTTGAACCCAAATTTAAACTTTTTTTGATAGCAATCTCATCATTTAATTGGTAATTAAAAAGAAAATATATGTATTATGATAAAACTATTTAATTAATGAATTAATATATGTTAATAAAAACTAAGCAAATTAACGAAAGCAAGGCCTATATACATTCTAGACGTCTCAACTCAGTAGAAGAGTGGTTTCGGTAAAATAGATGACTAGAGATATCCTACAGGTGGCAGTAGCAGTGTAGAATGAAAACACAATGGCTCAAATATACAGTGTGATATGGGATAATATACCTGGGAGACTGTAAAACAGGTAGACAAAAGCAAACAAAAGGTAGATCCTCCACTGCCACATTCATAATAAATCCAGGGAACTAACAGAATCACTAATATTGTACGACTTAAGCAGATTGCAATAAAATATTACGATTATCGTTTGAACCTCCTTTTTGACGGAAAATAGCAAACACATTCTCGCATGCATCTTGATAATTAAGCGCCTAGTTAATAAATATTTGAACTTCATAATTCGTTTTTAAATCATGGTACAGCATTAAACACAATGTAATTGATTGGAACAAACCAGTGGCGTAGCTAGTATCCTTTTTGCAGACGCGCTCGAGTGCCGTGAAATGCGACCGAGCGCCTGTAAAATATTTCAAGCAATAGTAAGCATACAAATTTGCTATAGTTTCGATATATTAGATATATTGCAAAATCAAAATACACAATGTTTGGTGTGAACTATTCATTAATTTAATTCATATTTTGCTGTCAATAAAAATGTTTTTAAAGCCATTGAACACCTCCAAAAAATAATTTATTATAGTTAATAAAAAAGAGTATTTATGTCACTTTATTATTTAATTTTACATTGTGTAAGCGACCTACCTATGTCAAGAAATGATTATTTTATGACGGCGAAAAATTCAATATTGGTGTAAAAAATTTTATATTGTCAAAAAATCAATTTAACTTATTAATAATTAAATAACTTTTTTTAAAATAATTTGTGACGCCAAAAAATTAAATGGTGACGGCAAAATATTAATTTAGGACGTCTTTGGATAAAAACCAACTATAGACGTCAAATATTATTTATTGACGTCAAAAAATTCGTTTAATTTATTAATAATTAAATAGTTTTTTCAGACGTCAAAAAATTGTAAGTTTGTAGAATAACTTTCCACGAAACTCTTTTATTATTAAATATATAAATTACTATTAACTAACTGATAGGATTCTTAAAAGGTATTAAGTTTAGTTTTAAGAATTGAAAAATTGTTTGTTACTTTATTTAGATAGTTCTATGGCGTCACACGCCGCCGCCGTAAAATCTTTTAAAAAATCATAGGTAAAATTTCACCAAGCAATTTTATAAGAATAAGAGTAGGAATTTACGTCGCTACCACCCTCCAACTATATTTATATTATAATCAATAGCTCGACATCCCGAAAATGCCGTCAACCCATTTTATTTTACATCCAAAGCGCCGCCAAAAAGAGCTCAGAATTTTATTTTGTATCTGCTGCTAAACACAAAATTTACAATTTTAAATTACTTGCAGTTTTACTGTAAATACATTGTTTAAAGTGAGTCATTTACACAGAGTAGGCTTATTAGTCGGGTGAGATAAGAGAATTAGACTTAGGTAACCCAGCATTTGGGAAAAGACACGACTTGTCTAATGGTACCAATGATGTACCGACGTAACACCATGAGAAGTTCAAGAAAATAGGCGATCACTTTGCCAACTGAAGGACATCTCCACAACTAAGTCGTGAAAGATGACCATTAGTGAGATGTCCAGAATGTATACAGTTCTTGATGCAAGTCAAATTTAGACCATACACTTTTTAGCAATGATCTCTAGCTTCAGTCACTTGCCTGATCATTAACAAGTAATAAGTAAATTAAGAACTAATTTTCTGATACTGTTATCTTATACTTACAGGATACAACACAAATTTAACAAAATTAGGAAAAGCATATTAATCTGATAGAAACCAAAAAAGTTCTAAGTTATTTGATAAAAGCAAGATATATAGAAAACATAAGCAATAAGTACCTGATATGTATAAATAGATAGCTGACGTTTGTGGCAGTTTGCATCGTGTGATAAAATATTATTCATTAAATTAAATATTTGTTCAATTCTCTGATCTTGACGTAAGTCTTCGCCAAATTTAATTAAGTAGTGATATTCCTTAGCATCATTTCCGAGTATTGTTATTCTAATGGGTGCCCTAATGGAAGCAAAACTATGTACCTAAAGAAACAAGAAACTAAATTTGTAACTGTTACTTGTTTTTTTTAAATAAAAATATCTTACATTTTGAGAAAAACCCATTATTTTAATATGGTATTGCGTAAGAGGTCGTTGTTCTCCAGTATATTGCCCAGGTATTTCTATATTGGCATGCAAGTTTGTTGCTTGGAAATTGGCTAACCAAGGACTATAATCCATCAATCTAGTACTTTTTTTATATTTCAAATTATTTACTTCTTGAAATACGGTCTTTAAAGAATTTTCGATGGTCTCCAATTTTCCTGAAAATTAGAAGATTGAGTCCTTCAAAAATTACAATTAACACAAGTACAATTGAAAGTAATGTTTACACTTTCAAATTTATTATGTTATGTTATGTTGTTATTTATATGCATTTATTACTTTAGTTAAGTTGAACCATTAGACAATTAACATTTAAAAAAATTGAGTTCCCTTTACTAATTTAAACAGTAGTTTTTTTGTTTTAACACTTATAAATGAAAAATTTGATTCAAAAGAAGAAAATTTTTTCTGCAAATCTAGCAAAGATTGTTTCAAATTTGTGTCTTAATTTAATAACACTGTTGTTAATAACGTTTTTTAAACAAGAAAGACTATTGCGCAATTACTCGTATTAATTGAAAAGGTACATTATTTCTGTACTATATTTTCATGTATGTACAGCTATCGTAGAAATAAACTGTTTAACTGGACTCAATATAAGCACTATTCCTAATTTTTTCAACTTTCGTTTTACTTATACATGGTCGTCTGGGATTGATATACTGAAGGGTATGGTATTTGCAATCTGGTCCCATTTGGTTTAGAATTAGTTTTGACTAGGTTTAAGCTCTATTCACATGGTGGTAGAACAACACTAAATTATTTAGGTTTTTCCCTCAGAGATTCGTAAAAGCTAACACGATTTTCATGTTTGGGTACTTGGAGTTAAAATATTTAATAATATTTTTAAACTACCAGGAATTTAATTTTAAGCAGATATTAAGTTCCTTTGATTTAATAATCAGAAATGTAACCATAAAACATGTTGATGTATTAATTATATGCAACTCATGTTTTCGTTTTGCTCTATGTTATTTATAAGGTAACTATGAGCGCCCAAATTGGGCCCACTGTATTTCATTTATGATGATATATCTGGAAGCAATAGTCTGTCAATTTCTTCTAATACTAGATTTGAATGTGGAATTTAATTTTAGAAAAAAAGTTTAACCGACTCTTTGGCATTCAATGCACCGTTTTTTAAACAATGCTTTGATATAGCACCTAATTAAGGAATAAACTACATTCTTACACTTGTTATAGAATTCTAACACTGTTTATTTCATTCTAACACTGTTCTAAGTAATAAAGGTTGCGTCTCTCGTCTATCACCTGTTTTTTGTTTTGTTGACAGTTATAAACAAAGCGTATTTTAGATAGGAAACTTCAAATTTTCTTATATTCTAAATGTAATGACCTAACTAATTTATAGTCGTAGAAAAAGTATAGTCTGCAACACGTTTGCAATGGCTATTCTGCACTCGTGAACATTCCCCCTCACCTGACTCGGGTGACAAACTTTCCACTCGTGCAGAATATGCCATATTCCAAATTTGTTACAGAATATACTATTTTGAAACTGTAAACAATTGTTTTATTGGGTTTTCATGGCACCCTTGATAGTTGTGCGGTTCTTTAAGCACTTACTCTAAATTTTAATTATTTTAAGAAATTTTTAAAAATCGAAATTTTTTTCAATCACACCATAAAAAAACGTTAAACTTGGAAAAAGGCACATATGACATTTAATTATCATTTAGTATTATTTAATATTTTAACAAGACCGCTAGGTAATACTACAAAATTCCCTAATCAGGTTTTTTCTCAGAGGGAATATATAAAATTCCCGAATTTTACCAACTTTAAATTTAGTGCCAGAACATCAAACTAATCTTTGTGTAAAACTATAAACACTAAAAACAGCTAAAAAGTAAAACGTTAAAGTTGAAAAGGTAAATTTTAAATTATTAGCAGAATGCATAGTTTGGCAATATTTTTAATTTTAATTTGAAATTTATACAGGACGAGTACAAATTGACGCATGTCTTTGTAAATAATAGTGGTTTGTTACATTTCAGTACCTACTTTGTCGATGTTTACTTTATATATGTTTAGTTATAGGGTTGCTATGGTAACTAGAAAGTTATCGAACTTCAAAGATGTATCGTTCAAAAATTTTGTTAGATAATCTCATGAGAAAAATTATGTACTAACAAAATAATTGCTGAATCCAAAAACGTGAAAGAAAATGTAGGGTGCTATTTATAAAACAAAAGTTGTTTAGCATAGCAGCCAAATAACCAAACATTAAAAAAAAATTGAACAATGATATAGTATACACTTAATTCAACAAACAACTTTTATGAAGGCTATTTTTTCATAGAATCAATATTTACAAAGTTACAGACATTTTGAGTTACTTTTTACTCACTCTGTATAGCTTCATTTGTATTTCTTCCTTCCCTTTTATTTCTCACAATTTACAAAAAGAAAAAACCAATACAATATTTGAAAAATGATTAATTATTATATTTTCTACAAAAAACTGGGAAAAACACGTGAAAAATAGGGGTATTTGGTATCAAAATTAATGTCTTTGTGAAACACGTCTGATTATAATGAAAAATAAGAAAAAAGGGTATACGGAACTTTCCCGGGAACATGCAAGAAAGAACCTGAGCCTTTTCCCTCAAAAATAATTATCCGGCAGTTTTCCAGCTCTAATTCATCATTTTTCTTGAAAATAGTGCATCCGACGCTAAAGCGATAATTATACGATTATATGTGTGTTGAATAAAATTCCTATTTAAATCTCTTATTAAAAATTACAAGAAACGAAGAACAAAGTTATAAGCAAAAATCAAGACAGTGCCCATTACACATTACTGTAAAAATACCTTAACTACAACATTGAAGTTTATTTTTCCCTACTCAAAACTAATTTTAGACCAAGCAGGGGTAGATTGCAGATTATAAATCTGATATCGAAAAATATTTGGTCATACACACCTCCATATGGGTCAATCTGGGAAGACCTTGTATATTAAAATAATGTGTGACAGTGGTTTATATTCACAAATGTACAATAATATAAACATACAACTAGTTGGTTAAAATTTGTTGAAGCTTGCGTACAACACATAATTATGATATTACACTACTGCCTGCCGTCACAGTGAGTTCTGAAATGAGTGGAACAAATGTCCTTACAAGCAGTGATTTTTTTAAATGTAACTGCTTAAGGACCATTTATGAGCATCGACAGATATGGTGGAACCACAAGGTTTAAGCAACGCCTATTGCATTACTGAGATTTTTACTATGAGTGCATAAAAATGTAAAGATTTGAACTACCACAGAGTTATGTTGTTGAAGTTTTTGGTAATGAGTTGGTAAATAGCCTAGGCTCCTCTTTAGGAGTGCCCATGTATGGTGTGGTACATTGTTGAGTTTTTCCAGTCCTACAGGTTTCCTACTATACAGAGTTAACAGACGACACACTATCTTTTACAGCTAAACTATTGAACCTACATGGATGAGATAACAAATTTGTAATATAAATCGTACGCGAGGTATTCAGTAAAAAGAGATATAAATCTTTTAGGGCTCCGGAAAGAATAGTTTGGGGAAGGGAGGCTAGGGGTGTTTCTCGAGATTTTCAAACAAGAAGATGGGTCAAGTCATACCTCATTTAAAAGGTATTTTAAAACCCAACAACAACAAAAATGTCGATAGCTCAAACCATTTTAAAATAGCGGTTAATTATATCATAAAAGCGGCCATTACATAAACCTTTTCCCAACCGCACATGAACTATTGTATCAAGAAAATTAGTACTGATTGTTAAAGTCCATTAAATTAGCTATTCAACGATGTACAACATGAGAACAAAAAATAAATGTTAGTAACCTCACTCCTCCTCAAAAGAATGAGAACATTCAAAAGATATTATCTCAAAAATCTTAAATGGAATGACGGGTCAAGTAATACCTCATTTTAAAGGTCCCATTAAACTTAACAATTTTTGTATTTAAAGTTTTTCGATATCTCTCACCGTTACAAAATGGTGGCTCAATTTATAAAAATTTACTTCCTATTATCGGATGAATAGCTCCCTCCACTGTAGCTAAGGCAGTGAAACATACATTTTTTTACTGATTTATAAAGTCTATTCATATAACATTTCAATCCACGTGCGAGTTGGACAACTTAACATCGCACTCACACTAAACCTTTATTACACCCGGTGGGAAACTATTAATGCATGTGTTGGAATTTTTGGCGAACAGAATATGCACCGTATCGTGATTGTTTCAAATGTAATAAAAATAACTTAAAACAATCACGACACGATGCACATCCTATTCGCCAAAAACACCAGTGTCCCACCGGGTATAATAAAGGTTTAATGCAAGTGCAATGTTGAGTTGTCCAACTCCAACTCGCACGTGTGTGGGTGGTTTGTTACACTCTGTATAGAGTGATTTATTTAACTTATGAATGTAACGTAGAAATCACAAGCCAAATTACAAATCACATGTCTATTTTCCCACTACTAGGTAGCTGGATGCCATTATTCAAGGTAAAACCAAGTATGTCATTTTACAATAAGGTACAGAGCAAGTACCAAATAATCACATTTGTAGGGCGACACAGAGTGTAAACACTCTCCAATAAAACACTTCCCTCCACATTTGGTTTATTTATTTAGTCCTTTGAATGGGGTTGCAACAATGACAAAAAAGGCTGTAAACAGTAGGAGGCTAACTGAAAGACCAAATGTTACATTTAATTTTTGTGGAGTGTTGATAGCAATTTATGTTGACATAGCAACCCAATAAAGATGTATAAAATTTTTTCTGTGTTTTAATATTCCCCCTTTATTATTATTTCTTTTTCACTAAATAATGCATCAAAACAAAATCAGCTGATTGAAATAACAGTAACCACCAACTTGAGCATATTACTACAAAAAAATGAGGACTCTCCAGTTATTAGGAAAAACGTTCTACATCCCCCCAGATTTCACAGCATCTCGTGATCGAGCTAAGCTAGTATACAGGGTGTTAATGAATTGTAGGGACAAACTTCTAGGGCTTGCAAAACACAACAAAGCAAACAACTTTTGTTAATAAATGTGTGGTCAAAAGTCAAAAAAGGATCTAGACATACATGCATTCAAATAACGTCAATTTTGACACAATTCGATATTTTTAGACTTTTCTTGCATTAGTTTCTTTCTGTGCCTTTTATAATTCGTTTTTTTCGTTCTGTGATTTTTTTGATAATTATTTTCTTCGCTATTTTCGTTCTGTGTTTCGTATTTTTGTGTTAAGGAAATTTTAAATAACACTTTTCCCAACAGATGGATAGGTCAAAGGGGCCATGTGGCGTGGCCTCCACGTTCTTCTGATTTGACCCCACTTGATTTCTTTTTGTGGGGTCATGTTAAAACGTTAGTGTATGCTACCCCAGTTGAAACTGTAGAAGAACTTACGGCGCGTATTCTTGCTGCATGTGAAGAAGTTCAACAGACTACTGGTATATTTGGAGCGGTGCGCAGAACTTACTTCGTAGATGTGCTTCGTGTGTAGAAGCTGGGGAGCGGCATTTTGAACATTTACTATAATTTTGTTAATTTTTGAATTAGTTATTGTAAATTTTTCAAATCGTTGATTTTTGCTTTGTAATTTTGGTTTTTTCGATTGCTTAGTTTTGAAACATTTTGTTAATTAATTTATTTTAAATTTAATTTGAAAAGTGAGGAAGAGGTCTTTATTTATCCTGTATTAATTTCCGTCGTTATGAAAACAAATAGTAGGTAGTAAATTGAGTTGCCTACATTTAGGCGCTTCTTAAAGAGTCTTTGAGACGCTCTATCCCTGATAGGAAACACTTTTGACCACACATTTATTAACAAAAGTTGTTTGCTTTGTTGTGTTTTGCAAGCCCTAGAAGTTTGTCCCTACAATTCATTAACACCCTGTATACAGCTTAGAACAATGAAGAATTTAGTGTCAATATACACTCAGTTACAAAAAAAAACATATCTTCTCTGATTTTAGTGAACCGTGCCATATAATAATCGTGGAGATTATTTGGAAGAAGACATGGCGAGCGATATGCAGAGCAAAGTGTACGTTTAGCGAGAGAGAGCTTTAATGCAGGATTTGTAATGGTTTAGGCAGGCATTTCTCTAGAAGCCTGCAGAGACCTTTACGTTTTTTGTAAGCGCTCTTTTAATGCTGATACGTACATCCAGGATATTTTACAAGATTATGTAGTTCCATTTGCACCATTTATTGGTGATCCTGATGCATGATGGTGCACGACCTATGTAGTGGCACATGTTATTCAGTACTTTTCCTATTGTTCCTCAAACGTTAAATGACCTCGAAGACAGTCTTGTTGAACAATGGAACAACTTACCACAAGAAATCGTCGCAATCTCTTTCAAAGCATGCCACAACACAGTGAAACTTTAATGAGAGCAAGAGGACCGAACACCCGATATTAAAATACCCACTACCCCATTATTACATTTGTTTCCTTTAATTCACTGTTTATTGTTATTTTTTTGTAAATGTAAATTTGCAATACAAATTTAATTTCATTAGGTATTGTTCACATTTTTTGTATTTGGAAAGCTAAACACCCACAAAAGTGCAACTGCATGTTTATACCAAAATATAATTGTATAAACCACTATTAATATTTGACACAGTTCACTAAAATTAGAGCAGATACACCAAAAAACCGAGTGTAGTTCCTGCATCAAAATAGTATTCACTGTGCATTTATAATCAATATTTTAGTTCGATATTAAATATTTTTGGTACTTACGTACTTTAGTATGTGGAGGTTAGATTGTAAATCATTTGATGTACATGATCAATGTTGATAATACTAATCCAATACAAATAGAAACATCTAAAACTCATTATACTAACCTCTGGAGATGCCTTTTAATTTGGACTCGTACTTCTTTATTTCTTTAAACATTGAACCTTGAATACTGTTGGCATTTTTGTAATCTGCAGTTTCAGAATAAACCTCATCATACATTTTCTGCAGAACTACATGAAACTGATCTTTTGATTTAGAAACATTCATCAATTTTCGCAAATAATAGCATAAAATATTGGTAGGAGGAGCAACACAAGCAATAGCTTTTAAAAACTTATCAATTGTATCATCCTGAAGCAATAAATCATCCAATCTGTAAATGCAAATTAATGTAGATTTTGTTGGTGGTCTATTTTTAATGAACCTACTGTTCACTAATTGCTTTTCCATGAATTCCAATACTATCGGACTTAAACTTATATTTTTCTTTACTCAGCCTATATGCATACATGATTGCCTGAGGATATATCTTGGCAATTTGTAAGAGAATTTCGGAAGTGACAAAAATACAAGATGTATCAAGATTTGCCAGTAATTGAGGAAGCCATCCAAGAAACATCCATGTTGGAATTTGAGAACTCTAAAAAAATAACATTTAGTATAAAGTAGTCAAACATAAATCAAAAATGTATAAGTTCTAGCTTTACTTTGTCCATATTTATTGAGTATACATAAAACATTTATCTACGACTGCTTGGATAAGGACTTATTATGTCATTCATTTGTGTTAGGTAATGAAGTTCATTATCTCACTAGTGAGATAATGGATTAATTACCTAACTCGTTTTATTTCTACAAACAAAACTGAAGCTTTGTTTATAAGAAAACTGGCTGCCATAGTATTGAACAAATGGAATCTATCGCGTTGCTTTAATTTTAAACCAAAAGTATTTTAAAAGTGACTTGACATTTGCAGATAAATTAATGCGACATGTTAAATATCCTTTCAAGCAAAAAAACTCGCTTTATTTTAAAATTTTGAGCAGTGGTAGATACAATTTTTTATGTTACACGTGGGATAATGCATTGTTATGGCACTCGTTTGATTCCACGGGTTTGGTCTATGACTTCGTCGTGCAACTTTCAAACTCATGTTATAATAACGCCTTTATCCCACTAGTAACATAAATAACTATTATTACTTCAATAATATTTAATTATTTTAATCTAAATATAGATACATATTTCGACACGTCTACATATCATTATCAAAAGTTATATTAAAAAGTAAACAGTTAGTGTTGTTGTAGCAACAATAAAACTTGGCGACTTGATCTCGGTAATCATCTGCAGATGACTTGATTTCTTAATCCAAAATGTCCAATAGAGGTGAATTTAAGAGATCAATTTGCTTGTTCATTAATTTTTTAATGTTTGTGAATTTCAAAAGCTTTTAGTATATTTAAAATAAATAAATATTGTTGAAGTAGTAAAGTATTTTATGTACTCAATATAAATCACATATACTTTTTAAAAGTAAAATTTACAAGTACATATTTATTACTTAGTATATGACAAGTGGAAGCACAGACTTTCCTAGTTATATTACTGATGAATTTAATATGTGATTAAAAAAGTAGCTAACAGTACTATTAAACCTTACCTCTTTTATAAATGTATCTTTATAAGTAACGCCAATGTCCTTACTCAGTAAACAAGGAAACAGTTGCTTGCCTTCAGCTGAACCATGCTTCATAGCTTTCAAGACGCTAACAATGAAATCATTTTCAAACTGTTCTCCTTTATTTTGTGTACAGTATGCCAGTTTTACATATGCATCACCCATATATGCATACACTTTCAAATTGTCGTTGTTCATCATAAGCTGAATTTCATTTTCACAAAAATCAAGAGACTTTTGCAAACTCGTCACACCATAACGCCAAATAGCTGCAATATCTTCTAATGAAGATATCCCCATTAATGTTTGCAATTTTGGTCGGTTTTCAATAAACAGTGATTCATTTTTAGAAATAATTTTGAATATTTCTTGGGTTAAGTGATAAACATGTTCTTTTGTTTTTATTAAGTAACACATGGTATTGTCCTTTGCAATGGACAAATTACATAGTGCACCTGTAAAAAATAATCATGAAACTTCGACTGTTGAAAAAGGATATAAAATAAAACACTCACTAATCTGAGACCAAGATTTCATCATATCTGACAACTTTTCTTTACTGTTATCAATTGTTTGAGATTTAAGAAAAAGTATTTTACTGAGGGCTAGCGACCACTGCATCTTTTCAATCTGACTGTCTGTGTTAGGTTTGCGACTAAGTTTGATGTATTTTCTGGCAACATAGTAATTTTCTTGATCAAGAGCACATTCAATTAAGTTTAGATGCAACTTAAATTTGCATTCATTTAAACTTTTATCTTTAATTTCCATATCATCCCCACTCAAAATAGATTGAAGCTTTTGTTTCAGTGTTGAAACAAACTGATTTCGATAGACCGTTCTTGTTTCACTTAAAATAAGCGATTCCATAAAGTCCTTAGATGTTTCCTGCCATGAATTCAATAAACCTTCTACAATATTTTCATGTTTACCATGGTTTATGTCATTTACTGCATTTAAGAACAAGTAAATGTCAATCATATTCCGCAAATTAAGTAGTTTATTAATCCTGAGTTTAACAAATAATGGATTTAATTGTGACCAATTTTCCAAGAAATTAATGATGCTATTGTTTAAATAGTAAGTTGCAGTTCCACTGTCGTCTTGTAAAAGCCACAACATGGCTAATTCTTCACCAAAGTTGAGTTTTAAATATGTAATTTTTTCTACGTCATTTAAGGATTCATTAACATAAACTCCTAGTTGTCCATCTGTACCATGTAAAATATTTCGCAGCTTAGCTGTTATATACCATGGCAATAGTTTTTGTTGATTCCAATCATTATCCCATAAAGATGTCCATACATTATCTTCACTACTTGTTACAACGGTTTGTTCTATAATATCAGACAAATTGTTCCACTCTGCCAAGGCAGCAAAACATTTGAAGTACGATTCATAATAAAAATCTCTTTTTTCCTCAGAAGTATCTTCTGCTATAACCGTGGCATAAAATTCTTGAGCAGATCTCCAATTTCCACAAGATTCTGCTTCAATTGCACTTAAAACCATTTCACTGCAATTCAATTTTTCCAAAAATATGGCACTCACCACATCCCATTCATTCATTTCTTTATATAATCTAAAAGTGCGAAATTTAACCTTTTTTAATATAGTTAAAAAGTACACAACACACAACTTACTCTGCAAATTTAACCCAACCTATGATGCTCTCATTTTCCACACCTTTCCTTCTTTTTGCAGGAGTTGTATAATCCAAATCTCCAGAAATTAAATACTCCTCTAACAATAAGCTTCCCACAGAAAACAATCCGCTAAAGTGGCATACATTGGTTATTACAGTTGGATCAAATTGCAAAGCCTTTTTGTATGTTAATGCAATATCTAAGAACGTACCAATGGTATTTGGAATAAATTGAGTGGAACAATTGAAAATGTTACCAATGCTTATCTTTATACTTTCAACAAAATTGTCATCTTGTTTACCATCTTTCTCCATTTTGTCAAACAAAGATGTAAAAAGAGATGTATAAAGACATCTTGCTAAAACTGCATCGCACTAGAAATGAAAATTTAGTAGAGTAACTCTATAAAATCTAGAAATTTAACAATTATAGTAGAATACTATTATAAATATAATATTAATCTGTATCTAGGCAAAATAAAAATGTAGTAATAAAAAGGTATGACACCTTGAGAAGAAGTGAGGTACGGAATCAGCCAATGCAGGTCACAAACATTTACAAATTTATTCCATTTATATTATTATACATATTTAGCTCGTCTCAGATGGATATTTAAGATAAGAAATGAACTATTATTTACTCTAGGATTATAGTACAGAATAGTACATAAACATTGCAGAATAAACGCAATAGAATTGTGACACCATCAAATGTGTATGACGTGCATCATCTAGCTTCGTCCAGATGGTTCAGAAAAAAATAGTCATAAATAGTACCACAGATTCTGAGTGTACAAATATGTCAATTTAACTAAATTCACTGTTGGTGCTTCATTTTAGAGTTACAGCATCGTAAAGTCAAAGTTGATCAAACAGTTTTATCAATTAAGTAATACTTTTAAAACGGTTTGAGCTATATATTCAAATTTGGCATGGCTATATATTTGAAACAAAAATAGTAAAACCAATTTAAAATGCCTAACAAATCATGGAGGGGTATCATTTTACACATTTTTGTTAATCTGTCACTTTTTCCTAAAACTCATTGACATTTTAAATATATCATAGTAAACAAAATATTCCCATATTTTTTACGTTTTAAATATTCTCGCGCCAATAAATGACGGAAAACATTGTTTTAACAAAAATGAAAACAAGAGAAAAAGAATTTAAAAATAGGTAATGCTCCCGGCTAATTTCCGTTTATGATTTCGGTTAAAAACCTCACACCGCACTATCTGCAACTAAAAAACTTCCAGATACCAAATCCTCTAAAAATCAGTCAAGGGGTTCCGGAGATATATTGGAACAAACACACCCATGCACGTACCCACCCACAGACAGACATTTTTTTAAAACCACTTTTTTGCATTCCTTGGACCTAAAACGTGCATTTCCTTTAAAATTTTAAAATTCAAAAATTTGCATGAAATAACTTTCCATACTTTGCTAGAAGTATGGGAAAGTGAAAACACAAAAATTGCATTGTGTAATTTTTTGTCACATCACTATTACAGAAATATCAAAGTGTTTCACATTTGGAAACTGAGTTGCAATAAAAATTTAAATAATAAAAAAATTAAGCATGCCATAAGTTTAATTTAATTTAATTAATTATTTTGGCATATTAGGTAGAACCCCCGATGACAAACACGTGCATTAAAGATGTCATGTTAGAGGAGCTTAAGTTAATGATTGGCTAGTGTAAAACAAAAAATACTTTACGCTTTACCCAGTTTTAGTTTTTATGAGCAAAGAAATGAGTTCCTGCATGAACTGACAAGTACTGCTACCTAGCTTAAATAGTTACATTTTTAATAAACCAATAGCATTTATTAGTTTTGAAACTGCAACTATTAACCCTTTCACACTACAATTTTGCGATTAAAAATACGAAAGTAGTTTTTGCAGAAACCATGAATAAAAACATCACGGACTTTGAATTTTCTTATTATTCAGATAATAATCATTCCAACAACATAAATATATACTATTACTATGTATTTAAATTAACCACAGATTTCTAGAAAACCTATATAGAAATCTGCGAAATTAATAATTTGGCATAATTGACACAACTGGACTAGGTTGCCTGTTTACCTGCTTAAGTGTAATATGCAGTTTATATGCTATACTGGGTCAAGGTTAGTTAAGTGTATAAGTTGCCTCGTAACTTTCCGGCTGCGCGTCATCTAGTATGCCAAAAGCCCACAGAACGCTTGAATAGTACTGAGAAGTGACATTCCAAATGCATGTGTTGCCATTGCACCAATAGATTACAATATTATCGCATAGAGACAGCTATTATTTGAACAATGCAAATGTGCTGCGATGTATGCATATTTGGCTAAACTGCATACCCGATGACGTCATCTTGCCGCGCTCTGAAGGGTCAAAAATTACAAGGCAACCTACACACTAACTAATCTTGATACTAGTTAGAATTGGCGAAAGAGTGACATCCAAAGCCCTTTTTTAGACACCTGTTACTTCTGGAAATGTTAATAAAAAATATTAGATTTGTTTATTGACTATTTTGGCATGGGTTGGGTAGTCTTCGAAATTAAGCTATAGTTGTTTTTACTTGATTAACTGATTTTTTCTTTTCTTGCTGATTAAAATTTTAATATAACTACATTTTGCTTATATAAAACAAGTCTCATGTGAGGGATGGTGTTCCTCCCATTCTTTTTAAAATTTTAAAATCTTTTAATTCTTCAATACAACTATTTTGTTTATCATACAACACACAAAAAGATACGCTTATTAAAAGTTAGTAGAATGAACCCTATTGGAGGTAATACAATTTTTGTAAATCTTATTAAAATTTGCATTATTACTGTTTTTCATACCCATTTAAATTAAAAAAAATAATCTCGTACTGATTTTTAATATTTATAGAATTTCATCCGCCTCATTTATCAAGGTTAGTAAATGATTTTCAAAAAATCTGAAACATTGGCTGTTAGTCATTTAAAATTTTCAAGTTACCCCCATTCCATAAACAGGACGGCTTTTCAAATCTCACTATTAGCCTAATAAATATTATTCTCTGTCCTCCCCACTATTCTTCTGTCCCATAAAATTAAAAAAAAATGATGCTCAATCTTTTATTCAGAGATATCAGCTTAGTTGCTGCACCCTGTATACTATACATACATAGTAGTCTTAGAAAAATTTCTCGGGAACAAATCAGAATCGAGGTTGCATGCAAAAGACCTAGCTCAGTTAGGAAGCATTTTCAGACATATGTTCATATAAAGTTTTGACTCTAAATAGCCTCTAGTATCACCTTCCACAGTACTGCTATCACCTTTTAAATCACCTTGCACATGATAAACAATTTGATATTCTTCAAATATTTAAACTAATAACTAATTAAAATTGAAAAATAAAAAATTTGACAAAAACCAATAATATACGCATGATTAGAAGCAAGAATAACTTGCATTTGGTTTTTAATGTCACAGATCAGCATGGCAAATAGTCATGACACACTTAATTGTTAGATTATTTCAATTCAGCCCGGTTTCCAAACATGGAACATTTTGGGGTCAAATATCTCTGCAATAGTAGATCTGACAAAAAGCAAAAAATGATTACTTGTGAATTTTTTCTTCAAACTATTTAAATCTGTAATCAATTTTAGAAAACAGTAAAATTCGCCCCTCCATGTATCAACGCCACTAATTCGAAGTTAAGCATTTTAAATTGATGGTAATATTTTTTGTGTTAAATCATATTTCCATGTCAAATTTCAAGTATAGTTCAAACCATTTTAAATATGTTAAATAAAACTTTCACTTTAAAACTAAATGCCATACCTATGATATGAAGCATTTTTTTATAAATGATATATGCGAGCCCAGAATCAGACGAGTTTGCCCGTATTTTGTTTCCACTTAATGTTTGTAAATGCGGGAAATATAAATGGTAATCACATGTTTAATGTTATAACTGCAGTTTATCATTTAAAATTCAATTAATTCTACGCATTTTGATATAAAAATATATTAAAAAAACTTCTGGAAAAAATACAGTTATGCAAAGCTGTTGTTGCCAATTCCTACATTTGTGGTGCTAAAAAAAGATATGCAGATTTCCCGTAATAAATTATAACTTTATGCAAATTGTCAAACAATGCCTTACCATGAAATACCAAAAATAATAGTTATATCTTCGTTTGCTTTAGTTATAGTAAACAAATAAACAATATAACCAATTAACCAGGTATCTTGACTGTTTATACAACACCAAGTTCAAGCAGACTTCACTTACGAGTATTGGCAACAAAAACTACGTAGACTGTATTGTATTCTTGTAGTATGGTTCTGGTTTATTTTTATATCAAAATGCCTAGGGTTTAATTAAATTTGTAAGTAAACACAACAGTTACAACATGAAACCAGTGGCGTTCCGTGGTGTTCAATTTTGGTGAGACCAAAACTTATTGAAAGAAAAAAATTTTAAACTCTATTGCATGCCAATTGCCAATAGTAACTAATTTACAAATATGTAGAGAGAACAAAAAAACAGGAAATTCTAAGTTTTATAAATCAAATCTATTCGTCTGCTACACTGCAGCAATGTTCTCCGTGGTCGTTAGATGGATAAGTGACCCAAGGTCGCGCAAAACATGGCGCCTCGTGCTGGAGGCACGTAAATAGTCGGTCCCGGTGGTCAAGCTATTACCTTGGTCGTTGTTAGAGAAGTTGGAAGTCCCCTCAAAAGTGTAGACGGATGAGCAAATGGACGAGTGAATGTAATGTCAAGGGTTTGGCATAAGCTGAGGGGGCGTAGTGGTCAAAGGCCCAAAGGGCCGCAGTACCCTCCGGTACATAGGGAATAAGTCAAACCCGGAGTGAATGGGACCAAGCTAATGGCCTCAATGGCCTGTAGCGCTGAAGATATGTATATATAAGGGTAGTCAAACGCTATATACATCGAGGCCAAAGCTGCTCGGGTTTCTCAACTAGCTTTAGCATTTGACTACTGTGATGCATCAATGCAACGACCAAGAGAAACAATATGATACGTCACAACTAGGGCTGAGAATATTTATTGATTATCGAGTAACGATAAACAATTATCGAATATATCGATACTATCGATAATATCAACAATGTCGATACTGTCGACAATATCAAAAACATTTAATCCAAAAAATATTGTAGTTACTAGACATACATTAAATTGATTATTGTAATTGACGCAACTATTGCAACAACTAAAACATATCAACTTTTATTGACTCGCAACTTAGATCACCTACTCTACTTCAAACTGAATGGTTATTCCTATTTTAATAAAAGGGCTATAAATAGTAATAGCTCTGGCTTAAGTTAATATTTGGAGCAAAGTCAACCTCAACGCATAAAAAGGCGTCATTCTTACACGATGTATATACAATTTTTAAAAAATGCAAAGAAAATAAGTCATGGCAATAATGACATTTATAATATCGATATTACAGATAATATATCAAAATTATTGATAATAATGTTGGTATTATCGTTAATATAGCAATATTATCATTATTACCATACTATTGATACTATCGATATTATCGATACTATCCATGTTATCCGCATTATCGATATTATTGATATTATCGATATAAAATCATTATCAATATTCGATATTTAATTTTCAATATCGCCCAGCCCTAGTCACAACCGATAACAGATGCAACATGTAATATGGCTTCGAGAGTCTGCTGACATTTTGGCCTCACAAACTTGCATTACGTTTATTTTAATGAATCCAAATTGCTAGTACGTTCTCAAATTATTGAAGAGAAAACAGAACAAAAGAGGTGCCTAAATAAACATAAATTCATATTTTTCAAACTATTTATGTAGCATTGTGTATTTCACGCTATAGGTGAGGTCAGGCCTCACCTGCCTCATGCCACCAATCGCCACTGTGGTTTCATTTATATTATAACATTGACACAGCATTAAGTAAAAAAAATGTGGAGAAAACTTATGTGATTTTGGGTTCGCAGGTGTTTAGTTAAATCAATAAATTTTCACATAAAGAATCTATGGTATCATTAAGCTATTTATGACTACTTTTTTTCTGAAGATGCTGTATATTAAAAAAACTTTCTTACTCTGGCTAACATTTGCAATGGACTAATTACAGATGAAAGTGTGATTTCTATATCTGGATAATCCCCAATTCTGTATTTTCTATATATAGTAACATTACGTTCACTTTGTTTAATTCTGTCTTTTCTTAATTCTTCTGCCTTGAGAGATTTTCTAATTTCTACAGATGCACAATGTCGACTGATTTTTGATTTATCTCTTAAAAATCTCCTACTTCGAATACCTTGCATTATAGGCAACACATAATTTGGATCTTTAAATACTCCATCTTGTGCATCTGCACTAAACAATAAACTACTGCTATTTGTAAAATAACTAGATTTTGGAGTTGACATAAAAGTTCCTGCTTGGGTTGGTTGAAATTCTAAAGTTGAAGCCGATGGACGCAAAACATTAAGGTTCATTGGACTTATAGTATTATCCTGTGATCTCAGAGTCTCAGCAAAGAGAGGTGCTATAGAAGCATGTTGCCTTCTCCAATTACTAATTAACTGGTAATCTTGAAAGTCACACTCATACAGCGCATATTCAAATAGTTTTTCATTAAATTCTTCTGTAGAGCTTAATACATTTAATAGTAAATATGTGCTGTAGCCAACGTAATGTTCTTCAATATTTGCTTTGTACATATTATTTAGCAAATAAAGAAATCTTTTTGAAACATCTACAGGTAAATTATTAGCATTTGACCAAAACATAACAATTTTTTCTTGAAGTGCCGACTCCTTATCGACTAAGCCTAGTAGTAAAGTATCTCTACAAATTTCAATAACTTCTTTTGATGCTTCACTGTTCTGAGTAAAGTGTATGTTATATGAAGTTATAATTATATCATACATCATAGTTCGGCATATTATAACAGAGTTATTTACGAATTTTGAGACATTTTTTAATATAGGAATGAGTTCAGTATTTCTCAAATATCCAACAGATTTATTAATAATTTCAAGAGTAAGCACTTGAACTTCAAAAACTTCATCAACTAGGAGCTTTCCAAAATCAATAGAAGACAATTCATTAATTGACTGTAAAATTTCTATTCTAGCAAGAAAAACCTTTAAGTATATACATTTAAAATTTCCATGCAGGCGACTTAACTTGGAAACCATTCTACATAAATATTTGTCTGCAATAACAGGAAAATGTAAAGTTAGCCCCTGTAAACAATATGCAAACTTGTCGTCATCATCAATAAACTTTAAAAGACATTTATGTAGATATTCTTGAAATTTATTCAAATGCTGTGAACAGTCTTGATCTGTGCTCATATATTTCAGGGACATCCCTAACACTTCTGCACAAGGCTGATAAACTGATCTATGTGTACTTTTTATAATTTTAGCTAATGCCATCAAAAAACTTTTAACTTCAGTTGGATGCCATGGTGCTATATTATTAGCCAATACTGTAGCTACTAAGTGTACTCCAACATCTAATTTAGGTGAAGTCAACTCTAGCTGCAGTTTTTGATAAAGTAAATCATGTGGAATTTCTAAACATGATTTCCAAACCTCTAACACCAATTTAATTTGTTCTAAATTGTATTTGAAGATTGCTCTATGATCACTGTCTGCGTTCTTCATTAAAAACTTTAATAATTCAGATGCCACTTCTCGATCATCAATTGGAATGGCAACATTAGACCATGATGTTAACATTATTACCTAAAACAAATTATTAAATTATTAAATCTATTTTATGCAAATATATTTATATTGTAGATTATATAAAAAACAGCTAGCATGCAAGCATTGTAAGTGATTTATTACTTCAAAAACCATTAGCAATACATAAAACTTACCAGATCAGTAATAAAAAAGTTAACAGTATTTCCAGTACATCCATCCACTATAACTTTAATAATTGGTACTAGAAACCATTTGGCATAAGGTTTAAATATATGATGGGTATTGTGAATAACTTTAGCTAAAAAAAGTTTTACGTTATTGGGTGTTGCTTCATTCATCATTACATTTCTTATTCCTTTCATCCATTTTGGTAATACAATATCCTCATTATCTGTAGGTAACGAACTTATGTCATTTTCAATCATATGTTCAATTAAACCACAAATAGTTGCCATGCATTCATGCTTATTAATATCTATAGATTCCAATGTAATTTGAACTTCTTGACTTTTTTCGATATTTTCATTATTCGATTCATTTTCTTCCATTTGATTTCGTAATGTAGTGTGTGTAAAATCAAATCGAGTTATATCTTCATTTAATGTACTTTTAAATAAATGTTGTGATTCAATATACTTTACTGTATGGGCATCTGGATCAACATCTTTTCTAGCGGCAAGCAAATCTTTACGAATATTAACTAATATTTTTTTTACAGAAGGTACTGTATCAAAATCGATTGTGAATGAATACTTTTTGTCAATATCCACTAAATTTTTCCAAAGAATATCTTGTTTATTTTCTTCTCGGCTAAACAGCCAGTTATAAAATGTAATTTCTTTTTGAGTATTACTTATTATAGATACAAAAGCGTTATAGCTATGACATTGGTAAAGACGAAACATATCCTTTTCCTCTTGTCTAGATAAATTATAATTTTCTTTGCATACTTCTAAGGCATATTTTGTAAGCACTTTAGTTAATTTTTTATCTGAAGCTTCATTAGGAAAAGCTGCTTTTGTAATAGGACAAGAATTGTTTTCAATATTTTCAGTTTTAATTCTTGAGAATAATAGTTCAATAAGGATGTAAGCAATTATTTTGTTAACTGTGTAAATCATGCAGAAGTCTGGTGGATTGTTTTTTCTATCAAGAAATGATAAAACAGCAGGTATAACAACAATGTAAAACTGTTCAAATGCACTATAGTAGCAACCCTTTAAAAGTGCAGGTAACACATCTTTTGAAAGTAAATATCGCTGCATAGATGTAAACTTGCCAGTATCAAAACACATTTTATGTATACAATGTAAAGCACCTACTTGGTGTTCAACAGCAGTATACCTAATAAATGATTTTAATGTATAATTTAAGTCAACATCCTCCATATTGAAAGGTGCTGTTACATAAATGTCTACGATGCAGCTTAGTAATGTTTCAGATTTGGAAACTTTGACAGCTTCTAATAACTTCTTAAACACTGTTATCCGTGCAATACTTAAATTGCTTGATTCAATAGTAAAGTATTTTTCCTTTAAATACTGCAGTGCATTTCTGGAAAAAATATACAAATAAAAACTTTTAAAGGAATTGTTTGTGCCATAATACAAATTTATAAAAAAAAAAGGTGAGCGACATAGTCCTACAAGTTACAAAACAAATAATGCAATATTTAAAATTTTTGTTTAATTACAAAAATTAAAAAAAAAAGTCTGTGTGTTTTAACTCCTATATGCACCATCAATTTTGGAACTTGCTATACTTTTATTATTTATTATATTAAGGCTACAAATTAAACGCTGATTATGAAAATGTAAATGCAATATACAGGGTTATTCAAATTCGATCCTCACCATTGGAATCTCACTTATTATAAGAGCTGGACATTCGGTTAAATTGCTGTAAAGTTGCGGAATCTTATGCTCATTAACAATCTAAAAAGAAAATTGTCCTAGCTGCTTTTGTTTCGTAGACACGGGCAAAAAACGAAATAAAAAATAATCGTTTTTTACATTTCCATACCTTCAGTATAGGGAAGTATTAATTTCAAGAAAAATTACGAAATCTAGATTTTAACGAAAATATACGTTTTAGGGGCCAACGAAACCAAAAAGTAGTTTTTAAAAAATGCATGTCTTTGGATGTGTGTCTATGACACCTCTAAAGAAAAAAGTACTGAACCGATTTCTAGCTTCAAAATGGCGGTCGCTAGGACTTATTGAAAATCTCGACTTTAGTACCCATTTACTCAAAAAGTAGTTGTCTGATCAGGATCAACTACAACTTGTTTGAAAGCACTTTGTGGGTTGTATACGATGATATTAAAATTAATTTTGAAAATCTGAACACGATCGCAATGGCGCTAACCCAAAAATATAAAAATTTTATAAAAAATATTTTTCAAAAACTGACCACATGATTTTTTTTAACATTGTAGGTTGCTAGAACCGAAGATTGACTACAATTTTTTTTTTTCGGAAAGCTATAACTTCACTGTGGCGCTTTCTATGAATTTTTGAAAAGAGAAATATTTATTAAACAGGGTACGATAAAATTTATTTTTTTAAGCAGAATTGCTCATCATGACTAGTAGAACCAAAATCTAATGTTAGTTAGGAGTCTTATAGAGGCAAATATGGACTACAATTAGGTCTTTTGCAGAATACCTAATTCCACTGTGGCACCTTCTATAAATTTTTTAAAATCTATAATTGGTACCTCTCTATTTATTAAACGAGAAACAATAACTGTCTAAAAGGAATTATTTATTTTGACTAGGAGAACTAAAATCTAATGTTAGTTTTTAAAAAATTTTATATTTGGATAGACTACACTACACGCCCCTTTTTGGCTTTTAGGATTTGGTCTCTATTGCAGAAAACTCCGCCTGCGTCAGCTGCTGAGTGGATTGAGTAGCTCAGTAGCTGTCGTTGCCGGTCCCAAGCCCAGGTAAAGGGGGAGGGTTTGTGTGTAAGGTTAGCGCCCTACACACATTAAAAACCAAACATGCTCAAAGAAATTACAATTGGCCTCGGAACCGGACGGATGAAACGATGACGAAAACAGCGAGAAGGCAAAGAGTAAGCAAATACTAAGATTAGCCACGTGGAATATTGGCTCCTAGAATAATAAAGAACAGGAGATAATATAGGAGTAGATAATTGGAGAACCATGATATTCACATCTGCACAATTAGCAAAACAAAACAAAAGGGCAAAGGAACAACAATGAGAGGGCAATATATCTTTGTGTACAGCGGGGTAGAAAAACAAACAAGAGCTCATGCAGGCGTAGGCGTATTGATCCACAACAAGTATATAAATAATGTAGCAAACATAAAATATGTTAACGAAAGAATTCTGTTAGTTACCTTAATCTTCGATGAAACAAATACCAATATAATATCAGTTTACGCACCAGATACGGGAAGAATAAAAATAGAAAGAGAAAACTTTTATGACTCTCTCCAAAGCACGCTGAATACAATACCGAAACAAGACAGAGTTTTGATAATGGGGGATCTTAATGGACGAGTTGGAAACACGATATTACAAGGAATCATACAAAGGTTTAACGAACCAACCATAAATGACAGCGGTGTTTAGATTTAGTAGATTTTTGTGCAATGAATGAACTCAGGATTAATAATACCTTCTTTAATCATCCCGAACAACATAAAATAACATGGTCTAATAGCAGAGGGCAGAAATCCATCATCGACTATGTAATAAGCAACAAAGTAATACACCCTAAACAGGTAGAAGTCGTGCAAACGTTAACATCAGCGAATATTGGCACAGACCCTGGTGTTATACTACGCAAGTTAAATCTAAAAGTAAAATTGAAAAAAATAGCGCCACTATTTATAGATAAACTTAACATCGAATTAATCACCGAACCAAGCACACAAACGTTATATCAAAATAGACTAAAGCAGAAACTAGAGAAAGAGAACCCAATGACAAGCTGTACCGTAGAGGAAACGTGGAAGAAATTAAAACAAAATATACTCGAAGCTGCAAATGAAGCACTGGGGAAGAGAAAAGTTAATAAAAATAAAATTAAAACTAAAACACCATGGTTTGACGACAAAGTTAAGGAGCTACCAGAAGAGAAAAAGAAAGCATTTCTTAGATATAAAAGAAATAATACTCCAGAAGAACGTGCTATATATGTGCACACAAGAAACAGAGTTAACCAGGAAATAAAAAGAATAAAATTAAACTACTGGGAAAAATACACGAAGAATATGGAACATGACCTATACGGCTCACAGAGAAAAATATGGAGGATGCTACAAAACCAGAAAAAAGAAATAAACGAATGCCTGCGAATCAACAATATCGAAAAAGAACAATGAGTCCAATACTTTAAAACACTGTACCAAGAACATAGAGAAGATGAGGTACTTAACAATAACTTAAACGACGAGGTAATAAACATCACAGAAGATGAAATTAAAAAATCAATAGTTAAACTAAAAAACCGAAAATCTCCAGGCCCAGATGAGATTTATAATGAACTACTTAAATATGGCGGAGATACCTTGAATGCCTGTATCCACAAATTGTTTAATAAAATACTGCATGAAGGCAAAGTACCCATAGAGTGGAAAGATAGTCTCACTGTGCCAATATTCAAGAAGGGGGACAGAAGAAATCCTGGCAATTTTCGCGGTATCACATTATTGAATTCATTACTAAAATTATTCACATCCATCTTGCACAACTACCTACAAGGTAAAATACCTATAGCAGAAGAACAAGAATTTCGAAACAACAGAAGTACCCTGGGAGCAATATTCATCCTAAGACAACTCATTGAAAAATCCATAGAATATAATAAACCTATGTACTTATGCTTCGTAGACTTCACAAAAGCTGTCGACAGAGTCAGAAAAACGGACATTCTGAATATTTTAAATGAAGAAAGCATATCATCACAAATAACAAATGTGATAAATGATATAAACTCAGACAACACGACAAAGATAATTACTGCAACAGGAGTCACACAATCCATACATATAAAAACAGTTATACGACAAGGAGATTCTCTCAGCCCCTTTCTCTTCAATCTGATTATGAACAAGTTCTTCATAGAAGCACTGAAGAATAGCGAAGGCTTTAGAATGGGAAATAAAAACATCAATGTACTGCGTTATGCAGATGACGCTGTACTGATAGCCAACAATAAAGACAATCTGCAAAGATTACTACACAAGCTCAGTCAAACTGGAAAACTGTATAACATGGAAATATCGAAAGCAAAAACTAAAGCAATGGTTATATCCAAAGAACCTGTAAGGTGTAAGTTAGAACACGAAGGAACAATAATAGAGCAGGTGATGACTTTCGACTATTTAGGAATTGAAGTGTGAAGTACTAGAAATTTAATAAATGAGGGAAGAAAACAAGCGACGAAGGCCGTGCAAATAGCAGGCTGCCTGAATAATACAATTTGGCATAACAAATACATGCGTGTAGAAAGCAAAGTGCAAATATATAAATCAATGGTCCGTCCAATTTCAACCTATGCTAACGAAACGCGTGCAGAGACCAAAGGAACAAAAAAAAAATGAAGACAACAGAGATGCGAGTTTTAAGATCAATATTAGGCGTAACGCTGCGAGATAGACAGAGAAGCATAGATGTAAGAAGAACATGCAAGGTAGATGTAGTGAAATGGATGAAGGATAGGAAGAAGGAATGGAACAACCACGTGGAACAAATAGGAGCAGAGAGATTAGCAAATATATGCAAAACAAATATACCAACTGGAGAAGACCCCAGGACGACCACCGAGAAGATGGATAGAAAGCTGGATCTCTTCGTCGGCGGAATAACAGGCCAGACAAACAGGAAGACATTCCTAGTCAAAGGAAGAAGAAGAGAAGAAGAAGACTGCAGAAAATGTAAATTTCTATTGTCATTAAAAAAAATTCTAACAAACATTTCTGGACTCGGACAAGTTATGATCCGAGCATGATTACGAAGCCCCAGCATGATTACTGCTGGCGTCACAAACTGACAGCTGTAACAAAATAGTTGAAGTATGGATGGAGTGGAGGGTTGCTTATATATCTTGTTTACTTAGAAATCTAACAGACAGTGAAATGTACAACGTTATAATTATAAAATTCACACTTTTGCAAATACAATAAGTATTATTATCTAGTATAGTCCACTTAAAGTTAACACTTCAGCTTTTTGTTTTTTGACGCCATCTTCTTTAGTATAAATTTTGAGAAACTGTAAGCACTTTTCTACAGCAACTTTTTATTCTGCATATTCTTATCTAGCCACATTTGATATACCACGTTTTGTTTTTGTAGAACCATCATCAGCTTCATTTTTTAAATAGTAGAAATAATAGCATTAATAATTCCCATTTCAAAAATGTATAACACTTTACCAATCACATTTCAATCTCATGCATTAATATGTAAATTAAAAAATTCCTATTATGAATCAAGATGTGGTGGCTCTAAAACAAACAATTAACGCTTTCGTTTCAGAAAAAAAAGAAAACAATTATTGTTGTTTAAAAAGCTCAAAGTGACTAGTAAAACTATATTTCCATAATGTTGACGAGCATTATTAAATGAGCCATGTTTCTCTTAAATTTCGACCCAATTCTAAAAATATTTTTCTATTTGGTTGTCGTTCGTCTTTCTGGCTACAATTCCAAATAGCTTGCTGACTACTACGGTATTTCTATGAGAAATGTAAAATATTTGAATTAAATTTTTTCTTCATTTGGTAAATCATGTGTTTGTATTTTGTTTTAAAGTTACTACATCTTGATCCGCAATAATAATTTTCTAATTTGCATGTTTAGGATTTCCACTAACCACCAAAAATTAAAATCCATGACTTCCAGGATATCAGCAACTAAAACGCCCAACGTTATAAAATGCCCACAATGCCCAAAGAAAATCCACAACGCCCAAGGGACATTTCGCCACGACGCCCAAAAATAGCTAGACACAATGCCCATAACGCCCAATTATTCAGGAGGTCTATAATGCCCACTACGACCATAATGCCCAAACTGCGTAGTCCATAAAGCCCAATGTGCTCACAACATCCAATTATTTTAGAGGACCAGAACGCCCAAAAAGAGGTCCATAATGCCCGCTTGTGTAATATCGGTCTTATTATTCAGAAATCAAAGGAATACAACGCCAAAATTCCCACATCTAGGGTTTTTCCAACCGTACTTTATTTAAAGAAACAAGTGCAAAAGGGCTATTTGATGCCGATTAAATTCAGTGTTTTAGCAACCAATGTAATTTACGGAATTTAAAGTAAATAATCATCGTCTTTCAATGGAAAATCTAATACCAAATTTTTGCCGGTGCTAGCTCATCATCATAGACCCGACACTCTGTCAACGGAGTATAGGTCGCTCATTGACGTGAGCTCTTCTGATCCGGTATTCGCGGGGGATCAGTCCGCTTTCTGTTTATCTTCTACAGGTTATTGTGCCGGTGCTAG
This sequence comes from Ctenicera cuprea, assembly GCA_958336395.1. Classification (NCBI taxonomy): domain Eukaryota; kingdom Metazoa; phylum Arthropoda; class Insecta; order Coleoptera; family Elateridae; genus Ctenicera; species Ctenicera cuprea. The sequence continues at coordinate 58,265,686 of OY284490.1, forward strand.
CTGGTCAATCAAAATTGAGATATGAACAGAGTCCGGTTTTGGGCAAAATGGACTTTTCTTGCTTTTTCAGACATACCCTTAAAACTCAAAATATACTTTTCAAATAAAATGGGTCAATTTAAATCCTATTTGTTAGCGCTTAAATTGTCTAAAATGAGATTTTAAGAACTATCTCTCTAAAATTGACTGTTGTAATTTTTGCAGGTAATTTTACAGAAAGAAATATTTTTTAAAATATGCCAATAAAAACTATTTTGTGGAAAATTCGATTTTTTTTAAATGATTGCTTATAAAATAATTCTCTTTAACGCTCTATTTAAAAAAAAATCTTATTTTAAATACCTTTATTAAAAAGAAATGGCATTTTTTCAAAATTTGGTGCCTATTATTCATTGTATTAAAACATCAAATATTTTCTAGCATTTGTTTTAATTGAGATTTCGCTAAAATTCAATTTTACGTTAAAATGCACATGCTAGAACAATAATTTTAAAATTTGAGACATGTTCTAACGCGTAACTTTTAAAACTATAACATTTAATACAATTTATTTACTTGTTATTTAACACTTAAACAGTTATTTTCAAAGTATTATGCTTTAGGCATTAATAAATGTTTGCAATTTTTAATGGAAAGTAAACATCTTTTTTAGTAAAAACATAAAAAGTAAACGCCAATACAACAATGTGTAATTATATAGAATCTAACAAATAACAAGAACAATTGTATGCTAGTGCTGCATTGTAAACTTCCAATGAAGATGTTTACTGTCGGATTAAAAGATTTAAGTGAAACTGGAAATTTTAAGTGAGGCAACCAGTCAGTTACTCATTTAAATCCCGAATCACTTGCGTCCTGGCGTCATGTAGAGTTTGTAGAAATGTACATTTCTGAGTTTTGTACTTGGCTTACTGTTTTTAAAATTTTGATATAAATCATGATTTTCAAATAAATCAAATGATGGTCGAATTAGGTAGGTTAAGGCACTCTTAACTATGAACAAAAATATTTTTAGGATGTCAATATCATAATTGGCATAAATACACTTACAAAGTTATTCCGGTTCCAATATGTAAAAATATACAGTTTTCCATTTAAAATAAAAAAATTGATGTCATTTCCGGTAAAACCAGAAGTGAAAATCACGTTGTTATTTTAAGGTAAAACATAAAGAAGAAAAAAGAGATGGCCATGTTTTATATGAAAATGACAACGTGAGACCGACTACAATATTGAATATTTCTCTAATATTTTGCTAATTCTTGAAAGAAAGCAACTCCCTCAAATACATCTACGCCTACTTCTAGCTTACTATGTATTCATTGCATTAAAACGTCAAATATTTTCTAGCATTTGTTTTAATTGAATTCTTGCTAAAATTCAATTTTACGCACAAAATGCACACGTTAGAGCCTCGTCTCAAATTTTAAAATAATTGTTCTAACATGTGCATTTTTACGTAAAACTAAATTTTAGCAAGAGTTCAATTAAAACAGATGCTAGAAAATATTTGACGTTTTAATGCAATGAATACAAGACTAAATTTTAAAAAATTGCCATTTTTTGAATATTAGTATTTAAAATAGGATTTTTAAAAAATAGAGCGTTAAAGAGAATTATTTAATAAGCAATCATTAAAAAAATAAAATTTTCCAGATAATATTTTTTATTGATATACATATTATTGATATATTTTAAAAAATATTTCTTCATGTAAAATTTCCTGCAAAAATTACAACAGTCAATTTTAGGCGCTAAAAAAATATTTAAATTGACGCATTTTATATGAAAAGTATATACTTTAAGTTTTAAGGGTATGCCTAAAATTAAAAAAAAAGTACATTTTGCCTAAAAGTGGACTCTGGTCATATCTTCATTTTGATTGACTAGCTATCTCCGGCAAAAATTTAGTATAAGATGATTTACTTCAAATTCCGTAAATTATATTGGTTCTCAAAACACTGAATTTAATGGGCATCAAAAATTTTTCCTTTATTCTCTGCACTACTAAAAATCTGGTTTCTAACGTAATTCAAGAGAAAAATTAGGACTTTCGCCAATTTTTGTCTACAATCCATGACTTCCAGGTTTTCCACATTTTTAACCCCTGACCTTTCCATGAAAATGAAATGTGACTGCTTCAAGTGTTATACTTTTTGAAACCAGAATAATTAATGGTACAAAATGGTGGCAAAATTAAAGATTACCGCTATTTAAAATCATAAAGTCAATGGTTCCCGAAAAACCAAAGATGATATATCAAATATGATTAGATAACATTATAAAGAATAATAAGTTGCTGTAGGAAAGTGCTTTCAAATATTCAAATTTTTTTGTTAAAATAAAGGAGCTGGCCCCAAAAAACAAAATCGATATTTTTTGTTTTTTGACCATGTCTATGAAACAAAAGCAGCTAGGACAGTTTTGTGTTTAGATTGTTATTCAGTATACAATTTTGCAACTTTCCCGCAATTTATCTCTCTATCTCTTATAATAAAGAGTTTCGAATGGTGTGGGTCGAATTTGAATAACCCTGTATCTATCTATACTTACTTGATAAAAAAATCAGTTGTTCTGATAAAAGCAATAAATGCTCGGTAAGAATGGTAAATGAACGGTAGGAAAAATAAATACTCTATAAAAATCATAACTGTTCAGTAGGTACAAGAAATACATGATGAAATTATTATATGTTCGATATACGTAAACCTAATTTCAGTGATTGATAAGTTACTTCAAAAAGGTAACTAGTTACTTACAGTTATGCAAGCAATAAAAGTAACTAGTTACCATTACAGCTAACCAGATTTCAAAAGTAACTAGTTATAGTTACAGTTACTTTTAAAATGTAACTGAGTGGCTTTTTCTTTACAATTTTCTTTTAAAATTTTTATTTGCTTGTTTATTAAAATGAATGAGATGTCAAATATATTAACTAATTCATTTAGAAAAATCTTTATTAATTTTTATCAATATTTGCATTTCAAACACTCTGTCATGCAACAGTCCTCGTTTTGTGGATAGCAAATTTAAAAAACTTTAAATGTACAGGGTGAATTGAATTCGTTGGTTTTGCAGGCTATCTCGGTTATTATTGCAGTTAGAAAAAAAGCCGAAGTGTGGACTTCGAGTGGACTTTCCCATACTAAAACTTATCATATTTGCAAAAGTGTAAATTTTTTAATTATAATCTTCCATTCCATCCATCCAAATTCATAGAAAGCGCCACAGTGAAATTATAGCTTTCAAAAAAGAAAACAAATTGTAGCCAACTACTAGATACTAATACTTGCCGTTGCCGTATTTTCAAGTGTAACTTTTAATAATTTTGACCAAAGCAAGGTAAGCGCTCGCCGGGGCGCCTATCGGCAGATTACAAATTCCGCTTCAGATATAGCACAACAATGGCTATATTAGCTTTATTTGGGAAGTTATCAAAAATATGCAACGAATGAAAAATATATTTTTCTACTAAAGCTAATTGATAGGCGTAGTTCAAATCACTCAAATGCCGGAAAACGCGTTGTTGCTATTAAAATGTATCGCACACAAACCCACAGACAGACTTAGTTGAAAACTACTTTTTTGGGTTCCTTGAGCCCCAAAACGTATATTTCCGTTAAAATCTAGATTCGAAAATTTTCATGAAATCAATACTTCCCTATACCGAAGGTATGGGAAAGTAAAAATTGATAGGCATGTTATGGGCCAATTTTTTGAGTATATTTCGATAGCGGTAACAGACTTTAGCTATCTTCTTTTGTTTTCAAGTTATGCGTCAAAATTGAATTTTTTCAAAATATGAGTGTCTTATATTTCAGTTATTACAAAAGATAGAAGAAAAGTAAAGACACTTTTTACAGATATTTTTGTAAAGAATTTAAATACCTACTCCAACAAATGTTAAAATAATTAATTTGTTTTTGAGTTATAACACAAACTTGTGTTTTTTTTAAATGGAAACCATAGTTGCCCGAGTTCAATAAAAAGGCATTTGTTTTGTAGTAGTTCAGAAAATATATAACTTTGTTATATTTAATTCCAATAGCAATCGATTTACAGCAACTTTTCTTAATTTTTATGTTTTACTAATAAGTAGGCTATGTATGTACTTAAAAACATTTTTTAGAATCTGTAGAAACAACTGACACCCATATAGTTCAAGTTTCCTGGGAAATTCTGTATGTGCACATGTACACCACCAGTGCTGACGTGTTTCTTATTATTTTCCGATGAATGTAGTATAAGAACGCATTGAATTTGAAAAAAAAAATGATTTTAATACTTTGATGGTAACAGCTGTTTTAGACTTCTAAGAACCAAAACCATAGTTTTGAAAAAATTTGTGTAGATACAATTATCTAAAAAAGATACCCGACTAGAAATGGAAGTTAGACATGTTTTTACTGTATAATTTGTTTTTATACTAAAGGAAAAAGAGGATAAAAAGTGATACAAAGGTATTTTAGAAACTTAAAAAATTGGAAAAATTTAAGCTTCCAAAATCCCAAGAAAGATCCTAAGTTTGTAAATTCTACCTTAATCAGAAACGCAAAAATTTGTTTTGAAATAGGTGCAAAAAACTACAAAATCGTGGATTGTTCATTTTTATTGCATCTTAAAAGCAGTCATAAGAAAAACAAAAGCTAATCAAATTCTGCATAAAACTAGAAAAGAAAGAATGTTCTAGTCCTAATAGTTTCTGAAAAGTAACCTTTCAAAACACCCAATTTTGTTTTTAAAAAATGTAAAATTAAATTTTTCTTTATTACATTTACAGAGAATAGAGTACTATAATTTTCTCCAAAGAAACTTTTTGTGAAATGATCAGAAAAAAAACTTTCGAAAAAACGTACCTAGTTATCCATTTTTATACAACAAAATCCAGTTTTTTGAGAGGTCATATTTCGGAAACAATTAGAGGTACGACATTTTTCTTCTTTAGTTTTATACAGAATTTTATATTCTTTCATTTTAGTTTAGCTCATTTTTACATTGGATATACTCAAAAATAGCTATTTTCGAAAAACTGCAACCCTACGAAACAGGCTCGAAAATGCTTTACTTTAAGAGGTCGTAGCTTGTGACCTATTACATTGTTTTTTTTATTTACAGGAAATTGAGTGTACTTTAACTCATCTCTGAACCACTTTTATGTATGATCACCAGGAATAATTGTATTTCAAGAAATCTGAAAAAAGTACAATTTTTGAGCCAAACAATAAAAAAAAAGAGGTTCATCCTACGTCAAAAGTAGTCCTAAGAAAATCAAAAGCTAATAAAATGTTCTAGCACTAATATATTCCAAAATACGCCCTTCCAAAGAAATAAAAAAACAATGCTCGATTATTGATATTTTTTGCACCGTTTTCAAAAAACTTTCTGGGTTCCCGAATGAGTTAGAATTCACATTATTTTTTTGGATGGCCAAATAAAGAGTTTAGGCAAAAAATCCATTCCCGAGTTATTTCCCTAACCCTTATTTTTGCGATGTGATGACTGTACTATACTAAATATTAATGAATAGGTACATTAATTATCTATTATGAACCATACAATTATTAAGAAAGACAAAAAACAATGATTACCTTATTTCTGGCTCAAACTCATCAGATGGTCCAATGACACACGAAATAGCCTTAACAACTTCTGTTTTAAAATTAAGGCTAGCTTCTGTATTCCACTGTAAATCTTCATAATAAATTAAACCAATCAGCCAACGTGTTAAAGCAGGTTTATCTCGAGTAAGATTATGCAAAGGTTCTATTGTAATATATGCTAGTTTACCAATATATTCAACTCCTAATGATTTCTGCATAGTATTAGCATCAAAATACGACAACATTTTTTCCATGTTATCTAATGAAACTAGCACTACATTTTGTAAGATTGTCTGTTCTGTTGTTTTTGGATTGTGGTGAATATATCTTAGTACTTCTAATATATATTTAAGTCCACCATCTATTGTACCAAGTTTAAAGATTTTATTAATAAATATTGCATAATTTTTTAGTATGTATTTTATAATAACGTTTTTAAAATTTTCAAAGAAATATATTCCATATTCTACTTCTTCATTTTGTTCTTGAATTGTCACTTTTGTCTGATTAAATACAAATTCAATCATATCACTAAATTCTTGTTTATCTTTTAGAGCAATATCCAATCTTAAATTCCAGAACTGTAGAGCACTTTTATGAAGTTTAACTAGTATTTTTCTTCCATCTTTGATTTCAGCTAATCCGCTTAATAAACTTCTAATTGTGCCGGTAACATATTTACCAATATTTAATTTTTTTGCTAGACGACTTTGTTGTAATAATAACATACCCCTCAACAAGTGTCTTTGTTTAAGTGATGTTATGTTAAGTCCTGTGTCAATGTTATTTCCAAGGGTACTAATTATGTATGTAGCAAACGAATTTATTAAGCAATTTACTGCACTTGGTGAACAACTGTCGTTAATTTGGTTCAATAAATTTAGTAGATCTTCATAACTATCATCATTTGTTATATCAAATCCTAGAGCTGATGCATAAAAAATACGATGGCAAATTAGGTTCCATAAATTGTTATCCCACAATAATTGAGGTGTTGATGTAACATATGTAAGATTTGCCTTATTTTCAAGTACTGTAATTGCAAATTTTATTATTTTACCAATAATAGAATACTTAAAACTGTTGAAAGTTTCTTTTTCAATTGCAGTATACAGTTTGGTGTTCCCACTATCTGAAATAAGATCTAGAACTTCACTAAAACCTTGCAATTGAATGGATTGGAGGAAGAATTGTAACGATTCAAAGAATCTACTCTTTTGTGAAGTAAAAGTGGTTGGCATTAGTTTGTGAGTGATTACAAAAATGTATCCATCTAAAGCACATAATAAACCCTGCATCCATTTAAATAAGTCGCTGGTGTCTTCTGCATGTAGATTTCCTAATGTAGGATTTTTTAACAGTTCAGCTTCATAAGTAACTGAAATCCATTCAGAATTATTAACAATATAGAGTTGTTTAAATGTCTGTAAATCATTGTTGCAATTTGTTACTAGTGGAGCAATTTTGCAAAACATGCTCATACACTTTTGTCTACAATGCGTATTAATAGATCCAGTTTCTTTTAATAGCCAAAGTGCAACATCTTTCAATACAACTCCTTCAAAACCTGGAGGTTTCCTTCTTATATCATGATTATTATTAAATAGTACATGTTTTTCAACAAAACCTCTTTGAATGTGATTTAGAGCTTGAGATACTTGATCAATACAGTTATTATCATCCATGTTGTTTACATGTATTAATGATAAATTGACCACGAAAGCATACAGTATCTCCAACCAAAACATGTTGAACATGTGAGTCTCCTCTCTTAGTATGGTGTAAATATGATTAAATATTAATGCTGCTCCTAACCGTTTAAATGGATCAGGATGAAGGCTAAACGAATACATAGTTCTAACCCAGAGTTTTATGTTGATTGGATTTTTCTTTAAATCATCTTCTTCTGCTTGTTTAATAGTCCAAGACACAAACTCCTTTATGCAAATACCAGCAAAGTCTCTTAATGCAGAATCTGTTGGATTTGCAACAGCTTCCTAAAGAGACAAAAAAATATTTACAATTCTGAACAGACAATACAATTTACTTTTGTTTCGCTTCGTTTTCAAGTTATGAGACTTTCAAGTCAATGCAATTTTTAATTATTTTGTTACTACTTATTATAGAAGTGCAAAAAGAAATGTTTCGTTACTATGGATTTATTAAACGATAATAGAAAAAACCTACTATGAAATATTCGAATAACGAAAAGAACAAATTATTTATTTAGATAACCATTAATACAAATAACTAAAAGTAGTAAAAGAAACAACTAAATATTTTAATGTAACCCTGAAACAGTAAAATTAAAATCAATAAACCCTTTTAATAACGTTGTAGTTGTTTCCAACTGTTGCATTAAACATTCTTTGTTGTAGCTGTTCTCGGAAGTCCATTTTTACACTGTAAACAGTTTCTCTTAAATATCCCATAAAAAGTTGTCCAAAGTATTCAAATCTAGCATGCTTGCCAGCCATCTAATTGGACCAAAAAGACCAAACCACCTATCCTGGAAATAATCGTTTAACCGCTGACTGGTTTGTCTTCCATTGTGAGGAGGTGCATCATCATGTTGGAAATATATTTGCCAAAAATTCATTTCTGCTAAAGACGACTTCATCTGTTTACAAAACAAACAAAAAAAGAAAATTTGGATATTCATCAACTCTTTGCAGAAGCCTTGGACAGAAATTCATGGTTGAGCATACCCAGGATGAAGAGCTTGGACACCTGTGCCATACATTTTGTGAGAAACCTAACTGCAAGGAATTCAACAAGTGCTTGTACAGGGATTTCTTATATAGCATTTACAACATTTTCTCCCATCACCACTAAGGCTCCTTGTGTGGGAGCACCAGACACCAGCCCCTCTACCTCTCGGAAAATCAACTTCACCTAATCTTCTAATTTTGAGCTGAAAACTTGGTTGTTTAGAGTTCTTCAATGGTATTCTCCTACGGCTGTATTGGTAAGGTATTGCCATTACAATAACTATACACAAACACAATGTGAACGATTTTTCTTGTGCTAAAATTGCCTGATGTCGTTAAATTAAATAATTTATTCAAAATAAACTATTTGTGAAAAGTCAACAACTGACATTGACACTGACTTAATAACTTTATTATGGTTTAAACATGTTAGAGTAACGAAACAACCTTTTAGCACCTCTATAATTACTAGCAACATAATAATTAAAAATTGCTTTACCTTTAATGCCTCATTACTTGAAAAAAAAAAAAAAAGATATAAAAAATATAATAATAGTTTTTATTCAGACCTTTTTACTGCATATATTTTGCTTTAATTTTTTACACCTAATTTTCAATAATCCTGTATAACAAAGTAGTTTAGTAATAAGGATTTAATCTGCTAGCATCCAATACTAGACTGCACCCTCAATACCAAGTAAAATTTTATATGTATGTATTAATGTACCGGGTGATCGTAAAAAACATCTTTCAGAGCAGGCCATGACCGAAGTGTTAAAGTTGGCAATACTTAATATAAGCCAATTGTCAAATGACTTTTTTTGAAAAATTTGACATTTTCAGACCTCACTAATAAAATCTGCATTAGCTGTGTTTCCCAAGATTAAACAAACTTTTTCTTTTAAACGTTAGTCAAAACCATGTGCTATCATCTAGATATTTTAAAGTTGAATTTCGTTATACAGGGTGTTTATTGCAGCAGTGCAAACATTTGTAACTTTAATGGGTTATAACTGGATTTTTTTAAATAAAAAACCCTCTATATTTTTAGATAGTTAACAGAAAAAGTTTGTTTAATCTTGGGAAACACGGCTTATGTAGATTTTATTAGTGAAGCCTGCAAATGTCAAATTCTTCGAAATAAGTGGAATAACTTGGCAAAGTCGCTACAGAATTTTAAAAACAAAACAAATTCAGATAGGCAATTAAAAAGCGAATAAGAATATGCAAATATATACAGGGTGTTCTATTTAAAAAAAAACGTAAGTTTGGTATGCCACTCTTATATGGAACCCTCTGTATAATTAAAAATGATTTTAAAATGTGGTCCTCTTAGTCCCTTAAGACATTTATTCAAAACATTTTTCTGTATTTTAAACAGTAAAGAAGATATCGACCACTCCGGCGCTGTTGACTCACCCTGTATGTATATGTATCTCTATACACAGGGTGATCAAAGACTTATATTAAGCAATACAAAAATACAAGAGTAGTAACATCAACTTTTAATTTTTTTAAATTGCATACAGTGTTAATAAAGTAGGGATACAAGTGTATACCTCAATAACTATAGAATTTTTGAAAAAACACGTCAAAATGTATTTACTCTTGCAGATGCTTTGGTATACTTGAAATAAATTCCTCCTCCCCTTTTATAGTAGTGACATCATTGAGTTTTTTTTTAAATATCACTATATTTAAATTTTGGTTTTGGCAACTTATAGCATTTTCTTTATGGTAGTATAGATTTTATACATATGCTTGATCTTAAATCTAAAATAAAATTTAGTTTTAGCAAATAGCTACACTTGGTTGATGAAAAATATTGAGTTATGGGCATCATACGAATCGCTACTAATTGCTATTTTTAAACAGCATAACAAGCCAATATCGTTACATACGGTAAAAAAAAACTTATTTCAGTAGCTTTAACCTCTCAAATAATAAAGCTTATAACTTTTAAATTGCGATTTTCATTATTACATTAATATTTTACTTCATAGGAACCATGTTATGCAAGTCATGGCACTGGATGAAAAACATAATTTTGGTTTTTACATATTTATTTAAAGAGTACTGTTTTACCAAGGTTTGTCAAAATCCATTGCAAAGTTGATTTCTATGGAGCTTGATGTAAATATGTAGAATTTTAATCAGATTCCAAAAATTGCAAAATATAGAAGGTGTTTCATTTAAAATAAATGTGGTTGTTGATGAAGAAACTATGGACTGAAAAGTGTTATACCCAAGGAATGGTTGGAAGGAAAAGAGATTTGTCAAAACGCAAAAATTGGCAATCGATTATCGTGCTATGAACAGCGCCATAAGGTGATAACTCGATTTATGCTAGAGAACATAAAAGATGTAATCGACAAAATCTTAAGACAAAGTTAGACAGGCTTCTAAGCATAATTTTAGAGTAATGGAAAAAATGGGATAAACGTATATTATTAGCTTTATAGATTTCGAGAAGGCTTTTGTAAAAGTGAATAGAGAAAATTTGGAAGATACTAGCAGAATATAGAATATCAAAAAAAGAAAATAAATAAAAGTCATCAGATTACTCTATGGAGAAACTACATAGCAGGAATTAAACATGAAGGAAAGTTAACCGAAAAGATAAAAATCAATACCAGGGTCTAACAGACTGGATAATTAGTAGAACAGCAAATAATAGAACAGGAATAACCTGGTACTTATTTAAGAAATTGGAAGATTTACAATTTGCAGACTATGTTGGTCTGTTTTCAGAGAAGAAACACCACTGCAGGAAAACTCTAACCACAGCATGTAAGGAAGTGGGACTAACGATAAATGGAAAGAAAATGAAGATGTTAGGTGGGAAGAACCACTGATGTAGAAAGAATCAATGAATCAAGTACAAGTTAAGGAAATCACAGAGTAACATGACAAGGCAAGCTTTACATTTCAAAGTAGTTAGAAATGGATAATAATAAGACCAACTCGACTCGTCCAACGAAAACTGTCGTAACTCAATTTTTTCACTTTTTGAGTTACGTATGCTAAGGTTTATATTTTTGGCATATTTTCCCAAGAAAAAAATCGTATCTCATCGAACTGTAACTATGCAACCAATATTATACGTTCAAATAAATCGTATTTCAGAAATGACGTATATCTTCCAGCGAAAACAATCGTATTTTGAGTTACTACAGTATTCGTCGAGTCATTCTCTCGTAAAAAATTGAATGTATAAATCTAGTTACTACGGTAGTTGTTGTTTTGAGGTATTGTTAATCTCAATACGAATGTGTGCTTGTCATTCTGTGCACAAATTGATTAGAAAGTGTTTGTTTTTGTCCAAAATGAGTTCTTACAAAAAAGAAGTTGAAGCTTCTTATATTGCAGAGGGTGCTACACGTTAGTGTTAGATTCATATTTTTATATCAATATTTATTATTATAATCGATTTTTATTAAACAAATTTATTTAGCAAAATCCTCGAAAGTAGGAGAATCAGACATTGAAACAATTCAAGAATATCCTGAAACAGAATGTACTGCAGACAGAACATTAGCTACAAAAAATATAACTAGTAAAGTTGCTGAAAATATAATTGAATCACTGTCCCCTCCCATTAACGAACAAGAAAGCAAGTCTGATGACGAAGTCGAAGATCCTTTTAATGCTGACTCTGACATTGATCGGAATTCTTCACCTTCAGATGGCGAGCAAGATAGTGCTGAGAGCGGCGATAATATTGTGAATGATACAATTCAGCAAGATGCCCATGAGAATAACAGAAAGCGTAAAATTACAGAGCAGTTAAGCAGGAAACGAGTTAGAAACGTAAAAGAATGGATTGATGTAAAATCAAAAACTTACTTAAATCTTGGAGAAGAGCATGAAAACAGGAAGGGAAAAACAATTAGAAAGAGACAAATATCCAACCCGTGTAAAGAAACATGTAAATATAAATGCACAACAAAAATTAATAATGAACACAGAGAATTAATTTTTAAAGAATTCTAGCAGTTGGCAGACCACACTAGACAGTGGGATTTTATTTCCCGCTATGTTAAGATGGTTAACACAAAACAAACAACTGTTGGTTTCGAATCTCGAAGAAAGTACTCCCGAGAGTATTTGTTTAAAATCGGCAATGAAGACCTACAGATGTGCAAAGTAATGTTTTTGAATACACTTGCTATATGAGAAACATTTGTAACTACAGCATTGCAAAAAGTTCTAAAAGGTGGTTCGATAGAACCTGATAATGCGAGGGAAACACACGACTCGACCCAACAAAATACGTATTGACATTAAAGAGTGTGCAAAATCACATCAAAATGTTTCCCCTAGTTCCCTCACACTATATTAGAAAAAATTCTAATAGGATGTATGTTGAAGAAGGGCTAAACATACAAAAAATGTATAGATTGTATGTAGAATATGCCAACGAAAATAAAATTACTGAGCTTGCTACGTCTCGCCAATACAGAGATATATTTAATGTGGAATTTAACATCAGTTTCTTCAAACCAAAAAAAGATCAGTGCAGTGTATATTCTGTTTACAATCTTGCTGGCTCTGTCAAACCATCTGCAATGCAAAAGAAGTATGACATTCACATTAAAAACAAAACAATTGCCAGAGAATTAAAGAATGCTGATAAGCAAATTGCAGTAGAAGACAAAACAGTGTGTAGCTTGCTTTGATCTTCAAAAAGTACTGGCGACCCCACAGTCGAATGTAAGTGATTTTTACTATAAGAGTAAGTACGCTACATACAATTTTACAACTTACGACATAGGCAACAGTGAAGGGTACTGCTATGTCTGGCATGAGCAGATAGCTAAAAGAGGACCCAATGAAATTGCTAATTGCTTTTGGAAATTCATGGAGCTCCAAAAAAACAAAGGTGTGAAGGCGATAACTTTTGACTCTGATAACTGTGGAGGGCAAAATAGAAACCATTTTATATTTTCAATGTTTGCTTTTGCCGCTTCTTACTTTCAGATTACCAGTATAACCCACAGATTTTTAGAAGTTGGACATATGCAAAATGAAGGTGATAGCATGCATGCTGTCATCGAGAATGCTAAAAAACGCCAGATTGTTACATACGTGCCTGAACAATGGGTTACCTTAATTAGAATGGCCAAAACAACTGGAAAAGCATACGACGTGAAGGAAATGTCTCAGGAAGATTTTTTAGATTTTAAGAGTTTTGGGGATGAACTATATAATTGGAAAATCGACATCGATAAGAATACGATTAAGCTGAATAAAATAAGAGAAATAAAGTTTTCATCTGCTACGCCAGATATTGCCATTTTTAAATACGATTTTAGTTCCAGTTCAAACAGTGCTAATATTCTGAAGCGTTGAAGATCTAGGGGACGACCCTCTAATGGTAGTAATTTTCCCTGTTAAAGCTTACAATGATTACTTACCAATTGCCGAAAAGAAAGTGAAAGGGTTATTACAACTTTGTAACACTGGTAAAATACCAAAAATGTACCACCAGTTTTATAGAAATATTCAATCACATCAATTACCGCAAGAAGATATTATTGCTGATGAAGTAAGTAACAACGAAGAGAGTGAAGATGAATATTCCGAAGATAGTGAAGATGAATATTCCAAAAAAAAATAAGAATTTCGAAATTGTATTCATTATAACTTCTAATATTTTATTTGGTGTATTACTGTTCTGTAAACAATATTCTGTAAAATATAAATTGGTATAAAACAATGTAACTATTATATTGTATAATTTCCTCCCAGGAATACTGTAGTAACTCATTCAAAAGTCACTTACGATAAAAATGTCAAAGATGTTATCATTTTTTTAAAAAGATAACATAAAAATTAATGCAAGAGTGCACAAAAGTGATTCATTTTTAAATAATCTGATTTTTGAACAGTGAGCAAAAATGTTCAGTCGATTATCTCAAAACTGTAAAACTTGAGTTACTACAGTCTTCGTTGGATGAATCGAACTGATGCAGGAAGAAACTTAAACAAGGAATTACAAAAGCACAATCTAAACTGCGATGAGAAAAATGGAAAGCGTTTGATAAAAAGACTGAAAGAGTGAAAGGTGACCCAATCGCAATATAAAAAATATTTTATATCATATACCTAAGTATAGGAGTATATTGTAGCGTATTAGTTAAATATAAAGCGACTTTTAAGCAAAACAAGTGCAATGCAGTACAAACAAACTATTGCACTGCATATAACAATTGCATTGCCTAATTGCTTTACATTTATGCAATTTTTAACCTCTCGCAAACAGTTCTACCAAAATATAAAAATTCAGGTATATTATTCCTATATCTGGTGTCATTTTGATTTCATCTTTATACATGTATATTGTATGTACGTAAATTAAATTAGCAAATTTTTAAACTTTAGTAGTAGAGCCTGCAAGTGGCAAATAAATCGTATACGTGTAAAGCAATTAAGGAATGCAAATTTTATGTGCAAAGCAAGTTTGTATTGCATTGCAACTGACTTGCTTAAATGTGAAGCAGCTTTACGGAAGTTAAGTAGTTTGGTGGTGACGCATTAAAAGTTCTTTCCCGTAAAATAAAACGTTATAGGGCAGAGATGGTAAACGTTTTTAAGCTTATGAAGGTACCACAAAATAAAAAAAATGGTTAAATAATAAGCTGCCTGCTATGTGAAAATGAAAATGAAAGCAGTACATAATACGGCATTATAACACCACACCATTTATAGATATTGCGACAATAGAAAATGAATTAATGTTAATATATATTTCGAAAAAATATATCACTACAAAAAGTAATACAAAAATTATTTTATTTAAAAGGTGGAATAATTTACAGAATGTACCTTCAAGATCAGTTAGGTTTTTGTCATTGTACCGTGGGATTACAACTGCTATATATTATATAATCCATGTGCTAACCCAAATCGTCTGGCTTGCCACTATGGGCAGTTGCGCCATCCCTGTTATAGAGCATTATAGTACAAAAACGCTAATGAAAATATTGAAAAATTAATAATGCTGTAGAAGTGCAGGTCACTTTCGTGGTTAGAAGCCCTCATAAAGCTCCAGTTTCGACTTACAGATAAGGAAACTTTTGAAAAACATGCACAGAATGTGTATGTTGCTACATATGAATTATAAATAAGCCATGGAAAATAAATTAAACAAATGAAACCAATTTTTATAAACATAAGAGAAAGTTAACATGTTCATGATTTCTGTTTATTAAAATAAACCACATCATTAACTCTCAAGCGATTAATAAAGATAATCACGTGCTTGTTCTGGCTGCTATGGAAAATGAACCACAAATCAGCACTCGCTAGACAAATCGTGCAACAGATATTTTCTCAATCAACATAAATTTTATCCGAAGCATGTGTCTTTCGTTCAAGAACCTTAAAGTCAAGATTTTCAAAACAAGAGTATTTTTGCACATGAGCCAAAATACCACATACAGAAAAATAATAATTTTGCAAGTGTGTCCTATTTACTTTTAAGAACAGTGGCAAGTAAACAAACAAAATTTACATTATTAGAATGTTAAAAATCTGCACTGGATAAGGTAAAATGTCACAAAGCGTTATTAGTCTGAAAATTTATGGAGAGGCATAATTTAATGGTAAACCCTTATTTTTCGAGAAACCATTAACTCGATTAAGTAGGGTAACCAAACTTCCTCATTTGGGAAGGATGGTACCTCTTTGGGAAGGAAATATTGTTCATCTCTGTACTTTTAAAACACAGTTAATATTTATTATTACAATTGAATAATTTATGAAATTAAAAAAAGCTATTTTTCTACAACGTTGCAACTGTTAAGCATAATACAAAATAATACATAATATTATTACTTGACAGTATGTATAAGTGGAGAGACTATGACAAAGCACCTGTTGTTTGATTGTAAGTATTACCACTTGTACTTGAACTACGAGGATCCTTTGAAATGTACGTGGCCTAACAAAGAAAACGCAAGTTTTTTTTTAATATAGTCTCCTGCTTGCTCAATGCACTTATTCCAACGATGCTCCAAAGCAGCAATGCCGTCTTTGTAGGTCAATGAACCCAAGTCCCCAAAATAGCTATTTACAGCAGCGATTACCTCGGAAGTAGTCAACAAAGATAATTCCATGAGACTCCCAAAATACAGTTGCCATAACCTTTCCTGCTGACAAAACCGTTTTTACATTTATCGGTGACGGAGAACCTTTGTGTGTCCATTGTTTGGACTGTTCTTTGGTTTAGGGAGTGTAATGGTGGACCCAGGTTTCATCGACGGTTACGAAACGGCGCAAAAAGTCCTTCGGATTGCGGCAAAAACGTGCCAAAAGATCGCGAGAAATAATCAAACGATTCAGTTTTTGCTCCGGTGTGAGCAAACGAGGCACCCAACACGCGGAGTATTTTTCATTTCTAATTCTTCAGTTAAAATTCTGTGCACACTGTCATTTGAGATGCCCACTATGTCTGCTATCTCGTGCACTTTTACTCAGCGGTCATCCAATACGATATGGAGGACTTTTTCAATCATATCCGGGGTAGTAGCTGTTTTTGGGCGTCCACTGCGGGGTTCGTCCTTTGTGCTCACACGACCACGCTTAAACTCGGCAACCCAGTTTTTAGTCATTGAAAATGAAGGAGCGGACTTCAAAAATTGTTAAAATATTTTATTATGTTTAGGGTTTTTTGGTTATGCAACACCGAATGCTTTAATATTTAATGATTTAGTTTTAGGGGAATAAAACTGTTGGTATGATGTTAGTGGAATAAAGATAAGATGGTGGATGTATTATCTTTGAATCTTAAAGTTGTGCTCTTTTGTATTGTGTTGCAGGATAAATAAATTTAATTCTACAGGTTATGAGCCCAGCTCGTTACCAGTGCTAAATTATAGTTATTTACATTACTAGTTTTATGAAAAATGGCCAGTGTCTATGCTCAGATTGAAAAATTGACAAAGGAAAATTATGACACCTGGAAGCTCCAGATGGAGGCAATCCTTGTCAAGAATGATGGCTGGGGGTACGTGGATGGATCATACAAGAAGCCGGAAGAAGCCCCGAATGCAACAGAATTAAACAAGTGGATCAAAGGAGACCAAAGAGCTCGTGCAGATATGATATTATCTATCAGTTCTGCAGAACTAACACATGTTAAACATGCAAAAACTTCTAAGGAACTTTGGGAGAAATTGAAGGGAGTTTTTGAGTCACAAGGACCTGCTCGTAAAGCTAGTTTACTAAAGCAGTTATTGTTCACCAAAATGGTAGATGGTTTTGATATGCAAGAACATGTAAAACAATTTTTCGATGTCGTGGATAAATTAAAAGGAATGGGGTTGGTAATAGTGGAAGATTTACTTACAATTTTACTACTTTACAGTATACCTGACAGCTATGAGAATTTCCGATGTGCAATCGAAACTCGAGACAGCTTGCCAACATCGGAAGATCTGAAAATAAAGTTAATCGAAGAATATAAACTGCGTAAGAGTAGAGAAAAAGATTCCAAGGATATTGATGGGGCTCTGATTGCCAAGTCACAATTTAATAGAGGCAAGTACTTTAATAAAACAAACTATAAGGTTGATTTTAGTAGTAAAACCCCACACAGTAGCAATAAAAATACTCGATTCTTTAGATTTAAATGTAATTATTGCAAAAAGTATGCAGGTCATAAAGGTAGAGACTGTCCAGAAAATATTAAATCCCAGAAAGCGACCTATGTAGGAGAAACTCAAGATGAGGTCATATTTATTGCCACAGCATTCACCATGCAAACGGGAAGCAAACAATGGTGCCTTGACAGCGGGGCCACCAGTCATATGTGTGCAGACAAAGATGCCTTCAGTGAGTTCACATCTATTAAAAATCAATGTGTGTATCTGGCCGAAAATGAAAAATTAGCAGAAATCAAGGGTAAAGGGACGGTACGTCTTATGATTAATGAGAATTCTAAGTCTGTAAAGCTCGAAAATGTATTGTATGTACCAAAATTAAGAACTAATTTACTTTCGATATCCAAAATTCTGGAGAAGGGACATAATGTGCATTTTGAAAAGGAAACTGCAACGATAACTGACACAAAGTCGAATGTGATTTTTACTGCTAAGAAGAATGATGGCTTATTTTACATCACGTTATCCAACTACATGGAGAAAGCAAATAATGCCAGTCAGTCAAAAGAAATAGAGAAGTGGCACTATAGGTTTGGTCATTTGAATGAAACTGATCTTAACAAGTTGTTCACCAAAAATATGGTTAATGGAATGAATATCCAATCTCCAGGAAAATTACCGGTGTGTGAAACTTGCATCAAGGGGAAGCTTACAAGGTTACCTTTCCCTAAGGTATCAGAAATGAGAACGAAATATCCTCTTGAACTTGTACATTCAGACATTTGTGGCCCTATGAGAACTGAATCAATGGGAGGAGCTCGATATTTTGCTACATTCATTGACAACACATCAAGATGGACTGATGTTTATTTCCTAAAAAATAAAGGAGACGTAAAGGAAGCTTTCAAACAATTTAAAGCTAGAGCAGAAAAACAAATCGGCAAACCAGTTAAGGTGTTACGTACCGATAATGGATTGGAATATAGTGGAAAAGATTTCAAGCTTTTTCTGCAAGAATGTGGTATTAGACGTGAACTAACGACCGATTACACACCTCAACAAAATGGTATTGCAGAAAGGATGAATCGTACTCTAGTCGAGATGGCAAGGTGTATGCTACTGCAGTCAAATTTACCAACATCTTTTTGGGCAGAGGCTATTGCTATGGCAGCATATGTGAGAAACCGTTGTCCAGCATCGTGCCTCGAAGATATGACACCATATGAAGCAATGCATGGAAGAAAACCTGATGTTTCACACATGAGACCATTTGGATGTAAAGCTTTTGCATTAAACAATGCTCCAGGTAAAGATAAATTTGAGAAAAAATCAGATAAATGTGTTATGTTAGGGTATTCCCAAGAATCAAAGGCATATCGTCTATGGAGTCCAACAAGACTACAGAAAATCATAAAAAGTAGGGATGTGAAGTTCATCGAAGGAAGCAACACAGATGAAACCACTACTGACTGCTATGAAATTATTCGATGGAATGATACTGATTCCCCAGAGGAGGAACACAGCTCAACAACCCTAAAGGAAGATTCTACAAGTGAATATAATTTCAGGGATAGGTCGAGGATTTTGAAACCACAGCGATTCAGAGAAGTGAATGAACAAGGGATGGTAGTAACTGTTTTTGACGCAGATAACCAAAGGAATTTGAAAGAAGCCACTTCCAGTGAAAATGCAGATGAATGGATAAAAGCAATAGAAATGGAATACGATGCATTAAAAGAAAAAGGTACATGGCAACTGGTAGATCCTCCAGCTGACAGAAATATCATTGGATGTAAATGGGTGATGTCCACTAAGTACACTAAGGATGGTTATAAAGAAAGAAGAAAAGCCAGACTTGTAGCGAAGGGTTACGAACAAGAATTTGGTAAGGATTTCAAGGAAGTATTTTCACCTGTTGTAAAACAGCTCAATCAGATTACTGATAGCTTTATCGAGAGAATATGATATGAATATACACCATTTAGATGTCTCTACAGCATTTCTGAATAGTCCGCTAGATGAGGTCATTTACATGGAACAACCAGAGGGATTCATTAAAGAAGGAAATGAAGATAAGGTGTGTCTCCTAAAGAAATCAATTTATGGATTAAAACAAGCAGGAAGACAATGGTATAAGTTGTTAAAAAGTGTTTTTGAAGGTTTAGATTACAAAACTTTAGAAAGTGATAAATGCGTGCATATAAAGAAATCTAATACGTCAATTATAATAATCGCAGTGTATGTTGATGACATGTTCATATTTACTGAAAGTGAAGAAGAATTAAATGAAACAAAAATTAAAATCAGTGAAAAATTTCAAGTGCGTGACTTGGGTAACGCAACGTTTATATTAGGTATGGAAATTAGTAAAGATATAAGTTGTACTATGTTAACTCAGAAAAAATATATTCAAAACATTCTAAAACAGTTTGGTATGCAAAATTGTAAGCATGTAAACACTCCTACGAATGTTAAGGAGAAGTTAGTTTTAGAACCAGAAGGTGAGTTAGGTGTAAAAATTGATGTAAAACTATATCAGTGTTTAATTGGCTGGTTAATGTACCTTGCGACTTCAACAAGACCTGACATTGCATTTGCTGTAAACAGATTGAGTCAATTTCTAATTAGTCCTAGACAACAACACATGATTGCAGCAAAGCGTATCTTAAGATATCTGCAGGGAACTCCAAATGTAGGTTTAAAATTTTGTAAATCAAAAAGGGAATTGATTTGTTATGCAGATGCTGATTGGGGGAGTGATGTAAATGATAGAAAATCTGTAAGTGGTTGTTGTTTTGTATTAGCAAATACTTTAATTAGTTGGCTATCAAGAAAGCAAACAACTGTAGCTCTTTCTTCTACGGAAGCAGAATATGTCTGTTTGACAGAAGCTGCGAAAGAGGTTTTGCACTTACGAACAATGTTGTCCGAATTAAATTTTCATAACTTAATAAGAACTCCCACGATCATTTATAATGATAATCAAAGTTGTCATCATTTAGTTAAAAATGATAAAAATAATTCTAGGAATAAACATATTGATATACGCTATCATTTTATTAGACAAGTAGTCGATAATAAAACTATTAATATTATGTACAAGTCAACTGAGGAAATGTTAGCTGATATTTTTACTAAGGGGTTAGGTGCAGTTAAACATAATTACTGTTGTAATAAGTTAGGAATTTCTTAAGTTAATTTGTTAGCATTCAGTGTTGAGGGGAAGTGTTAAAATATTATATTATGTTTAGGGTTTTTTGGTTATGCAACACCGAATGCTTTAATATTTAATGATTTAGTTTTAGGGGAATAAAACTGTTGGTATGATGTTAGTGGAATAAAGATAAGATGGTGGATGTATTATCTTTGAATCTTAAAGTTGTGCTCTTTTGTATTGTGTTGCAGGATAAATAAATTTAATTCTACAAAAATGTCGAATGCAACTCTGTTTTGATTTCGGTTGGTGTTAAACCTTTCAAATGAAAGTACTTTATCACTGCTCGCAACTCAGTTTTTTCCATTATTTGCGAAATCACTCGAGACGGTCACTTTGGCACACTGTCAAACACAAACTAATTTACAGATCGCTCTCTACTGTCATATTTAACCCAAAGAGGATGGTTCTGAAAAATGGTAATGCAAATTCCGCCAAATTAGCGCCATCTGTGTTAGGCCATATACATACAAGCTGTACATTTCGAACGATCCTCGCAGTAGATAAATAAAATCTTTTAAAATAATTTATAAATATATCGTCACTCCTCTTGTATTATTTGTAATAAAATTAGATTTGTTTATAAAACTTTTTAGTATTTTCAATTGCTTATTATAAGCAATTGACTGTTCTTTATATTACTGTTTATTTCTGCTGCTAAGGTGCTGGAGGATAGACCAATATGCAATCACCCGGTATATAAAAAAAAATTATACAAAATACAAAACTAACTTACAATCAATGTCTCGATCATAATTTGCGTATGAGAACTGTACATTTGACGTGGATGAGAATAATAATGCATCAACTGTAGAGCCAATGGAGAAAATAGCTGATTAATTACTTGATCCATATCACATCCCAATTTTAGTACAGGTGAACACACTGCTTTCATTAAACAATCAAGATCTTTTAATTTCGAAGGATCTATTGGGTGACCTTAAAGCAAACATGCTTGTAAAATACAAATAGTAAAAAAGATAATTTGACTTACTTGTTCCCAACATAATTACAACAATGGCATGCAACAATTCACAAGCTGCCACTCGTATTTTACGATCACTTGAATATAGTGCTAGTTCTATAGTTCTGGGTATAAATTTATCCAAGTACAAGTTAAGTTTTGTATCGGCATAGGGTAAAGTAATTTTCAAATAAGGTGTCTTATTCCACACCACTGGTTCAACATTGTCTCCTGCGCTAACAAAAGTTAAATACAAGTCATCGTTATTAAGTTGACCTATGAATGTTAACATTTTTATCTGGAGTTTTAAAAGTTCAGATTCAGTTTCAACTAACACCTTTCGTTTACTGACAGCCAACTTGGTCTTCCTACTTTTTAATATTTGATTTGATACAACATTTTGCCCTAAAGATCTGCTTTTCAAATAAGAATCCAATGATGGAAGTACTTGTTTTAAAAAAGGTTTGAAATCATTTTGAGGAATATGCTTTAGCCATCTTTCTAAAGTATCAATTCCAAAACCAGCTAATTTCAAATAGCTACGACCCACAGCAAATAAAGCAATAAATGCTGGTGCAGCACAGGGAAGTAAATCTTTAACTGTACATATTGGTGTTGCTAAGATTACTTGCATACAAGCAACTTGTAAGTCTCCTTTATACTGTTTCATTTTCCATAAAATCTCTTGCAAAAATTTGCATACTGACTGATAGCAAACATTTAAATCTTCTTTCGATGAAAGTTTCAAGTCTTCAAAATAATTTAATTTATCACACACCTTTAAACAAGAAGCCAAGAGTTTATAAAAGCCACTAACTAGTGGATGTTTCATAGATTTGAATATAACTTGATTTATGAATGTACTGATCCATATTTTAAACATTCTTTGTTCAACGTTTTCCAGGATATCTTGGTAAAAATCAACAATGTTAACAAATACAACAAAATCATTTGTTTGTACAGCCTCATATGCTGATTCAGGATCGGTAATGGGAAGGTTACTGTCTTTAGGTTTTGTATTTAGATTTAATTTATTTATAAGCAAAAAAAGCGTTTTTATAAGTTCATCCAGTAATTTCCTAACAATTAATTTTCTCTTTTTCATATTTATTTCATATTTTTCATACTTCATAGAACTAATAATGCTTAGAAGACCATTCCAAAGTGGCAAATAATTTTTGTATGTAGTAATTTGTTGTTCTTCGTCCTTATATAGTTCTACATCCAAAGCAATTTGGTGTGAACAGGTCCATAAGACACCCTCATATACTACATCTTCCAGAAAATTTTCCAACACATTACTTCCACATTGCAACAGTTGAAATGAGGTTAATACAAAGGCATCAATGACCAAATGGTGTTGTGGATGTGATACTTGTGGAAATATTTTAATCATTAAAACAGAAACTCTCTGCAAACATGATAAGTGAGAGTTGCATAGTTGAGGTAAATTTTTTGTAATAAATGAAAGAGTTTGTATATAATGTGGCAGATACATTATCTGATCAGAATTCAATTCATGATTCAAAATATATGTATGCTCCATTATCTGTGAGATAGTTATAAAAGTCTTGTTGATTTCTTGAGGTGTGATGTGTGTTTTGAAGCTTTGAGCAAGTAACCCGTATCCACGAATAGCAAGCTGCATCTCATAGTTTTCAGCACATGATTTTGTAATCACTTGAATGAAGTAATCCATAAAATACTGCAAAAAACACAACTCTAATAAATGTTAAGTATCATGGTCAGCTTATTAAACAGTGTGAAATGTTTCCATTAGACCCTTACTTATTATAAGAGCTACAGCATTTTAAATGTTTAAGTATAGGATGATTCAGTTAATAGTATTTTTTTGTTTATTCCAAAACTATACGATATACAAAAAAAGTCAAATAACTCAAAATCCATTAATTTTAAGATTATAGTACTTTAATACAGAGCCATCGTTAATTACTGATACCCACGTGACCTTTGGTCCCCCAGTGACTTAGGGAGTTTTAGATTTAGATGTTGAAGTCAGTTCAGGATTGGTACTTGTGGTAACTAAAAATTCCCTGTAAGCAGTGTTGCCACAGGTGGTACAATTGTACCAGATTTGGTACATTTTGTAGGGAAAAAGTACGTTGGTACTACATTCCAAAATTAGTCCTATATTTGGTACAAAATACAACAGCCCGATTATTAAAAAAAATAGAATCATAATTTTTTTGGAATTTTCAATCTCTTTGGTGAATAATGATAGCAATAAAGTTGGCTATCTTGATTGTAATTTGATTGGTTTAAGATGGCACCATGAAAAGGTAAATAAACTGTTTAGTTGCGAGATTATAACCTCCAATTACACAATGAACCAACATGTGAACAAACCTGTTATACTTGGTAACCCTCGAATACTTTAATGCAAAAAAGCCAAAGAATAATTTGTAGCATATTGTATTATTTTAAGTTTCTTTAAATTCTATTCAAAGTATAATTATGTTAAGTTGTTCTTGTTGTATTATTTTAACTTTCTAACGAGTATTTTTTAAGTTTTTTAGTTTATAATAAATAAGTTTTATTTTTTTTTATTGTTACTAAAGTAAAGCGATATACACTGTGTCCATAAAGTAACCCCCCCCCCCCCCCAACTAACTTTTGAACGACTTGATATTTTTCTACAAAATTTGGTGTGCTGTAATGGGAAATTAAATACTATTTTTCAGACCATATTAAAATTTTGTATCATCCAAAATGGCGACTGGGCGCCATCTTGAATTTTTTTTAAATAGAAAGGGGGGTCGAGTGACACCTCATTGGAAAGCTCTTTTAATTCTGCGTCTGATCCTAAAGTTTCAAAGAAAAATATTCAGCCATAACAAAATGACAATGTTTGAAGATAAAAAAGTCTATTTAAAAAAACTAAGAATTAAAGCTTAAATTAATTAAATTAAGTGTTCAAAATGTTTACTATTCACTTCTTGGCACATAAAATGTCGGTTAGGAAATTCCTGCATTACATTTTCATAAGTTTCTGGAGTGATAATTCTGCAAACTTCTGTAATGCGTTGCTCCAGTTCTTCAATTGTTTCTGGACGGGTTCTGTACATTTTCGATTTCAGATACTCCCATACAAAAAATCTAAGAAAGTTAAATCTTGGGAGTGAGCCGGCTATTCTACAGGCCCCCGCCTAACAATCGATCTGCCAAAAAAATGTCCGTTGAGAAAGTAAGAACCAGGCCTATAATAATGCTACCTGAGATATTTCTGGGAAAATTTAGTCCTGCAAATGAAAAAGTGGACTACTGGATAAGAAAATCAAAACAATTTTGAACTGAGTGAGTCCATTGGTTTACACTCCGCCATTTTGTTATGGTTTAATATTTTTCTTTGAAATTCTAGGATCAAACGCAGAACTAAAAGACCTTTCAAATGAGGTGTCACTCGACCCTGGATAAGAAAATCAAAACAATTTTGAATTGAGTGAGCCTGTTTGTTTAAAATCCGCCATTTTGTTACGGCTCAATATTTTTCTTTGAAACTCTAGGATCAGACGCAGAATTAAAAGACCTTTCAAATGAGGTGTCACTCGACCCTGGATAAGAAAATCAAAACAATTTTGAATTGAGTGAGTCTATTTGTTTAAAATCCGCCATTTTGTTACGGCTCAATATTTTTCTTTGAAACTCTAGCATCAGACGCAGAATTAAAAGACCTTTCAAATGAGGTGTCACTCCACCCCCATTTCTATTTAAAAAAAAATTCAAAATGGCGCCGTCGCCATTTTGGATGATACAAAATTTTAATATGGTCTGAAAGATAGTATTTAATTTCCCATTACAGCACACCAAATTTTGTAGAAAAATATCAAGTCGTTCAAAAGTTAGTTGGGGGGGGGGGGGTTACTTTATGGACACAGTGTATAATCATATAAAGCTATAAATTTCTATATACAATACAACAGAAAAAAATTCCGTCACAAAATCGGCAGAAAAAGATCATTGTATCCGGCTAACTATACTTTAAATTTCAAAAGTTCGGGTCTTCTAAGTTTGGTACATTTGGTGTTAAATCTGGTACAATTTTTCGGTAGTATTGGTACACAACATTTTTACCTTGTGGCAACACTGCCTGTAAGTGTCACTGTCAACACTCAAAGTGAGGTTATATATGTAAACAAGCAAGCCTTGATAACAAACGCCTTGATAACAAACGCCTTAAGAATTTTTGGATAAAAGGCTTACCAACAGTGTAAGTTGGTTTGCCTATATTTTGTGGTCACGTGGGTATCAGTAATTAATGAAGGCTTTGTACTACTGTTTTACCTAGTGTAACAGACTACCCACACACTATCTTTTGACGGCTAAACTATAACCTGCATGGATGAGATAAAACATTTGTAATATACATCGTACACGAGGTCTTCAGTAAAAACATAAATTTATAAACTATTTGAGGCTCCGCAAAGGGCAGTTTCTTTCATTTTAAAGGTCATATTAAACTGTACAATTTTTGTTTAAAGTTTTTCGATATCTCTCACTGTTACAAAATGGCGGCTCAATTTATAAAAATGTACTTTCTATTATCGGATAAATCGCTCCCTCTGCCGCGTCTAAGGCAGTGAAACAGACATTGTTTTGCTGATTTATAAAATCTATTCACATAACATTTAAATCACCGTGCGAGTTGGAGTTGAACAACTCAACATCGCAGTTGCACTTAACTTTTATTATACCCAGTGGGAAACTATTAATGAGTGTGTTGGTGTCGTGATTGTTTTAAATGTAATTACTTGTAGCTAAAAAAATCACGACACGGTGCACATCCTATTCGCCAAAAATACCAACACACACATTAAAAGTTTCCCACCAGGTGTAATAAAGGTTTAGTTCGAATGCGATGTTGAGTTGTCCAACTCCAACTCGCATGTGGACTTAAAAGTTATGTAAATAGACTTTATAAATCAGCAAAAATGTTTCACTGCGGTATAGGGAGCGATTCATCCGATAATAGAAAGTAAATTATTATAAATTGAGCCGCCATTTTGTAACGGTGAGAGATATCGAAAAATTTTAAAATGCAAAACTTTTTCAGTTTAAAGGGACCTTTAAAATGAGCTATCACTTTTAGAGATATTATCTTTTGAATGTTGCCGCTTTTTTGAAGAGGAGACCGGGTACTAACATTTATTTTTTGTCCTCATGTGGTACATCGCTGGATAGCTTATTTAATGGACTTTAATAATCAGTACCAATTTTCTTGGTGCAATAGTTCATGTGCGGTTAGGAAAGGGTTTATGTAATGGTTACGTTTTTGATATATTTGGCGGCCATTTTAAGAAGGTAAAGGTTTGAGTTATCATAATTTTCTTTTTTTAATTTGATGAGTTTAAAAATACCTCTTAAATGAGATACAACTTGACCCCTCCCCTAAAACTATCCTTTCTAGAGCCCCAAAAAATGTATAAATATTTTGACTAAATACCTTGCATTCGATTTATATTACAAATCTTTTATCTCATCCATGTAAGTTCAATAGTTTAGCCGTAAAAGATAGTACGTGGGTGGTCAGTTACACCCTGTATAACAACGTAATTTGCAGTACAGGCATATCTAAACACTCTGTATAATAATTGGCAATAATTTTAGGTTATGCACAGTAACCCAACAAACAATTTTTCTCTTTAGAAGTTTTATCTAACTACTATAATAAAGACATAAGATAACCAATAGAAAACAATAACACAGTAATAACTGGCCCAGTAACATTGTGTCCATCTTGAGCTATTATAAAATATATTTGAAAAGCTCTTTTCAATCCTAGCAACACCAGATAATAATATACAGGGTGTAACAATAAAAATAATAAAGTTGATATTAATATCTCAATGACCGAACAACCTGTATAGTTAATTTTAAAACCATTTTAAAAACAACCAAAACTATTGACCTGTATAACTTTTTGTACCTCTTATTATAGTTTTGGCGTAAACAAAAAATACTCTTACCTGCATAACCCTTTCAGTTACAAATCTGTTTTACGAATTTTTGGAAGATCAAATTACAAAAATGCAGTATATCTTCTTTCTCACTATGCCAGTACACACCGTTTATCATCATAAATAGATAATAATCAAACCGTGATGTAACTTGCAAAAGAATATAAAAGTGCTAACACAAATATTCATTTTAAAAATTGTTAAGGTGATGGAAACATTTTAAAATTTTTAAAATAATTATTTTGATATTATGTGAACTTCATAATTCATCATAAAGTAGTTCTGATCTCTTATCAAAAAACGTTACAAAATGAAAAATTGTGTACAATAAGTTTACCTTAAATAATTCACGATCACTATCTTCATTTCGAGTACTTAATACGTTAGCCATTTCTCGATGAAATGCATCTAATACCCCATATGCAGCTTTCTTATCTTCAATTCCCAAGTTAAACCATTTCAACAAGGTAGTATGCCACCATTTTGCTTCGGAATACAATGCATTTGAAAGTAAAGCAATATGCTTACTGACAAGAGACACCGATTCTAAAATAAATTGCTATTAAAAAAACAGAAAACCATATTTATATATATTATACAATACCTCTGAAAGCAACTCTCCTAGAAGCATCTCCAGGATCTGCTAACAGCTTAACACACTTATATATAGTATTAGAAATAGCTTTATCGTCATCTGGATGAAATGGAAAATTTTCTAAGAAGTTTGAAAGTGCTGTTACACAACCTGTTATAACTGGGAATGATTTAGTTGATTTGTGTAATTCTCTGTTTAATTGGTTTATTAATGTATTTCGTAATTCTGTAGGGTTTGTTATCAGCGCTGGGTATTTCCTTGTTATGGCGCCAATTGTCACCAACAACTCTTCTTGCACTGAAATTTATAAACCTTTACATTTTAAACAAATACGAATTTTTATATTTAACATACATTTTGTATCAGAATTATTTTGCGTAAGAAAAAAAAAAGATGATACAATTTTCAATTACATTTGGTATAAAAAAAATCATGAAAGTCATTTTATACTTGATGCATAACCTCCTTTCTAAATGCGATATTTTTATTTTTTATGGATATATTATTTATAAACCAACAATTTGTCATGCAAGATAATGATTTCCCATATATCATTCATATTTGAATTGAAACTATTGTTCGTTTGCACCCCCCTTTCAATCAAAGCGACCTTTTCCTTATTATGTGCTTGTAAACAATAGTAGTTTCAACCAATATACGTCCTATATGTTCGGCCATTCTAAATATTTAAACACATTACCTTCAAATTTATAATTTTAGGAGTGAATGCAAAACAAGAAACAACGGTTTATTACATTTTTCTTTAAAATAACACGAATACACAAATTTCTCATGGTTCTATGTAAGCAACGTTAAAGAATGTTAAAAAAACATAATTTTAGTTAACCGTAATCAGCAACTAAATATTCGCCAACATACACTGCTATTTACATCTAACATTAATAAACATGATGTATTTCAGTTTAGTTGGCTTTGCAAATAACAAGTGATAGTGTATTAGGTGTCAACTCATTCCAAGTAACATTAACATTTTTAGGTAATCAGATTTTCCGATTATTTGAGTAAAAAATGGCACAAGGAGAAGTGATTCAATAATAAAAATGTTTTGTGCAGGCAACAAGATAGGACAAATTGCCAAAGATCTACGGAATATGAAAGTCCATGTTTACAGGCATTATTAAATTCGATAGCAAAAACCATAGCACACATGTACTTGGCAAAAGTCAAGAAAGACCGCAATTAGTAAAAAAACGACAAAGAAGAAAGTTGGTACCTTGAGGGAAATAACTGCTCAATGGAAAGTTTCCAGGAACAACAATGGAGCTTTATATCTATTTTTAATTCTTTAAAAATTGCTGTCTAGACATTAAAATTAAGTTTCCATATTTTTTGTTGTTTCTCTTAATTACCAGTACCCTGTGTATAAAACATTGATATCTGAGTAATATTGCGTGCACGTCAAAATGATGTACAAACACCTTCGACCAATTAAAAACGAGAATCCAACTTAGACAATAAGTCGATCTGCCAATACAGACGCCCGTGATTAGACTCATCTCTTGGGGCTGCTAATAGGTTGACTGGTACCTACATCATCACCATGATAATCAAATTGAAACATCTAATTATTATTAACTTTAAAACGGATTAAATGTTTACTAACGCTTTTTTCGAGTAGGAAAATAATTATACCTATACCATCTTACTCGTGGACAATTTTTTGCTGGTAATATTTTCGCAATGCCAAACACATTATCATTGCCCCCCCCCCCCCACTAAACCCTTAGCTGGGCAAAAGAAAAGTCAGCATGGACACAGGATCAATAGAATTCTGTTATTCTTTGTGACGAGTCAAAGTATGATGTAACTGTAGGAGATTGCCGTAAACAAGTAATTAGAGATAACAATTAATAATAAGTTCCAGCTTTACTTTGTTGAAGTTATTAATTATTTTATTTATACATTAATTAGAGACAAGTCAAGTTTGCACAAGGGCTTATGGTTTGGGGTTGCACGTCAGCTAAAAGTTCGAGAAATTTAAAATTTATTAAGGGAAGAGTGCATGCAGTAGAGTACCAATATCCTAGAAAGAAACTCGTTTCCTTACCAAATTATACCCTGCACCATAATTTATCTTTCAGCATCATGGTGCATAGTGTCATACTGCAAAAACCAAATAAATGTTTTAAAGACAATACTGTCCTTGTTATGGACTGCCCTTTCAGCAGTCCAGATCTGAATGTTATTAAATCCTTGTGCCATAAAATGAAACAACTAACTAACAAATAACCCACAGCGCACAAAGGAGAGTTTGAAAGCCAATATTGAAGAAGTGTGGGAATATGGTTTCAGCTGAAGAGTGAGTAACAGTATCTTTTAAATTGAATGCCTACAAGAATTCAGGCAGTACGCAATACCATAGATTAATACTATGGCAATACTAATGTGTCTGTTTATGAGAAGGCATAGAAGTAACATTATGCTGAATATTTAGTTGTCTGTGATGGTTATCAAAAATTATAACTTTTCGACATTGTTCAATTTTTAAATAATATAACATGAAAAAGATTCATAATACAGCCCGAGTCAAAAGATACAGGTTTTAAAATATTTCTGCTATTTGATAAGAATTAATTTAATTCCCAACAAAAATCTAAATAACTTTTTTTTTCAAATGCCACAGTTTTCGAGAAAAAAAATAATTTTGTAGATAGTCATACAGCTCGCACGCACAGGTCCAAGCGCAAATAAGGCGTGCGATGAAAGACAAATGAAGTTGACAGGTGTGTTATTCAGTTTTATTACATGTCATATTTGTACTTTATTCATTCAGACATTGTGTTTGTGTTTTGTGAAATATTAATAGTAGTAGTTAGTTACTTAAAATGCCACATTAAAAATATGGTATTTATGTAATAAAACTGAATAACACACCTCTGCCAACTTCATTTGTTTTCCATCGCCTACCACGATTCCCTTATTTGCGCGTGGACCTGAGCGCGCGAGCTGTATGACAATATCTATGAAATTACTTTTTTTCTTGAAAACTATGGCATTTACAGAAAAAAGTTATTTAGATTTTTTGTTAGGAATTGAATGTTCTTTTTATTAAGATAAAAAAATATGTAGCATTCCATTTGGGAAAAGTATATATTTTTTGAATAATTTTATGAGACAACAAATATAAGATTTTCATATGTCAATTTAGAGTATGAGTCAGCACAACTTTTTTACCTATCTTCTGAAATAGCAAAAATATTTTAAAACCTATATCTTTTGACTCAGGCTGTATAATAATATAAAAATTAATTATTTCTTAAACTCTGCTAGCTCATAATGTAATTTTTTTAAGTTAATAAGTGTAAATAATTAGAATGACCGACATGTAGTTGTTAAGTTTCTATACATTTTTATATTTATAATATTTGCTCTCGTTAAATATAACTTTTTTATTTAACCAATTTCCGAGTTCCTGTGTTGGTAAAGCGAGTAGAAATTAATAAAAAGCTAGTCCTTCACATGCAAGTATCAAAAGTTTTTAATCTATATTGTTAGAAAGATACGATTTTTTTATAACATACCTGTATTGCTTTTATCAAATCTGCAATGAAGACATTTAAACAATGTATTATTGTACAAATCTCCCAGTTCTGCATCGACATCATTTTGTCCATCTGCATGTAGATTTCCTTTTTGAATAATTAAGGTAATCAACTGCAATGATTTTTGTTTTTCAATAGCGCTAGCAGAAGAACGCACTACCGGTGAACATGCTTTAATAATGTCTACCAAGTAATTTTGTACTTTATTGGTACAATTATTGACCAACGTATACAGAAGTTCAAAACATTTTAGTTTTGTCTTTTTATATTCGGGTTTATGAAGTATCTTATTCAGAAAATGAAGCAGTCCATTGGATTTGTTAAATATACTTAGCAAGTAAGCATCTGAAAACAAAAACATCTTCATAAACTTGTAATTAACCCTACCTATAACCAGGGTATGTGAGTTTATACCAAGTGATTATTTAATAGTTATTTATTATATCAGTGGGATAAAGGCATTATTAACATACGAATGCGGTGAGTTGCCCGACAAGGGCGTTAGCCCGAGTCGGAGTAAGAGCATGAGTATGTTAATGGCCTTTATTACATGTCTATAATACAATTTTTTATCTACGTCTGCTCGAAATAGAAAAAATTATATAATTTTCAAAATTGAAAAAAATATATAATTTTGACAGACCATCTTTTTTATTTAACATCAGAGTAGCATGGTATTTTATTTAAAAACAGAGTAGCATTGTATCTACATACTTAATTTATTATCGTCACATTGTCTTCGTCTGGAATAAGCTTCTCAAAATGCAAAAATGTTGTTGTTATTGTTTATAAAAAGTAATTGTTTTCAATTTCTATTAATAATATTGTTGTTAATGTCTATAAAAAATAATTGTTCTCAGTTTCTAAGTAATAAAAAAAAAAAACTTTTGGTCAAAAATTCATACCCCACTGAGTGGGATAAGTGATCCCTATCCCATTGAGTTGGATAATAAACATCATTATGCAACTCAAATGAATGATATAATAGGTTCTTATCCTAGCAGACGTAGATAATAGTATATTATGTAACAAGTTTTAGAAATGGCATTTTAGTCACGAGTTTTATTAGGCATGAGCGGAGCGAGTGTTTATTAAAACAAGTGTCTAGAGAAGTTTATAAAACAAATTGCATACTACACTTTTTTTATGACCATCACAAAAATACTAAAATTTGGAAATTATTTTATTATCTTAAGCCATATTAATTATTTTGACAGATTGATGACAAGTGACAACTAACTTGATTTTTAGTTTCAATTGATTTTTGCGATTAAAAAACCTAGAGCTAACTTCAGCCCGTGACTTAAGGGCACAAAGTCACAGCTTGTCGAGGTGTATTTAAAAGATCACTTAGCATCATGGAAACATATGCGATAAATGGCATTTTAGAGATGGAAGTAGAAAAAAACAAATTATGATTTAAATCCATATATTCAAACCAGAAAACTAAGTCAGTTATTTTAGAAGAACACAAAAATTTATACTCTAAAGACACCCCTCCACACCACAGAATAAAAATGATTGATTTGACAAATTAAAAAATCGTAGGTTTTTAATTTTTTTACAATAAAAAATGAGAACCTTACTTTATCTACCCTTAAATTTTTTCATTCTTACAATTTTCTTTTTTTTTCGTGAGTGATATTTAAACCAGTGGACAAAAATCACAATTAAAAAAATAAAAAACCATTGATTTTTTTTATTAATTCACAAAAATCAAGATTTTTTGATTTTTTAATGAAAAATTTTAATTATCAAATTTTAAGGATTTATATCAACATGTAGGTACAACATTTTCAATTTTAAATGTATGTATACTAACAGATTACATCATCATCATCATAATCTATCCTCATGAAGGTGTTGAGGTCTTTCACTACAGGTAGGCTCTTCACTTTGGAAATTCAAAATTACATAACCAAAGTTTATTAAAATGTTCCAACTTTACTTTGTTGAAGTTCATATTGATATTAAATAAAATAATTTATTTTACGTTAACAATATTTGTTTATTTTAACCTTATACGTATTTCAACATGTTTACATGCCATTGTCAAAGGTAATATTAAAAAGTAAACAGTTGGCGTTGGTATAGGAACAATAGAACTTGGTGACTTGATCTTGGTTATCAGGTTTGTAACATTTATCGAAATTCGATTCTTAGAGTAATACCTATGGAATAATGACGTGCCATGAAAAGGAATACGTTATGGAGCAGAGTAAAAGGTAGTATCCTCGTGCTCTGTTCTATTCGGTTAAATTCGTGCTTGATACATAGCACTATTATAGTATTATATTCACCGAGCAAAACATACTGCTTGTATGGTTGTCCTTCTAATATTTTATACTCTTTGATTATTTGTACCCTGTCTGATCTAATAAGTGACATTGGTCCACTGCCAAGTATTTTTAAGAGACCATAAAAAATGTGTACATTATTAACAGTTCAAAATCCCTGCGTTTGGCAGCTCTACGAAATCTACATTTTTTAGGCATATATCTAAGGTGTAACACAAGCGAGGCATGTGACGTCATGGAGTGATTGCCTCAGATTATCCTGGATTGCCATCAAATTACCTCTAGATTATCTTGATTACTCCAGACTGCCCATGATTTCCATGATTGCTACTTACCATTCATTACCTTGAGTAATCCCAGTAGTGTGTAGTGTATGAAAGATTACCCCTTGACCCATAATCACGCAGAGACATATTTTAAAAAAATCACTTTTTCGAGTTCTTGGTAGTCCAAAACATATAATTATTTTCGTCATAATCTCAACATTGAAAATTTTCATGAAATCAATACTTTATTAAAAGTATAGCAAAATAAAAAGGTAACGATTTATGACTACGGCAAACTTCTACCACAAATACCACTGTATTAAGTGCTGTTATGATAAACAACAATTAAACATCAAGAACTGAGAAAACTCATTTAACCAAATATGCAAACATTTTTCTGACACTTGTTGAAATTATTTTTTAGGACTAACCACTACCTCAGGATAAGTAGGTTGTAAATTGGAGTTACAGGCTTAAACTTGCACAATTGTTATCTATTATTATATTACCTATGTAAACTTCTGAAAAACACTAAATATTACTTACCAATGGTGAAGGGTGGAAGTTCACTCTCCGTAAATGTTTTAATAATTTGAGAAATTAATCCTTCTGCCTCAGTGGGGTTGTTTTGGTCCACA
Organism: Ctenicera cuprea; assembly: GCA_958336395.1. Taxonomy (NCBI): domain Eukaryota; kingdom Metazoa; phylum Arthropoda; class Insecta; order Coleoptera; family Elateridae; genus Ctenicera; species Ctenicera cuprea. The sequence goes on from OY284490.1 coordinate 58,301,114, forward strand.
AATGTGTTTAAACTGTTTCCAAAACTGTGCAAATTGTCATCCATGTTTATACCTAAAATTGTATGGTTAATAAATACTATCATTATTAAAGAAATGGCGTTTGTACTTTCAATAGGCTGATATTAACTGCATTTACATGTACTCTCTAATAATAACACTTTAAACAAATAATTTACATTATAACGCAGAGGTTTTCTTTAAGGTTATAATTTTTATAACGCAGTTTCAAAACAGCCTTTTTTTTATAAGACAACTAAAGTACAAAAAAAACGTTTAGTTACAGCCGTCTAGCCAATCACACAACAATACCGGAGTAGCCAATCAGTAAATTCTATGCATGCGCATAAAAAATGTTACAACCTATATCTTACGTTGTGGGATGGTTTCTGAATCCAATGCAATAGATGACGCTACTAAATTTTAAAAAGGAAAACAAAGGGACGCTACGCTTAGTAGGGAAAACATAATTGAAATTTGAAACCGCTTAGTTCATGGAAATGATGTAATAAAGTTGAAGCACCATACTCTTTATACATCACTTTCATGGATAAGAGAATTTAGTTGCCAGTGTTTGTAGAGGGTAGTCGACTGTGTTGTAATGCAAAACTTTCATTTAATTTTATATGACTGCGTTTAGCGACATAATTACGTACTTGAAAGGCACCGACAGGCCGCTAGAGAAAGAGTAGCGTTTTTTTTGGTTTTATGTAGAAAATAAAAGATAAAATCCACGCCTTTAGTATTACAGACTTCTCACCCTGCATTTTACACAATATGTTGTTGATGTTACAATAAATGTAAATGTTAATGACTGGCGGTTCATGCAACGACATAACTTTGGCTCATAATTGACGTATGCGTTTATCTTGTGGAAAATAGTACAAAATTGTATTTTCTCGATATACGAATTGTGCTGGGGTACGCGACAACATTTTCGATTTAGACAGACCCTTTATTATAAAATATTGAACAGAAATAACAAATTATTATTAAATAAATTCGACGAATTCGTATACCTTTATATGAGCGTTTCAAATTGTTCCCTACTCGGTTAGTTCCTAAAATTGCTGCTTGGGGGCGACTGTTTCGTTTGCGAAGGCAGATAGTGTTTGTATTGTGTTATTTAAAATATAAAGAATTAAAATTAGCATGGCTCACAGATGGATGTTTTTGTATATTTAGATAAACGAGGACAACTAATTGAAGCAAGAGAGGCACTTTTTTAGGCAGCCCACTTTATAATGTGTGGTTATAAAAATAGAAGGGGACAAAGAAATATAGTAATCAAAAGTTGAACTACTATCCATGCACAGGAGTTTTTGCACCTTTTGTGAATATTAATACTAGTAGGAAATAGCTTTGTATGTTTGATAGTAAGGATTCTGATTGAAAAATAAACTTAAAAATTAAAAACATTAAATGAAATGTTTGGCTTATGTTTACAAACGAGGCTCTTTATTCACCTCCCCAAGAAAATCATATAATTTTAAGTAATTAATAGAAATATTAAGATTTACTAACTGTATATGTGATGTAACAGTAAATGAATTTCTAACAAACGAATTTATAATACCTACTTACCAATATTCACTAATGATTATGTACATACAACATGACTAAAAATGTAAAAGTTTTCAAGTTATTACATTTGTATTTAAGTCAATTATAATTTATATTTATTGATTATAAGTATATAAAATACTTCAACAATATTTATTTATTTTAACCATATACATATTTCAGCATGTTTACATGCCATTGTCAAAGGTTATATTAGAAAGTAAACAGTTAGTGTTGTTATAGCAATAGAACTTGGTGACTTGATCTCGGTAATCGTCTGCAGATGACTTGATTTCTTATTCCAAAGTGTCTTCTTCTTATAGTGCCATACCGCATTCAGGGCGTTAGCTACCTCTGTTCTATATCTGTGTTTGGTGCGCGGCGATAGATAATTTGCACAGACAGACATAGGGCACCTACAGTTTAACGTCCACCTCGCTGGTTTCCCGTTGCCTTGCGAGGGAGAACGACCGGGCCGGGAATCAAACCCGGATCCGCTACATCGGTACCCCGCGCTCTTACCACTGAGCTACGGCCGCTCTTCCCAGTGTCTAGTAGAGGAGAATTTAAGAGATCAATTTGCTCATTCAATAACGGTACAGTTTTTAAATGTTTATAACACATAAAACACATAAAAACTAGATAAAATCTTTAAAATAATCGGTATTAAAAAAACCTGGAGAGATTGTTCTGTACTATAGTGCCTCATATAACTTGTGTTGGCGCCCTCTAATGATTGTCAGCGAAATTAAAATGAGAATTAACAGCAAACTGTATAATAAATGATTGGTGCTTTAGTAATGGTTGCCATAGGTAGTACTCTTTTGACAATAGTATACGGTTAACGTAAATTAATTCTATTTATTTCTGTGTATACGGTTATTGCAGTACAACAGAAAAACTCTGTAATTAGCGTAATATATAGCGTGAGAGTAACCACAAACCCTGGTTGCTATGGCCTCATTCTGTAATGTTTTAGAGAGAAAGAGCACTGAGACAATAAAATTAGCTAACATAATCTAACCTGACATATATGATCTTTATAGACATTTAAAATAAAATATTGACGTATGACGCTCGAGTACTTTTTATATGTTCCTCGATACATTTAACAGACGATTTTTATTTTTTGCAGGTTAGTATTAAAACGGTAGGTAACCAATCACAAAATTTATGTATTTGAAAGGTGTAGAGATCAGTTCATCATAAACACCACACTTTTTTGTCTATTTTAAAACCATGGATATAGACTGCGAGCCGCTAGGGGAGTGTTGTATTCACGTCATGTGCGAAATATTCACCAGTTTTCCTTACGTGTTGCATCTTATATTTTTTCTGCTTCCGTTCGAATAAATACAAAAGTGCATTTAAAATTATTAATATTTGACATTTTCATGACACTTATAAATCAATTCGAAATATCAAGATTGCCTATGGTCGTTTTGACCAGATAATCTCAATATTTAACTGAGTTAAATAATGGAGTTTATTACCTATCACTGAAATAAAGTGCCTATTACGTAACGAAAGTAGAAAAAATTATTTGAAACATCTAAAATCAAATAAACTTTCAATAACCTGGCACTGTCACAGAGTTTTAAGAAATTATTTATGTATTTATTTATTACAATAAAGGCCTCTGCGAGTCACTGTTTATTAATAGCAGTTTACTTTAATTTATTGTATGAAGAATTTTATAAGAGTACATAACTATATCTAATTAAAACTCACATAATTTTCAGAAAATATATGTATACTAAAACAGGTACCTATTACATTTTTCAAGTGCAGAAACATGAAAAACTTAAAAAAAACACTGTAAAAGTTAGTACGTCAATAACTAGTAAATACATTTGAAAGTTAATACTAATAACTATACCGACCATTTTGTTACTTTAACATCAGCGCCTTCAGTGGTAATATTTGTTCCCTATATCAAGAGACAAGACTGCAAGAGCCAACTTATAATTTAGAGATTTAAACATTTCTAACTAATTTACGGGATAGTACTTGGTTACGGTAAACCATATTAGCTATCCATGCATCTTGGGTAAACCATAACATGATCGGAGGCTATAGATACGACAGTTGGCTTATTTCTCTAATAATAATAGAATATTTTGCAACAAGAGATGAAAATACTGTCTTTTTCGTGAGTGGACAGTTGTTCACGAGCCGCGTTAGCGGCGAGTGGGGCAAGTTCACGAAAGAAAAAAACGTATTTGATCTCGAGTAGAAAATGCTATTTTTTTACAATATTGCAGTTTATAAAATATTAGATTAGAAAGTACCAAATTTTATTTATTTTTAGCATAAACGTGGAAAATACAATTATAATTATTAACAGTCGGATTGTTATTCACAGCGCTGCTTTTCATCTGGCGACACTGATTTCCTATCAAAAGTCAAAACCTTATATCGTATATGTTCTGTGTATTTACGTATACACTGTGTCCATAAAGTAACCCCTACCCCCCTAACTAACTTTTGAACGACTTAATATTTTACTAAAAAATTTGGTGTGCTTTAATAGGAAATTAAATACCATTTTTTAGCTCATAATTAAATAATGTATCATTCAAAATGGCGGCTTGGCGCCATTTTGAAATTTTTTTTTAAATAGAAAGGGGGGTCGAGTGGCACCTCATTTGAAAGGTCTTTTAGTTCTGCGTCTGATCCTAAAGTTTCAAAGAAAAATATTTAGCCATAACAAAATGACAAACGTTTGAAGTAAAGAAGTCTATTAAAAAAAAACTAAGAATTAAAGCAAAAACAAATGAAATTAAGTGTTCGAAATGTTCACCATTCACTTCTTGGCACATAGAAAGTCGGTTATGACATTCCTGCCTTACATTTTCATAAGATTCTGGAGTGATATTTCTGCAAACTTCTGTAATGCGTTTTTTACAGAAATGTCACTCCAGAAACTTATGAAAATGTAAGGCAGGAATGACATAACCGACTTTTTCTATTTTGGTTCTTTACTGACTACTTTATGAAACTCATTTGGATTTCATAAAGCAACTCCTAAAAGAATTCAAAATTTTATTTTGTTAGGTTGGTGACAACCATGTGACAAGAAAACCTTCACGCGTTATAAACATAACCTTCAAATTGTAAGTTCTAAAAAAGATTATTTAGCGTATTTTCCGCTACTTTGCGTAGCTCGGGTGGGGTGCAAGATAATTCTTCTTCCATCTTATCTTCAAATCTTAGGTATTTTAAAAATTAAATCACTTTCAAATTGATTGTCTAAATTTTAATTTGACAGTAGTTTGAATTGTATGAAATTACTAAAAAATGTCACCAACAGCCACATATCAAAAACAAAAACCAAATTTTCCTAATCGATTAAATTTTTTAATTAAAATATAAAATAAGGTATGTTTTAACTTTTTTGGACCAAAATAGAAAAAATAGTATAAAATACACGTTTCATAAGACATTTAAGCGCACTTGTCCATTAGAAAACTCGCCGCAAGCGGCTCGTTTTCTAACTTGGACGCGTGCTCTAAAATCATGTCTTATGAAACTTGTTTTTTAATATACTATTTTATGTGCCAAGAAGTGAATGGTGAACATTTCGAATACTTAATTTCATTTGTTTTTGCTTTAATTCTTAGTTTTTTTTAATAGACTCCTTTACTTCAATCGTTTGTCATTTTGTTATGGCTAAATATTTTTCTTTGAAACTCTAGGATCAGACGCAGAACTAAAAGACCTTTCAAATGAGGTGTCATTCGACCCCCCTTTCTATTTAAAAAAAAATTTCAAAATGGCGCCCAGCCGCCATTTTGAATGATACATTATTTAATTATGAGCTAAAAAATAGTATTTAATTTCCCATTAAAGCACACCAAATTTTGTAGTAAAATATTAAGTCGTTCAAAAGTTAGTTAGGGGGTAGGGGTTACTTTATGGACACAGTGTATATGATCTAAGGTCAAAACTCCTACAAAAAACAAAGCGTATAACCTCAAAATATTATAATATGTTTACATTAAGGAATAATATATTAATTTTGAAAAAACGTTTAACTTATGAGTTTAAACATATTGAAACTACGTTAAGATTTTGTAGCAATGTTCGTAGTTTACCACAATTGGATTTTAATTATGTGTGCAATAACGGTAACCTAGAAGAAGTATCTAACAATATAAGGGCTCGGAAAGGAATAGGAGATGTGAAACGTATTATGGAACTTAAAGCAAGATTAGAGGCAACAAATTTATCGGATGAGAATTACAATAACATACAAACGGAATTTCATAATGAATTACTTAAAATTCCAAACAAAACTCATCCAGATGTTGCACGTTTAGCAGAAGAACCACGTTTAGTAAAGTATATAGGAACCAAGAAAGAATTTAATTTTAAACCGAGAGAGTTTTATGAAATAACAAAACGATTGAATTTAGTTCGAACAGATCAACTTGGAAATGTCTCTGGCAATCGCAGTTATTTTCTCCTTGGTGAAATGGCCGAATTAGAGCAAGCTTTAATCAAATACACAGTTAATAGTTTGCTTAAACTTAAATTTAATTTTGTATCTGTGCCTGATATATTACACAGAAATTTAATTGAAAGTTGTGGTTTGAACACAAGAGGAACTCGAACTCAAGTAAGTTTTTTGTACTAAACAATAAATAATTATGAATGTGCACCTAATGAAATCATTAAATTGTAGGTGAAAATGTAATTATTTTAATAAATGTGGTAGGTAATAATTCTTGTGCTATATCACCTATAGGTATGATAGTTCATTGCAAATAATTAGTAACTATTAAGACTGCAGTTTTCACCTGATGCAGCAAGTTGTTTAACATTAAAATAATTGCCATGGTAAGCACTAAGCAAGTTCATTTGCAGGTTTACACTTTAGAACCCAAAATGTATGGACCTGATTTATGTTTATCTGGCACATCTGAGATGGCATTAGCTGGACATTTTATAAACAGGACGTTTTTGGAAAGTGAACTACCGATAAAATTAGTTGCAGTAAGCAGATGTTTTAGAGCAGAAGTATCAAGTGTTGCCGAAGAAAAAGGAATCTACAGGTAATTTAACATGTTCCGACCTCTGGAGTGATCACATGTTAATAAAGGGGTAATTAATCAAATATTATTGGCAAATTGTTGGTTCAGAACAAGGCAACATATAAAACTTTACACATCATCCTCTGGGAATATTGATCAGAATGGTAGTATGAATCATCAAAATTGAAATGTTGAATAACTCAGAATGTAGCTGAGATATGTATTTTAGTGTGAGAATAGCTGCTTTTATTCGTATATTATATAACGAATCTGTAATGATAGCTATTAATACATGAGTGAGATAACGACAAGAGAGGCACCCAGTGTCGTAATTCAAACGAGTGTATTAATAGCCATTATATAAGAGTTGCATACACTATTTTTTCTAAGACTACGTAATTTTAAAAAATGTTCATTAAAATAATTTATTTTGGAATTTTTATTAAACTTTTTATGCAAATACTAAAACTCGAACTCGGGCCGGCGGGTGGTCTAGTGGTTAAAGTCCTAGGCTTTGAAACTAGACTCCCAATGGCAGTTGGTTTGAGTCCACTGCTCGTCAGTAATTTTTCTGAACAAGTTAAATCCGACGGGTCCATGGATGGTGTATGTAGGTGTGTATGTTGGGTTGCATGTCTTTCAGGGGTGGGGCATGTTAGACCGGTGAAGAGCACTTAGTGTGCTGAGCCCGGGTAAGGGGGTGGGATGGGAATCATGGGGTCGTCCTCACGCACGGCTTCATGATTCTTCTAAAAAAAAAAAAAAAAAACTCGAACTCAAGATGACTGGAAGGTATGGCGTTGTCACTCGAGTTTGATATGGGCGTCACGAATGGGGAGAGATGGCGCAGTAGATACTAAAAGGACGTTTGCGCGTCAAATTTGAAATCCGTACGCAATGCTATTCTAACCTGACTTTGTTCATACTGTGATATTATACTGTCATAACTCAAGAATTATAAGAACATTATAGTGACAACTATTCTCGATCATATTTTCCTATTATAATTCAATATTTATTGCAATATTGAAAAGGTTAATATTTAATATAGCCTGAAAATTTCTATCTTCACACTGATTATCACTGTAGTTATGGAAAACGATCCTTAATGCGAGGAAGCGGTAAAACTTGGTTTTAATTTTCTTGGGAAATTTGGAAAAAAAACAGATTTCAATGCACTCAGTTTTGACATCGATAAGGCCCCCAAAAGGCTTATTGCAAAGCAAAAACACGAAAACACAAAATTGGTTCTGTAAAACAATAAGATGCGCCCGATTTGATGTTTATTATGTGCATGGGTCATGGTGGAATGCTACAGTTGATGTAGTTATAGAATGGAATGACTGTAAGGCATTGTAATTAAAAAAAGAAACATGAAAAAAATTAATAATTGACCCATATGAATCATACTTTATTGCTTACTCTACAGATTTCCTTCAATACTACAGAGTACTAATTTTTATTGAAATTATTTAGTGAAAGTAGGCAATAGCAGTAGTAAAGTATAAAGATGTAATCGAATTAGAAGACAACGAAGTAACTGCGCAATTTTATCCTAGAATTAATGCAGTGCTTTAATGTCGTTTCGGTTAACAGTTGCGTACGAGGGTACCATCTACCTGCACATATTATAATTGTGTAACATACAAACCACATAAGTACAAAATGATAAACGTAATTTAAAACATTAAAAATAGAATAGAAACAAAAATCAGTATATAATAATACATTAAAATTGTACTGTATTGACAAAATCTATGCGAACAGTCACTCTAGACATAGTGCATCTCTTTAACATTATAATTAGTAATAAAAACAAGTATTTTAAGAACTTCAAAAGTTTATTATTTGCTTGTGTGTGGATAGCGATTATCTTACAAAATTTCAGAAGGACTCCTGCCTATTATACAGATCACAATAAACATTGTATAATATTCATCTCTACCCTAAGATTTAAATATCTAAGGGTAGCTTGTATAAACCAGGATTAAAACACATAAAATACGTAAAAACATGAAAACAGTAAAATCTACGTTAACTAATTTAGTACTTTTTTTATCATGTTAACTTAAGCATTAGACAAGCATTCCAATAAAAAAATCTTTTACATTATAAAACAATTAATGCGTTTTGCAAGTCTGCAAAAAATTATAATTAAACCATAAACCATACATTACTGCATGTCTGTACGCTTTGAATAAATACAAATGCAGCTTTCACTGAACCAGTAGTCACTATTATATTTGTCGTTGTTTTACTATGATGACACGTCGACAAGGAAATCATAACACGGGGTCCTCGACCTGGTAATTCTGCCACTGGGATGGTGACATACAAGTTGCAGTTGAGGAATCACTGCATATTTTTGTGATTATATGTGGCGATGCACACAGGATGATTGATAACATGTTGGGTTGCACTTTCAGTACAGATAAAGAATCTGAAAATAATAAAAAGGTCCTATAAATATTTGCGCAAAAACGCTTCCTTACCAGGCAAGTTGTAGTCTACAGAAGTGGGAACAGTATTACCTTTTCCATAGGTTTAATTTCATAAGCAGCTTTTATGGACGCATGTTTATAGAATTTACTCTCACAGTTTTGTGTAAACTATTCTATTCTATCGTATTAAGAAAACACTTATTCGACCTTCATGGCAATTTAATTTTAGAAAAGCATGGTATTATCTCGAAAACTGTTAGATTTAGAAATTTTCAACAGGAGTACATTTTGTTGCGCAATTTTGTATGGAGAATAAGACTTTATATCCAAAAGTTAAAAAAAATGCTAAAATCTAAAATATGTAGAAGAAAATATTACGTGACCCCCCCCCCCGTATGAGACATCTCTAGTGTTCTTATTCAAACCAAAATTATTACAAATACATGAATAACTAATTATGTGAATAATGCTCACATATGAAATTTTAAAATTTGAGTGCAATTACTGCAAAAGGTATCTACAAAAAGTGATTAGCCTGGTTCATGTTCAAGAAGCTGTAACCCTATAATGAAGGGTTTTCAGGCCCTTGTTTATGAGAATTTTTTCGATTATATTTAGATTCTGAATCTATCCTGAAAATTCGTTCCACATGTTATGAATCACACTGTATACCATTGGTTTGGGAAACGAAAATTGTGCAGACTTCATCCAAATGAAGTAAAGGGGCTCTTTTAACTTTTCCTTCATTCGTGTTGTTATGAATCCTAAAAATATTGCAATAATTATAAGACATAGTTAAATATGATCTGAAAAGAAATACCTATTTAGAAATCGTAGAGTATGCTAAATTGTAGTTATTTTAGCATTAGTGTAACTTTAAATTAAACCATCTTTTTCCATTGCAACATGTAGCTGCGTACTAAAATACAAACGATGATTGTTTAAATTACATCAAAAGGAAATTTTTATATGTTGTGATTATTATCAACAGTGATCGGAAGTACAATTCTTTTAACTGCCTGAAGATAATTCATATAAGTATTTCTCAATTTCTCAATTTCTTAACTGTGTTTTTACTAGTTAATTGTTATTCTACATACATATTTGATTAAAATTAAAACAGTACTTACTCGTCTTTAATTTTCTGCTGGTAGTCTGTCTTTTTACTAAGCTGAAGCTTCTAATAAATTGAGTTTTGTGAATTACATCGATGTGTTAATTAATAAATCACCGAAGTATGCTTTTATTCGTTACTATTTTACTTTTTGAACGAATCGAATTGTCTCGTCAACTGTCGAAATATTTCAGGAGGATTAGGTTAAAATTCACGGACACTGTCAAAGAGATAAACCGTCACTGCTGCCCTCTCGCGGCAATACATTTGTGGGTCCCTCCCAAAACAATGTAAATATTAAAAAGTGAAAACACCAATATATATATATATATATATATATTAGCTATCCATGCATCTTGCTCGAACTGTTCTGCGATGTTAACTGAGAAATGTCAACAACTCTTGTAACCATGCTTATCAAAAACAATGCTTTGCTGCCATTGGTCAGTTTGGGTAATTTCATAATGAAAATCTGTATTGAAATGGGTATCATTATTAGAGTTGGGCAAATGCATATTTGCATCTTTTTTTCTATTGATCATAAAATGTTAATTTTTCGTATATACACGTTTCGTGATGTTTAGAGTCATAAAAAGTAAATTTTATTTTGCATATATTACAACTTTACGGCATACGGCATATATTAGTGCATATTTTAGCTTTTAATGGCATGAAAATGCATATTCTAGCAAAAAAAAAATTTCAAATAAATTATCAAATAAAATATTCGTAGTTCTTAGAAGAAATTGCACAATTTCTTCTAGTGAAACCACATGAACCCTAGACTTGCACTTTCTAAATTTCCAAGTAGGGGTAGAGGAAATAAAGGATTAACTGACAAAGGTTGTATTATTTGGGTAGGTCTTATTCCTTAGGTACAAATTTCTTTGAAAATAATATTTGGAAATTTTTCTTATACTTATTCTTAGAAATAGTTATTTATAATTTTAGTGCTTGACTAGTTCATTTGTTGCCTTGACAGAGAGCTGTAAAGTGTAATTGTCCAGTCTATACCCTGAAAATGCCTAAAGTTGCTAGTTCAAAAAACGATTTAATTAAGAAGTGGTTGAAGCCGTATACATGTTTTAAATACGATGGAAGTGTTGTGTTGTGCGTCATCTGTGAAAAAGAGGTATTTATCCGTTTATTTTAATTTTGAATTAAAAAAAACTGTTTACTCTGTTTAAAGTTAAAAAACTTCAAACAAGCCAAAACAGCGAGTTAAAAATTTAATACTAATTTGTTATTTTATTTTGCAATTAAGCAAACAATTTAAGAATAAAATTAGAAAGTATTTTTGTGATAGTGCAAAGGATATGGCACAGGCCACAGGGCACATTCAATTATTTTCCTTTGTGTAAGCTGTAGTAAATTGTACTTAAATATTGTTTTTACAGATAAACGTTAATAAAAAGTTTCAACTTGATCAGCACGTAGCCACCGGTCCGCATCAAAAAAGAAAAAATAATACAAACGAGCCGAAACAACAATTATTGCTGAACTGCTTAAATAAGAATGTCAACAATTTCAACGACGATTTGTGTAGAATGATGGTTTCATGCAACATTCCATTAAATAACATGGACGTTTCCGAATTTAGAAATTTCTTAGAAAAATATACAAAACAAAACGTCGTTTCCCGGATAACAGCTTCCAGAACGTGCATTCCAAAATTATACGAAGAAAATCTTCAAAAAATAAGAAACGTTGTTTCGAATAATGGTATTTGGTTTAGTGTTGACGAAACCACCGATGCTAAAGGAAGATATATAGCGAATTTTATTGTAGGTGTTTTAAACAGCAGTCCTTCTTCCAGTTATTTAATTGCTGTTAAACAACTAGAAAAAACCAACAATTTGACTATTTCACGTTTTGTCAATGAAACCCTTTCGTTACTTTATTTGCCAAATCAAATACCACCAGAAAGGATTTAATACATGGTGACTGATGGTGCCGCATACATGGTAAAAGCAGGTCAAAATTAAAAAATCTTTTTCCCAAATTTAATTCATGTAACTTGTTTGGCCCATGCGATGAATAGGGTGGCCGAAGTGGTTAGAACTGAGTTTCCTTTAGTCAATAAATTAATTAATAACGGAAAAAAGGTATTTTTAAAATCACCACTTCGCGTCGAAGTTTAAAAGACTTGCTTAAAGATGTGCCCTTACCTTCACAACCAATTCTCACCAGGTGGGGAACGTGGATAGAAGCCGCTCTATTTTATTGTGAAAATTACAGTGAATTTAAAAATGTTGTTAACACTTTTGATTCAACTTCTGCTCAGTCTATAGCAGATTGTCAAGATATTTTAAAGTGTCCGGAATTGCAACCTCAGTTGTCCTACATAAAGGCTCATTTTTTGGAAATTCCTAGCATCATTAATAAATTAGAAACACAAAACCTGCTTAACACTGAATCTTTAGAATTAATCGAAAAATTTCATTCAATTCTGAATAAAAATAAAAATAAAATATGCAAAAAAGTTAGCAGCAAAATGAACGATTTAATTCAGAAAAACAGTGGACTTTCAACTCTGAATTCCATAAAAAATATTTTAAACGGAGATTTCTTAAGCAATGGCCACAATGACGAATGTTTTGCAGTTAAAAATTCACATTTATTTAAATATTGTCCAGTAACTTTTTGTGATGTAGAAAGAAGTTTTTCCAGCTACAAAAATATATTGGAAGATAAGCGGCAAAATTTTCTCGTTGACACCATTGAAAAGCAAGAACATGATTATTTATTGTAATAAATAGGTTGTGTTATTTATTGATTTTACTTCTACCTGTATTTTTGTATATGCAAATAAAAAATGTTTTAACTGAAAATAATAAGGCGTTTCTATATTATGTAAGCCCTTTTGAGCCCTTAATAAGTAAATTAAAACATGGGAATAGAAAAAATATTTTTGTATTAAGATTGCTATCTTTTTTATTGTTACTGTTTTGTTATTGTTTTTGAGATTTTCAAAATTTGTTATTTTTTTTGTTAGTGAATTTTGATATTTAAAGGTGTGCTTTTACATAATTATGTAGCATTATGTGCTATTTATACAGTGTCATGTAAAAAAACAGAATAAGGCTATAGCAACCAAGGTTCATGCATACTCTTAAGTATACAGGATGTATCAAATTGGGTGTTAACTATAGGGATCCTGCTTATTTGAAGAGATACGACGATGGTTAAATTAGAGAAAATTGGAGAATTTTATCCCCACTAATAATCGAAAAAGATATTAGACGTATCTTGCTCAGTTTCTGAAAGAACTGAAGGAAACTGAAATTTTGGATATTTTTTGTTTTCGGCTATAACTCATTTATCTTTTATGTTACATATTCCTAGTTCACACATTATTAGGACACTGTTTTATGCTGAATCTAAATTTTTGATCAGATTTGGCATAACTGTTACCATTGCTGATTTTCGACTGTCAACTTTTTTTTTCTTATGGTCAGCATTTTAAATTTTTCATATTTGAATAGAGTTTTTAATTCTGATTTCAACGATGTGTCACACTTTGCATTTTGTATAAGTTTTGAGCATTTTATTACAGAAAATAAAAATTTCATAAGAGTGCCATGGAATGAGGGGTGTCTCACTAGCGGCAATAGGTGTACAAATTTTCGGCAGTACTTGGGCAATCACTCGGCAATAACGGCAAACATTCGGCAAACACGGCAATCATTCGACAAACACGGCAATAACTCTGCAAACAGGGGAATCACTCGGCAATCACGGCAATACAACGGAAATCAATGAAAATAAGTCAACAATTAACGAAAATATGCGGGTGTAATCGAAGCTAGACAAAAGCTAAGTCTTAATTTTGTATTTTTTATTACTATTACAGTACACACATAATGTGAACTAGTTAAAACCAAGCTTGTTCCCGTTTAGGACGAAATCAAAAAGTACGTAATTCCCAGCTAATTTTTATTTAGCTTGTGTTTACTACATAATTATTGTTTATTTACTAACAAGTATTAGATGAATAACATATTAAAAAAATAACTTATCAACTCGAATATTACCGACGGCATCAACTTTACTTGTGGAAGGTCATGCAGTTAAAGTGGAAATCCCTACAAGCGTGAGAAATGCTACCATGCAATAGCGTCTATTAAAGATAAATACAAATTTATTTTTGGTTTTCGATATGCGTAATGTGTGTAAACTTTATGTAAGACTATTAGTCCTCATACCGTTTAGATACTTAAAAGTACTTATGAGAGTGTACCACTGTGTGCTTTACTTTGAGGAGTAGGTATATAACCATCGTAAGATTTCTTGATCTTCCCTTTCAGGAATAAAATGGATTTTTTTGATAAAATTTCAAGTGAATGTAATATCTTATTACCAAACTATTTAACACAATTACTAATCTATACCGGATTTGATACCATACATTCCCTAAGTAAGTTCCAAGAGAATATTTTGGAAAAAAAGCATTTGATTTATCTTTAGATGCACCACAACGCTATGTATTCAAAATTTCAAAACAATGTTTATAAAGAAAACTATACCAAAAAAACAGGTTTAATTTCCGGGCATGAATTGGAGTAAAATTTAGGAGATTAGTAAAAAACGAATTGGTAGTTCATTGCAACCGCTATCAACTAAGAAAGTTAAAAAAAATGGTGTGGGCAGTTTTTGAAGAATAATGTTTTGAAAATGTCCAAAATTTGAGTATATTTACAATTTTTATATTTCCAAAAATATTTTTGCATCGCTTGATTATACTTATTAGCCCTGCCTAATGTTGAATAATGTGACAATTTGTATAGATTAGATATTTTGCTTTTGAATAATCGTGCATTAAAGATACAGCATTTGGAAAAAATCATTTGGTTTGTCTTTAGATGCACTACAACGCTATGTACCCCATAAAAATCGAGAAAGGGGTTCCAGAGATACAGGGAAACGAACGCACCCACCGACCCACAAACGGACATTTAAAAAAAACCTTTTTTGGGTTCCTTGGACCCCAAAACGCATATTTCCATTAAAATTTGAAGTTCGAAAATTTACATGAAATCATAATTTTCCTTACTTCAGCAGAAGTATGAGAAAGTAAAAATAGGAAACAGAATTCAAACGAATCTGATACATCCATCAATAAGGAACAAACAAAACCATCGTCAAAACTTTCGGCGTAGACCATATACGAACCGTAGCAATAAATTATGTAAAAAGTGTTTTTGAATTTTCAAATTAGGATGTTTTAAAAGTAGTTGTAAAAAAAGCTGGCTTCTTATCTGTAGAAATTGACAGCGATTTCTGCACGCTAAAAGTATCTGTTTCAGGTGCGAGTACGCGGCAAAATTTACTACGCTCCAGAAAAGTATGGCAAAAAATGGGTGCTTGGAAGTTTTAACTGTCATTTTAAAGGACATTTCCCTTCTGATAAAAAAAACGCCGAGACAAAATCCTTCGGGAAACTTAAGAGAAAAGTTAAAACCCAAACCAATTTCAGTTCTGAATTTCAATATAATGTATGTTCAGTATAATGCATTAATATATTTGTTTATCCAATGATCATCCCATATTTTTATGAAGCAATTTTAAATATAATATACAGAAGTAACAATTATTAGTATTGTCGTGAGATTTAGATCATACCTAATAACATTATAATTTTTTATGGTAATACTAGATAATGGTTTTACTTACCCACTAAATATTAATGTTGTTTACATAAAATTGCAATGAGAAATATACAAGATTTCAAGTTAAACACCAAAATATTATAATCGAAAACGAAATTACCTTCTTGTTTTTGATGAACGGGGCAAAGTTTAAAATAGGAATAATATAATAACACTAAAAGTGTCAGCTAATGAAGGCTGTACAGAATCAGAATAATCATTAAAATACGCATCGAAAATCGCAGTAATAACCGACAATAACGACCGCAAACAAGGCAATCAGTGGGCAACAACCCGGAAATCACGGCAATCAAGTCGGCAATCACGGCAATACCGAGTGAGAAACCCCTCGCCATGGAAAGACCACGTCATTTAATTTATTTTGAAAATTTCTACTAGGCCATGAACTGATGGACGTAAAACAAAACACTACTTTTATTTACTTTTACCTTTAGATACATTAGGTACGCGAAAATTTCAGCAAACTTTGTTTTCAGCGTTGTTATTTTCTATAAAAACAAATAAATGACAAATTTTCTAACATACATAATTTGCTGAAAATTCAACTTGCAGTTTTTATGTTTGCAACTGACAACAAATTTAAATAGCAGGTTAAATAAATACAACAGGTAACACTAGAACTGCACTAATACAAACAATTATTAAATAAATGTTCAAAACATTTGACACCTTTGTAAAACATGCTCAGAAGCTCGTCTAAAATAAACTCTCTAATCTGTGTATTAGTAACTGTGTCATTCATTTGTTTTTGTAAAAAATAACTTAATCTGCTGCCTACGCTCAAAACATAGTTTCCTGAAATTTTCGCGTACTTAATGTATCTAAAGGCCAAAGTAAATAAAAGTGGTGTTTTGTTTTACTTCTATCAGTTCATGGCCTACTAGAATTTTGTCAAAATAAATTAAATGACGTGATCTTTCCATGGCACACTTATGAAATTTTTATTTATTGTAATAAAATGCTCAAAACTTATACAAAACGCAAAGTGTGACACATCGTTGAAATCAGAATTAAAAACTCTATATAAATATCAAAACACTTAAAATGCCGACCATAAGAAAAAAAGAAGTTGACAGTCGAAAATGAGCAATGGTAAAAGGTATACCAAATCTGATCAAAAATTTAGATTCAGCATGAAAAAGTGTCCTAATAATGCGTTAACTAGAAATATGTAATATAAATGACAAATGAGTTATAGCCGAAAACAAAAAATCAAAATTTCAGTTTTTTTTTAGTTTATTAAGAAACTAAGCAAGATAGCTCCCATCAGAATAGTGACGAGACTCCTAACGGGACACTGGCACTTCAGAAAACATCTGCATAACATAGGGCTATATAATGAAGATCCCATATGCAGACTATGTGGCGAGGAAGAAGAAACAGCCTCCCATATAATATTCGAATGCGAAGCCCTAGCTCGCAGAAGATTCCAAATCTTTGAAGGCATCATTCCCAATGAGATACAACCGCCAGCCAGTCTGATCAACAAACTCCTAGACCTGCTAAAGGGGACGGATCTACTTGACAGTGACTAGCGACTGAAGGGGATACACAATAGGCCCAAGAGGCCGCAGTGTTAAAGGGCGTAACAAACCCTCCCCGTTTCAAGTCAATCAATCAAAGATAGCTCCAATTTCTTTTCAGATTATTAGTGGGCATAACATTCCACAACTTTTCCCTAATTTAACCATCGTCGTATCTCTTCAAATAAGCAGGATCCCTATAGTTAACACGCAATTTGATACAACCTGTATACAGGGTGTCTAAGATAAGGAGTGCATGCATTGCATGCATGGGGATCTCATAAACGGTAAGAGATAGAGATTCGGTTAAACGAGAAGAATTATTCAGCATTTCATGTACTACTGTGATCCACATTCAAGTCTTACAATTTTTGCTTAATTTTCAGTACAGACTTAAAACACTAAAATTTCCAGTTCTCGTTTTTTGTGCATAATTTGGTTATTATCAAAGATAGCGCAAAGAGGTTTTGATATTATTAAGACACTTTTTTACACAGATTTCGAATCTCAAAGTTTTTATAGGTCGTTCAATTTTCAAGATATTCACATTAACTTCGCTTTTTTAAATGTGCGTCAAAAGCGGTCATGTCATCATTAAATAGAGCTCTTTTTTCCTTTTCTCTGATATAACGTTTGATGGGTTTATTCCACTAAAGAACATGAGACAAGAGAAGAAAAACCCACTACGGCAACTGGCAGACAAGGATGGGAATGTGCTAACAGAGGCAGGAGACATTATGGAAAGAATGGAAGCAACATTTCATGGAACTTCTTGAAGGCACAGATCCAACGGAAGAGATAGGTAATAGAGAAGCACAAACAAAGAGAGAGGCTGAAAAACAAACCGAGATATCAGAGGAAGAAATAACAGCAACAGAATTACAAGAGGCAATTGGGAGGATAAAATTAGGGAAAGCGTGTGGATATTACAAGATTTACCCCGAAATGATAAAGTTTATGGAAAAGGAAGGAGAAGATATGTTACTCGGAATTATGAACAAAGCATGGAATAACAAAGCAGTTCCAAAAGACTGGGAAATGGAGGTGATTTTGCCCATCTATAAGAAGGGAGACAGCAAACAATGCGGAAACTATAGGGGAATATCTCTGCTCAGTGTACCGGGAAAAATATACGAAAAAATACTAGAAAATAGACTGAGGAAACAAGTCGAACCCTTACTAGAAGACTCACAATGCGGTTTCAGATCTGGAAAAGGCACGAACGACCTAATTTTTATTATAAGACAGATGGCGGAGAAGGCTATAATGTACAACAAAAAGATACACTGCTGTTTTATCGCTCTAGTGAAAGCCTTCGACCGAATAAGAAGAGAAGAAATTTGGACGGTTCTTAAGAAAAGGAATGTAAACGAAGGACTTATCAGAGGCATACGGAGCCTGTACAACACATGCAGAAACTCTATCCGGACAGAGAACAATGTGTCGAGAACATTCCTGACAGGACTAGGGGTAAGACAAGGAGGAACACTAAGCCCACTGCTTTTCATACTGGTTCTAGACGATGTGATAAAGGATGTCAAGAATAAGGTGAAAAAATACCATGCGGGATACTTTAAAATGAAGCCGACCTTCGTAACAGAAATGGCATACGCAGATGATATGTTAATAGTGGCTAAAAATAAAGAAGACGTGCAATAGAATCTAGAGATCTGGGATGAGGCACTGAAGAAAAGAAACATGGAGATCAATATAGATAAAACAAAGACAATGGTAATTGACAGACAACAGGAAGAAACCAGAATACAATTAAGGGGAAGCAAGCTGGAGCAGGTAGTAAGATTTAAATACTTTGGAGCTACGATCAGTGCAGAGAAAACGATAGAAGAGGAGGTCAACAACAGAAGGAAGATGGCTAACAGATTATATGGCGCTATGTACAATGGTTTCATTAATAAAAAGGAAATTTCAAAAAGAGGTCAAAGTGAAAGTGTACAGAGCTGTATATGTACCAACCCTCCTATACAGCAGCGAGTCATGGACACTAAGCGAAAGACAAGATAGACGCCTTCAAGCCGTAGAAATGAAATTTCTAAAGAAAATCAGAGGAGTTACCAGCGCAGACACACTGAGAAGTGAAAATATAAGGCTGGAGTTGGGAGTTAAGTCGATGAGACAATATAGAGAGGAAAATAAACAAAGATGGTTTGGACACTTAACTAGAATGGAAGACCAAAATGTCACTAAAACAATATGGAAATCCAAGCTACAGGATAGAAGACCCAGGGGCAGACCTAGGACCAGCTGGAACAGCACAATAGTGAAAATACTACAAGATAGGGGCATGCAATGGAGGGAAGCAACGGAACTGGCTAAAGACAGAGGCGATGGAGAAAATTCACTAAAGCACACCCACCGACGAACCCACCTCGACACCAGTAATGGTATAAGAGGAATCGGATTAAGTAAGTAAGTAAGTATAAAATTTTAATTTGAGATTCGAAATCTGTGTAAAAAAGTGTCTTATAATAATGTCAAAACCGCTTTGCGCTATCTTTGATAATAACTAAATTATACACAAAAAACGAAAACTGAAAACTTTATTTTTTTTCAGTCTGTACTAAAAATTTAACAAAACTTCTAGGATTTGAATGTGGATCATAGTAGTACTTGAGATGCTGAACAATTCTTCTCATTTAACCGAATCTCTATCTCGTATTGTTTATGAGATCCCCATGCATGCACACCTTATCTTGGATACCCTGTATAATGCTTTTTGATAGCATCATTATTGTATTTCGAACACTTTTTGTAATACATTTTTTTGACATTTTCTCAAATTAGGCGATTTTTCGACAATTCATTTAATTTCTTTGAATTTTCCGCCAAACCTGAAGCCACACACCTATGTCTAAATCAACTTTTGGGTTATCTGAGATGCAGAAGTGATTCCAAAAAAGATAAGTTTTAAATAATTATAAAACAAAAATTTTCCCCATATGTTGTGAACATTTTGCTGGTCACTGTATAATTGTATTTCGCCATGTACATTGTTCCATTTCTCATGGCCACAGATATTGAAGATCAGTTTTTAATTTTCAAATTTGTTGCCAAAGTGTGCAGATTACTGTAGAGTTCTATTATTGTGGTTTAAACAAAATTACTTTTCAGGGTTCATCAATTTACAAAAGTGGAAATGTTTGCATTATCGTCTCCAGAACAATCTGATGAACTCTTAGAAGAATTTAGAAATATAGAAGAGCAACATTTTGGTCGGTTAGGTCTTCACTTGCGAACTTTAGATATGCCACCACACGAGTTAGGTGCTCCTGCTTACCGAAAATATGATGTAGAGGCCTGGCTACCAGGTCGGAATATATTTGGAGAAGTATCCAGTTGTAGTAACTGTACCGATTATCAGTCAAGACGATTAGGTATAAAGTGCAAAACGCCTAAAGAATTAAGGTATGTGCATACTCTAAATGGCACCGCTTGTGCCATACCTCGAATGTTAATTGCATTGATGGAGACTTTTCAATCTGATAAAGGTTTTATTGAAATACCCAAAGTTTTGCAAAAATATATGAAGAACAAGAAATATATTGGTAGACAAAAGAAAGTGCCTGAACTGAAATTGATAAAACACAAAAAATAAGCCATATACTGTTTTGCATTTTATTTATAATTTAACATCTCACAGCATAAAGGAAAACATACAGGGAACAATCACAAAGTATTGAAACTTGTACATGTTTATTATTTTGTAACATTTGATGTATTTTAAAATTGTAACAAGCAGATATTTTAAAATTAAATGCTAAAATCCCATGTTTATGTACTAATTTTTATGAAATTAAAAATTTAAAAACGTTTTTAGAAGGGCTGCATTATTTTTTTTGTATAACTTATCTAGAACAATTAACAAACTAAAGGTGACTTTTGAACTTGGATAAACAACGCAACGTTATAATGTTGATGATTTTCTTTTTTAGTCTTGTGAAATTTTATAGTAACAGCTTATGTCATTTAAGGTAACCACCTATATTTTATAATTTAAAATACAAACTTTTATCTTACAATTCTTAAATAATTAATGGGAAAATAGTCACATTTGTTTATGATATATTTACATCTATATACAATAATGTTTCAATCCATTTCGGCATTCAAAATTCATCAATCTTAAACAACTACTCATGTGTCACATAATTAAATATCAAGAAATTACTTTTTCCATAAAATGCATATCTGTGTTTACTGAAAAGAATGTTAGGACATATTATAGTATTGTATATTGAAAATGAAAATTTCTAACATTCTTTAGTGAAGGAAAAACTAAGTTGATTTTATTATTAATTTATTTATTACACCAGCAATATCATTACCTTATCTTGTCACTTTTATATAAGCCAAGTAATTTTTTGACTTTTAATTTTACATGATGTATTTTTTATAATATTCAAATTACAATGTGCTTACAACTGAGAAGCAATGAAAGTGCAGTAAATATTATAAAATTTACAAAAATTGAGCTGCGTTTTGGGAGCATATTCAACATTCAGTGACAAATACTAACTATGACAAATACTTCTTTAATAGTTGTTCCAAAACTGTTAATGCTTGTTGCAAGGCATTGCCTTTACATATTTTATTGTTAATAAAATACAGAAATATATTGTTGAATCATATTTGGTAATAAAATTAATTTAAATTTTAAAATCATACTTAAGAAGCTAATAGATTAATGTTAAGAAAATATCTACCAATTAACATCAACCCATGTGTAACAAAGTGTATGGCAAATATAATTAATGAAATTAGTGCTGTTGTTCAATTTTTTGCAAAATTTATAAATTGGTTTTAAGTAAAATAAATGCTACATATTTAATGTCATGATTATGAAGTTTTATCAAACATAATGCGTTTGTAGGTGATGCAATGATACGAGCATCATTTACTTGACTAGAACAACCTGGTTTACTCATCACACATTTGTGCATACAGCCGTTTCCGCATTTTATAAGTAATGTAATTGCCCTTTATAAAATATTTGTTGAGGATGCTTCAAATTTTTGATTATTTAAACAATATTTTGTTGGACGGAGGTAAAGGAAACAATAATTTGGAATTACGTAGTATTAAAAATTTGGAATTGCATTTT
This sequence comes from Ctenicera cuprea, assembly GCA_958336395.1. Taxonomy (NCBI): domain Eukaryota; kingdom Metazoa; phylum Arthropoda; class Insecta; order Coleoptera; family Elateridae; genus Ctenicera; species Ctenicera cuprea. The sequence continues at coordinate 58,323,576 of OY284490.1, forward strand.
TCATTTTAATTGATGCATTGGCAGTTATAAATAAGTCTTGTACTCTAAAAACGGCTGGCAAGTCATATTAAAAACTATATTTCCTAAAAATAATTTGGCTTTTAAAAATTGGTGTCGTAATCTGACCTTCGACGCCCATGGCCACTATGGCTGCTACCTGGATGGTTACCATAGTATGTATTGTAATAATAACCATTCCATTCTGATTTCCAACTATCATAAATGTTAGGCATACTATTATCATGAAGGGAACCAGCAGATCTCTGAAACACAAAAACAGAACAATTGGGTAGTTATATTGTGAAATACATCTTATAATATACCTTTTTAGGCAGTTTTGCTTCATAGGGTCTGTCATTCCAAACATCTTCCATGTTGTATAAATCATCAGCTCCATAATTATCAACGCCACCCATGTGATTCTTATTTAGCTCATTTAACATATCTTCTGTTAAGGTAGTAGGTTGCTTCTTTTTAGAATTTTTATGTTTATTTACTAGCTGTTAGAAAATAAAATTATAGTTATTTATGTTACTTGTGGGTAAAGAAAATTCAAAACCCTTTAGTTCTCACAAGAACTTTTGTACTCTAAATGTACATTTCGACTGCTAAGCAGTCATCATCAGTAGAAAAAATACAAAAAGGAGAACTACAGCGAAAACTGAAATCACAGTTACGGTGCAGAAACGTCCCTATTGCTTGGTAAGTCTTGGTAAGACTTACCAAGCAATAGGGACGTTTCTGCACCGTAACTGTGATTTCAGTTTTCGCTGTAGTTCTCCTTTTTGTATTTTTTCTACTGATGATGACTGCTTAGCAGTCGAAATGTACATTTAGAGTACAAAAGTTCTTGTGAGAACTAAAGGGTTTTGAATTTTCTTTATTTGAATTTTCTCACAGTTGCTCATTTATATTTAGTTACTTGTGGGATAAAGGCGTTATTATAACAGGAGTTTGAAAGTTGCACGATGAGGTCGAGGTCGTAGACCGAGTTGTGTAATCAAACGAATGCCATAATAATGCATTATCCCATGTGTCACATACAAAATTTTATCTATGACTGCTCAAAATTTGTTAAAAATCGAATATTTTTGCTTGAAATGATCATTGACATTTTGCATTAATTTATTTGTAATTGTCAAGTCACTTTTAAAATACTTGTGGTTTAAAATCAAAGGAAGGAGATAGATTCGATTTGTTCAGTACTGTGGCAACCAGCTACTTTTCTTATAAACAAAGCTTCAGTTTAGTTTGTATAAATAAAATGAGTTAGGTAATGAAGTTCATTATCTCACTAGTGAGATAATGGATTCATTACCTAACGCAAATGAATGACATAATAAGTCCTTATCCAAGCAGTCCTAGATAAATAATTTTATTATTAATGAATCATGTTTGAAGATATGTTCCAATTAACTGAAGTTTTGCTAGGTAAGTAGTTGTAATTCTTAAAAGCACAGAAAACTATCTGCAAAATTACTGGTCAAACATGCAGTAGGGATAATAAGTAGCCATCCCCTTCCAAAATTTGAATGTCATTAGGTAATTGTAAAATAAACTATTTCATTTTGTTTTCTTCGGTTTGTGGAAAAATATCTTAAGTGTTTAATATTGAAAATGGAGATTATTAACAGTAAACATCAAGGAACAAAATATGCAGAAGACGGTTACATCTACATTTGTGATACGATTAGCTCCTGTGATTCAAAACTGTTTTGGCAATGTGAGAGAAAAGACTATTCTAAAGCTTGCACATACATATCCAAAACGGAATAACAAAAAAATCAATGAACATTCACATGACAGTTTGACTCTGCGAAAGTCAAAGCAAATTTGGTAGTATCTAGAATAAGTCAAAGAGCTGGAGAAGTAATAGAGACGACAGGGCAAGTAATTAATGCTTGCATCAGTGAATTATCTCAAGCTGCTCACGGGGCTATGCCAAAAGAGAGGTTGGAGTATAAATGATTACTTATGTATTGTTATTAAATTTGTTCCTTTTGTTGTCAATTTGGTTAGTTATGTTAGGTATTTGTTTTTTTTCAGTTTATTGTTACTTTGGATGTTAATAACATGTGAGTTGGATGTTAATAACATGTGAGTTGTATGTTTAGTTAACTGCTAATAAAGAATTTATTTTAAACATAATGCTTTGCGAAAAATGGTTCGACGGAAAAGAAACCTGGAAAATGTCGCACCTTCAGCCCCGGACAGCGTGGAAAATTTGATAATTCCAGAGGACTATAAAGTGTACAAGCCACAGAACGACATCAAAGAAAACTTTTTGTTGGCTGACAGCGACCCAGTTCCTGGAATAATTCTTATTTTTGGTCGTTAACGAAATCTGCCGGTAAGTTTTCTATTTTTGATTCTAATCTGGGTTTAGTTAGTGTGGTTGACAAAAAAAGGAAGGAAAACCAAAACATTATTAAACTGGCAAAGGGAATGATTTAAATCAAGTGATTTTTATTGAAAAAATCATTTCAATTAACATTTTAAGAACAACAAAGGCGACGGCGTTTAAAATAAAAATTTAAAAAATTGCAAAATTTGAATACAAAATTATTTTCCTGCTTATTAACGAAATCCTGAAAGTATGAAAATCTAACACACAAGTTTCTGTTGAAAATGGGAAAATAAGATTTTCTGAAAAAGGAAATTTTGAAAATAATTCAGTGTTTTACAAAAAGATTATTTGTTCTTTGGGTTTAACGTCATAAAAAGAAATATTTAAAAAAAATTAAATTTCATTAGGGCAGGCTTGATTGAAATCACTTGATTGGTACATATTACTTAAATTGTAACAAATGAATTTTAATTGTCATAATCATGAAACCTTGATTTAAATTTAAAAACAATAAAAAAAAACGATTTAAATTAAAAAAAAAACAATTTCTATATTTTTTATGTTGGCAGGTTGAACTGGGGGACAACCCAAGAAGGGCTGCACTTTTTCTCCCCAGAAATGTGGTCTGTCTATCAGCATGTTTTAAATGATCTCGATCTAACAAACAACCACGCGGAAGTAGCACACCGTCGTCTGCAGTCGGAGTCAGCATGGAACATCAAGTTATATGAAAACTCATTGATGGTCACGGGAGAATACAAAAAAGCCGGGATATGTTTAGACTAAAAAAATACCGTGATGCTGATGCGTATAAAAATAATCGTGACCTTTTAGAATAACTCCGTGAACTGGCTGATAACAATGAAACGAACGCATACATGGTTTTCATGTAATTGTATTAATTATAGTTTAAACAAATGCTTTTTTTTTATACAGGGTGTGTATAAATTGGTGAAAGAACTACACGTGGCGATGTTGGTCATAAAATTCTGAGTCGAAAATCTTAATACTAAAATGTTGGACAATGCTTCCTCTGTCCTCAGAAACCATTTTAAAGGAACGCACATTTGACAACATTGGATCCACACACCACCAGGTGTTTTGTTATAATCCACGGTAACTAAGGATCATTGAACGTAAAATCCATTGATAGTGAACGAATATTGTTTTAAAATGCTGCCATATGTATTTTTTACAATAATAAGTTAACGAAGAAATGTTTAAAACACGCTTTTGGGGCTGAAAAACAACATTTCGAAATAATATTTATTACAATTCTTATTTCTTCTAATTTGCAGCTCTTTCTGTCAACAGATCATGAATTAAAACACTTATTAAACGACTTCATTTTCAAACTTTGAAGATCTCGTGCATACCCAGGAAGCATGGTACAATATTTTGGTATTAAGATTTTCAACTCAGAATTTTATGACCAACATCGCCACGTGTAGTTCTTTCGCCAATTTATACACACCCTGTATATTGATTTGCAAATTTGTAATTACTACGTTATAATAAAAATTTAAAACTTCATATTTAATTTTATTAAAGATTGTGATTGTTTTCCAATAAAAAAATAGATTTCATCTGACCAATTTATATTAATAAATTTTGAAAATTTAAATTTTTGAAAATATTTGAAATTCTTGACAATTTAAAAAAGCTTTAAGTCTTAAATGTTTTAAAAAAATTAAAAATTTCGAAAATTGTTGAAGAGTTTACAAATTCTTATAATATTGAAGATTTTTTTAAGTTTTAGAATTTTGGAAATTTTTTCTCCAATATTTCCAAAGATTTCGAAGAATTTAAATATTTCTTGAAAAATTTGAAAATAAGGAAACTTTTTAAAAACTTGAAAATTTATGGATGAACAAACAAATATTTAAAGAAACGTATTCTGGAATTCTAGAAAGAATTAAATAAGTCTAAAGGTAAGAAAATACAATCATATGATTTTAATATTGTCTAGGTACGTTAAAATATAATAAATAACACTAATAATTTGTACCTATAAACCTACTTATTAAGTAGTACTATTAAAATTTCTTTAAACAAACGAACCGCGTTAAACGTATTCGCGCGGAATCGGCGGGGTCGAAACGGCTTCGCGCCGAAACGGTCCCTCGCCGAACCGTTCCGGCGCCGAAACGTCCTAGACCGCATTGAAATGATGAAAAAAGTGAAGTTTTTGCTTGAATCGGAAAAAAGCTTAGAAAATATCTTTTAGCAAAGAAATGTAGAGAAGCAGAAGTACAAGTACCTTACACATAAAGAAATACAATTAGAATTGCATTCTACTGTAACTGACGAGTAATTCAGTTTGAACGTGGACTTTTTATCTGTCTTCGTTTATTCAGTAAAACGGCATTACTTTCCAAATTTATTATTACCGGAAAAAATAAAGAATATGAGATTTCAAAGCATAAATGTAGCTGCAGGCCACCAGATTTTTCGTAATAAAATTTATTCCTCCTAGATGTTTCATGTAGTTCAGAAATTTTAAATCAAAAGGTAGTGCATCATCCATTATTTGATAATACATAATAGTAGGCTAATTTTTTAGTGTATGAACGTTTCATGAGGAGAGGCTTTTTCATTTTGTGATTCAACTCGGTTTTGTTTTTGTTGATTACCAGAATAATTATCAAAGTAACGCCCAAATGAGTAGTAGAGAATTTAACACGTGCATTATTAAATGGAAATGAATTTTGAAATTTCTAGGAATGAACATAGTTTTAAATTACGAAAGATAATGGAATGGCAAAAAAGAGTGGAGCGTTTGTAAGAAAGGTTTTGTGGTCTAGGTATAGTATTACAACCACAAAATCACAAATAATTTGTCTAGGACACACTAAAAATTTCAGTTTTTGTGACAATTCAAAACGAACCGAAATTTTTTCCTCAATAACTTCTTTATTTTTCTCTTTGCATTTCCCAAACTTGTATATTATTAGGACACTTTAAAAATACACTGGACAGTGTGGGCATAAATTTTCTACCTTCTTTAGTTTTTGAGATACACACGCTAACTGTGGGCTTCTTATGGGTGTCATTTTTAATACACTAATAGGATAGCCCCATTTTAAAGCTTTAAGTGATGAATAACAACCCACCACCAAGCCATATTTTGTTTCAATAAAATTAAAGTGAAATCTTGATTATTTGAAAAAAATCTTGAGGTATTACTAGCCTATGAACGCTGCTTCTTGTAATACCGAAAGTTTAAAAATTTGTTAGCCTCTCAGCTGTATAAACGTATTTAAGAAAATAGAAGCATTCTTAAAGCGAAAAAGGGGGGAGATTAAAATGGCTTTGGATGCTCCTGTGTTGACGATCCTACCCAGTATAGCATATGCCCTTTTTTTGAACACTTTATGACAGAAGAAGCAAACTTTATGCTTAAATTCATAATGGAACATTAGAGGAACATATATTATGCTACATGGAAGGAGAAATGAAAAATTTGATAAGAAAAGTCAGAAAGTATAAAAGACATAATAGCACTGCAGGGAACGGAACAAAAAATAAGTGAAAAAGATAGCACAAAACAGGAGGCCAGGTTAATAGGTTGATAAAAGGATCAAGCAAGCCATAACAGAATTTAAACCAACAACGAACAGAATTTGCTACATAAGCATAACGGGTAAACATACAAAATTGAGTTTCATAAACGCACATGCACTAACTGAAGAAAAAGAAGGTGAAAAAAATGAATTCTATAAAAAAAATAGAAAATATTTACAATGACATCCGAAAGATACGACATTAAAATTATTCTAGAAGAAGAAATGTACATGCTAACGATAGGGAAAAAAAGCAAGCATGAGGAAACTAATGAAAACCGGGCCAGACTCATAGGCTTTGCAATGGAAAAAAACATGGTGGTAAGAAGTACACAATTCAAACAAACACACATACAGGGCAAGTTAAGCTATACGCCTTTTTTTTAGTGAGTTTATCATTAGGAATTTATTAAAAATTTTTGGTATGCATATGTTTCGAAGGGTGCTCTACAACCTGGGTTAGTCAGTTTTTGATTGGACGTCAAATGTCAAAATAGCGATTTTCAACTGTTTATTATTAAATGGAACAGTACGACTTTTTTGGGCTTAGATGATGCTGTATGATGTTTACAATATGATCCTTACTGAATTTTTTCACAATTTTTACGGTTCAGCCGTAAAATATGCATTCATTATGTTAGTCTAGTAGGCCGGAACGTACGCACGCGTCACCAGGTTTTTGCGTAAAATAAGTGAACTTTTGATGAAACAATTACAATCGATGGATTGGCCGTGGAGGTACAACTGCATGGCCACCAAGATCGCCCAACTTAACACCCCCAGATTTTTTCTTGTGGGGTGATATGAAATCCAAAGTTTACATTGAAGAGCCTACAACAGCACAAGATATGGAAAAACGAATCCGAACATGTATTCGACTAATACCTGCTGATATGGTTTTGCGTTTCGTGGGATCCTTACAACGAAGATTTACTGCGTGCATAGAAAGGGAAGGAAGACCTTTTAAACATTTTTTATAATTCACTGAAACATTTATAACATGTAGAAATTTTTGTTGATGTTCTTTGTGCACTATTACTTCGTTTATTATTTTCTATCATTTCAGTTTAGGTGTTAGGTTAAACAAAATTATTATTCCGATAAATAATTGTAAACTGTTAATTCCATTATTACTTTTACATTGCGTTTTATCTTGGCTCTGTTCTAGTTACCACTGCGGTTTCTAGTTTTTTTATTTAAATTTTGTTTAGTTTACAATCTTATATTTTTCATTCGATGTTATCCTAATATTGAAGTAACTGTTATTCAATGTTATCTAAATACCTGAGTTTCTGTGTTTTAATGATTTCACTAGGTATCCTGACAATCTTAAATCTTTTGTGCAAATACACCAAAGTACGTTCCGCAGGTCCCGGCCTACTAGACTAACATAATGAATAAATATTTTACGGCTGAATCGTAAAAACTGTGAAAAAAATTCAGTTAGGATCATATTGTTAACATCATACAGCATTGTCGAAATCAAAGAGTCGTACTGTTCCATTTAAAAATAAACAGTTGAAAATCGCTATTTTGACATTTGATGTCCAATCAAAAAACTGACTGTGCCAGGTTGTAGAGCACCCTTCGAAACATATGCATACCAAAATTTTTTAATAAATTCCTAATAAACTAACTAAAAAAAAAGGCGTATAGCTTGAGTCAGCCTGTATACCAGGGAATGTGGACATTACCAAGTGGTGAGGTGGCGAATCAGATAGACCAGGTATTAATTGTTTCCATATTTTTACAAAGTTTCGTGCATAGTAACAATGTGTCTCCCTAAAGCTATTACAATACAAAACTCGTTTTGAGTAATAAGGCGGTAAAGACAAAATTTTCTAAAAATCGTAGCGGTCGCCATTTTGAAACTACAAAGTTTGGAGGAAAAGTGTTGGATTTGCTCTAAAGTCTCTTCTATCACATTCCGTTTTTAGATTTAGAAAAATTGGTTTTGGATAAAGTTGCTACCTAAAAAACATGTCTGACTTTCGCGAAACTGGTTGAAAAATGGGGGGTGTACGATCTCATGGTTACTTGGTTGGTTAGTATGTTGGAAATTACTTACCACTGTAACTCCAAATATTATAACGAACAGTAGAGAAGCCAACCCTATAACTATAATTGCTATTGCCCACTGAGGAAGAAAAACGTTGTCTTCTGCATAACCAACAGTTGGTAATATTTGCTTTGGCAATACTAAAACAAAATTAACAGTTGCTATAAAAAATGTTCTTACAGTTAGAATAAAAGCGATTTAGATTCAAATTCTCGTTAAGAGCGCGCCGCCGTGGCACCTTTTTGTTTTTGACGCTAGAGGCGCTAGTCATTCTTAATTTGAATTTAATTACTGATGGGTCTATTAAACATAAACAGGTAGCGTCACATGCGTTCTGTTGACGCGCATATATTTTTCTTTGCAGGACTGTACTAGCAGAATTGTTGATTTCTGGCATAAAATCAATTCTCAGTATTACTTGCTAGTGGGTTTGTGTGCAACTAATCGCTTATTTATGTGCGAAATTTGTTAAAAGTTTTAAATTAACGCGCCAAATGCCTATCGCCGTAGCGCCATCCGTGCTGATTCCTATGAACTTTTGTTCAAAAACATGGCTGACGTTCTCGCAGGGAATTTTTAAATTTACTCAGCTGGCACATAGTTTAAATAATTGACAAAAATTTTAAATTGGTGTACCTATTATAACAGTATCTAGATGATCAGCGTAAATACAAATGAAGAATAGTGTTAAATTTATAGTTTTATGTTTGCTAAGAAAAGTAAGTTTTTTTTTACCTTATTTGCATGTTTCACAAGAAAATAATTATCTGAGCATCTAAGTTACTTTATTAAGTAACATCTATTAACTTGTTTCATTTCGTTTTCTTTTTAATTAAGTCGCTGAGTACATATAAAAATGCCTATATGATGTCTATACTAGCGCCATCTGTGTCGTGTGCCTCGGCGCGGCGCGCGCTCTTAATGATTTATTTTTTATAAGTAAAAAATTTTCTACACAGCAGAAACATTGTGTACCTACCTACGACAAAAGAAGGAAGATATTTGTATTCTTTTACACTAGTTTTATTTTATAATTTTTAGTAGCTGACTTATAGTGTTTGCTAGATAATTTGTTAATAAATAATTAATGAATACTGGCTGTTTTTCAATTACCTTTAAGTTTTGTTTATTAAGTTATTATATTAAATTCATACGTACCAACAAAATCAGTAAAAGTACTATCCACTACAAAATTTCCCAAGGTCAGTTTCCCGTCATTGTCTTGTTTACGAACATCACTTGCTTTGGGTTCTCTATTTGTTTTTATAAAAGCATCTTCAAGAGCATCATGAAATAATGTTTTTAATTCTTTCGTGTTGATTTGCCTACTAATGTTATTTAGTTCCACTAGGTAATCCACAAGTATGCTTCCTTCACTAAAATATATTTAATTATTTAGGTATTGCAGATCAAGTACCTTTTAGGTTTATTTTATTTCTTACCTAAAACCGTCTATCCTAATTTTCTTATACCATTTATTCAGTACATCAGATTTACTATACACATCTTCAAGCTGAAATTAAAAGTTTAAACATGTTAGAAACAAAGTTTGCTATGCATTAAAACACAAGCACATATTTTTTTAATATTATCTGTATAAACTTCAAATGTAGGAGATAGTGCAGATGCAATTTTTGATTGAACATATTGATTAATTTAACACATTTTTTAGAATCATTTTTAGCATATTAAGGTAGTTCAGACAGTTTGAATGGTCTGCTATGACCTATAATACTGCAAAGCAGGTACAATGTGCATAAATGGCTAAATTTATAGATGTGGCTCTAGCGTTGGTGATTAGCCATGATAGCGGAAATAGGCCGATGATAAAGAAAAATACCAAGAAAGCAAAACTGTATCATGCTATCTTGATTTTTTGAATGATATTTTTTGATAGTGTAACATTTTGATTATGCCTATGATTATTCCGTTCATTCACTCATACAGCCAATCAAATTGCGAGATACATGGCATTCAATCGATCATTTCCAACTCTATGAGGCTTTAAATGGGAAGTTTTACATTTAGTTTTCGTAACAGCCAATAAACAAGCGTTTAGTAGAAATGTTTTTGGCTATGTTCGATAGTCAAGAGTTAGGAGTAGAGTAGGGTTTGACCTAGTTGCATCAGATGTCATAAGAGTGTACTCTCATTCGGTTTTCGAATGGACCCCTGGCAACACCTTAGTTACGTAAATAAACAAATAAATTTCCCAAAAAGAAACAGAGTTTCAAACATGTTCTCCCTACCTAGAAGTAGGTAAAACAGTGACTTATCTGGTAGTTGAACTGACTGTCCCTGCTCCAAGTACCTTAATCCCCCACAGTGACAATGTAGCTTATTATAAATAACATCAATATTATGAAGCAATACTTTATGGCAAGTTTGCAAAAGCAGATTAGGAAAATGTTGTGGGCATTTCATTTAGGCTTAGATTAAGATGATGGAACATTTTGCAAATGTACCCATAACGAATCGAAACAATCTTCAATAACCTAAAAGATTTGATAAGATATTCTATAGATTAGCGTCATAAATTTTTTTAGACGAAATTTCATAAGTATATAAGAAAAGTTAAGTTTATGAAGAAATGTTGTTTCTAAAATTAACAAAATGTTTAAAAAGTTGTTCAAAGGGATGGTAAATAATATAAAGTTAATATACTAAACGATTTTTTAATTATCATCACAACTAGCAAATAGGGTTATTTTTTCAAATTTGCTTGCCGGGTACATACCTGATACTGAACTTCATTGGCTAGAATTTGCCATTCTTTAGTGTTCCGGTCCAACAGTTCTGGTACCCATTTGGCACCTCCTATTAATTTGATAGTTCCTGCCAAATCACATTCTGAAACACATAGTCCTGGAGTTGTAGGTTTTTGTGTTGTTGTAGTTGTTGTGGTGGTTGTAGTTGTAGTAGTAGTGGTAGTTGAACTGGTAGTACTTGAAGTGCCAGCTGCTGCCCGTGCTGCTTCAAGCAGTTTCTCAATTGATATTGGGGTTGTGGATGGGGTTGGCCATCCAGTGAACTCCGTTGTTGCTCTATTAAATATGTATTTCTATATTTAAAAAAATTCCTACATTAACATTGTTTAACTAACCTTGTTGGCCACCCTTTATGTATTGCAGGCTTTGAAGGCAGAGTATTAATGGGCACTCCCTGATCATTAGATAGTGTTTTTGGAGTTGTTATTCTCTGGTTTTTTCTTCCACTAACATTACCTGGTCTACTTGGAAATACCACTTTAAAACCTGTTGAAATTGGAGTAGTGCTGCTGATTGTATTTTCTTGTGGTAATTTTGGTGTTGTAGTAGAAGTTGTAGTAGATTTTGATGGAGAAAACCGTGATTTGAATCCAGGTGGCAATAAAGCAGAAATGTCATCTTGTTTTGCGTTTTCGAATAAATCTGCCATAGTTTTTGGTTTTCCTGTTGTACTGCTAGGTGATTTGTAACCTGGCGGTAATAAAGCACTAATATTGTCTGGATGTGCTTTTGTTAAAATTGATTCCATCTTTGATTTATGAGTAGACACTGGCATTTTATAACCAGGAGGCAACAATGCACTAACATCAACTGCTTTAGCGTTTTCTAAGAGAGTATCAGTTCCTTTTGGTTTTGGCGTTGTTGACTTTGGTTGTTTATAACCAGTAGGTAGTAGACTTGATAAATCATCTTGTTTTGCTTTTTTGAATATATTTGGAAGGAGTTCCGATTTATTTTTGGAGCTTTGATCTTCAGATGGTGCCTTGTAGCCAGGAGGAAGTAAGGCAGAAACATCATCCTGTTTAGACTTTTTAAACAAGCTGGAAATTGTGCCGGATTGGTTTTTTACGCTATCATATGATGGAGCTTTGTAACCTGGAGGGAGTAATGCAGAAATATCATCCTGCTTGGCTTTTTTTAAAACACTAGTAATAGTAGTTTTATCTTCGATACTGCTATCCTCAGTTAAAGTTTTATAGCCAGGAGGAAGCAGTGCTGATACGTCGTCTTGTTTGAACTTCTTTAAAATACTAGAAGATGCTTGAGAGTTATTTCTGGAACTGTTATTTGATTGTGTCTGGTAACCAGGCGGAAAAAGTGCTGACATGTCATCTTGTTCAGCATTGCCTAATGTTTTGGAAACATTTTCTGGTTTCTTTAAAATATGACTGTGTTCCGCAGGTGGTTTGTAACCAGGAGGAAGTAATGCAGACATATCGCCTTGATTTACATTCATCGGCATATTGGTGACATTTTCAGTAGCGTTATTAGAAGGAGGTTTGTAACCTGGAGGTAAGAGAGCACTGGTATCCTGAAACTTAATTTTCGCTAATAAATTTTCTAAAGCTTTTTGTGATATTTCACTTTCTTTTGGTTGATTAACATCTTGCACGATAACTTGATTTTTGTTTGAAATACCAGACGATCTACCTGTTGTACCATTTTTGCGCTTTATATCAGGGATTAATAATTTTACAGGCTGATCACTTTGAGGTCTGTCTATATCAGCTGGTGTATTCATTTTACGAGTTTGATATCTTGATTTATGTCCAAATGATGAACCATTTCTAGGTCGTCCTGTACTTGATGGTCGAGCATGTGGGGAGAATTTACGAATAACAACTGGTGGTGGCGTCGGAGGTAATGGTCGTAATGTAGTAGTGGTGGTAGTAGTTGTGGTCGTGGAGTTGATTGTTGTAGGGGAATCAAACATTGTAGTTTCGTCACCTTTATCTAAGATTCCTTCCGTTATAACTGCAATGTTATTAGCTCCATTATTAAAACCCCCAGATAATAGTCCACTTAATAAGTCAGACTGTACTCTATCCAATTTATCAATTAAGCTTTCTGTTGATGAATTTTGTTTATCATTTGGAACTAAGGTTGCATCTTCAGATGAAGTAAATATAGTTGAATTAGGTGCTTCATCATTGTGCTTATCTATAACTTCTTCAGAATGTTCATTATTTGGTTGTATTGGTTCGTTAAGAAGCTTGGTTTTTTCATGCTGTTCTACAACAGGGAAGGGCAAATATCTGGCACCAGAGACGCTTCTACTTGTCTGAACAGAAGCTACCACTACCCAACCTTCAGTTGAATTCTCTTCATCTGTAGATTGAGGTGGCGACAACATTTGCTCTACTAAGTGTGAATGTGTCGTGGCAGGGCTATTCATAAAATTCTTATTCACTGAAGGGGGAGTTGGTGATGACATTTGTTCAGTAACTACTGGATTGGGAGTGATTGTTCCTATAATGGTATTATTTATTACACTTTTTGTTGTTACAACAGAAACTACAGCATTTCCAATTAAAATAGAATCTTCGTTTTGATCATCAATGTGTGAGTACTTGTGGTTGGGTTTTTGTATTTCGTTTCTCTCGTCCAGATTTTGATTACTTCCTATTTCAGTTGTATTTTGTTGTGTGTCAACAATGGAAGATATTGATACAGCAAGCTCAGTTTCTCCTTCAGTAGTAATAGCTGTAGTAGGTTCTTCAGTTGTACTGTCAATTACTGTACTGTCAACAAATTCTTTAAAATTATCATCTTTTACCATTGGAGAAGGTTTCATTGTTAGTACATCGTAGTTTGAATCATTCTGAGACACCGAGTGCAAGTTATTGCTACTAGTTGTAGTGGCAGTATTATTATCCTCAGTTTGGTTTAGTAAATTATAATTAAGCAGTTCCTTATTTTCTATATCATTATTTTTCTTCTGCAGCTCTGTAGAAGTATAATCGTCAACTGTGTTAATCTCTGTATCTTCTGTTGTTTCTTCATTAATGGTAGGAGTACTGTTATCCTCATAAACAGATTCTGTATTTTCGTAATCATAATCAGTTGTTAATTCATCCTGCAATGTAGAAGTGTAATCTGTAGAAGTGTAATCTGTGGTGTCTCCAGTAGTGACAGAAACACTCGAATTTTTATTCACAGTAAAAAAATTATTAGGGGAAACTGTTACAGATTGTATTACTTCCACATTATCTTGATTGCTAGAATGTTTCTCCTTTTTGAGAGGTTCTTCAAGTAAAGACTCTAAATTAAAAGTATTCTCTATTGTTCTTATTGCATGTGTTATTGCACTAGGTGTACTAAAAGGGGCTTCTGTTGTATGAAGCCTACGTGTTGCAGGAGTAAAATGATTTCTTCGTTTTGAAGTCGTAGCGTGAATTGGTGCTGCTGTAGGTTTTGGGCTAAAATTATTTTTTCTGGTTGTGATAAATACATCTCCATTATTATTAACAAAATAGTCATTAATTTGTGGACGGCTTTTAAGTCCTCTTCCAGAGTCTGGTGCGAAAATTCTTGTACGATGATTAAGAAAATTTGTCCGAGAACCAGTGCCTAGTTGTATCGTATTGCCTGATGTAGTCTGTTTCTCGGTGAAATCTAAATGTTGATTAACTACTTGAGGTGGTTTTAGGAACTTATTTGTTGAAATGTCATTACTTGGTTTGTGAATGTTATTTTTCTTGTGAGATTTGCTTGACAATGGAGGTGTTAATTGGTCGATCACATTTTGAGTACGTTGAATAGGAAAATTCACTGATGGTTGGAATCCTGAAACTTCTCTATTCTGAAATTCTGCAGGAAGATCTGCTGGACTTTGAATGGTAATTTGCCCCAGAAATGTTTCAGTTTGAGATGGATCATGGTTGTGAGATGTTTTTGAAAAAAGATGGGAATAACTTGGACGATGAGTGGAAGGTACAATTTGTTGAGTATACTGTGTAGGCTGACTAGTGAATTGTGAAGCACTATGTTGGGTGGGAGTATTAAATGATAAAGGTAAATCTTGGTTAGTAGATTGAAACTGGAGAAATGATTCTCCAGGATTTTCAATTAGGCCTAGTTGGTACTGCGGCAACGTTCGTTGAAGATGTGTTGGTAAGTCCGATGTATCTAGGTCTGGATGAGGTATGTATGTTTCCACATTATCAAAACCGGGCGATGCCTTTCTGAATGAGCTAATTTCCTGTGGATTACTAACATACCCATTTTGTGTTGGCTGATAGTTTTGTTGATATTGCTGTTGCGATCCGGTGAAGAAATAATTTTGTTCTGAAAATAAAAAAAAACATTTATATATAAGCATATTTTAGAAAATGATAAATACTTTAAGTAAAGTTTATGTATAAATAATCAAAGATCAAAATGGAAGTGCATCCTTGGACATTAAAGTATTGTTCAAATCATTTATTTGTGGTCATTAACATTCTACACAAAATTTTATATAAATGAGTGGCTTGTAAATAAGACTTCCAACTCGACACCTAGTTGAAGTACATTTTCTATAACGTTACAATGGGTTTCCTTTGAATATCGTAATCATTGGTTGCCACGAGACATGCATTTAGTTACCCTTGATCGTATATGTTTGTGATTCTGCAATTAAATCAAGTATGTGTTCATGAATTTTTTATTATTACATTTTAAAAATAAACCTAGCTTATAATGCACAGTTGCAACGTCTTCCAAAACTACAAATCGCGAAGATTTTGCATTCTTAAATATTAAATTATAAGTAAACTAATTGCCAAAATGTTATAATTTATATTTGATTACTTATTTTAATTGTTGAATTATGTGTTGTTGGTACTATTGAAATCTATTTCTCAACCATAGTCGAAAAAAATTTCAAAGTTTGAGCATTAATAACTCCTTAATCATAGAGTTAACACTAAAATTGTATTCGAGTTTTTTTTGCTTGTTTTTCTACGTGGAATTGCGTGGTGTAATTATTAGCCGCATGTTTTAATACACCCTGTATAGTAATAAATTAATAAGGTATTTTTTATGAACGACAGTAATGGTATCTGTTAAAAACATAAATACTATGAAGTATATGTTTAAAAAATATTTTCAAACAGTACTTGATGTTTAGAAAACAAGTGTCATAAAATCGTAAGTTAAAATCATAAAAGCTGTGGAAGTTTTAATAGTTATTTATGTTACTAGTGGGATAAAGGCATTGTTATTCTTTTGCTGATTATTTCGTGAAAATATGCAAACATTTTTGCAAATATTTTGAGGTGCTTAAAATCTACAAGCTAAAATTGTTTGTTATTTAAACACAACAGGCTCAGTGGTAAGCGCGCGGGTTACCAATACAGCGGATCTGGGTTCGACTTTCGGCCCGGTCGTTGTCCCTCGCAAGGCAACAAGAACCAACGAGGTGGATTTTTCCCCAGGAAAACCTCTCTGGAGAAGAAGTGCATGTACTTCCTGTGGTTTGGAGCCCACGTTAAACTGTAGGTCTTCTATGCCTGTCTGTTCGAAATATTTATCTCCGCGCACCAAACACAGACAGAAAAGAGGTCGCCAACGCCCTAAACTAGAGAAGAAGAAACACAATAGATGGAACAAGAGATTAAACTACTCGTTGACTTTACATTTTTCTCTTGAAAGGAAATTGAACTTAGAATAGACAATGTCAGCACCAAACAATGTCTCTACGTCTAAATCTGTTTGCTATTTACAACTTCACGATAAATATTTTAACGCACATTTTAACATAAATAAATAGGAATATAGGTACCTACTTACTGTTTTCATTTTAAAATTTTTTTTGTATGATTTTAAATAATCGTAACTCAAATTTAATATGACATTTTTTGTATTTCAAAATATTAGGAAACATATTTTAATTCATTTGAAAAAACGGAACTGTGTAGAATGTGTTAAATCATTTTACAAGTGAATCCGCCTTTTGTATATTTCACATGCCTAGTATGTGTACTAAAGTACTATTAACAAAAATATATCCATAAAAGCAGGCTGCTTGTAGAATACGCTCTAAAAGCATTTAAAGGAGCGTTGCCTCAAAAAAGCCTTGTGCCAACTTTCACTAACGTTCCAGGCCAACGCGGTTATAAGCGAAATCTATGAGCTATGCAGTTGCTGGTAATCATAATCCTGTTGAAAGTACTAATACAAATTCTAAGCAATTTGCTAAGTACGTGACAATGTTGAGCTTCACAAAGTCTCCTATTTGTGTAGATAACATATTCTCAATCTGCCTCAACTATTAGGTATTTACAATAGATAGTTATTTTGCTACAGTGTCCTAGAAATCCAAATATGGTTAGTATCGGCTGATGAGCGTAGCATAGCTAATAGTAGTATACTAGTATCATTTTAAATGTTAGACTACTGCCTGTATCTGATTGACAATTTACGCCGTAGTATGCATCAATGCATAAAATAATATAAGTTGTACTATTGTTGCAGTGCAAGGGTCGCGTCGGCGCGTTAAAAATTGGGAGCGGGCGAATTATGCCGCTCTCTTCTACGGTAATGGGGGGATTATTGTAGATGTGTACCATTCAAATGACATTATCACATTACAAACTTATTTTTAGAAAAATTGTCTATAACATTTTCAAAATTTAAATTAGCTGAAATGTCATATTCAATGGGCAATATTGTCAACCTTTCCTTGCCATTGAACGTAAAATAGTGTTTAATTAATTTCAGTATCGAAAAAGCACACAGGAAACGTTAGCAAAATTTGGAGTGAAATAGAAATATTAGGAATAGTTTTAACTACCTTATTTTTAATTGCGTAATTTAAAACACGTAATGGCTATTTTAAGCATTTCTAGTAATTAAAAGTTCATTGTAAAAATATAAATGTGACTCAAACATCTACTACATAATTAAAACATCTGTTGGGCAACCGCCACGAGACTTTTCTCGCAGAAGCCCGCTGCTTGCTTTTTTAATTTCTGATTCAAAGTATTGTATTATTTTTCATTGTAAACTAACAAATCATGTTAACCCATTCTTGTTATTTTCAACTTTCAGGAATGGGCAGTGCACTTGAGTGGTTTGGAGATGTGGCTATAATAAAGCAAATGTTTTTCGTCGTTCCTATACATTTTTAATTATTAGGCACCTGAAGGCGGTTTAGAGATGTTGTTTTAATAAACGGAGTTAATTTCGTCATATTTCCAAATTTAATTTTTTTGGGGTTGGGGTTTTACAGATATTTACTTTTTAGGAGATGGGGGTGCGGTTGAATGTCCCTTGAGAGTACTTTAGAGATGTTTCTTCAAAAATGGAATGATTCTCGTCATTTTTACAAATTTTCAATTTTTATTGGTTGAGTGTGGATTAGATGATCTGCTTTAATTTCTCGTTATTTTTACATCGTTTTAATTTCTAGGGGCTGGGGTGCACTTAAAATTGGAGTGGATGATATACTTTAATAAATTTAACAAGAAAGTTGCGAAAAGAAGCCTGTGATCAAAAAAATTAGGTAGGCTATGATAAACGTTATAAAGTTATCATTACTTTGCTGGTTGGCGCCAATTGTTTTGCAAAGAATTGACAATTCACTACAACCTGGTAAGTGTTTGTTTTTGTTTTTATTGTTTTTATTTTTGAAATGACAATTTGTAACTAACTCAAAACGTCAGCTGTTGTTTGAAGATGTTAATTTAATAAAAGGAATTATTCTCGTCATTTTTATACTTTTTTAATATTTAGAGGTTTGGGATGCACTTAGAGATAATTTGGAGTGTTGCTTTACAAAGGGGGGTGATTTATTCATTTTTAAGAATTTCTATTTATTTAGAAAGTGGGGTGCACTTTGGGGGTAGTTTTAGTTGTTTTAGAGATATTCGGCTATTTCGTATTCGTTCTTTTTCGAGTCCGATATTGTAATAAGAGCAGCCCTCTCGACTCCCGTATTTTTCGAAAGACGTATATCTTTTAATGCTATCCGACATTTTCTAATCGATAACAATGTTTATCCGCTGAAATATCAAAATCAATTCTTTCCATACTTTGTCATTGCTATTGGCGATTGTTCAATTTAAACTTTTTAGATAGCGACCAACCGGAAATCCTCGGAAGTTTTTCTACATGAAAGGTTGATTTTATTGTCATTTAATATGTTCGTTCATATTAAGTTTGAAAGCAAAATTTATAAACTTGTAAAAAAGCGTAAAATCTATGGTAAGGAAGAGTGGGGAGAGAGCGCACTTACGTAGATGGGCTATTTGTTACGCGTAGAATACTAATCTGCGTTTTTTCCTAGTGCGCTATACTACAGTAGAACACCCCTCCCCCTTTATATTAGTTACTATCTGGCTTTATTATATATGTATTTTTTATTTGCAAACAATATTTACCGTTGAAACCCGAAAATTAATTTGGGGATTTGTGGCTATTAGTCAAATAAACTGTTCAGGTAAGCAACCAAAAAGAAACTGTCTAGTGGCCAGATGTTTTTTTCTATTATTATTTAACGTGTCGATGAGTGGTAGGGATATCGCGCTTGAGCAAATCGGCTATTTGGTATGCGCAGAATAAATATCTGAGCTTTTTCTACTGCAGCTGTATTAAAGTAGAAAGCCCTTCCAACAACTCATTTTCTGGTGACATTACCAATCCCTTGAACTTTAATTAGATGTTTTGCGTTACGGCGTCTGAGCTGTAAATTAGCAAAGACCTGTCATAAGGCCACCTGACAATTCAATGTAATTTTGTTCAAAATGATTACGAATTAATTTATAGCACAATACTATCTTTATTAATGAGGTTAATGAATGAATTTTAACTAGATTAATAAAACCAGATTAATACTGGTAATAATAGCTACGGTTATTTCTATCTCGTTTTGATTTAGTAATATTTGACGATCTTTACAGAAATCGCTTTTTAGAAAAAAATTGTTGTCAGCATAAAAATATACAAATCAAATTTTAAAAATATATATTTATTTTAATCTTATACGTATTTCGACTTGTTTACATATTATTACCAAATGTAAGAGTCGCTGTTGCTATAGGAACAATAGAACTTGATAACTTGAACTTGGTTATCTACGTCTGCAGATGACTTGATTTCTTATGCCAGTACATCCAATAATGGTGAATTTAAGAGATCAATTTACTCATTCATCAAAGGAACAGTTTTTAAATGTATTATATTACCTAATTTATCATCACAAAAGTGTAAAAAATTAATATTGTTATTAGATTGTCATTGTGTGTTCTAATAACTGTATAATTGGATTTATGTGGGTGTTTATATTTGTAACAACGTACGTGTTCCTTGTACCTAATATCAAAATTTCTAATTGTTTGGCCTGTATAATCTTAATTGCAGTGCAGAGTAATTTTTCTTATAAACGTTTTTTAGCATTAGACAATGTGTTTAAAAAGTTTTTAGTTGTAGAAAAAAAATATTCATACAAAATTTGAATCAAATATTTGAATTTGCGGAGGAGATGTTAATTAAAACGTGCAGTCCGCACCATCTTTACAGGAATGTTTTTCGGAAAGGGTGCGCTTCCGGACATATGTCAATCCAGACCTTTTCTCTTACAACGACCTAAGGAATCACTTCCTAAAGTTCGTCAGTGAAGTTTTAGAAAACCCTGTATACCTGCATTGCACTTTGCTTTTAAAATCGGATGACCAAACAAACGCAAAAATACTTTTCTTGAAAATAATAATGGTCATACTAACACATAGGTACATTAAATTTGCGAAATCGCCAACAAAAAGCACTAGTTAAAAGATGAGGTTCATTTGAAAACTGCTCGTCAAGAAACTATTAAAAGTTTACTTGGAAGCACACAAACAAATACTACTGAGCTCGCAGCTCGAACTTCGGGGATGTTGCTGCTAATAAATTCACAAAATGTCTTGCAGCAATTTGTCCTTTTGTATTCTGGATATTAACTCTACAGTTTATTCGAGGAATTGTTGATTCAGGTGACGGTTAGTTTGTTCTTGACTCAATCGATTCTTTTGTAAGCTACTTATTGGAATTTTTATTAGGGATTCGAGCAAACTTCATGGATTTTAGTTTTCTATACCTCCAGTATAAGGAAGCATGGAAATGAAAATTTTCGAATTCGTGATTTAGATGTTTTGGACCTTCAGGAACTTAAAAAATAGTTTTAAAATAATGGCTGGGTGGGTGTGTATGTGCGTGTCATATCTCCCGATGAGCTCCGGAATGTGGTCAAACATTCTTCGGCAAAACAAACTTGCAAATTAAAACCGACAGCGGGAGTTCGACATGTTTTTGTGGTAGCTTTTATACAGAAACTGAATTTTGTGAAATTGTAAGCGGAATCTAATAGAAAACCTTGGATCTAATCCAATACATTTTTCAAAACTTTCTTACTTCAAAATAGCGCTCTGTACGATTTTTAAAAATTTCGACTTTAACGCCTTGTTTTTCCAAAACCGATTTTTGAAAAATTGAGCACGAGATCTGAGAGAAGAACTTAAGACAAATCAAAAAGTTATTTTAGCGATGTTCCTCGTCTTTTGTAGATATTTGATCATAACCATTAAACACAATAGTTATATTTCCATTGTAATTACTTTTTAGGTAATTTAAGTAACTCCAAACAACTGTCCAAATGTTGATGGCCTAAGCCAAATTAAGCGGTATAACAGATCAACGCCGTAGCAACATTCACCTGAAGCTAGATTTTCCAAGTAACTACAATGAAAATATAACTTTGTATTTGATGGTGACGACCGAATATCTACAAAATACAAAGAATATTGCCGACGTCAGAAAAAATTTACACCAAGAATCGACTTCAGTTTGAATACACCAGAGTTAACAGCTCTCAATCCGACTTCTTTATTAACTCTGATAATAAAAAAAATATATCGCAAGTGATAGCCTTTTTTATTCAAAACGGAGTTTCTGTTTTGCAAGCTAAGGAAGACGCCTGTGAGAAAAATCGAAAATTCATGCTTTTTTACTTAATAAACAATTTTTGGCTGATAAATTTCGTCTGTTCTCTGATTATTATCTTTAATTCCAAGAAATCTTTTTTCCGAAAAAACTGAGAAATTCGGTTTCTAATTACAGTTCTAAAGCGGCCCTTGCCGATTACTGTTTTAACGCTTACTTGAATCGCAACACAGCACACCTCGACCGTAGCAGTCGACTATATTTATGTGCATGTCGCTTGCAAAGCAGTTAGAAAAGACAAAACCTTTAGCGGAAGATAAAGCAAACCTCATTTGAATTGAAAGAATAATATGGCAATCTAAGTCAACCGCGTAAGTTTATACTACCGCTTTGGGTCTACAAGGTTGATGCAAAAATACTTTTGACAATATGATAAGTAACCATTTCTGATGTATAGGAAAGTCCAGGCGAAATAACTTGGGTTTGCGTTAACGATGAACTTAGTTGAGTTTTAATAATGTTTTACTAGTTTCTACAGTAATTTCTCAGAACCGTCAGGCGATTCTAAGTAATATACGGTTTAGCCTAGACATTACAAAAACAGAAACAAATTTTAATACAATTTAGAGGCATGGTAATACAAAATTAATAATTATAGGTGATAAATATCGCTGAAAAATTATAAAATTTCAAGTATATTTTAGAACATTTAAATACTTAGTTCTAAAATTCAAGAATATACAGAATTATTGAAAAAGTTTTATTTTAGGAACTGCCCCTTACTAGTCTAAAGTACTTGAATGTACAGTCATGCTCACATAAATCTAGTACAAACATATCGAGTGATCGTAAAAAAATGATTCAGAGCAGGTCATGACCGAAGTGTTAAAGTTGACAATACTTAATATAAGCCAATTGTCAAATGTTGACAGCTATAACATTTTTGGTTAGATACATTTAACTTAATGTATCTAACCAAATTTTTTTACAGCTGTCAACATTTGACAATTGGCTTATATTAAGTATTGCCAACTTTAACACTTCGGTCATGGCCTGCTCTTAATAATTTTTTTACGATCACCCGGTATTTGCTTTGTGTAATTTGTGACTACCTCTTAGACACGGTGTTTAGATTCATACTGATTCAAATCAAATTGACATCAAAGTCAAATTGACATCTGTCAATACGTTAGGTACCATTTTGGAATTATTTCAAAAATATACGTAGTATGGCAAGAAAACTTAATAATATCGAAAAAATGCGCATTATAGCCAAGCTGGAAGAAGAGTACACCATCAGGCACGTGTCAGAAGCGATGCATATAAATAAATCCACGGTATTGAATGTAAAGAAGAGGTGGGAAATGGTGGAGCAATAAAATATTAGTTGCCTTTATTTCTTATATATTGTACCTAATGAAAAGCCAGTTGTACAACTAACAATTTTAGATAATTGCGTAACTAGATCTAAATTGCTTGTACTAGATTTATGTGAGCATGACTGTACTTATGATTAAAATAGTTTTAAAACTAAAAATTTAAGATCTTTGAATTTGTACAGACAAGTTTGTAAAAAACTAACTAAAAGATTTAGTTTAATTTAAGAGTCGTTTAAATTGTTGGATTATTGCTTTTTATTTCTAAATAATCTCTGCCGAATTAAATTCTTAAAATTGAAAGATTAAGTATTCTAAAACAGTTGTAAATAACAATTTTAAGTATTAAGTTTACGGCAGATGAATTAACATTCAAATAAACTTTATAAAGCATAAAATTAATATGTAATATATTATACTATTTTTACCGACTAATATATGATATATGCATACCTTAGTATTTGAAAAGTTATGCTGTTTAGTTGTAAATATGGTTTCATTCTCAATTAACAATAATTAAAATGTAATGTAGCAGCTACCAGGTCAAATTTATCTAATCTTCAAGTCTTACCTAAAAGACTTTTCAAGTTAAAATTGGTGCTGCCCTATCCAGCTACCAGTCCATTAATGCAGGGGTGCCAGGCAGCGTTTTTGAGCCATTTCTAGATTTAATATTTACAGCAGATATACCGTTGTCAAATGACACACTATAATGGCGACATTTGCTGATGACACCGCCATTATGTACGAGGACTCGACTCAAGGACCAAGACAGTAATCGTTTATAATATTTACTAATTACTCTGTATTTTGTTGAGTAGATTGTAAATTAGCAATAAAGTAATAATAATAAAAAAAAATCTCAATTAATAATTATTAAAATGTAATCCAAAACGTAAAAGTGAGATGGTGATTAATATTCACGTAATCTGTAAATGTCTGGTTTAAAAAAGCTCCGAATCTGTTTCAGTTAATGTGATTACGTAGGACAATATATTCAACTCAGAAAATTTGCAAACTTTTCGCCGCATTTCAGTTTTTATCTGAAGTTAGCAGTTCTACAGTTTACACTAATGATCTAAAAGCTTTTGTTCAAAACTGAAAGATGGCTGTTATATCTTCACAGTTTTAAGGGTGACTCATAAAGAGTTTAAATTAATAAATTATCGTTCGTAACTATACAGTTTTTCTTGTATTTCTTGGTTAATAAACTTCCTAGTCATCTAGTTTTCATAATATCCGTGTGCAATTCTTTATAGAGAAAATTCGTTAAATTTTTTAAATTAAAATTGCACATTTAAATACTTTTTAATTTAATTATACAGTTCAAAATTAATAGTTTTGTCTAATGAAAGTATTATTCTACTCTACACTCTACTGTTACGTAGTTGTCGTTCATTCCTACAATTAATGAAGATAAGCCTACAGCACAGAATGTATTAGCTTAACGTCAGTTGGGTGGTGGTTTTATAGAGGGATTAATCTTTTATAACGAACGTTCTGCTCGAAAGATCAAACTGACGAACTAGGTTACGCTAATGTTTTAGCTATTATAATATTAAACTGCAGCTGCTAATGAATTACCTAAACTGTAATAACTTTATTTATGTAATTAATGTTGTATTTTAAAGTTTTACAATTTTATCATTTGGTAGTCATACTAAGTATAAAGAAAAGATGACGAACAAAATTATTGTAATGTTCTATTATTTGTAGGAATGTACATAATTCAGTTCGGCTTGATATTTTTTATTTACAACTGTACTAAATCAGTTTTTAGCGTATTGTAGTACATATTATATTTATTAATATTAATAATATTGATAAAGGTTTTAATAAATTATTTTTTAATTTACGACTGATTCTATCTAATCTTACAGGTGTCACATTTTACGATGACAAGGTTATTATCTAAAAAAGCGATTGTGTTTTACGCGTTTAGTATGCACGAAAAAGAAAGACGGCCTCCTTGTAATTTTCAGTAGTATTGATTCTAAAAATATAAAATGAGGAATACATAATTTAGAGGGAGCACCAGTACAGTAGTTAGCAGAGATTTCTTTTAATATTTTCCTTATTGCCGTATTTTAAAGCACAGAATAGTTGAAAATAGTTGGTATCAATTTAAATATAAGTACGATATACGTATATTCTTCAAGCAAATTTGTTCGTATTTGAAATATTGGTGGTTAAAATTCAGTGACCGGCTCGTATAGGCCGTTTTTATCCGTTATCCTTTCCCTATCGATTTCAGATCTAGACATTTTTCATATGTATGCAGAAGCTTTGGTGATTTATTTATTTTAAATCGTATTACAGAATGGAAACTGCATTTAGATGGTATCGATCGAATAGAGGGTTGATAGATAAAAAAAGCATATGTTTCATATTCCGTACATATTTTATAGAACACAGAGCAAACAATTAATGGGTTACATTTTGGAAATTGATATTTTGCAACTTGTAACTTACATATAAACAAGGTAAAACGTCAAAATGGATCATTCCATGTTAACAAGGGCTTAACTAATACTCAGTTTAATAGTAACCGCATAACAATTAGTAACTGTAAGTATTAGTTTGATATAAACGCTGCAATGTAGATGTGAATTGTTAAATGCGCGTAAGTTCAACTAATTACTTTTGCAAATTATCATGGCTAACTGAAGCTCTTAGTAAATGCAAAAGTGCTTCTAGTTTTTAGATATGGACTTTATTTAATATAATAGTTATTCCTACCAAATGATATATAACAATCACATACTTTGTTCGTAAACCTACTATTATTTGAGTAAATGCAAGGTGTGGTCAATTTCAAGGCAAGGCACTTTGTCCAGAACATTTTTGCAAAGGAAATCAGCATTCTTACAGCTTGGTGACACAAGCCTATTACACTCAACTGTAAACTCATTAAAATCGTTTTACTGCCTTTAAGAAGAACTGTAAACTTTTATTTGTCAGGAGATTTGCATGAAGATAAATTCAATATATGTCAAAGATGTATATGCAACACGTACTTTGGCCATCTTAATCTGATCAAAACTAAATAAATTTAAATGCTTCGTATGTAATTTCGAATAATATTTCTTTTCTTGAATGCACGTAGGTATGAATAATTTGAAATTTAAAGTAGAAAATGAGATGCGACCGCAGATATTCTCTTTCGTATTGCTTTATTCCTTCTGATGGATGAGTGTGTATTTATTGCAATGCATTGATGAATTTCAATTTGCAGCTGAGAATGTAATATCTTCTGACGATGCAGCTCTTTATTTAGATGGCGGAGATAAATATGAACATTTATAACTGCATTTAGGACTTAAAAGCCACGTCATCGTTTGTTCATGTCGGTGTCTTAAAAGGATCGACTGTTATAGTATTTTCAAAAACTGCTACATTGATATGAGCTTGCAAAACACATTCAAATTTATTTTTCTCTTTTATTAACATTATAATCTATTTTATTATTTAGTTAGAATTGCAAAACACACATTTATAGCCCCAATCAAAATTCTCTGCAATTCTAAATTTAGTAATTAAAAATCAGATTAAGAATAATCAGTTTGACCATTTTATTTTCAAATTTGAAATGTAGAAATGATACAAAATTGTCGAAAACCTTTGGCGGTGTGAGGCTTAATCGGTTATAACATTGACAGTTTTGGTTAATTGTTATGTTAAAATATAGGATAATTATATTTCACTATTATTGTCTTTATATGTGTTTATAAAAGCAGTAGCGTGCCCAGACCATTAAACTAACAACTGGGGTACATGGAAATAAAAGAATGTATTTGTATAAGTATTATTTTATTAATTTAATGTTTGTACTCAAAACGTTCAATTGGGAAATATATTTTAAGTGTTAGGCAAATCAATATTGGTGCGGTTTCATATTGATAAGCGTCGTTAAGGCGTTTTCAAAAAGAACTTCTACAAATTGTACAATTATACCAATAATCGAATAAAAAAATAAACAAGGTAATTTTGGAATTCTCGTGGTTTTTAGATTATAATGAAAACGCAAATTTTAAAGCCCAAGTAACTCAAAGAGTTGTTTTCTTATTTATTTTTCGGCCTTAGACTCTCCGTTCATATTCATTTGGTCTTTTAATCTATTCACGTCTTTTTTGGCCTACGTTGTGTTTATTCTTTCCATTTCCATTTCAGTTAATTACCTATTTCGAAATCACGTCTGATTCTTTGTCGAGTGCATGTTCTTTTTCATGCCATATAAATTGTTTAATTTTTTTATCCCTGTTCTAGTTATTTTCTATTAAATCCTCTTTACATTAAGGTATTACGACTAAGGGTTTACATTTAAATTGCGCATAATAATTAAAATAATAAAACTACGACAGTTAATTACGATTTTTTTTATTTGCTTTGCGAATAAAAAGTCATATTTTTTACTTAATTACAAGGTAGATAATAAAAGGGGAGCAAATAATAGTTATTTAAGTATCAAGGAATGTAAGGACGTAATAACATCCGAGGTAGGCGAATACTAGCTGAGGCGGAGCCGAAGCTTGTCGCCTGCCGAGGATGTTATTAGTCGATACATTCCGTGTTACTTATTAAATTTTTCACGCTACCGGCAATTTAAGTAGGCCTACAGGTAGAAATTTAATCATATTTTTAAAAGTTCGTTTTCACAGCTGTCATCGGAATTATTTTTTAAAAGCCCCATTATTCTAAGTTGTCTGTGCTTGTTACCATATCAACGAACAGTTAAAATCAACATTATTTTCCTAGGGATGTAAGTGACACTATTAAGTTCCGTCGTCAAGGGTAACTAGTACACGAATGTTATCAGCCACTTACGATCCCTGTAGCTATGGATGTAAGGCCTACTTACATTGCCGGTATCGTGAAAAAACTATATAACCAGCTATTGTAATTTTATTCTTTGATTTGTTATGCGCAATTTGAATGCAAATGCTTACTTGTGATACTTTGATGTAAAGAGGAGCAAGATTTAATGTAGAGTCGATCTAAATAAAAATAAACAGGGTATAGCTGGGGTTAGACCTGAGCCGATACGTATCAATATATCCATACGTATTAATACAGAAATTTCTGTATGGTATAGCCGTCGTTGAGGTACGAAATCAACCAACGCACGTCATTTGATCACGACAAAAATGTACTGCGTTTATCCTGAAATGTTTATATCATATCTTGTTTGTATCATAATCCTAGAGTTAATACTAGTTCATGTCTTATTTCCCCTAAAAATACAATAGAGATGAGTAAAAATGGGAAAAAATGAGCTAACAAATTCACCCCAACTATATTCCATTTAAAAAATATCAGGTTAAATTAGGTAATGCTTTCGTATGAATTTTGTCCAAATTGCTAATATTACAGCAGATATATACTAGACAATGTAAAATTAACCACTCTGTATGCTATACTATAATAAATCTAATGATTTTTTGAGTGTTTTGGTGGCAAAGATGCGACTTATTCTACTTTTTTTGTCTGTTCAAAAATTAGTGAAAAGAATAACATAAGCAATTCTCAAGGTGGCAAGTTAAGTAGGGATGCAACGGATATTCGGTTTTTATCCGTTATCCGGCCTATCCGGCCATTTCACCGAATATTCGGTTTGGCCGGATAATATGAAATATCCGGCCGGAGATTTTTCTTCAAGTAAAAGAGATAATGCATGCAATTTGATTTGGAAGTATACACTAAAATAATTGAAAGTAAGAGAGCAAAAACCAAAAGTCCAGTATTTTGCAGGTCTGCATAAAATTGCTAAATTTATATTATTGAGAACAGCACTTATGCAAGTTAAAAATTTGAAATGATTTCAAACAACATAAATAAGTATTATTTATTAAAACGACGAAGTCATATCTATATAAATAAAAATCAATTGCAGCATGTTTGGTACATCATCACTTGAGAATGGCTCGACCGATTTGGCTCATTTTTTTATGTTGTGTTCGTAATTGTCAGGACAAGGTTAGTATGAAAGAAAATTTTGGGAAAATGCAACGGAAAAGTCGGAAAATTCGGAAAATCCAAAAGATGATTTTGTATGGTATTTTTGTATGAGATTTCGTATGTTTTCGTTTTTGAATGGCTTTTCGAAGAGTAAAATGGAAAAATCGAAGTGGAAAACTTGAAAAACTCAAAAAATTCGGAAAAATCGAAATTTTTTTCTTCTTTTTTTTTGGATGGAAAAACCGGAATGGAACAATGCAAAAGTCATGTTTCCACTTAAACTCAGACAATTCTCATGATTTTTAATTCATTTTGATCAAATTGAACGAAAATCGTCCCTCACAAACATTTGAGTCTCGATATCAACATAATTATGACTGTCACTGTGTGACGTTCAGTTTGACAGTTCTGCTGTGTATCACGTTCCGTATTGAAAACTGATATTTTGCGAAAAATAATTATATTATTATATTATATTAATATTGAATTCAAAGCGATAGTTTCTTTGGAAAAAATGCCACCAGTGAGGCGTCCAAATATCGGTCGGCGTACGCGCATAGCAACCCAACGACATGATCATCGAGTCAATGAGACTGACGAAGAGCATAGTCAGGAGGCAAGTCGAAAAAGGATTTCTGAAGCGCGATCCATTATGACTCCGGAACAACGGATACAGTCAAGTTCGACTGGCTCAGTTGGAACTCGCGCACAAAATAATTTGGAACGTCGACAAAACAGACGGCCAAACGTGACAATTCGATATGAGCTTCGATAAGGCTTACTTAGGACCAGCAACGCGGACCGGGCCCAGCTAAGATAACATAAGGAGGATGCATGAACCGCAATCAGCTTGTTGCTATGATATGCAGGTCTCAATTTTACTGTACCCGAGACAAGGAACCTATAAAAAGCACTCTATCGTCAATCGTCAGTATTTTATTTAAATGTCGATAAAACCGATGCATGCTAGGTTATATCAGTTGATTTCTTGATGGTGTCGGATTTATGACGACAGAACCCGTTTTAGTTTTAACAATTGTTGAAAATTATTAATTCTTGTAATTACAATCAATTTCGTTGACAGAATTCCAATCTTAATATTGTGAACAACAAACAATATTAGAGCGAATCAGCACATCCTTGAATATTACTTTTAGTAGTTTCCTTGTCTCGGTGCTCTCTCTCTCTCTCTCTCTCTCTCTCTCTAAAACACTACAGAATAAAACCATAGGATTCGTGCATTGCATACTCTTTAAGTATATATTATGGTCTGTGATTAAAACCTAAATTTTACTGCATTTAAGCTGAAACTACTTCGAAAGTAAAGACTATGCCGGATAATCCGGTACCCGGCTATCCGGCTGAGCAACCGGATACCGAATATCCGATATTTTGAAAAAGTACTGCTCGCTGCATCCCTAAAGTTAAGTAATTAAAATGCAATTTAAAAAATATTGTCTGTTCTTGGCGGCAGCCATCTTGAAAGCGGAAATTCAAATTTTATCCTTATTTTTTAACTTAGGAGGTACCCTTCAAATTTGAACGAGAATTATAATGTCTATTGGTTCAACTAAAAAAGTTGCTCTATGGCCACTTTTAAATTAATAACACGGTATATAATAGGTACACAGCGACATATCACAGTATACTTATTAATACAGTAGCGAAAGCAAAGGTCATTTATGGTAATTGTAGCACCAAGCGGCGAACAAGTTACACTAAAGTCTGACAGCTAGTGGTAGTAGTGTTTCTCTGCTTTTTGAACGTTATAAGAACAATTTTCAAGTTGTTTGCCAGTGTTTTTATAAAAATTTGATTAGTGATATACCAATCTATTATGAGAGTTTCGAAAAGAAGCGCATGTTCCGCCGTGAACTGCAAAAAACAACAAAGGAAAGAATCCTAACCTTAGTTCTTTTACATTTCCCAAAGATCCAAAAAGGTAATAAATTCTAATAAATATTAATACATTAAAGTTTGACTTTCTCGTCGTTCTAGATCAAAACAGTGGGTTGTAAACTATTTGAATAAAAACTGCACTTTGTGTATGCTGCATTTTGAAGATTCCTAGTTTATAAATGTAGAGAAGAAGAAGTTTGCTCACAACGCAGTACCAACAATATTTCAAATTAAAAACCTTTCTAAACCACTTTTGTGTAAAAGAAAACTGCCAGCGCTTCGAATAATAAAGCCTTGTTAATATAGGTATTATTTACTGTTTAATGTATAAATCAAAACTTATTTTGTTGATAAATCATATTACTGGCATTATCTTTGTATTATTTAAAAACCATTATATAATGTAGTTCGTAATTTTTCTGTTTTGCTTATTAAAAATATGGTAACAACAACGAACTGGATTGGAATTTAAAACCCCCCATAATTTAAACGATAGTTTAATTTGTCGACCGATTGGAGCGCCACTAGTTACAGCTTACCAGGCGTTATATGGGCGCTTTCGCTATTGTATAAATAAGTATACTGTGGACATATCCTATTGGTGGTTATGATTTTTGTACTCATTTTGCCATAAGGTGGCAAATATTAAAAAAATGGGATAATTTTAATTTCGTTAAAACTCATTTTCTTTGTCCAAAGACGAGTTGAATTTTGCACATGTGGTATATTACCAAGGTACTTCTTCAAAGAAATTGTATCTACTTATCAAGTATGTTTTTACTTTATTTAGATATACGTATTTATAAGCTATTGTAAGCAATTTATGTGAATTTATTCACAAATATTTTAGAAATTATTCACGTATTTCAGAAGTGTCGTACATTTTAGAATTACTCATGGTATATGTTCTGACCAATAGAAAATTAAGCTTTTATTATTTCTCTTTTTAGGTATACAAATGATAATGTAGCTAATACGGCATTTAAATCGATACTAATGCTATGTGTGCTTTCCAGCCTATATATTGTAACGCTAAAATTGTATTAATATGTAATAAGCGATAAATCTTGGTTTGCATTCTTAAGTTTTCACATCTACTTGAGATGCGACTCAATTACCTAGCTGCTGTATTTTCTTCCCGGCATCTGTGAGACGACCTGACTGTTAAAATACGTTTGCTGAAACTTCTACGTATATTTACGTTTTTGTTCAGTTATATGATGCAAATGAAAGAAACTAGGTCGGGCCAAATTAGGAATAATACACTTTTTTATCAAAAATAATTAAAGTTCATTGTAGTTCGAATAGAACGAATTGTCCGCACTTGTTTTCATTTCCCCATATACGTATACGTAGTGTATAGGGGAATTATGGTGATAACGCTTCGAGACTAGTCTTTATATACATTTGGTAACATTTCTACTATCCATTTTGAAAAAAATATTGGTGGTAGGGTATTGATCATGAACCCCACAACACCAGTGCATACGAGCAAAAGGGTTGTAGAATTGTGTTCAAGCTAGATATTTAATAATATATAAACAAGCATTATGCGGCACTTAATAGGTCGATTCGCGCTTTAACGAAAAATTTCGGTAACACCTAATGTTTTAAGATTAATAGTTCTACAAGCATTTACTCTTCAAAAAGTAAATCACTCAATATCACATTATATGGAAAAGGCAATCTTGTTATGGACCTGCGAATAATCGATTGTCACAAACAAAAAACGCATTTAAATTTCTTACGCCTCCAGTAGATTTTTGAAAGTTTCAGTGGAACGTTTTCTCTTCATAAGGATGAATCTGAATTGTGGATACTACAGTCCCGTCTAAAGATTAGTATTGAGTTCGGTAAGCATTAACCCTTCAGAAAGCTAGGTTGCCGCGCCGTTAAGGAGGATGGTGAAAATGGGCCATTCAATATAATTTAAATAGTTTGGCACAAACCGATGGACCCAATTCGTTAGCACCATACTTGAAGTTTATTGTAAATGGTGGAAGAAGTATAAGGTAACGATCTAAATTAAAATCCATTCGACATATTGTGATGCGCATCGGGATTTTTTAGTAATAATAGTATTTCGGGATAATAACGACATAGACAATTTTATAAATGACACCATAGTGTCAGTTGATAAAATATTTATTCATATCCGTGCGTTAGGAAATTTTTTAGAAAACAGATTGAAAGTAGGAAGTCTGCTTTTTATAGGGACGCAATGTTTTATCTCGCTATATTGCGGCAACTACTAAAACTTCTCTTTCCGTATCTCAGCGATTTTGTTGGATCGTCCAAATACTGTCGTAAATTGTCAATAGTTTCTCTGTTGGAACTCGATGACCTGCCACTTTCCTGATTATTTGCAATGCTTCCCGTGTCTCTTAAACAATTTCACGATTTTGTGACAGAACTATAGAAACGGTTTCAAAGAAAGCAATATAAGGAAATTAGCTGATTGAAGAAGTATCATGACAGATTAATCTCACTTCTAATATACAGTAAAGTATGGAACAAATTCAATATTTCTCGAAATACTAGTATTTCTGCAAAAACGCCAGGACACGTAAACTTCGGTTTTATCTCGGTCAC